>OZ038476.1:58549635-58564635 GCA_964036315.1 Acanthosepion esculentum | reverse complement strand
TCTGAATTCAAAACCACGGAGAAAGCCACGAGAAAAAAAATTATTATGCTGCTCCAAAAGTCATCTAATTCCCAGATAATAAAAACGGAAGCGGTGGAGAGCTATGACCGCCTAAATCCTGAGGAGACACGGCTTTAAGAAGAAAATAAAAAATAAGGAGAAGGATAACTTTCCAAAGTGATCACATAAATCGGTTTCTTCTGTATATGCAGCAACTCGTCCCCTCAGCTATGGGTTAAATAGTAGAACATGTAACCGAAAAAAAATCATTGCTGTTTTCAAAATATTAATGCAATATTCACTCGCAAATTATTCTTAAAATCCAAAGTACGTTTCGGCTTTAATTTACCCACAAAGTGTTGATGGTCCGTAGTAAACAAATCCAACCAATCAAAACTGTATATGCAGATACATATGTATTTTTTTTATCTACAAAAGTTGTCATGTAATAAACTTAGTTTTGGCACCCAGTGAGCATCGAACTCACGGGTCCTGAAATACAAGTTCAGCTTCCTGATTATTACATCCAGATGAGGCACCCAATTTACAACCGTTTATATCTATTTATCTGATTATCGATCTCTACCCTAGCCTTTTTTCTTTCACGCCTATCTCAGCCTCTATTACTCAGTCTGTCATATCTAATCTATCTTAATCTACCCATTTCAGCCAACCATACAGAACTTTTTTTCAACTCATTTCTATCGATCTCTTCGTATTTATAAACGCGAAACTGCGTCTTCCATGCACAACTGAATATGTACGTGCGTGCATGTAGGCGTTTGCAACTGTCCCTTTTTCACGGCAGCCTCGCATGATATAAAGAGGAAAGGCAATAAAGGAGCTTCTAGCATTCCGTTAGTCTATTAGTAAAAGTCAATTTAATGGACAATTTATAGATACTCATCTTCTATTTGCCGTGTACCTTCATAACGTTTTTTAGTGATTTCAAGTCCTTCTCAGTTTTATAAACATCAATGTACACATTTTTCACATGTATACAGATATCTATCTTTTTTCATTACATATTATATATATATATATATATATATATATATATATATATAATAACGACAATAATAACAGCACCTATTATTATACATATTATTACATAATTTAACGTATATAAAGTGAAGAGAAATTCTGACAATAAAGTGTTCAATAGATATCTAGAACAAACATTATTCTCAAAAATATTATAAATCGTTCAGATCGATTGATTTTTTTTATATTTCGCTCTCCAAGATCAAGATAAGAAGATAGATACGACAGTTACGATAGATAGATAGATACGACAGTTACGATAGATAGATAGATAGGATAGATAGATAGGATACATACATACATACATACATTAGATACATACATACATACATACATACATTAGATATATACATACATACATACATACATACATACATTAGATATATACATACATACATTAGATACATACATACATACATACATACATTAGATACATACATACATTAGATAGATAGAAATATACATTAGATAGATAGATATATACATTAGATAGATATATACATTAGATAGATAGATACATACATACATACATACATTAGATAGATACATACATTAGATAGATAGATACATACATACATACATACATTAGATAGATAGATACATACATACATACATACATACATTAGATAGATAGATACATACATACATACATACATTAGATAGATAGATACATACATACATACATACATTAGATACATACATACATACATACATTAGATAGATAGATAGATACATACATACATACATTAGATACATACATACATACATA
The DNA here is from genome assembly GCA_964036315.1 of Acanthosepion esculentum. NCBI lineage: Eukaryota > Metazoa > Mollusca > Cephalopoda > Sepiida > Sepiidae > Acanthosepion > Acanthosepion esculentum. The sequence continues at coordinate 58,562,822 of OZ038476.1, read as the reverse complement.
CATTAGATAGATAGATAGATACATACATACATACATACATTAGATAGATACATACATACATACATACATACATTAGATAGATACATACATACATACATACATACATTAGATAGATACATACATACATACATACATTAGATAGATAGATACATACATACATACATACATTAGATAGATAGATACATACATACATACATACATTAGATAGATAGATACATACATACATACATACATTAGATAGATAGATACATACATACATACATACATAGATACATACATACATACATTAGATACATACATACATACATTAGATACATACATTAGATACATACATACATACATACATACATTAGATACATACATACATACATTAGATACATACATACATACATTAGATACATACATACATAAGATACATACATACATTAGATACATACATACATTAGATACATACATACATACATACATTAGATACATACATACATACATACATTAGATACATACATACATACATACATTAGATACATACATACATACATACATTAGATACATACATACATACATACATACATTAGATACATACATACATACATTAGATACATACATACATACATTAGATACATACATACATACATTAGATACATACATACATACATACATACATTAGATACATACATACATACATACATACATTAGATACATACATACATACATACATACATTAGATACATACATACATTAGATACATAGATACATACATTAGATACATGCATACATACATTAGATACATGCATACATACATTAGATACATGCATACATACATTAGATACATGCATACATACATTAGATACATGCATACATACATTAGATACATGCATACATACATTAGACAGATAGATACATACATTAGACAGATAGATACATACATACATTAGATACATAGATACATTAGATATATACATTAGATACATAGATACATACATTAGATGCATACATACATACATACATTACATACATTAGATACATAGATAGATACATACATTACATACATACATACATACATTACATACATTAGATACATAGATAGATACATACATTACATACATACATACATACATTAGATACATAGATAGATACATACATTACATACATACATACATTACATACATACATACATACATACATTAGATACATAGATAGATACATACATACATTAGATACATAGATAGATACATACATACATTAGATACATAGATAGATACATACATACATTAGATACATAGATAGATACATACATTAGATACATAGATAGATACATACATTAGATACATAGATAGATACATACATTAGATACATAGATAGATACATACATTAGATACATAAAAATCTTGCTATATTTATGACGAAAAGTATTCAATATCAGGTTAGTGCAAAATATATATAAAGAATGTGTAAACTGAAATCAACACTGTATGGTGATTGGCAGTCTCATGCCCTAAAAAAATCATCGGACCATCATCAGAAGATATGGTCTGATAATCGCCTGAACCATTAATTCTTAACGTAAATTCGGTAGTATAAAAATTAAAATAACGGTCCTTTCGTAATCACTGTTTGTTTTTGTTTTTTGTTGTTTTAAAGAATCCGGTATTTGTGATTGATTAAAAAAAAAAAATTCCGGAATTAATTAGCGACTGATCGTCTCCCAGAAATGCGGCATACAACTTCCAATCACTATACTGAGTACACACACACAAATATATATATATCAAAACAGTAACTAAGGACTTGAAAAGCACAATTCGTATTTGTTGGAAAGTTATAAATGTTGACTGAAAATTTTCTAACTTTCTTCATCTGCAGAGGTCAACAATGGTGTGATAAACATATGCTAATAAATATCGTATATAAAAGAAAATGTTTTTTAATTAAGAATGAAAACAAAGTAATATATAACGTCTGTATCTATCTATAACTGTCTCATATATATATATATATATATATATATATATATATATATATAAGAAGGCTTACTTTGCATCTCTCGGATTATAGCTCCATCAGGACCCATTTAAACATACTTGTGGAAAATACAACCATAATCGATTCATTCACATTCAAAAAACGGTTGCAAATAGTGGAAGCGATAATAATAAAAAAGACAAGACTCAGTAATATTAACTATGAATACGGCCACAACGTGCAAACTGTTTTCGGGAATGAAAAAGCGTTCTCATCTGTCTCACTTTATATATATATATATATATATATATATATATATATATATATAATTTTAAGACATTTTCATGTTTATACGTTCTTTTTATAGATACAAATATTTAAGTAAATGTTCTGTTTATAATAAACAGTATTAACAACATTCACCGGCTTGAATATCTGAGAAATTTTCATAGAAAATATGCGTCCTCCGAAAATTTCTAAAAAATAATTATCGGACTTTGTCCATTTCATAATATATATATATATATATATATATATATATATATATATATATATATATATATATAGAGAGAGAGAGAGAGAGAGAGAGAGAGAGAGATAGAGAGAGAGGCTCCTGAAAAAAAATATATATATGGGCTCCTGAAAAAATTAATTTCGGTTGAGCTATCTAGGGAAGGGAGTGTGGGTTTGTAAACAGTGACTATTAAAGCTGCTATAGCGTGACTCTTCGGCAAAAGCGAATTGAGTCCTGTCAGTCATTGTGTGTTTATATATAAAAAAAACGCTAAAATTCACCTTCATCAGATGCCGGCTTAGTGGTAGAATATCCGACTGACGCCAATTCATTCGGGTTTCGATCCTAGCTAAAGGCAACCGGACGTGAAACGGCGAAACAGTCTGTCTGTGGATGATAATAATTATATATATATAATAAAATTTATATATAAAATCAATATATTCACTAAAACAAAAATATCCTTGATAATAGGTAATAGAAATTATTTGCCCAGAAAATAAATCACTTATAGGAATACAGGAAAAATTTAATAATAAGATTAATCGCAGTGCGTTGTCAGTTGTCTTCAATATATATATATATATATGGATGGAGGCTCGGATTGAGAAATCGAAGAGTCGAGTTCGTTACATTCGCTGATGTGCTAATACCCTTATTAAAGGTATGAATACATCTCTTCCGGCGCCAGCTATGTGTAAATAGTCTTATGACCTTGAATGGCAACCGGTCGAGAAGGACGACAACTCAGAATTCAAACCTGGAGTTTGTTTGCTAAAAAATCCGTCTTTGTTAAACACTGATTTTTTTTTTTTGCATTGTGGCAACGATGAAGTTGCGAAATTCACACGATATCAAGTCCTAAATGAATTGATAAAGCATGTGAAACTCTTCCCTATAACTTACTTCAAAGAATGCCTCAGGTAACCTGAGTGAAATGTGAGACAAATTACATGAAAATCGATTTTTCGACTATAAACCCTGATGTGGAATTGGAATGAAAGCTGTGATGATACATACTCTGAATCCATCATAAAAATTCCGAATGTGGAATTAATAAATCCTAAAAACTTCAAATATTCCGGTATGTGAATAAGTTATAAAATCATTAGTATCGTAGATAAGGAAAATGAACTCAAAGTAGGCTGCACTAGGTGTTAGTTTTAGCTAACACAAGATATAAAACCAAAATATTAACCCAAGAAATGAAGTCATGTTCTTAGAGAGCCTCGTTAGATCGAGACTTTCATATGCATGGCATCCATGGCGCCAAACTCGTTCAGGAATTATCTAAACTGCTAAATCTATGCAACGACTTGCTCTGATCAATGGTCTAAAAAAGAGCTTTGAGCGTATGAGAATCTAGGTCTCAGCGAGGACAATTCTTCTTTAGATCTTATACACTGGTACTATACAAGGACAATCAAAGAACTGTACCAATTAACAGAAACCACATCACTTGAGCACTTTCAATAACATCAACAACTAAAATGGATAGGACATATAACTCAAAGTGTAAATAATGACATAATCAAGATGTTTACGTTCCATACTACTTCAGACAAATGGTTAGGAAGGAAACTCCAATCAATCTTGGAAAGAACAGTAATAACAGTTTTAAATTGTTTAAATAAAAAGATTTCATAAATTTCAGCCGATAGTAGCACTGGCTGCACAGTCGATGGCAGCCGAATATTTCCTTATAAAGAAACGGCTAATATTACCATTTTCTTCGGCAAATATGCTGGATTCTACGTGACGGCAATTACCCTCAAATTTCCAGAACCCCTTTTTGTATTTGTTATATTCAGTCTTAAGGGAATAAACACATAACACCAGGTGGATACTAGAAGAAAGGTTTATTGTACACAACCAGTACAATATGAAATACGGTACAGTTATGCACACAGGTCAATCTAGTAGTGAGTGCCACTAATTGGAAGGTCGGACGTGCTTGCGTCGTCTCGCTCTTACTTCCCCTCTCGTAGACGGTTGACTTAATAGGTACTAACTACTTATAGTGTAATCATTCATGGGGGTGACTGGTTATTCCACTACATCAGTATTCTAGCGATTTTCAATAATGCTCTCGTCTGAACAGTCTCGTTTCTTCCCTTGATTTCTAAGTACAGTTCTTCCATGACTTTTTTGGACTGTTCTTAGTGTTTTCGATAACAACCTTCATATACCGTAATTTCTTCCGTACTTTAGCAAAATAAAATTAAAAAAAATCTTCTAATTTCAAATCTATTCTATGATCCGTCGGCACAGTGAAATCCATTATCGTTTTTTTTTTTATTCTTGATTAAAGCTACCAGATCCAGAATTCTGGCCTATATTGGCTTATACGCATGAATTTCAAAGTCCAAGAGGATTTTACGTAGGAATTTTGAAAAGTTTTCAGTCCGACCAATTGCCCTAAATCTGACCAAATATCAGTTTTTGGGGCTACCTAAATAGACTGGTTCATTCGTTAAAAAAAAAAAAAAAAAAAAAAAAACACGGGAAAAGTTTTGTAACAATTTTTGTAGATTAACATTCCTTAGACCATCCTCAACGGGTGACATTAGTCAGAATCGAAAAGTAGTGATTTTTATTTATCATTTTAGAAGTGAGGTTCTGTTCATAATATCGATACAGTGTAAAATTGATTTTTCTAAAATGCGTTCTTAATATATGTTTTATATGCTGTTCCGTGTACAAAAACAGACATTTTCTTTTACAAAAAAACAACAACAAATATATGCATTTTAATTAAAGAACAAAACTTTACATAAATGAAAAATAAACTGATATATACTTTAAGATAAATATTCTCCCATTGATTCTGCATGAACTTCCTGAAAAATCCCCTAAATTTTTAAAATTTTAAAAGTTAAAAAAAATCAGAAAATTATAAAAAAATAAACGAAAAATACGAAAAAAAAAAAAACGAAAAAATATGCAGATATCAATGCCGAAAGTGCAATTTCAAACTTAACATTCGTAAATGACAAACAAATTCCAGATAACTCTTTAAAAAGTCGGAGAACTGTTTGTGACTTTATTGATATTATGAACATGACTTCTAAATAAATTTTTTAAAAAATCAAAATTTTTCGAATCTGACAAATGTCGTGATTTGAGGATGGTTTAATGCGAATCTACAAAAAATATTCCCCAAAAAATAAAAAATAAAAAAAATCATGACTATTCTTTAAGAGTAAAAAGATATTTTTTTCTGAAAGGCCAAGTTGAAAGCTTTTCATTATACTCTTGTATGTTTTATTTCCTGGGAGATAATTTTATCTGCGCCTTTACTATTAGTATTTATTGTCAAAATTCACTTACACAGTTCTCATTAGATCCCCTTCCTTACCCAGTCATACATACTATATTTTTTCCGGGCTAAGTTGCTACATTCTCTGATCTTGTAGTTGTCTCATTCTTATTTCAACATAGTTTACAGTCAGAGAACTGTTTGTGACTTCATTTATATTATGAATATAATCTTGTAGTTTTTTACATTTGCTGTTCTCTTGAGTCCTTTCTAGCCTGCCTTATGGCGCTTTCTTCGGCGGTTGTGAAGAGCGAATCAACTGGTTTCTGTAGGCTCCCACTATGTACCCAGGTCTGTGACGATTTATCTGCTACGATTTGTCTTTTAATGTTGCTATATAATTCTCTGTCTTTCCATTTCTGAATTCTTCCGAATTGATCATGTGGAATTAGTAAATAATGGTCATTTCAAATACATCGATATATGGATCAGTAATAACAAATTATAAGGAAATTGAACGTAGGTTATGCTGCTCTAGGTGTTGACTTGTTCAACACCGCAAGCTTACACACAACCAAAATATAACTTGAGACATGTTCTGAAATAGTCACGTCAAATCTATACTCTTCCGTGGATGCCATGCATAGCGTTCAACTCGTTCAGAAAGGTCTAAGCTGCCAACTAAAAAAGTCTATCAACTAGAAAGTTCTAAGGTATGAACTAGAAAGGTCTAAGCTATCAACTAGAAAGGTCTAAGCTGCCAACTAGAAAAGTCTATCAACTAGAAAGTTCTAAGGTATGAACTAGAAAGGTCTAAGCTGCCAACTAGAAAAGTCTATCAACTAGAAAGTTCTAAGGTATGAACTAGAAAGTTCTAAGCTATCAACTAGAAAGGTCTATCAACTAAAAGGTCTATCAAATGTTTTCGTCGATCAACGACTCAAAATAGTTTCAAGAAAATGAATCATCTATATCTTAAAGAAAAAGAACACCTTCATCAGATCTCATAGACTGGTGCTAGAGAATCAGAAACAAAGAACTTTACCAAATAGCAAAAACCACATCACTTGAAGACTTCCAAATGCAGCAACATCTAAAATGGATAGCACATGTAGCCCGAAAATAAAATAATGATATAATAAAGATACTCCCTTTCCCAATTTACTTAAATAAAAAGTTAGAAAGGAAAACATTGTCAATACCTATTTTCTTGAAAACTTTTAAGAGAAAGATTTTATAAATTTGAACCTAACGTTAATTGAATGTCGAAAGTTTCGTTATAAGGAAACAGTTAATCACATTTGTCTAGTTTTGTATGTTTTCTGTTCATGCTTCTATTAGTTTTAATGTAGCCTTAGTGCTTTGTAAGTAGGTAAAAGTTTCTAAAAAAAGAGTATACATTAAGAAAAAGGCCCCGAACTTGATAAAAAACAAAGTTTTATCGTCAAAATGTTTATGTTATTATTAAGAAGAAAGACCAAATTATTTTTCGATTCTTTTATTAATTTTTAAATCCTTTCTCGCACGTTCGAAATTTTGGTTAGAAATCTTGTTTTTTTTGTAAGTCAGCGAATGGCCAAAGATTAGTATGGAAAATTTAGCGTCTTTTTGCAGTAAAAAAAACATTATTTTGAAAATTCTTCCAAAAATCAAATAATTGTCGGAAAATTAAATTTTCAGGACTTATTCACAAATGAATTAAATTATTTTTTAAGTATCTTTTTTTAGAAAATCTTAGCAAAAATCTTGTTTTTAATATTTGTTAACCCCCACTTAATTTTATGAAATTTCAAGAAATTAAAATTCCAAGATCTTTATATTAGTTAAAAGCAGGAATCATTCGAGAATTTAAATCTTCAATTTGTTTTTGTCAGACAGAAACACTATTTACCGAAAATCTGCTTTGAATTGTAAAATAAAAATTGCAACAAAACTGTGACATTAATTAATTAGAAGAGTTTTTAATTGTTTTTATAAATAAGATATATTGAGGACATTATTGTCTTAAGAAAAAAATTGACCATTAATAATGCTTTCTTACAAGAATTGTTCTCAGTTTTAAAAACATTAAGTTTTAAATCTTTTAAAATTCTGTATTAATTTCAGCAGTTTTGATGATATTAAATGAAAACTATATTTATTAATCATAAATGAAAAAAACTTAATACAAATCATCAAACACCAATACGTTTAAAAGAATTTTGAATATTTTTTTATTAGTGTATAAACGTGCCCTATTTTGTAAGTATGGGTAATCATACACGACATTATCAGAAAATAAGAGCGATGACTCGAGTAAATTTAAAGCCGACATTTCTAAAATTCATGAAAACAGATTACGGAGAATATTTTGCTAAATTTTTAAGATTACTGAGTACTTCAGAACTAAATAAAAAAGGTGCCACGTCATTTTCTTCAACTATGTTTTACAAATAAATCTCCCGTAGAACAACATCAGTTCTGTTATCACCTTGTCAAACACGGCTACTGTCGGCTAAAAGCACAACTACTTTCGCGTTAAAAAATGCATTTCTGCAATATTTTAAACTTAATGTAAATAATGTGTCTCAAATCATTAATTATACTAATCAACTAATATTCATCAGAGAAAGTTTCAGAAAAGTATATTTTATTTTTGGAAGTTTTTTTTTAATCAAGAGAATTACATTGCGATGAAAGATGACTAAAAGAAAGGGCGCTAATCAATTATTTGAACAAAAATAAAAAATAAAAAAAATTATTTCCAGTCAATTTAAATTAGTTTTTGAAATACGGCAAAGTATTGGAAATATTAAATTTAATCTATTAGTTTAAAATTAAAACTAAAAGAAAAGCTACAAGAAAGGTTTTGCGTTTTTTGTAAAGTCCCTATTTGTACGTTATCTATTCTTACTGTCTTGCGTATTTTTCGAGTCCCTTGAAGGTGCAGACGATGTAATGCTCTCCGCTGCCTACATCTCTCCTTCCCTTTTTTTTTTTTTTTTTTTAAAACCATCCAGCCTATCTACATCGTTTGCCGGTTGCAAAGTCTTCTGCATCGTAGCCAGATTTCTTGCTTTGTGATACAAGTTTACGAATTGATTTCTTGTCCAGTTTAAGAGGAGTTTGATGCACTTCACAATGAAATCTTCTTCTCAGGTATTTATTCTTTTAGTTTTCTGATGCAGAGGCTGTTCTCTAATATTTTCCTCGTATCCTCTGAGGCATTCATTGCTGGCTTTTGTCCGGCTTTTCTTTCAGCTCGATGGCATCTACCGTAATTTCTCGAAAATAATACGTACCCATAAATAATACGCACTCCAACAAATGATCCAAAAATTAAATATATCTATCCCTATGTATAATACGCATCTATACATTTTGTCAAAAAAAAAAATTATGAAGACATTTTGTCGACCTTGCCACTAAGAATAAAATCGAAACTAAGTGGTTAAAATAATGTTGAAAATTACCATGCTGTTTTCCCGATAAATATAGCAGGAAGTATTGTCTCACGACAGACATGGATGGCTCTGAAGATGACATCCTTTGGAAAGAGAATGAAGAGGCCGAAGATAATTTTGAACAGGACGAAGATAATATTGTGAATAATTATTTGTTTAATGACAATTTAGATATTGATTCTATAATAGAAAGTGATGATGATGAAAATTAAAATTTCAGTAAATTGTTAACTTGATATCCTCTTTTCTTCGAAATTGGCCTTTTTACAGACTTTTTATTTTTTCGACAAATAAAAAATGCGGTTACTTATAAACAAATTTATTGACAAAAAAAATGTTACAATTATTATTGTTGGATTTGAAATAAAAATTGGAATATCTTTCTTATTTTAGAACAAGTATGTATTTATTATTATAAATCAATAAGGAAACAAATATTTTTGTTTAAACCTATCACCTGCAACTTACAGTAAAAAATGCGTATCATTTTCGAGAAATTACGGTACTTCAAAAATACCCAGGTACTAGCATCTTTTCTTGTTTCTTCTGTTGTTTCACCTTTTCCCTTAATCTATTCCTATATCATGACTTAAGGTCTTAAAAAAAATAGGGGGGGGGGCTTTTATTTTTCTTTGATCTTAAATGTTAACGATGTTTAGGAAATAGTTCGTCTTTCCCCGTGGCTTTGTGAATTTGTATCCTTTGTTGATTTTTTAAAAAATTGGTTCAGCGATATCATCACAGTGAGGAATAGCAGTGTGGCTATTGAGTCTCTTCAGAAGTGACTTAATTTTGATGTAACTTCCGCTGGTTATTATTATCCACTTATGGTGGATTTCTATTCCATTGTTCAGGCTGTGCAGATAGTGTAAATAATATCAGCACGGAAAGTGTAATCGATGAGCCGAATTCAAATTTCAGAGGAGCCTTTTACATTCACTTTCGTACAAATGCTCTTGGCAAAGGTATGAATCCGTAACTTCTCCACCCCCTAAACCATCTAGGAAATAAACATCAAACTACAGAGTGCGATGGATAAATTGTCGTCTAAATTACGGGAAAAAAAATTAAATAAATAAATAAATAAAATAAAAACAACACTGACATCTCATTTTATCAGATATGTTTACCAAAATTACGCAAAAACATCTTCGTGTACGAAAGAGTAAATTTATTCAGTAAAATCGCCATTGGCTTCAACCATGGCTTCGAGACGACTTCGGAATCTCCTGCACGGTCTCATTGTTTGAGTTGGTGAATGCTGGCATAAACTTTGCCTTCAGTTCATCTTTGGTGTTACAAGGAGTTTTGTTGGCCTCTTGCTCAACTGCGCCACACATAATAATCAAGGAGGTTGCAGTCTGGGAAGTTAGGTGGCGAGATATAAGGTGTGATGTGGTCGCAGAAACTGTCTGACAGCCATGATTGGGTTCTCCTGCTTATTTTTTATTTATTTATTTTTTTTTTTTAAGCGTATCACCCCAAGCAAGGCTGGAGGCCACTATCACGCAAGGGGTTAAAGAAGGGTTGGAGGAAGAGCAGATAGGAGTGGTAAAGGAGAGGATGTGGAGAAAGAGAAAGACAGTGGATCGATCAAGGCAAGGGGTTACAGAAGATTTTGAGCGAGAGCAGATAGGAATGAAAGGTGAAAGGATGTGGAGAAGGGAAGTGGATAGATCAAGGCAACTGGAGATGTCGATTGACGTTACACTTAAATAGTTGGAGATTGTATTTGTCAGGGAAACAGGAATAGGGAAGGGAGTTCCACAGGCGAGATGTGCGAGACATGAAGCTATTGGATTAGAAGAGACGTCTACATCTAACAGTTTCAACGGTGAAGGGGTGGGAACGGGATGCCAGCCTCGTAGGATGTTTAAATTCATGAGGCCTGGGGACAAGCGAAAGCAGCTCCTCGGAGCAATTACCGTGAAAGTATTTGTAAAAAAGACAGAGCGAGGCAACATCGCGTCTGTGAGAGAGCGACTGCAGACGAGATGACAGATCAGGGCCAATCACATTGCATATCCGTCTCTGGATCTTATCAAGAACCCTGAGGCAAACCGCAGGGGCTCCAGACCATATATAGCAGCAATCCTCCATGCAAGGGCGAATGGTCGATTTATAGACTTGGAGGATCGATTCCGGGGAGAAAAATTTCCTGGCTCGGCACAGGGAAGCAACTTTCCTTACGGTGGATGATGCAACTGACTCGATGTATTTGTTCCATCTCAGATCAGCGGACAGCGTGAGACCGAACAGCCGCAGAGAGGAGCTCTCGAGAAGTTGGTCTTCAGACATTCTAATGGGATGCAGGGATGGATCCTTGTGGTGGTTAATATGTGGCGTGTTGCAGAGTCCTGTTGCCAGACATAGGGTCTTCCAGCAGTCACCCTCTTGACACTAGGCAGCACTACCGCCTGAAGGCACACACACACACACACATATATATATATAGTAAAAATATAGTTTTAAGGTATACCATATTTATGGGTAAATTTGCTCAATATCAGTCAGAAAGCGTATGTAAATATAGAAAGTCGTCAATTCGGTCAACAGGAAACGCTGACAGTACTTAATGCGTCAACGCACATCTTTAGGCCTATATATATATATATATATATATATATATGTGTGTGTGTGTGTGTGTGTATTCCTATACATATACATGTGTGTGTGTGTGTGTAAAATTTCAGATAGAATATATTTGTAAAAGGACAATATGAAAATATGACTAGAGACAAAAGGAAAACTTATGTTAGCCGTCCGCAGATGTTAAAATCCTTGATAATATATATATTATATATATATATATATATATATATATATATATATGTATATAATGAAATGGATTAAGTCCGACAATTATTTTAATATATTTTCTGTTTATATGTTATTTTATAGATACAAATATTTAAGTAAATGCTCTGTTTATAATAAACAGTATTAACTATATTTACGGGCCCCCAATGTCCGAGGAATTTCATAGAAATATGTGTCCTTCGACAGGAATCGAACCCGAATTGTACACAGAACCGTCATGTAGCCTGAAGTTCTATACCATTTAGTTACACAGGAAGCGTCTGGTTAGCAAAGTCAAATGACTGTTTTTAAACAACAAATTTCCCTTGATTTTTCTCGAACGATCATATCTGCTCGATGCGTATCTTAACGTGAACAAATGTCATTATATAATATGAAATGGACTAAGTCCGACAATTAAAATTGAAAATATATTAAAATAATTGTCGGATTTAGACCATTTCATTTTGACACTACCCTCGTCTCTCGTTTCGTGAGCATGTGCAGACGTGGCAACTTCAACAGAGCCAAGTTCGACAAAATCCTAACGGATGAAACACGTCACAAGAAATTTTCCACTTTTTCATATTTTTCTAAATACTGTTTGTTTATATATTAACTTTTACAAAATTATATATATATATATATATATATATATATATATATATATATATAACTTTTACAAAATTATATATATATATATATATATATATATATATATATATGGATGGATGGGGACAAGAGAACATGGTAGAAAAGCGTCTTACTCTTTGTTTTCATAATGTCTTTCAATGTACTGCTTCGATGAAAACGATGGACTCTTTGGGTTAGCGTCCTACTTACAAATGCTAGACAAAGCTCTATGTTGCATTTAGTTGAAGTTGTACCTAGGACTTACACCCGCATACACACACACACACACACACACACACACACACGCGCGCGCGCTAACAGTCGAGGGAAAATTTTTATTTATCGGGGGATAAACAGGATGTAAAATTGCCTGCTTTTGTATTTTATTTTTTGCTTTCACTCACATTTTCTCCTATGAATGTTACTGTGCACGTGTTTGAGTTTGAATCTATCTACATAGATAGATAAACTGACAGATAGATCGATAGAGTCATCGATAGTTAGAAATGACAACACACACTTATTGCCCAAGTGAAGACTATTGATCAGGAGCGTCATAAACTAAATTATTATTTTC
>OZ038476.1:58540865-58541935 GCA_964036315.1 Acanthosepion esculentum | reverse complement strand
TATATTATACACACATACAATATATATATAATATATAATATATATATATATATATACACACATACAAATAATATATATATATATATATATATATATACACACATACAAATATATATATATAATATATATATATATACACACATACAAATATATATATATATATATACACACATACAAATATATATATATATATATATATACACACATACAAATATATATATATATATATATACACACATACAAATATATATATATAACACACATACAAATATATATATATATATATACACACATACAAATATATATATATATATATACACACATACAAATATATATATATATATATACACACATACAAATATATATATATATATATATACACACATACAAATATATATATATATATATACACACATACAAATATATATATATATAATATATACATCACACACATACAAATATATATATATATACACTACAAATATATATACATATATATATATATACACATACAAATATATATATATATATATATATACACATACAAATATATATATATATATATATACACATACAAATATAAATATATATAATATACACACACACATATACAAATATATAACACACAATATATATATATATATACACACACATATACAAATATATATATATATATATATACACACACACATATACAAATATATATATTATATATATACACACACACATACAAATATATATATATATATATATACACACACACATACAAATATTATATATATATATAACACACACATATACAAAATATATATATATATACACACACATATACAAATATATATATATACTATACATATATATAATATACACACATATACAAATATATATATATATATATATATATACACACACATATACAAATATATATATATATATATATACATATATATATATATACACACACACATATACAAATATATATATATATATATATACACACACACATATACAAATATATATATATATATATATATACACACACACATACAAATATATATATATAATATATA
>OZ038476.1:58520865-58538365 GCA_964036315.1 Acanthosepion esculentum | reverse complement strand
ATATATATATATATATATGTAGGGGCGCGATGGGTAAATTGTCACCATTTTATTTTTTAATTTCGTGCATGCGCGTTGTCTGTTTTTGATTTTGTCGACTGCACAGTATAGTAGGGTCAGTTGGGCACCGTCTGTGAGAAAAAGAGCACCATAACGCAATTCACTCCTCCAGAAATTTGGAAACGGCATGCTGTACTGTTTGGCAATCGCGCCGGAAGCTCCAATACGAACATTTCATAGTGTTTGGATGTCAATCTGAAGACAGTGTAGCGGATTCGGAAAGAGTTGGGCGAGTCTATTGGTGATTTTGAAGATACGGCAACTCGGACAACTCACTGATCTTTTGTTGGTGAGGGCCTCAGCCTCAACACAGAGGCCTACATCAAGTGCTTTGATGAGGTAGTGCTGCCCTGGGTCAAGACGGTGGCTTCTGAAGTACTCTGCACCATACCACACGAGCAGGAGAACCCAGTCATGGCACTCTGACAATTTCTGCGACCACATTACACCTTACATCTGAACACCTAACTCTCCAGATTGCAACTCCCTTGCTTATTATTATGTGTGGGGTGCAAAACTTCTTGAATCGCCAAAGATTAACTGAAGAGCAAGGATTATGGCAGTATTCACCATCTTAAACAAAGAGACCACCCATAATAGTTCCAGGTCGTCTGCAAGAAATGGTTGAAGCCAATGGCGATTTCATTGAATAAATTTACTCTTTAGTATTTAAAAAAAAAAAAAAAATGTAATTTTGGTAAATATATCTGTTAAAATAAGATGTCGGCGTCATTTTCATTTTTTTTTTTTTGCGTAGTTTAGACGACAATTTATCCATCGCACATGTGTATTTGTGTATTTGTGTGTGTATTTGTGTATTTGTGTGTGTGTGTGTGTGTGTGTGTGTGTGTGTGTGTGTGTGTGTGTGTGTGTGTGTGCGGCCGCGCGTGATGGTGTATTTTGGAATATATTTTTAATACTCCGGTATGTTCATTTAACTTCACGGCCTTTCATATCAGCCTATGTACTATAAAATAAATAAATAGTGGACTGTTATATAATATTGGATGTCCAATATGGCTGCGATATGGGAACGCGGCCGAGTTGTGAGAATGTTCGCTTTTCGACTCTCACAATTGTCGATTTGTCAGGAAGGAGACTTCCTGATGTTATCGATCTGGAGAGGGCGCTCCCAGCATGTGGTACCTTTGGAAAGTGCCTGAATACCGTACCACGGGTTAATCCAAGCCTTATCAGTGAAATTGGGTAGACTGTACCCTTGGCGGCCGTCGATAGCTGTGCTAACACGAAGTCATTTTGACCGAGGGTTTGAGCGTGCTGGCCTTGTTCAGATTGTTGATCACGCTAGATGACACGCACTCTCTCCCAGAAACTGTAACTAAGTTCTGCCCAGCGCAGTTGCAGTATAAACCACAGGTGGGCTCTCTGGGATTTGAACAAACACACATGTGCCTGAGTAAATGTCTGCAAGAGTGATTACTAGCCGCCCTAGTAGACAGATATCCTCGAATACTAGTGGCCAGCTATAGATATGGCTGCGAATAATTGACAATTTCCTCACTGATGAAGAAGAGATTTGACGGAAAGCAATGTGGTTGCTGAGAATTCTATGGACAAAAATGTGGACAACGACAAATATTTAGTGGAAATGGAAACAAAAACGAGACTTATATTTAGAATCAGAAAGAGACTGGGTCACATAATGAGGAAAGAGTGTTTGGGAAATTTGACACTCACAGGACATATTGATGGCAAGAGGAACAGAGGAAAGCAACGAATAACCTACATAACGAACTTGTGTAAATGGCTAACAGGACACAGATTAGGAGAAGTAACGAATATAAACATTACTAAGAGCTACAAAGGTCAGGAAGTTGTGGAGATCTATGATCAACCATGTCCTGTATGGACACGATAAATAGACGAGAAATATATAGAGAGGTATATATTTGTGCATATCAAGAGGGAAAACTGAGTAATCTTTTAGGGACATCTACTGCTCATTTCTCCATCTTGTTATCTATTTGCCGAACATTATTTTGATAATGTGTATCCATTATAGACTTGCGCGAGCGTGCGAACGCACACATACACTGGTATATCACTGAATTCTTCCGTGAGCAAAAAATTGTACTCGTTGATATTCGATGCTTGGTGAATATTTATGGAGACCAAACAGAGGATATGAACGCTGTTAGTTTTTGTGCCATGCTTTTCAGTAGGGTCGAAACTAAAGTGTGTGACAAGCAACATATGGAGTACTGATGGGGCGCCTCGGCGTGGTGTAATAGTTAGCAAACTTGTTTCGCTAGAACAATTACGACCGAGTAATGCGTGCCCCATACTTCCGGCTTTGTGCCATATCTACACAGTGCATAGAAAATCACCATATGGAGTACTGGTGCCATATCTAGGCTGGGTCTGCCCAGTCCTCACTTGCCTGTCTTGATAGATTTCTAAAGCGTATACTCGGCCTTGTGGGTGATTAATTATTTTCCACCCTACAACCCCTTTTACCATAGATGAAACTTCTATAGATGAAGCCTCCCGATACAATATCACTATTTCCATGGTAAGTGTACTGATGAGCTACGTTCCTTGGTCTCACCAGCCGTAAGCTTTGCAGCTGGTACCCGCCACACCACGCACACATAGATGAATCATCCTCATCCTCTTCGTATTTCATTAGTTAGGAGCAAGTTCCACCTGGACAACTTCTTCCCCAAAACTGTTGCTTTGTGGAATAATGTCCCGGCAGGATGTTTTCCCGATCTCTACAATCTTGACCGCTTCAAGTCTAGGGTTAATCTGAACTTTACTTCTTGCCTTTTCTTACGTTCATGCAACACCACACAGTAACCATCTAATTTGTGTGGCTCTTGGGCCTTGTATTGCGTGGACATTAGCATAAAAACAGCTCTGTTCATCTGTCAACAGATGAGGGCTTCAAGCATCTATAGACAATGATATTGACCATATGAAGAAAGAAAATAGCGCTTTGCGTTGAAAACTTGCCGTCTCCAACAGTGTTATGCATATATTCTGTATATAAATACATATATGCTTTGTTAGTTTTTATTATCCAACTCAACGTTTCCCTCAAAACTGGTATTAACAGCCAATATTGGTAAAATTTTCTTACCTTTATATGAGTAATATATCATTTAATTTTCAGTTTAGCATAGCTATTTTCATTAAAAGTATTGACAAAAACTAGATTTCGGGTGATTGGCTGTCTGCATTCTAAAACCGAAGTGTATTATTAATTTTTGTTTATGTTGTAACCTAGGGAAGGTTACTGAATAGCATAATCAAACGAAGGTTCGTAATGGACGATAATACTTAGGACAAGAACAACACATATAAGATTCACCAGCGGCGCGTAGAAGTAGTAGTCAACTGCTAGAAGTGAGTCAAGTGAATTCCGCAATGAATCTAACTACAGACCAACATACAGTATTTACTACTGTATTTTTTTAAATGGGGGCATAGCCATTATCGTCCGTAGGTATGCTACAACAGTTTATAAATAAATCTAAAGGATAGAAACATGTTTACATAATATCCCATATATTTAAATAAATTATTCTTTTATAATTATTTTATATATTACTATGGCCTTTTTGACATTCTATAATCTTCATCGGGTTTTCAATCATCGATTTTAACTTTTCTCCTGTTTCATCTTTGACATTACTTGCAAACGTTTCCATTGCTTCCCAGATATATTCTTTGCATGAATATTTTTTCCATTCCTATACGCATCTCATTCAATTATGTCGCGCAAGTTTTCTATTTTCTTAATATCCAGAGAGGCTGGAGGACATTCTATTAATTTGGTATCTTTGAAAAAAAAAACAGTTTTTGATAAGCATTAACAATAGTCAGCTTCGCAGAATGCAAAGAAGCGTCGTCTTGCGTGAATATATTATTTAGCGTTTAGCTTATTTCTGTGACCTATAGCAGTAAAGGTGGAGTAATGGATAGCGTCTCGGTTGAGAAATCGGAGAGCCGAGTTCGAATTCCAGTCAAATCCATTACATTCCCTTACGTGCTAATACCCAGAACATAAAGAGCAGGTTCTGTAGCCTTGAATGGCAACTAGTATACCGCGGGAAAAAAATCTGCCTCGTCAGTCATGTATCGCCTAAGCGTGTATCATGCATGGCACATAACTGATAACAGTAAAAGAATATGTTTTGTCTAAGAACATTCTCTGCCTTTATCTCGACGCAATCAACTTTCACTGCTGAAAATACTAGATGAAAACATAACTCCACCTACCATCTACTGTCTTTTAATTTTTTTAAATTGCCGGTTGACTATTTTCCTGAAATTTTCCAACCAGTCATCAGTTCCTTCCAATGTAGCTCTACATTCATCACTTAAAATTACTGTTGGAGAAATCAATTTTCATGTGCCTATTTCCACAATTAACTCTTTTCTCTATCTGGTATTTCTTTGTAGAGATTAGTGTGATTGCTTTCATGTCTTTAGCCAAGGTTCTTAATATTCCCGAAATTGGAAATCGGAGGGCCGAGTACCAATTCCTGTCGAGTTCGTTATATTCACTTATACCTTTCCAAAGGGTATTTGCGTATAAGTCCACCTCTCCCGACAGCTGTAGATTAATTAGTAAGACTTGTATCAATATATCATTCATATCTCCAAAAATGTCTTTCAATCTAAAAATAGTTTCTGGCTTTAAATAACCTGCAAAAAGTTGATAATCGGTAAATAATCAAATCAACCAATCCGTAATATCCCGTATATTCTCTCCTTGTTTGCATTCGCAACACCGGGTTCTTCCAAGGTTTTCTTACCGATCAAGCTACTTTCCTTGCTTCTCGCACTATTAATGTTTCAACAAATTATCTTTGCCTGACATTCTTTGAGCCATTTTTACGCTTCGTATCTTGCCAATGCTTTCAATTTCTGTTTTGATTCATTAGTGATCTCTTTTCAAACTTTCCCCAATTTTCAGAGTTCTGTTTCAGTAACATCACAAAATTGTTTCCCCGTTTGAGTTTAAAACTTTCTTATACAACACAGTAATCTTTAAATACATGAAATTAAAACAATTATCAATAACATTACCGTTATATATATATATATATATATATATATATATATAACATTACCGTTATATATATATATATATATATATATATATATATAACATTACCGTTATATATATATATATATATATATATATAACATTACCGTTATATATATATATATATATATATATATATATATAACATTACCGTTATATATATATATATATATATATATATATATAACATTACCGTTATATATATATATATATATATAACATTACCGTTATATATATATATATATATATATATATATATATAACATTACCGTTATATATATATATATATATATATATATATAACATTACCGTTATATATATATATATATATATAACATTACCGTTATATATATATATATATAACATTACCGTTATATATATATATATATAACATTACCGTTATATATATATATAACATTACCGTTATATATATATAACATTACCGTTATATATATATATATAACATTACCGTTATATATATATATATATATATATATATATATATATATATAACATTACCGTTATATATATATATATATATATATATATATATAACATTACCGTTATATATATATATATATATATATATAGCATTACCGTTATATATATATATATTATATATATATATATATATATATATATATATATATATATATATATATAACATTACCGTTATATATATATATATATATAACATTACCGTTATATATATATATAACATTACCGTTATATATATATATATATAACATTACCGTTATATATATATATAACATTACCCTTATATATATATATAACATTACCCTTATATATATATATATATATATATATATATATAACATTACCATTATATATATATAACATTATAACGTTATATATATTATATATAACATTACCGTTATATATATATAAAATGAACAACTCTTCAACTGGCGGGTCATAAAACTCACATCGCGAAATAAGTTATTGAAAATATTTCTAATAACATTATAAACTGAAATTCACACACACATGTTGATCATGTTCTCAATATCTGTCGGCTAATATCGGTTTTATAGTTAAAATACTGACTTGCGTAATAAAATTTTTGGATATATATATATATATATATATATATATATATATATATATATATACGTGTATATTTGTCTATATTTATACGTATGTATCTATCTGTATAAGATTATACTATTAAAATAAGTATTCTTACAGGTTTATTTTTATTAATGTAACCCTCTCTTTCTCTCCCAGTAATACACACATGCCCACGAGGGGCGTTGAAAAATTTCAGGAAGCCGCTTCCTCACCAAAATTCACTTTTATGGTCATTTAATCAGATTTTGTGAAGTGGGCCAAAATCTTTATCGCGCCTTTGTTTCATATATATATATATATATATATATATATATAGATAACAATAAATTACTAAGGAATTTATGTATTTTATTCCTAACCAATTATTACTTATCAATCTAAACTTTATATTTTAGTGATTTTTTTTTCTTTTTGTTTCATACAGTGTAACTTACATCTACCGGCCTGTGCATTCGAGTTGTTTTAATAATGAGTATTTGCCATGCAGCATATGTCCAAAGCGCACAGACTATTTAAACTTTCGTATCCCCAGGCTGGTAAATCTATTTCATGCTGTGTAAAAAAATAAAAATACAAAAAAAAAAGGCATCTACTCATCCACTAAAATACAACATTTAAAGTAATAAGAAATATATGGACAGAGTCAGAGAGCCCGGATTATTTATTCGGCTCCCACGCGTGTCTACGTGCAATGGCGGGCTGGTGTTGTGGTGCGGACAAGAAGTGGAGAGGTCCCTTGATAAAAAGGTCTGATAACAACCTGTAATCGATCTATAGACCACGGATATTATCACGACTTTATTACTTATCCATTTTTCGTTCACTTACCTTTGTCTTATCTGACAATTACCTGTCGGTTTTTCATCTACACTCCCCTAATCGATGAAAATAAAAATAAAACAAAGTCCTGCGCCCAAAACATACGCCGAAAGTTAAAAAAAAAGAAGCCCTAAACACTGTGTAAAGTAATAAAACATTGCAGATAAGAACAGCTTAAAATGGAAATCAAAAGATAGTTGTTAGACAGATAATAGAAAGATATAACAAGATAAGGTGCCTACTTTGAGACTGAGATATTTAGATTTGCACTGGGGCCAGAGGTTGGTATTCGAGCTCAGTTAACGACATATGCTGATTTTCAAGTCATCCAGATTGTTCATCTGGTTAAGTGGTTTAATACAATTTGCTTTCCCTTATTTATCCCGAATAGAGTGTCTTCTAGACTACGGTGCTATAAAGTAAACAAATAAAAAAACAAAAAAAATAGGAGTCTAAATCAGGTTAATTTAAAAGTGGTGATGCTGCGTTTGAAGTTAAAAATGGAAGGGGGCTAAATCAGTTGTTAAACTAAAAGTGGGAGCTAAGTCCGATGTTAAGTTAAAAGTGTGTGTGTGTGTATGTGTGCGTGTGTGTGTGTGTGTGTGTGTGTGGAGGGTGATATGTCAGATGTTAGAAATGGAAGGGACTAAGTCAGATGTTATGTTAAAAGTGGTGGCGCTAATTCTGATGTTAAGGTAAAAGTGATGGGGCTAAGTTAGATGTTAGAAATGGAGGTGGGGGCATTAAGTCAGATGTTAGAAGTGGAGGTGGGGGCACTAAGTCAGATGTTAGAAGTGGAGGTGGGGGCACTAAGTCAGATGTTAGAAGTGGAGGTGGGGGCACTAAGTCAGATGTTAGAAGTGGAGGTGGGGGCACTAAGTCAGATGTTAGAAGTGGAGGTGGGGGCACTAAGTCAGATGTTAGAAGTGGAGGTGGGGGCACTAAGTCAGATGTTAGAAGTGGAGGTGGGGGCACTAAGTCAGATGTTAGAAGTGGAGGTGGGGGCACTAAGTCAGGTGTTAGAAATGGAGGTGGGGGCACTAAGTCAGATGTTAGAAATGGAGGTGGGGGCACTAAGTCAGATGTTAGAAATGGAGGTGGGGGCACTAAGTCAGATGTTAGAAATGGAGGTGGGGGCACTAAGTCAGATGTTAAGTTTTAAAGATTCATGATTCTATAATCTTTATTGGTTCCTCGCATAAAATTATTATTTTATTATTTTTTATTTTTAATGGACACCTTTTACTTTTCGCTTGAACTTATTTTATGGACGGAGTTCTGTAGAGCGACATAGAAATTTTAGAAGCTAATTAAGAAGAGAATATGACATTTATTTTGAACATTAATAACAGTAATGATTTTAGACAAATGATACAAATAGCATTGTTATAAAGTGAGGCCAAGTAGATAGATAGATGTGAATCCTCTCTGGGAGTTACCAAATTCACACTAATATTACAGGACGGTGTTCGAGCAGAGGCAAAATATTTGTATTTAACACGTTGATTTTGAAAGTAGTTGCCCTATTATTTTATCAGTTTATTCCATCCTCATTTCCTCCTATCTCACCTCTCCTTATTCTAAGTTACATGTCTTGCCTAGTCAAAGGCAGTTAGGTATTTCCCCACAGGTACCAAAAGCCGATGAATTTGTTTCAGCTCAGGTAAAAAAAACAATGAACTTTTGAATGACTTTTCAGGGTCGCTATCGCTTGAATGATTGGAGTAACACAAACTTCATATACGTATTTTGAGTTTCTTATCGTACTCAACCTATAGATAGATAGACAGACAGACAGAGATAGATAGAGATAGAGACAGATAGAGAGAGAGATATAGATAGAGAGAGAGATATAGATAGAGAGAGAGATATAGATAGAGAGAGAGATATATATAGATAGAGAGAGAGATATATATAGATAGAGAGAGAGAGATATATAGATAGAGAGAGAGAGATATAGATAGAGAGAGAGAGATATAGATAGAGAGAGAGATATAGATAGATAGAGAGAGAGAGAGATATAGATAGAGAGAGAGATATAGATATAGATAGAGAGAGAGATATAGATATAGATAGAGATATAGCTAGAGAGAGATAGAGAGAGATAGATAGCTAGAGAGATAGATAGCTAGAGAGATAGATAGCTAGAGAGATAGATAGCTAGAGAGATAGATAGCTAGAGAGATAGATAGCTAGAGAGATAGAGAGAGATAGAGAGAGAGAGAGAGATAGAGAGATAGAGATAGATAGAGATAGATAGAGAGAGATAGAGAGAGATAGAGAGAGATAGAGAGAGATAGAGAGAGATAGAGAGAGATAGAGAGAGATAGAGAGCGATAGATATCCCTAAAGTCACTCCACTCCGATGAAAAGGCAAGAAAGAAATGAGCTCGTTGTTTTTGGCTTATAATAAATAAATGCCCGGAGTACAGGGAACGGTCCTTAAAAATAATCGGAGCCCAAAGGTGAAAGGAAGAGGTGAAGAAGAGAAGAAACGAAGGGAAAAAAAAAAACAAAGAAAGACAGACAACAAAAAAGATAGGCAAATGATAGAGAGTTGAATCATTAAGAGGTGGGGGGGAGACATTTGATGTTTGATAGAGAATTAGGGATTAACGAGGAGGGGGAGAAAGGAGTAGGAAAAATGGGTAGAGAAAAAAAACGGAGACCATATATGCGAAAGTGTGTGCGTAAAACTGTATGGAATCGCATACTTCATGTTTTAGCAAGTTAAAGTAAGATAAACAAGAAGATAATCGTACTTGTAATAAAGAATTACGATCAAAATAAGCAAATATAAACAAAAGAAGACGTCTCTACACGTGCATATTTATTACTGACAAGTAATGCGCGTATATGTGAGTATGCAGGCGTGGTGCACGCGGGGCTATGGCAAAAGGAGAGCGAGTCAGACCCTCGCACTCGCTTGGGGGTGTCAGTGTTTCAGTGTATACGTTTCTGACTTAATATTTGAAAGCATATGCGTATACCCGTGTACAACTGGAAAAAAAACACGTATTTGTCTATGTATGTATGCATGTGTGTATATATGCGTGTGTGTGTTTGCAGAAGAGAAGTGTTTGAAAGCTCAAGAGCTGTGCGTACAGGACGGGCGATAGAAAAAGATGCGTATGTAGACGCGCAATCTGCAAGATGTGTATTTAATCCCTGTAGGTGTGTTAAGATCAAAAGAAGGAACTATCTATCTATGTATGTATGTATCTATCTCTATGTATGTATGTATGTATGTATGTATCTATCTATCTCTCTATGTATGTATGTATGTATGTATCTATCTATCTCTCTATGTATGTATGTATGTATGTATGTATCTATCTATCTCTCTATGTATGTATGTATGTATGTATCTATCTATCTCTCTATGTATGTATGTATGTATGTATGTATGTATCTATCTATCTCTCTATGTATGTATGTATGTATGTATGTATCTATCTATCTCTCTATGTATGTATGTATGTATGTATCTCTATGTATGTATGTATGTATCTATCTCTCTATGTATGTATCTCTATGTATGTATGTATGTATGTATCTCTCTATGTATGTATGTATCTATCTATATGTATGTATGTATGTATCTCTCTATGTATGTATGTATCTATCTATATGTATGTATGTATGTATCTCTCTATGTATGTATGTATGTATCTCTATGTATGTATGTATCTCTCTATGTATGTATGTATGTATCTATATGTATGTATGTATCTATATGTATGTATGTATCTATATGTATGTATGTATGTATGTATGTATCTATTTATGTATCTATGTATGTATGTATGTATCTATGTATATATGTATGTATGTATGTATCTATGTATCTATGTATGTATGTATCTATGTATGTATGTATCTATGTATGTATCTATGTATGTATGTATCTATGTATGTATGTATCTATGTATGTATGTATCTATGTATGTATGTATCTATGTATGTATGTATCTATCTATCTATGTATCTATCTATCTATGTATCTATCTATCTATGTATCTATCTAATTCGGCTCATATCTATTTATATTCATATCAACATGAGACTTAATATTTATTGGTGGTTTTTATCTATCTATCTACTGAGAGAAGGAGAGAGAGAGGGGGGAGGAGAGAGAGAGGGGGGAGGGGAGAGAGGGGGAGGGGAGGAAGAGAGAGGGAGAGGGAGGGAGAGGTGAGTAGAGAAATTCTACACCCGAGCAAGACATTCATAAGTCCCATTGGTATGTATGTATATTAATTTATAATATGTATAGCTTATATGATCTGTATATCAGTAAATATATCAACGAATCACAAAATAGACTTTGTCTGGTGGCTGTGTTATGATAAATAATAATGTAGCTACAGTTGGGTACATACACGCACATATATGGATGTATATACATTCTTTAAAGTTTTAACTGGAAATATATTACTAACTATTGATATAGTAATAATTTCTCTCTCACACACGCATATATATATATATATACACGACACACACACACTATGTACATAAACTATATGGTACATACGATTGCTGTTTTAAGCTTACACACAGTCGCATATGTGTGCGTGTATTTAATTCAAGGTTTGTTTGTATTCACATCGAATTATTGTTTACTTAGTCGTCTCATAGAAACTCAATGTTGAATTACTTGTCCAATTAAATAATAAAAAAAGAAGAATCGATTTTACATCAATAGAAACAATTCGTTTTTATCAAAAACGTTTTGACAGATTTATGAATATTCAGGTTAGATTACAAATTTAATAAATATAAATAAAATAGGTGTATATCAATTTCTAGTTTTTAAAGGTTATAATTTACCGCGAATTCCGTGGATGAAACAGTTCGAACTTGGTATATATATATACACACACATATATATATATATATATATGTGCTTGAAAGAAGGATTGCTGCCTATATATATATATATATATATATATATATGTGCTTGAAAGAAGGATTGCTGCCTATATGTATATATATATATATATATATATATATATATATATATATATATATATATATATATATATATATATATATAACACAATATGTTTTAATACATGTATATGAGAAATGGATAGCGGCTCGGGTTGAGGGATCGGAGAGCAGAGTTCGAATTACAGTCGGATCCATTACATTCACTTACGTGCTAATAACCTTGGGAAAGGTATTAATCCTATTCTCCACCCCCCAGCTATGGGTAAATAGCAGGACAGACTGGGTTCTATAACCATGGGTGGCAACCGGTCTAGGTGAAGGAAAAAAAAACTTTGAATTCAAAAATAGGGTTGGGCTGCAGAAACATGGTGCCCCTACGGGTCACGGGATATAAAAAAAATATTATGCTTTTGTGTAAAGATTATTATTTAATGGAAACACACGACCTCTCTTTCCTATATATATATATATATATATATATATATATATATATAGAGAGAGAGAGAGAGAGAGAGATATGAAGGGGGCGCTGTAAAAGTCCTCCAAAGAAGTCCTCCCCACGCCCCTTTCAGGACGAGACCTTTTCATCACTACCCTTGGATATATTTTCCTTCTCGTATGTATATAAAGAGCTCTATTTTAAATTATTTTAAAAATCTTTTTAATATGCACCATATATATATATATATATATATATATACATGATGAAAGAGAGATATTATAAAATGACATAAGCAAATGCCTACATTTTTGTAACACTCTCTCAGTATAGGATTTCTTGTAGGTTACCCACATCGATATACACTTGGAGGAACAACGGTCGAAACGTTGTGATAACAACAAAGATGAGGACAATAATCGGGATATATATAGTGTAAATAATGATAACTCATCCCAGAAATTCAGACAAAATAAAATTAAACTTCTCTCTCTCTCTCTCTATATATATATATATATATATACATTTTTTCTATGTAGATACGGGTTGGTGCACACGCATATGTACTTGTTTTAATTTTTAATATGCCCTTAAAAGAGGTTAAAGCTTGATTTGGAATATTAAATGGACATTTTTAAAAGTCTGATATCTTAAAGTAAAAATAATCGAGGTTTCTTGGATTACACCTATGTGATACGTACACAATTATGAAGCGATTATGATCGAATCTATTTAACACAAATATGTGTGTGTGTGTTATGTATATGTGAGGGATGCATGGTTTTACAACAAATACTTGTACACATCCCATCAAGTATATTATCCCCTCTCATACACGCACGCGCATGCACAAGAGAGATAGAGAGAGAGATATAGAAAGAGAGATAGAGATATAGATAGAGAGAGAGGTTCACGACGCCTCCGCCGTATTCATAGATCTGAGGTATTCATTCGACTCTCACACACCAAGGCGTCCGTTCTTCAACGGTGTCTATAGACAGACGAACACACGAACACAACGCAAGAGTTGGGTGCTTATGTCAAACTTATTTACGAAAACAAACAGTCAAATTTTTGCTCAAATCAATTATGTCGACCCTTTAGTAGAGATTATGGTATAAACAAATAAATAAATAAAAAGGCTGATGTAAATAGATTTTTTTTTAATATTTGATGAATTTCTCGTCAGGTAGGTAAGGCATAAGAAAAAGAAAATTGCAAAAATAAAAATAGAATATTTTAATTTAGAAAGAAAAAAAAACACGATGCATTTTCATAAGTTTTTCGTTTTAAAAGTAATTCTACTTTCATGTCTCTTAAACATTGAAAAGTTCAACTTAAATTATTCTATCACTATCTCTTGTTTCCACACACACACACACACATGCATGCATAAACACATACAGTTATTCTCTTTCCCTCTCTCTCTCTCTCGTCATCTTTCTATCATCATATCTCCGTTCACTTTTACTCACACATACACACACACACCTTCCGTCTCCATCATCGTCTCTCCTACTCTATTTCACACATGCACGCACGCATATACATGCACGCACACGTACGTGCATACAGTTATTCTCTCACTATCTATCTATCTCTCCTTCCTTCTGTCACTCAGTCACACACACACAATCTTCCGTCTCCATCGTCGTCTCTCCTACTCTCTCTTTCACACATGAACGCACGCACACAAACACACGCATATATACATAGTTATTCTCTCACTATCTCTCTCTCCTTCCTTCTGTCATCATCTCCCTTGCTCTCTCTCTTTCACTCACTCACTCTCTCTCTCACACACACAACGGTCGTGGCTTATAAGGTAATGATGTCGGCGCCTCTGAAAGGAGAGCTGTGGCTAACGAGTTATTCTTCTTATATCTATATATATTCTATATTTGCAAATATCGATGTTTTGTTGCATGCCTGGTGTCAAGCGATGGTTAACGATCTCGTTCATTCACTCTGACTAGCGAACAGAGTTCGAGCCTTGTTGTTCTACCCCGGTGCCAAGTCAATACCGACATAATCGTGTATATACTTTTAGCGACTGCCGCAGAGCGATACTTAGCAAGTTCGTCCCATAAGAGAGTTCGACTCGGTGGCACAGCTATTGTCACTCTGTGCCGGACTAACCTGATAGTAAATAACTCGACGCATCTTCTCTTTCTTTCTCTTTGGTACCACGACTTCATGAATTTAAGCGTCACGGTGGAGTAATGGACAGCGGCTCGGATTGAGGAATCGGAGAGCCGAGTTCGACTTCCAGCTGAATCCATTTGCGTGCTAATACCCTTGGGAAAGGTATGAATCATCTTCTCCCTCCAGCTATGGGTAAATAGCAGGAGGGAGAAGACCGGGTTCTATAGCCTTGGATGGCAACTGGATGGCGTCAGTCATATATCGAAAGATACATGATCGCCTAAACGTGTATTACGCATGTCACATAACTGACTGACTGACCTCATCTCACAAAGAGAGACAGATATTGAAAGCATTGGGAATAGTTTTGGATGGCAACTGGTCTACCGCAGAAAGAAATGGCAACCTACTGCGGGAAAAAAATCTGCCTCGTCAGTCATGTATCAAAAGATACATGATCGCCTACGATACATGATCGCCTACGCACATAACTGACTAGATTGTCAGATAGATCTCACCAGTTTACTGTTCAAATTGCTAGTTGCAACCGTAAATTCTATTCTAATATTTTATTCTCCTGCATTTATCACCTGTGAAACTCTTCCGGCCTCTATCTTTCCTGTCAATTACGATTTTCAAAAATTTAAACTCAACGTCAGTCGCTTGCCATCTATCTTTTCAATCCTGTTCTTTTATTGTCCATTCTCTTCGATAACGTTTCCTCCGTTTCTTTCCCTCCCTATAAAACTTGCGTCTTAATAGCTTTATCGCCTTTCTTGGTGCGAAATGGTTAAAAAATATCTACGTTACTATTTAACCCATAGGTAGAAGGAGAAGAGAAAAAAAATCCATACCTTTCCCAACAGTATTTGTACTAAAGTGGATGTAACGATTTTGACCGGAATCCGAACACGACTCGCCGTTTTCCTAATTTTGCGTCTCCAACAATTACACCATAACTACACCCAGTCCAAATAAGCTCGTCTCAATATAACGAGAATCGAACGGGGAGTTCGATTCTCGTTGTCTTTCCGACATAGTGGCCTAGTTGCAGACTAAGTTAAGCCTTGTAAAAACCTAATCTCGTTTAAATCCTTTGGGTTCTCAACCTACGAGCACTCATCTAAGGCCAAGGAACGCTATTTTAAAATTTGTTTCCCTCACTTGCTCATGACCAAATCAAATCGTAAAGCGTTATTGGTATAGCTCAGTTGGTAAAGACGTATCTGATTCTGTAAGCGTTTTGTAAAACTGTTTCTCAGCATATACTTCAACCCGCTGAAAATTTAGGCTGTCGAATTCACTGAAACTAGAATTGACTAACTACTTGTCTGAATTTCTTCAAAACGTGTAGCACCTGGTAAGTTACATTTGAAAAGATTTGCTTTCATGTATATCAAGCCAAATAATTTCTTTTATCTTCTAACGGAAGGGAAAAATGACTGCGGTAGATATATATATATATATATACACATACATATATATATATATATATATATATATATATATTCCCAGCTAAAAAAAAAAAAATAACGTTACTACAATGTTTCAATAACGTTATATTTTCTTTATGTGTCATATCCCTCCAGGACGTGGGCGATCATGGCTCTCCATAATTTCCTGTCTTTTATAGCTTTTAATAAATTGTGTCCTTTTTGTTATTTCTCCTAAACCTTGTTCCGCCATCCATTTATTCAAGCCTACTAAGTATGTTATGCGTCGTTTTCCCCTGTCCATATTACTTTTAGTCTGTCCTGTGAGTATCAGATTTTCCAAGTCCTCTCTTCTCATTATGTATCGTAGAAATTTCAACTCTTTCTGATAATATAAGTTTCCTTTTTGTTGTTTTTTTGGTGGGTGGGGTGGGGGCAAGACTGTCCACAACGTATACACAGCGTTAGCTTATAACAGTGTATCTCAAACTTTTTCTCTAGGCCGCATTTTCAGAATGAAAATTTGCTCGTGCCTCACCAAATTTTATATGATAAAAAGTACATTTAAAAATAAAAGACGGAGAGAGATTAAAGGGAGATAACTGCGGTTTCGAAGTCAGAACATTATCATTGATAACACTCTCCTCCAATTTGCGGACCCTAGTTACTGTATTCTTAACTTGATATAATGCAAAAGTATCACAGTAATAAAATCGGTCATTAATTATAACTTAATACTGGGACTCATGCATGCAATTACAAGTAATCCACAATGATATTTTAAATTTTAAAATCATATTTATTTTTGACATATGAAATTTTTTGAAACTGTTTCTAAATCTTTGGTTGTCTTCCGATCATTCCGCTTCACCTGATATCCTCTTTCGCCACACCTATAACTCGTGCCGCACCGTTCGGGAACCACTGCCTTATAGCGCAGCAAATACTTTGCGTTTTAACGTTACATGAATAGAATATGGATAATAAATTCCAGTAAGATACAAGAACGTGCGTTCATCATCTAAATTAGTGATTCCCAATTTTAAAAAAATACGAAGAGACATTTTATACTCTCTCATATATATATAAGAAAAAAACGTATTCTGATTATATAACTGACCAGTGGGGATTTTTTTCAGCTACAGTCCTTCTCAGGGTTACCGTAACGTTGTGAGAACGTTGAGGGATGAGCGATCAGTTTGGGATCAGAAAAATAGTTAATTGCAACGTAACAGTAATGTCGTAATAATGAAATATTTCCCCACCAAACAAAACGCTGCAAGAACGTTGTGTCATCTGGATTAATACGCTGAAATATCTACGTTTGGTATTTGTTTGTTTTTTTTAGAAGAAAGAATTTATAAGATGCTATATTCGGACATGCCGACTGTGGCTATAATGTTAGAGACCATGTCAGTCAGAAGCTAAGCAAAGTATTACGAAATAGCAAAATGCTGACCTGCTATGTAATATTTCATC
>OZ038476.1:58470865-58508365 GCA_964036315.1 Acanthosepion esculentum | reverse complement strand
GATAAAGTGCTCAATATCAGAGAGAGCGTGTGTAAATATAAAAGTGAACATAGAAGTCAACACTTAGAGGCGACAGTCTGTTTCATGCTAGTGCAATCGTCAGGCAGCCTGACGATTGCACTAGCATGAAACAGACTGTCGCCTCTAAGTGTTGACTTCTATGTTCACTTTTATATTTATATATATATATATATATATATATATATATATATATAAGTAGGTATTTACTATGCTAAGTATGCAACCTAGTGAGGCTAGCCTGCTAACGACTTTTCCACAGCTAGGTACCGTGATTGCAAATAGATATCACACACGTGTGTGTATATATATATATATATATATATATATATATATATATATATATATATATATACACTAATTTTGACACGCAGCCTCATTCAAAACTGACCTGTTCATATACATATGTGTGCTTATTTCCTCGTGAGAAGGCATTACTGTGTTTTAAGTTCGAATTAAACTGGAAATATATTTACCCGTCTGTGCGTTTTAATTTGAAACCCCCACAAAAAAAAAAACCAATGCAGTTCTTACACATGTATACTGCCCCCCCCCCCCACCTACAACATTTGAGCTACCGCCCTTTTTACACTGCAGGTTTCATTGAAACACTGAACGTACGCGCTAGCGGACTTAACAATATTTACTTATCGCAGTGGTGACTTATTTACTCGCAAATCTTGGAATGCCTCATTTCAAATGGATTTATTCGTAAACACATTGTTGCACGTACAAACTACTTTCTTTATATACATATGTGGACTTGGGCACCTCGGCGTCGTATCATGGTTAGCAAGATTGCATCGCGATGAGCATTTGCGACCGAATAGTAAGTTCAATCCTCGTTGGATATCCCATAATTTCGGCCTGTACAAGGTTCAATCTACCTGATTAATCGTCATCACTGAACAAAGTCGAATCACAAAGAATGACTATGATGAAAAATATATTTTTCTTTTGCATAAAAAGAAATAAATTAATGCTTTTATCAATGTTGGGCCGCAATTTTATTCATCTAGCTATGTGTATATATTTATCTCTTTGTATATATTTCTTTTTTTTTTTACAGTAAAATTCACCCTGTACCAGGCCCGGGGGACACTATTCGAATGCTACGTTAGGTGGTAGTTTATATGGATAAGAGTGGAAGATAACGGCTGGCCCTAGACTTGAACAAGTTAAGGTTGTAGTGATCTAGGAAATATCCTCTTAGGAGTCTGTTCCACAGAGCAATGGTTCGTGAAAAGAAGCTGGTCGAGTGGAACTTTCTTTTCACCGATGAAATGCAAATCGTTATATAAATGAAACAGTTATTCACTGTCGCAAAGCACTATATATATATATATAATAGCGGGTGACCCATATTCGAGGATGCCTGTATACGAGGGCGGATAGCCAATCCCTATGTTTTATACGGCAACTATGCTGAGCAGACCTTACAGTTTCTAGGAGAGAGTGTTTTATCTAGCATGATCAACAATTTGAACAAGGCCAGCACGCACAAGCCCTCGGCCACGATGACTTGTGGCACAGCTATCGACGGCCCACAAGGCTTGTGTCAACCCGTGGTATGGTATTCAGGCATTTTCCAAAGGTGCTGGGATCGACCCCAGTCCAGTCCCCGATAACACGAGGAAGTCGCCTTCCTGACAAATCGACCATGGGGAGATTCGGTTCTCATGATCTGAGAGAGAACGTTTTAAGCACTTGGCCACACGCCCATATATATATATATATATATATATATTCATACATGTTTCATTAAATAATATAGACAAGTGTTGTCTGTATATTTTATGTAAGTTCTTTTCATATTGTCTGATAAGCTTAATAACATTATCATTAAACAATGAAAGAAAATCACAATATTGATACATATGTTTTAAATCCAATCTAAGCTTTCGGCTTACATAAGCCATTATCAAAGATGACAATTACACAATATATTTAAGCAATACACGAATAAGAAATTGATGATAGTCTGTTTTTGTTTACATGAATGATTTCCAAGCAACGATAAACACGTGCATATAAGACGCTGAAAGCGAAAATCGCACAACAGCTCATGACGTCACACATAACCACGAGAGAGTGAATCCGATGAGTATTGAGTATGGAAAGCCGTTGGTATGAACCAATGGCCTCTGTTACTAATTATAGGCATTTAAGGATATTTGTGGAGATTTCATAGTTTATTTTGTTCAGGTTAGGTTTCAACTGTTTTATGTATATAGCTTCAAGAATTTTTAGTTTTTGTTTATTGTTTTCATGTTTAAGTATAGTTGTGTTTTCGACGAGGATTTTCCGGAATTGTGTATGCGGCCAGGCATGTTGTTTTAAATGCCTAAAAATGTTAGAGTTATCATTCAAATGTAGTGTCAAGCGTCGTGAAAGCGAGTTTGTGGTGTGAACCACATAGATATTATTTAGTTCGTTGGAGATACAATCACCCAAAGGGTACCTGAATTTGTAAAAAATGTTGGTTTTTTTCAAATCGCTAACCGGGGGAGAAGAATCATATATATATATGGTGATTGAAAAGTAACTTCCCATTTTAAAATACTTATAATTTATTTATTAACTATAATATTTACAAGAAATGAATGTGAGAGGAAAGCATTTAGCATGATGTTTTATTTAAAATTCGAGATTGGCACCAGTTTTCGCTACCAGCTTCTCGGTTTGGTTTGGTTTGGTTTGGTTTGGTTTGGTTTGGTTTACGGCATCTCAACCTCAATGGGGTTATTTAATGCCGACAAGATTTTTATTGCTGGTAAGATTTTTTTCAAAATGTATTGCTGGTAATAATTTTTCTTCAAAAATTTATTGCTGGTAATAATTTTTTTACAAATATTTCTGATATTAAAACCTATTTTTACACTTTCATAGTGTTTTGACCCAATTTTGGGGGTTAACTATTTGCCATAACAGAGACACTAACAGGTGCTACCACCCCGAGATGGTTCCACGCTCCCCAAAAATCTCCTGATCAGAGGCCTTGCTGATCTCGTGCCGCCCAGGAATCGCGTCAACTGATTTTACCAGGAACTCATGTGGTATGGAAGACGTAATTTCTTATATTCGCCCTTCAAGCATTTTTCCAGTCTTGGTTTGGTAGGGTTAGGGTTGCTCCTTTAACCAACCCCAAAGAAAGAAGTTACAGGGTGTTAAGTCAGGACTCTTGGTTGGCCCCACTCATACATAAAATAGGGAGTTACTTTTATGGACATATTAATATCACTGTAACAAATTTTTGACTTTTTTGTCTTAGGTCAGTTAAGTATTATTTCCTAATGGTTTCCGTCTAAAAAGCAGAGGAAATGACTATTTCCTTCAAACTTTGCTTTTGTGACCTGGATATCGATGTTTTAAAACTAACCGATTTTCCATTACATTCCAGACAGATTCACCGCTGAGTTGCCGAAGGAAAAGTTTCAAGAACTTTCGAGAGGTTTCTAAAACTTTTCAAGAATTTCTATAATATTCTAGCAACATCGATGTTGTTATAAATACAGAGCATGTAAGCTCAACAGTTCAATTCACTTCTAGTTGTCCAAGTGCAAACAAGTCGTTGATAGATGCATTCGTCACAGATGGCATCAAGATGTAGTAAGCATCCAACAGACGCATTTTGCTAGTTCTGTAGCGAATTTATGAAGACAAGAGCGAAAAAGAACGCTGTGGTAACATCTGCTAAAATATAAGGAATATTTCAGCATGCCTGTCAGGGATCAAGAC
Source organism: Acanthosepion esculentum (assembly GCA_964036315.1). Taxonomy (NCBI): domain Eukaryota; kingdom Metazoa; phylum Mollusca; class Cephalopoda; order Sepiida; family Sepiidae; genus Acanthosepion; species Acanthosepion esculentum. The sequence goes on along the minus strand of OZ038476.1, from coordinate 58,504,609 downwards.
AAACCCTAGGTACCTCATTTCACCTGTGAACTCTACAAAAGAAGTCTAGAAGATAAGATGGAAAGTTTTGTTTGGATAGTGTTTAAGTTTTTGAATTTTTTAAAATTTAAATATGTTTTACCTTTATTTGTTTTTTAAACCAGTGTTACAGAAAATATGTATTAGATATGTTTCAAGAATCGTGTCCACAGTATCATGGATGTTTTCGATACTGGATCGCTGTCAAGTACCAAAAAAACAAAAAAAATACAAAAAAAAAACAACGGAATATTAGGGATGTTCAATATTCAAAATTCCGTATTTTTGTGGTATTTGTAACATTAATTGGGGCCCTAAATCAGGATGTTACATAACCAGTGTACGATTTTTAGAAGTTTCAAAAATTAAAAATGTAATTTTTTTGGAATTTTTCATTAACTCTGAGTGAAATATATTTGTACTTTTATACTCATTTTTATTTTCCTTCGTTACAGGTTGGTGCATAATGAAAAAAGGACCATGAAAATTTCAGTCCCACAAATTTAGTCTCCGACTAAACACTGTCCGTATTTCCCCTTCAGTCTACGGCTAAACACTGCCCGTCTTTCGCATGCAGTCTACGGCTAAACACGGGTCATCTTTATCCTTGACTAAGAGTATCTACTTGATAGGTAGCCTCCTTGAGGGGCTTTCCCACTTCTGAAGAGAATGTTATATTCTAAGTCTTGTCGACTACGCAGCTGGTTTACAGAAGTATCTCTATCTATAAAAGGCAGGATGTGTGTGTGTGTGTGTGTGTGTGTGTGTGTGTGTGTGTGTGTGTGTGTGTGTATAACCAATGCACGGCCGCAATTTTCGACGGATTTGCCACCAAAATTTACATGCACATGCTCCAAGTTAGTAAAAAGGCCAAGACCGACTTTGCATTTCCCAACTCCCATCGATAGTGGAAATAATCGATTTTTTCATGTTTCTACGGTAGTTTTCATGTAGTTTGCAGCCATTTTCTACTGGCCAGAGTAAGAGCCTATAGCTGGCTGCCATGAATAGGCAGGAAGATTCTATTGGCCAGCGTGAGAGCCAACAGCTGACACGAATGTTAACTAGCATGCTAGCATGCCCCCCCCCCAAATCGATAACTCCATTCGTCACAAGTGGGAAAAATTTAAATCTGCATGGTACTTTACTCCAACTGGCTCATTCGCTTGCTTAAACTCAACGTTGATTCTGATTCCGCAGAACTGGGTTGGGTGTGAAAAAATATTTGTTAACATTTTTTTCATTCGGTTTTTCCAGTCACGAGTCCTTTTTTAAAGCTGATGGTTTTCTGTTCATTTTGTTTAGTTCTTTTTCGTAACAGATTTAATGTTTAGTATAGAGCTTAGAAAAAATTCGCAGTGTGAGATAGGCAAGAAGTAAGGCATGTAGCAACATCAGCACGGCAAAGGGCACTCCTTTAAAGGCAAGGAAGGGCAAAAATATTTTAAGTCAAGTGATAGCGATTGCTGTACGAGTCGTACAATTTTTGAATCAAGCACGGGCAACGCCGAGCCATGCTGATAGTACGAAAATAAATCTAATGTTTTTATTCCATGTATTCGTTGCATTAGCATTCCCACTCAAGCAATTGTTTCTTCCGCACTATAGAACCTTCCAAATGTCGTGCTGGTAAGAATGAGCTTGCTATTATATATTCTGATCTGTCATCGATCACCCCAGTTCCATACTGTCCTGAGTTCCCCGTACACACTCCTTCAAAGAGACAGCAGCCGTCTTCAGGGGAGAACAGCAATTCAGAAGTGAATGAAGTCATTGACAGAGATTACAGAGGCGTAGCTGAGGAGTGAAAACAAAAAGCCTTCAACGTCTTGATCAGAGATCTTGGTTTCACAAAGTCTAATGCCGAGCGCCTGATCTCAATACTCAAACAGTGGAATTTGTTAGATATATGTGTGCAAATCGCGGGTCAGAAAAACCGTCACCAGTGTTTTCACTCAAGATAGGTTTTGCTTCTGCCACAATATGATCAGTCTGTTAGAGGCAATTAGAACCGCCTGTAACCCCAGCGAGTGGCGCCTCTTCATCGGCAACTCACCCAGGAACCTCAAAATTGTGTAGCTTCATAACGGAAACATGGATCTATCTGTTCCTCTGGCTCACTCGGTGCAGCTTAAAGAGGAATACAGTGTCAAGATCTTGCTAGATACCAACTAATATGAAGAATACAATTTGGAGGTCATCGGACAACTTAAAAATGTTGGCCTTCCTGATGGGTCTCTGAAGCAATGGAAAATCTGTCACCCCATGAGTGACTACACTATAAGTAGTAACTACCTATAAGTAGCTGTAAGTCAACAGACGACGGAGACTTGCTAGGATCTGGTGAGTACGACTCAGACTTACGAGAGAACTACCGACTTTCAACTAGTAGCACTCACTACTGGATTCGCTTGCGATGACCTTGTGCATAAATGTTACCTTTATTCTTATTGTACTGTTTTTTTTTTACAATAAACCTTTACTTATTTTATCCACCTTGTTTTTTTTTTTAAGTATATATTCCTATTAGCACGGATTAGGACAGTCCCCAAGACGGCTTTACCAAGTTTCCATGTGATCTTTGCCTTTGAGACAGCAGGGATATCGCGGCACACTACCACACACAACAATGGTCCCAGCGGACCGAGTTAAGTATGGGGAGGAACAAAGTCAAAGGAAATCCACTGTCGCCCCCACCCACCACCACGGGGAAAGTAATGTTTCCTCTGCTGCACTTAAAATTAAGCCTTATAAAAATGTTTTCACAACACTAGATATAGAGTCTGCAGCCTTCAAGTACCTTGAAGACTTCTTCCCTAAACAGCCTGCGACAAAAGCCAAAGTCGGTGTCTTCATCGAACCACAAATAAAGAACATCATAGAGTGAAATGAATCCCCCAAGAAGCTCACTAGAACTGAAAAAGAAGCGTGGGACAGCTTTGGGGGGAATCACAAGTCCGAAGACTATGTAGCGTTTGTTGAAACCCTGGTGAATAACTACAGCAAAATGCAAGATGCCCTTCAAAATTCATATCCTTAATTCTCATATTGATAAAGGTGAACAAGGATCCGTACTCTGAGGAGCAAAGCGAGCGCTTCCACCAGGATATACTGGACATTGAATGCCGCTACCAAGGGTCGTATAACAAAAACTTGCGTCGTAAATAGGAAAGGTTTACACACATATAGAAAATAAGAAGCAGTTTATTCCGAAGAATAATATCGTAAACGGTTGAGAATACAGACTAATGTAATAAACAGTTAATCGTTAACCCTTCGGCATTTACCCGAGACCTCCTCACAATGTGGGATGTGGCACAAAGCCGGGTTTTTTTTCGTAGGGCTTTCCGAGCGCGTACGCTCGGGCAAAAATTCCACTGGGTCGGGTGACTGTCTGCCTCCCCAGACGAGACTACCCGTAGGCATAGCCTCGTCCGAATTCCTCTTCTCTTAGAGGAGTCCTTTTGTGGGGGTGTTCAGCTACTCCACAACAAAAACATTAGAGATTATATTTAGACGCCGATTCGTGAAAGTAATTTTCAGTATGAACGGAAACCGCGAAAAATTACTCATTTCTAATGTTTTGTGGTCTCTTGTGTAATCATAAAATAAATAAATACTACTTTTGAATCATATGCAGTTTTGTTCCTACTTTACGTGAACGAGAATGTTTACACTATTTACATTATTCGGACTATTGTCCTCATCTTTGTTGCCATATTTATCACAACGTTTCGGCCGTTGTACGCTCCGGCTTTCTTCAGCTGATTGGAATGTCGAACTGAAACCTTTATTTCGCTCGCTGGGGTAGACTGTTCTAGTTCCACGTGCCATGTCTAATGGATGTTAGTTATCACTTATCTCCTGTTAATTCACCTCTCCAAGTTCTCCACTGCCTTAACCAGGTATTGAACTCACAACTCTTTGGGTCCTGTCACTGGGTCTAACCAGCGCTTTTATTCACTGAGTCCTTAAGGAGCGAAATAAAGGGTTCAGTTCGACATTCCAACCACCTAAAGAAGGTCGGAGCGTACAACGGCCGAAACGTTGTGATAAATAATATAATGTAAATAGTGTACATAGGACCTCATCTCAGAAATATAGACAGATACATTTGCCAGATTTCCCAATGGTATAGACAGATTTCAGAGATATCATTATCCTGGTGACAAAAGCAAACCTTGAAAAAAATATTAGCCATTTTTCATAAGTTTTAGGCGTAAGTAAAGAAGAAATAACAGTTGATATCCATGTTAAATAATAGTTTCAGACTATTATTTTTTAGTGGCAGTGTATTTGGCTAAGACTCTCTGAGGCTGACCCTAATGTCAGATGGCAGGCAAAGTAGGGGTGTGGATTTTGATTAGCTGAGCCGAACGTGGGGGATGATGTTATAGAGATAGAAAGTGTTTTCAGGGAGTTAGAATTTGCATGTCGAACAATGGTGACGTGTTAATATCGTGTATGGAGGCTTGCTACCTAGTAAGGTGGAATAGTGATCCCCCTGGCTATTAAAAAATGTACGCGTCGACGTGTTTACTAAAGTAGTAAGTTAAAATCCCTTTACTTGAAGTTCTCATTATACCTCCGAAGAAATCAACAAGGGACCACCCGGCCGAGAGAAGAAAGAAAAGAGAGGAAGACAACTTTATTATGATCGCTTCAAGACCGTCAAACAAGTCACCCATAGCACGACGGGGCTATACAACACCCAGTGTAATTCAACAAAGGTCGACATCTCAACCAATCTAAAACTGAACCAAGACAATGTATTTACACTAATTACAATATTTATATAACTATACATTTACAATATATAACTATATACAATATATAACTATATAAAATTTACAATCTATAACTATATGAAATATACATAAATATATACAATATATATTACTATATACAACATATTGTAAATATATACAATATATATTACTATATACAATATATTGTAATTATATACAATATATATACAATATATAACTATATACAATATTTCCATTATATAACTGTATACAATATATAACTATATACAATATATAACAGTATATAACTGTATACAATATATAACAGTATATAACTGTATACAATATATTTACAGTATATAACTGTATACAATATATAACAGTATATAACTGTATACAATATATTTCCAATATATAACTATATACAATATATTTCCATATATAACTATATACAATATATTTCAATATATAACTATATACAATATATTTCAATATATAACTATATACAATATATTTCAATATATAACTATATACAATATATTTCAATATATAACTATATACAATATATTTCAATATATAACTATATACAATATATTTCAATATATAACTATATACAATATATTTCAATAAATAACTATATACAATATATAACTATATACAATATATTTACACTAAGCCAAATGTCCACACAATATTATAAACCAATTCATTCACTAGATAATTACTGGTTACATCCATCGATTTCACTTAATGGTAATATTAGCTGTTTTACTTAGAAGGAAACATTCGGCATTCACTTAACGAGCAATCGGGGCTACTTTTGGTTGAAATTTATGAAATCTTTCTATTAAAATAATTTTTCAGGGAAATAGGCTTTTCACGTCCCCTATTTTATCGTTCTATCCATTACTGATGAGAGTTTCCTTTCTAACGTTTTGTTTCATGTAGAATCTCAACATTATTTTCGCGTAGAGTTCCGTGCGCTATCCATTTTAGTTGTTGCTGTTGTTGAAATGATGTGGTCTCTCTTATTTTGTATAGCTCTTTGTTTGTGACTATGTAGCGCCAATCCGCGAGGTTCGCTCCGACCTGCAGGTTTCATTCGCACAAAGCCATTTTTAACCATTGATCTGAGAAAGCTGTTGCATACAGATGACATTTTAAATAATTCCTGAACGAGGTAGGCGCCAGGCAGGCTACCCATATGAAAGTGTCGATCTGACGAGACTATTTAAGAACATGGCTCGAGGTTTTGGGTAATGTTTTTACCTAACCTGGCATAAGGGTATATTATGGGGCTCTGTGAGGACAGAACTTACTATGATAGTAATGAACAGTGAGGCAAGCGTGCCAACCACTGCTTAATAGAGAGACGCCTATGTCTCAAACACCATTTTTATTCACATGATGTTAATCCCTCGAAATATACTTTTACCTGTGATATTTTGCTAAGCACATTGACACGCACAAGTGAAAGGTGAGTAACAATAAACATTAGCTGAGCGTGAATTTCCGGTGAAGTCTACAATCAAAACATACAGTCAGCTATAGGTGTGCGTGTGTGTGTGCCAACAACACCACCGCCACTACTCGCTTATGAAGGCAGATAACTTTACATCGCTCAGACCAGAGCTATATACGGAGCCATTTAAAACAGCATGAAAATGAACCAAACTCGATACGAGACATACTTGTCGGGAACACAAATGTAATACGCACTTCCAACTGGCCGTCGTTCACCTTCAGTCTACGGCTAAACACTGGCCGTCTTTCACCTTCAGTCTACCGCTAAACACTGGCCGTCGTTCACCTTCAGTCTACGGCTAAACACTGGCCGTCGTTCACCTTCAGTCTACGGCTAAACACTGGCCGTCGTTCACCTTCAGTCTACGGCTAAATACGGGTCGTCTTTCTCTTATAGTCTACGGCCACTGTTTAAACACGGGTCATCTTTATCCTTGACTTTAAGAGTATCTACTTCATAGGTAACCTCCTTTAGGGAGCTTTCCCACTTCTGAAGAGAATGTTGCATTCTAAGCTTTGTCGACAACGCAGCTAGTTTACAGAAGTATACGGAAATAAATCTAATGTCTTTATTTCATGTATTCGTTGCATTAGCATTCCCAATTTAATTGGTTTGCTCACACCGTTTCAGATGATGCGTTCTTGAAATAAATAGAAAGACCGTATGAAATGAAACGTGATAAAAACAACTGGTTCAAATAGTCGTTGGCATAAATCCAATGAAAGACGAAAGTTGATGAAGTAAAATCATTTGCGACTTTTATTATACTTTTGAAAACTTCTTGACCGACGTTTCTCATTTATGTCAAGGCATCACAGAGGCAGGCGCCAAACAACAAGATGGTCGCCGAGCATCTTTTGATTACAATATCGCCCCAGTTTTTCAAACACAATTACTGCCACAATCAATCTAGCTGTGTACCTTTCAAATCGGTCGTTCCAGTTGCTTTCTTGCAGTAAATCAACATATATATCGTGTCTTATCAGGTAAAGCGTACAGCTTTTCTACGGTCACATGACGTTGAAACACCGGTACCCATAAATCGCTGAAATTAAGCAACATCGAGCTTGGTCAGTACCTAGATGGGTGACTGCTTGGGAATACCAGGTGCTCTAAGCTTAGGTGTGCGGGTGGTGTAATGGATAATGATTCGAAATTGTTAATCGGAGAGCCGAGTTCCAATTCCAGTTGGGTTCATTTGATACACTTACGCACAAATATACTCTCGGGAAAGGTATGAATCTGCATCTTCTCCGTCCATCCATGGGTAAATTAATAAGGCGTGTATCGCTAAAAACATTATCTCAAAAATAAAATTGGGTTCAAAATATTTCGATCCCGGCATTAAATCACCCACAGATGTTGATATAGCACTAAATAAAAACAACTAACAGACAACTTTTCACTATTCTTCTGAAATGGTAGGTTCAAGTTCAGATATGGAGAAATATATATTTTATTACTTCTAACGTTATATTTAGTGGACACCCATATTTGAGTCGGTGCACAATGGGTGTTTCGTCTACCGTACCACGCCCACGAGAAAACTTAAGAAAAATGCATTCTCCCGCAGAGTTAAAACCTGAGTCTCCCTTTGTAGGAGAAACCATCATCTTCTCCAGCGTGCTTTAGACCGTAAAAGAGTGTTACAGCGTAGCAAGATTCTATTTATCCTATTATGGAATACACGTGCGTCGTTCAAATCTTCTTGAAAGCCCATATTTGCCCGATTTTGCATCCGAAACGTAAACAAAACAATTTCGAAAGAATTAGGTTTAGATTTTTAATCAGATATAAAACAATTCGACAAATACTGAAAACTAATCCATTCACGAAAGATATGGGAATAAAAATGCTGCTTAATGTACCTTCAAAAATGGAAAATATAGAGTAATTTGATTTTTTTTTTATAAATATAGTTAATAAACATCCAAATCTTTCCGCTAGCGCGGTTTCAACCAGTGGATCATCAAACAGTAAAAGCTTTATTCTCTATTTGCCTTTACACCCTTTTGTTACGGTTGACGAAGGGAAAAAATAAAATAAAAAATATCTAAAAAGAACTAAATTGCATACAAATTCAATAATGACAACTTTAACATGCCGACAACTTACGTCAATTAGTGTCTTTTATAGTTTAACTTTCTTTAACGCCGTAATATTTTTTCATATATTAGAGCGTCTTCTAATTTAAAATTTGAATGCATAACGTTATTTTTTCTCCACATTTCTTGTATGTATTAATCCAGGTTACTAAATAAAATACACTTGACTTGATAAAGTCCCTCAAGGAATGAAACGCGTTGGCATAAAAATTTTCGTCTTATTTATTTTAGTAAGATATATACACACACACACATATATATATATACGCACACTGCATGGGGATTGACAGTTTCACGTAGTAATTCTACGATGCCCTTAAGTGTTGATTTCTGTCTATATTGTTCATCTTCTCTCTTTTACACACACACTAATATACATGGGGTAGTTGAAATTTTATTCGTCTGACCAAGAGGCCCTTCGTCCAAAAAGGTTTGCTAATTGTAGGAATAAAACGAAATGCCCGTTAGATAATAAATGTCTAAAAGACAGTATAAATTATAAAGCTACAGTGACAAAGTGCTACTACTAACGAAGAAAAAATATATAGGTGTTACGAAAAAGAATTTCAAATAAAAAGGTACAATTATAAAATATCTCCAAATATGCATAAAAGAACACTTTATCGACACATTGTTAGCAAAAGAAAAAATATGTAAATATTAATTTTCAATAGTATATGCTTATAAATTAATAGAAAAAAGATTGTTTCGAAGAAAAATTACAGATAGTTTCAAAAGACAAAATAAATATTAAGTAACAAGAGTGAAATTCTCGGAAAATGAAAACATTAATAAATCCATTGTTTATTACATAAAATTATGTATGTTATTAGGTACTGAAAAAGAAAAAAATAATATGATATATATATATATATATATATATATATATATATATATAAATAAAGGCAGGATGTATATATATATAAGGCAGGATGTGTGTGTGTAACGAATGCACGGCCGCAATTTTGGACGGATTTGCACCAAAATTTACATGCACATGCTCCAAATTAGTGAAAAGGGCAAGACCGACTTTGCATTTCCCAACTTCCATCAATAGTGGAAATAATCGATTTTTTCATGCTTCTACGGTAGTTTTCATGTAGTTTGCGGCCTTTTTCTACTGGCAAGAGTGAGAAAATATAGCTGGCTGCCACGAATAGGGAGGAAGATTCTATTGGCCAGCGTGAGAGCCAACAGCTGACCGACACGAATGTTACCTAAAATGCTGGCATGCAAAAAAATAAATCGATAGCTGCATTCGTCACAAGTGGGAAAAATTTAAATCTGCATGGCACTTTACTCCAATTGGCTCATTCGCTTGCTTAAACTCAAGGTTGATTCCGATTCCGCAGAACTGGGTTGGGTGTGAAAAAATATTTGTTGTTAACATTCTTTTTTCATTCGGTTTTTCCAGTTACGATTCCTTTTTTAAAGCTGATTATTTTGTGTTCATTTTGTTTAGTTCTCTTTTCGTAACAGATTTAATGTTTAGTATAGAGCTTAGAAAAAATTCGCAGTGTGAGATAGGCAAGAAGTAAGGCATGTAGCAACATCAGCACAGCAAAGGGCACTCCTTTAAAGGCAAGGAATGACAAAAATATTTTAAGTCAAGAGATAGCGATTGCTGTACAAGTCGTACGATTTTTGAATCAAGCACAGGCAACGCCGAGCCATGCTGCTAGTATATATATATATATATATATATATATATATATATATATATATATATATTTCATCTCTCGGCCTGAATGTTCGAGAAATCTTATTAAAGAAAAATTTGCGCCCTTCGGCAGGAATCTAACCTATGTGTAGATATGAAAAAAAAAAACAAAAAAAAAACAGCAAACTTTGAGAGATCTGACGGGAGAAATTTCGCTTCAAAGCATGAGAATGACTTCGCCTGACCGTCTGTTACATCGTGACCAAACGGTAAGGCGCACCAGACTAAAGGGTGGCCTATTCTGCCCTGAGGAAGGAAGGGTTAAGTTAATCTTTAATGTTGAATTCTTTCATAAGGTTTTGAATTCAAAGTTGCCTTTTCTTAGAAAAGTTGCCTAATTTCCCCCGCTATTTAACCTATAGTTGGAGGGGGAAGAGATGGATTCATGCCTTCTTAAGTGTACTCATGCTAAATGAACACAAATTGTCTCAGCTGAAATTCGAACTCGGCTCGCGCCGGTAACCATAGGATGACCCACACGCCTCCATCGAAATCTGATAATACGAAACTTAGTATATACTCATATAGATATAGTGAAAGTGTAATCTAAGAATTCTTATCTGTAACTTTTTTGCTCTTGTTGCTAGTGTAGATAAGGAGGTGCAACTTAACTTTATCTTTATCCTCTTTGGGGGTCTTTGTTTGACGAATGGATTAATGAAGGTAGGGTAAGTAAAAAATAAAAAAATAAAAAAAACAACACACTCATTAGATTATGATACAGTTTTCTGAAATCCGACTCGTGACTAGGACAGAGCATTTGAATTAAGATATACAAAGCTGCTGGCTGATACCGAGCGCTCTCTCAGAAGCACCTGCTGTAGACTTCCCATACAAGTCTAGCATACCATTCGATTCTTAGCACTTCAGCCAACAAATATCTATCTCAGATATCAATGGGAAATCCTTCCCTCGTTTCGGTAAGTTTTCCCTTTCAAAGCCTTTCTTGATAGCTATCAGTAATTCAGAATCTGAGAGATATCCAAAACTCAGAGTTTAACCTCTTGTTCAACCACTGATCTTTGCCATGAAATTCTAGTAGCCATAACGTGTGAGCACACACGACTTCCTGGAAAATCTTTTGTGCTAAAGGAGTAACATGCTTATCTACATAAATTTTCTACTTGTTCAAAAAAAAAAAAAAAAAAAAATCTTATCACTTGATAAACCAACTCGCTACTTTAAAAAAATAAATGAAACAAAGAACGTAATTTTTTAACGTAATTTCTCATCAGATATTAATTTCATTTTCGTCTCTTTCTTTTTGCCAAACAAATCCTGGCGCCATTTTATCAGTAATTAATATTATATTACCTTAAAGTTGTTAGAACTTTTCTCTTTTATATTAAGTAAGTCAATAGTTCCAGAAGAGCGTAAAATGAAACTCGTCATCATCATCATTCATCAACATCCATCAACTTTACTCCAACTCACAAATTATTTTTATTTCCAAATCACGACCGTATAATTATTAGTAACACCAAAAAAAACTGCCATCGCTTTCTGTATTCCTTTTTCTTAAATATCACCATCGTTACTTAAAAAGCAGTAAACCCAAACTATAATCATCATCATTGATTAAATAACAAAACTCAAACTATCATCATCATTTAAAAAAAAAAAAAATTAAACCTAATCTACCACCATCCACATCACCATTATCAGTATCATCTAATTTAATTTCTTCGATGTTATCTCCACCCACTAAATTTTTCACCCTTGTTGCACAGGGTGGATTTCACTGGAAATCAACTGACAAAAAGTATTCTCACTGAACCCCAACACTCTCGTAACTGTTCTATCGGAGTTTACAATGCTGTTATCGGGATGGCTGCCATTTTTTCTTCGCATTTCCAATTCTTCCAAATGCGTAAGGCTCTTCAGGACTGTTCCAATAATTATGGGTACCTCTATCATCTTCATGTTCCACAGTTTTCTATCATGCAAGCTTCGAATATTTATTCCCCCCCACACACACACATACATACCCACTTTCTTTCAGTTTTATTTTGACCTGTTGGAAGAGTGAAATTCTGTATTTACCAAATATTCTTCAAAGAATGGCAAATATGATAGGAGAAGGAACCAAAGTACCATCGGCCCATAACCAGGGAATTGAATTGGCACATTTTCATCTTGCTTCGAAAAATATTCGGAGTATACGAGCAGTCCCAAAGAAATGCAGTCTTCTTCAATGGCCCAGTCTTGTCATTCGCCACAATCTTCTCAAGCCATCTCGGAAGTCCAGTACTTATGATGCCCAGGGAGCCAACAACAACCAAGATGACTTTCAATCTTTTTTAGTGACTAAAATTTGTCCACTTCCCATTTTATTTTATGAATTTCACAACAGATATCGAGAGGTTTTCACTGGATAGTAAGTCTTTTTTAGTCTTTAGAACATTTCTCAGTAATCTCGCAGACCTAAAAAAAGACTCAGTGTGGACAATCTCACTTTTTATTTCAAGTCTCCAAATCATCCAATTTCAATTCTAATGTTTTTGGTACGTTTCCATGCGTGCGTGCCTACTCTTATTGGCATGACCATAACTTTAATACTGCACTGTTTTTCATTTTTCAGCCACGGCACTGATTTTTTTTTTTTTTTTTACTATTTTTTAAATTTAATCTTCAATCCGAGGTCTATTCATCCAGCCATATCCACAATCTGGGGTCTCCTTTTTTCCTTGTTTATGAATATCAGATCTGTTATCTTGCATAGAGTTGTCGGTGTAAATCTCAAAATCCTAGAATATTTTATTCTTTTTTTTTAATTTTCTACCTCATGGCACATATCATTTATTTATTCATTTGCACAATTCCCAATATATCACTGTTCCTACTCTGTCGTGCCTGCCTTATTATTTTTGAGTTATCTTTTTTGAATTAATTTATCATGCAGCTTGCGCTAACCCTCTATTTACAAATTACAATCATTATTTTTTATTTTCACACAAGAGATTTCCGATTGTCATCACGGGAAATTAAGGGACAATAATTTTATTTAAATCTGTTTCTTCAGTATTCTTGTCGATTTCTTCCATGCTGTGATCTGGATTCTCTCAGCCCATTATCGGAAATTAATTAGTGCCTTTAGAGCAGTTGCTAGTGTTGCAATTATGGTCATTATCTACACCAGCAGTTCTCAAACTATGCGTTTATACTTTAGTCTATAGGAAGGTAAATATTGGTCGGTTTTTCTATACAAGGATATTATTTTAACTAACCCCACTTCTCAACAATGTTTATGGTTTTAAAATAGATGATTAGAATTGTAATAAAACCTCGGTATATGAAAGTGAATTTATGCATTTTCGTTGTTCTTAACATTAACGTTGTTCTTGAATTAACAACAAAGTAATATACGCTATTTATTTATTTTATTGTTTTTTTGGATGATTTGCAAAACATCGGCCACTGCTAATCAATTCGAACTTTATAAAATGGTAAATAATAATGATTTCCTTATAGTTAGTTCCCATATTTTAATAATTTAGTAAATGTTTATAAAATTATCAATAAAAATTGTTTTCGTATTTCTTTCTTTATAAATTGGCAAATGGTAGATATTGCATTGCATTAGTTTTAATACAATGGTATTAATTTTTAGAATGTTGTAAATATAAAATTATTCTCGTAAATAAACAAATAAATAGTGTTTAATATTTTTGTTGCAAATTCTTAAACAATGTCTAGATTCACTTTCAACTTACGTTTATGTTTTATTACAATTATAATAATCAATTTTCAAAATAAACATTGCCGAGGAGTGAAGGTAGTTAAAATAATAGCGGTGCCAAGGGAAACACCGTCCTTTTGATATTCCGCATTTTTGCAGCGACGAAAGTCCAAGATTTGCCCAAATTTATTCACTTCTCTGAATGTCATAAGCTACAATCTAGATTATTGATATTTTATTTTACACTGTTGGTGGTACATGCAACCGTAATCAATTGTCTTGTTAAAGTAGGTACCTCCATGAATCGCTAAAATAAGAACATAGCATGATGAAAGACGCCAAACTTGACGAAAACAAAATTTTATCGTCTAAATGTTTATGTTATTATTAAAAATATTTTTTTTAATTAATTTAAAAATTTTTTTCCTTCTTTTTAGAACATTCTAACTTGATTAAAAAGCCTCGTTTTTCTTTGTATCAGCAGAACTACTAAATAGCATATAACATTTTAGCGTGTTTATTTTTGTATGACAGACATTAATTTGGAAAATCTTGCAAAAATAAAAATAACTGTCGGATGTTAATGAAACTTTCAGAAACTATTCACAAATGGAGAAATTATTATGAATATGTTTTCTTTTTTAAAGTCATGACAAAAATATTTTTTTATATTTATTACCCACCACCCATAACTAATTTTACGAAAACTCTAGAAACTCAACACTGTTCAGTTTAGTTATTATAGTAGTTAAAAGCACAAGGCTTTGATGAAAGCAAATCATGTTTTTTTTATTGGAGAAAAAATCAGATCTGAATTGTAACATACAAAACTCAATAAAACAAAGATATTTAATTTCAAATGCTTTTATTTGCTTTTATGAATATGGATAATATTGTCTGAAAGCAAAAACTTTTTCGATGAAAAAACAATTATTTGTTATTTCTTAAATTATTTTATTATTTTTACATTAAAGTTGTTAAATATAGTAAAATTAGTGAAAACGACATTCAGTTTCATGGTGTTATTAAATAGATCTATCTTTTAGCATCATGATTTGTGTAGATTATAATAATCAGAAAAGCCGAACGGTATAAAAAAAAAAATAATTCTAGATCGCTTTTATGTCCATAAAACGACTGTAATTGAAATGTACGGAAAGCCAGCAAGTTGTTCTCCGCTGTTAGGGCCTTTATTTTTTCGAAACACGTGTGTAGAATTTAATTTGATTTTTTAATTTCAACTGAGAAGGTTACCTACAAGTATTAGTATCATCTTATGAAATTTATATGATCTTATTTTTATATTATCTCAGTTATGACATTTTTCCATAAATGTAATATCAAAAATTAATAATAAAATGAATGGAAATACAAATAACACAGTAAAATGTAATAAATGTACATAGAATTATAGTATTTTATGTACACTTCTGATAAAATTTCATTAGAAAGGTACCTATAAATTAATTAGATACCTTTTTATGAAATTTAATGTCGGTCTCAAAAGTCTTATTTTAATTCTTTTATAATATATTTTCTATAAAGCACGGTAAAAGTAAAGGTGAAAGCTAAGTACAAAAAATTAAAGCGCTGAAAGTTTTCCTTAAAAATAACGAGGTAAATAAGTTGGTTTACTTAAATGTAAATAATTATGCCACTTCTGTCCTTCCGTACGATAACCTTTCCTCACGTAACTTCAATACGTGATGAAGTCATCACTCAACACCTGTCAAAGTGACACCAAATGTTATGACCTACTTTGTCTTATTTTTTAAACTACATCTTCTCGGCGCAGAAAGTAAGTAATGCTTGTTTCAAAATATTTTAAATAAACATTATAATTTCTAATTTTAAAAAAAATCAATTTTGAAAAAAATATAATTGATTTTTTTAAAAGAATTTGAAACTGAGATTTTCACTTTTTTCTTTATAAAATGGAAAAAAATGGTTGACATGATTGATTATCTGTCAATTATGCTGACTAAAAAAAAAAAACAGATTTTTAACGAAAATTTCGGATGTGCTAGGAACGATTAAAAAATATAAAAAAAACAAACAAAATACTTTGATTTTTCCTCTTGATAATAAACATATAGACAATAAAAAAAATGTCATCAAGTTTAAGGCCCTTTTTATTCACGCTATGCTATTTTTTTAGAGATCTCAGAGTTTACTATGTTAAAGCATTCTCAGTTTTTAACTGTATTTTTTTTATTTATTGCCTTTATTTTTGGTGATGTTTTAATTTAACTCCAATATTATTTTATTTTTTAGATCATTTAAAGTTTCGTGCCCGATTAAAAAATTTTTAAAAAAATCACGTACACACAAAAAAGATTTATTAGTCAAGCACATAGTTAAAACAATGGAGACTGACTCCCAAGATTGTTGATACCCTTTTCGTAGAAACTTCTTGTTTTGTTTTTTGTTAGAAGGTTGGGAGGTAGTTTTCAACCGACTCTAAAGAGTGAGAATGTTTGTTATTTAAAGTGTGCTGGAGAGACCGGAACAAATGAAAAGTCAGGAGAATACGGTGGGGGCTGGAGGGTGGATCCCATTTTAACTATTTAACCTTCTGCAAGGTCCGTTTTGCAACATGCAAAATGGCCTTGCGTTGTCGTGGTGGAAAGTGACACCTTTTCGATTTGCGAAAATCGGTTGATTTTCTGGAATAGTCGCATTGAGATTGGTGAGTTGGTCGCAATACTTTGCAGTTATTCTGTCGACGACTGAAAGAAGCTCAAAGTAGATTATCCCTCTGCAATCGCACTAAAACGGACAGCAAAAACGTTCTTTGGACGCAAGTCCGCTTTAGTCACGGGTTCTAAATATTTACAATCCCATTTCCAACCCGGTTTGCCTGGAACGTCATTATAAATGATCCAGCCTGTAACAATTATGTCGAAAAACGGCTCCTTTTCGTGGCGTAACAAAGAAATCATCGCAGAAACACAATCGTACTTATTCTGTTCCGTCAAAAAAGAAAATGTGTCACTCACGTGTCGAGTTTGAAAATGAACTCAAATGGCGAAAGGCAGTCGAGATAT
This sequence comes from Acanthosepion esculentum, assembly GCA_964036315.1. Lineage (NCBI taxonomy): Eukaryota > Metazoa > Mollusca > Cephalopoda > Sepiida > Sepiidae > Acanthosepion > Acanthosepion esculentum. Next base: position 58,487,767 of record OZ038476.1, on the reverse strand, counting down.
AGATTTTTCACTCGCAATTTCTTTCATTGAAATCTTCGGTTAATTCATTACGATGGCAAGGAGAAAGTCTTCACTGACGTCGGAAGATAGCTCGGAGTGGGGTTTGATCGTTTAGATTTAAAAAGAAAAATCGCCCTGACAACATCTGTCAAACCAATTTTTGACCGTCCGAAGAGCTGGGGTACTATCCAGATAAACCTTGTGAATGTTCCGACGCTTACTTCTTTCCGAAGTTCATAGAGTATATGGTCAAAGGGTGACTTTCCCTCCTTCATCTTCAAGGCATGGATTTGTGAACAAAACGTAAACAATCAACGTCTGACTGACAACTGAATGACGCAATGTTTCAATTTAGAACACACCAGAAATCGTGACCAGTGTCAAGTTTCGGTTATTTTATATTAACAAAGAAAATCGGGCATGAACTTTTGCAATAATCTGATATTTTCAGTTTGCAAAGCTGACTTAGATGCCAAGGATGAAAGTTCTTTCGAACAGATTCAGGGTCTTCTCCCTCCTTTGAACGAACCTGTCCCTGATTGACCATGTATTCAGGAATGTAGCTGTATTCCCCACACTTGGCCAATTGCAGGTTGGTGAGGCTATTTAACTCAAAGCTGAAGGTTTTCAATTCAGAGTTGTGCTAGTGTTCGCCAAATCGCTGAGTTTGCCAATACTCTGCTAGTCGACCTCTCTGCCTTCGGGCTGAGTGGAACTCAGACGAGGTTGTGCCTAAGGGCAGAGTCTCGTCTGGGAAAGTAAACAGCCTGCCGATCCCGTAAATACGGGGTCTGCGGAGAATTTTTGCCTGAGCATACGCGCTTGGAAGGCCTCACGTTAAAAAACAGGCCTTGTACCAGATCCCGCCTTGTAGGAAGTAGGGTAAATAAAGAGTTGTGCTAGGAGTTATGGACACAGTCTGTCCTGCTATGTACCCATAGCTGGGGGCCTAGAAGAGATGGATTCATAACTTTCGCCAAGTGTATTTGCTCGTAAGGGAATGGAACGAGCTCTACTGGACTTCGAACTTTGCTTTCCTATTTCTCAATCCAAGCCCCTATCCATTATTTCACCGTACCTCCAGAAGATATGTATATAAAAATGCCATATTCATATAGGGGTTCTCTACAGAATCCTCATCTTTATTATCTGTAAATTGAATTCTTTTCTTTATCTGTAAATTGCATTCTTGGGAAAGATGGGGTAGTTTTCGTTGTTTTTTTTCCACGGTTTCGAACTGAAAGATTTCCATCTATATGGCTGCTACCAAAGGCTAGATAACCTTGTCTACTATTTCACCCACAGCTAGTAGCCAGAAGAGACTTAAAATCCTTTCCTAAGGAAAGTGAACGTAACAGACTTGGTTAGAATTTGAACACGGCACGCCGATTCTAATTTCCACGCCGATATCCATTACACCAGAGGCACATCCTGCTGACTTAGCCATCGTGGAATGATGACCTTGGATTTGTCATAAAAAGTAACATAAATAAGATGGAAAAAATAATTCCCCATGCAGCAATGGCGAATTTTCCATTGTTGTTCCGTGTATTGGTCGAAAAGGAAGAAAATCATAGTACGAAAAATGTATGGAATAATGAAGATAGTTCGTATAAGGAAACAAAGGAGAGGAAGGCATTTTTCCTGGGATCAGAATGTGTTAGTGCATTTCGTTAGAAGCAAAGAGTACTGAAGTGTTATGTACTATCAGTCCTGCTATCGATATGGCAGTGAAAGCTGGACAGTTAAGGTTTGAGAGAGATGCCGAAAAGACAAAATTTCTGGAGGGCTACAAAGGACAGGAAGTTGTGGAGAAACATGATCGACAACGCCGTAACGAGACATTGATAGTAGTATAGAACGTAAAGTCTTACAGATCTCATTCCAATTCTCGACGTTTGGACAATAATTGTCATCCTTATGGATTTGTATATTTCACCAGAAAAAAAATAGGACATACACAGTGTTCATAAGTACGGTATATATATATATATATATATATATATATATATATATATAGGATGCTATTTATAAATTGTTGATAAAATTATGTAACAATGGAAATAACTGACATCTCATTTTAAAAGACATATTTGACAAGATTAGACAAAGGCGGTCTCCTTGCTTAAGTTGCTGAATGCTACCAAAATCCTTGCTTTCAGTTTATCTTCGGTATTATAAGGAGTTTTCTGGTCTCTTGCTTAGCTGCGCCCCACAATTAATAATCAAGGGGATTGCAATCTGGGGAGTTAGGTGGCGAGATATAAGGAGTGATGTGGCCGTAGAAATTGTCTGACGCACGGACTAACGGAAGTCACAGAATTTTATATATAGATACACACACACTCTTTATATATATATATATATATATATATATATATATATATAGATATGTGTGTGTGTGTGTGTGTAAGTAATTCATTGTGTCTAGAAGAATCCTCAAGAGAATGCCGAAACCACTGGGCGGCCGTTTCGTCCTATTTTGGGATTCATCAGCAGTGCGCACCCACTACCGAGAATCGAACCCGTTCGTTCAGTGGGTATGACTCTTGCGTCATATCGTAACGGTCCAGGTCCGATTCTCGGTAGTGGATACGCACTGCTGATAAGTCCCAAAATAGGACGAAACAGTCGTCCAGGGCTTTCTGCATTCTGTTGAGGATTCTCCTAAACTCGTTGAATTACTTAATTATGATTATTCAAAATCCCCCTAATAATTTCTATTACTTGTATATCCTTGCTTGAACCGGCTTCTAATACTCTGGATGGAGCGGCTTGGGGATAGAAGTCCGTTCGGTTAGGGAAACTCGGATGAGTTACACCGCGAAATTTGTGATGAACAGGGCCATATCGAGTCTAATACGTAACCTCTTCGTCACCAAGGCCTGTTGGTATGACACTTGCATCGTATCGTAACGGTCTGGGTTCGATTCTCGGTAGTGGATGCGCACTGATGATGAGTCTCAAATATATGGACGAAACCGCCGTCCAGTGCTTTCTGCATTCTGTTGAGGATTCGTTTAGACTGGGTGAATTAATTATGATTATTTTAAATCCTCTTAATAATTTCTATCACTTGTATATACTTGATTGAACCGGCTTCTAATACACTGGATGAAGCAGCTTGGGGATAGAAGACGTGATTTGTGAGAGCATAGTCCGTTGGATTAAGTAAACTTTGATGAGTTACACGACGAAATTTGTGATGAGCGGCGCTCTATAGAGTCTAGTTTGTTACTTCTTCTCATCGAGTGAGTATGACGCTTGCGCCCTATCGTAACGTCGCGGGTTCGATTCTCGGGAGTGGATGCACACTGCTGATGAGTCCCAAAATAGGACGAAACAGCCGTCAAGTGCTTTCTGCATTTTAGACTCGATGAATTAATTAGGATTATTCAAAATACCTGTAATAATTTCTATCACACACACATATACATACATATATATATACATCTCCAATAGAGATCTTATCTATCAAGCATTCAACATCTAGTTCTTCATAAGGATTGACACAGTCGAAAAGAACTTCAACAAAACACGAACTTTGAACGCTTTATCCACAGTTTTAATTTGGATGTTCAAAATATTTATTAGATAATTGGAAAATACAATAAAAATTGCAAACGGATCTTATTGATTGAATTTAGAAAAAATGCCTTTAATTCTTGATGCCCAGATATAACTTTATGCACACATATATTATAAAAATGTGTTTGGGAGAAGGTTTCAGAATTAAAACATTAATCGTTCATTTTTATGACATCTACATTATAAAAAAATGTTACATTACCTAAAGAATATGATATGCTTTTCTGACTAAATTGCATTTTGTTTCCTACTTGTAAAATCTGCCAGAATGCTATGCGACGTTAATCAGTGACACCTGCCATCTGTTGGCGGAATTTAGACTTACATATCTGGAGCAGAATTGCAAATTCAAACCATCTCAAATAATGGACTGTGATTCCGGTCTTTACGCAAGAATAAATAACACTTGGGGAATTAATGTACTCTTTACGATCTATACGGTCTTTATTCTTATCAGGTGTCAAAGATTTTACAAGTCAATAAACGTATTCGTGAATTACACCGTTAGTACAGCGCACAACCGGAAATCGAATGGTCGTCATTTCAGATCCTGGCTTTTATCAAATATTAAACACGTCAATGTTAATAAATATAATTCCAAATTTTGAATGATTACTCCCCTGTGTGTGTGTGTGTGTATATATATATATATATATATATATATATATGTGTGTGTGAATTTATTCCTGTTTCGTTGGAAACCCACGAAAATTAAAGATTTTAAGATTTTTTGTTTAAATCTGACAGATAGTTATCGCTATCGCAAAAATACTATAACATATAAGCAGTAAAGACCAATTCCAAATATTACAAAAGCTTTAACCACATAAAACAATCCCACATCAATAACATGAAATTCAATTTACGAACAAACATAAAATATATTTTACAATTAAAACAAAAAAATACCAAGACACCACAAGCTGTAAACGAAACTTTAAAAAAAACACGACTAAGTTCCTCTGACGTGTGAAAAAGCGATACTCAAGAGTCAAAATGGAGGCAGAATGAATATCTACTTATTAATCGCTAAAAAGACTGTTTCATAAACGTCTATGAAAGCTAAAAGCGCTCAGAAGACTGAACATACTTATGTTCAAATACTGCCCGGAAACCAAAAAAAATGGTTTAAAACTAGAAAGAAAAATCTTTAAATGAAGCAATATATTTTACCATCAAACAAGAATTCATGTATGTGAAACATGTATATTTAAACTAAGTAAATGATTGAAGAAATCAAGAATTAATTCAACTGCTATTATCAGAAAAGGATTAATATATAATCCACTTTCTTTACTGCTGAAAGTAATTTGCATTTTCATATTTTGACGTAAGATGGACACAAAAAAGTTTCAAGTAAAATCTTTTGCATAATGGTAACGAAAACTTAGAAGTGTTTATAAAGTTACAGAGTCTTTCATAAATGCTCGTAAAAATGTGAAATTCATAATTATAAAATTCGTGTTTATTAGCGTTTATTTATCTTGTTTAATATGAGAAGAAAGCATCAGAAACTAGGCAACTGTTACTCAATTGTTCAAGCGGTTTCAAATTCACATTGGTCAAGAGAGAGAGAGAGAGGGAGAGAGAGAGAGAGAGAAGCGATGGACTGATTTGTGCAAAAGTCAATGTAACTACCTCAGGTGAAATTTGAACTTGGCAAGCCATTCCTACTTTCTACGCTATGCATACATCCATTATATATATATATATATATATATATATATATATATATATATATTATATATATATATACTATCAGCGTTGCCCGTGCTTGATTCAAAAATCGTACGACACATACAGCAATCGCTATCACTTGACTTAAAATATTTTTGCCCTTCCTTGCCTTTAAAGGAGTGCTCTTTGCCGTGCTGATGTTGCTACATGCCTTACTTCTTGTCTATCTCACATTGCGTATTTTTTTCTAAGCTCTATACTAAACATTAAATCTGTTACGAAGAAAGAACTAAACAAAATGAACACAAAACGATCAGCTTTAAAAAAGGACTCGTAACTGGAAAAACCGAATGAAAAACAAATATTTTTTCACACCCAACCCAGTTCTGCGGAATCAGAATCAACGTTGATTTTAAGCAAGTGAATGAGCCAACTGGATTAAAGTACCATGCAGATTTAAATTTTTCCCACTTGTGACGAATGCAGCTATCGATTTTTTTTGCATGCTAGCATGCTAATTAACATTCGTGTCAGTCAGCTGTTGGCTCTCATGCTGGCCAATAGAATCTTCCTGCCTATTCCTGGCAGTATAAAATGGCCGCAAACTACATAAAAACTACCGTAGAAGCATGAAAAAATCGATTATTTCCATTATCGATGGGAGTTGGGAAATGCAAAGTCGGTCTTGGCCTTCCTGCTAACTTGGAGCATGTACATGTAAATTTTGCAAATCCGTCGAAAATTGCGGCCGTGCATTCGTTACACACACACACACACGCACATCCTGCCTTATATGAAAGTTTATTTTTTAAGTTGCTTTTTCTTTATTATTTTTTAAAATTTTTGTTAGATTAATGTTTTTTAGTATGTAAAATTTTATCAAATTTTATTGTTTATTTTATATACTTACTTTTTCTTTATTACTTTGTCTTTTTCAATATATACTATCATATTATATATATTATATATAGTATCATATATATCTTATCTGATTTTATGGGATATGTTTACATTTTCCTAGAATTTCTCTTTTTATTTAATAATTTATTTTGTCTTATGAGACTATATTTTGTAATTTTACTTCGAAACTTTGTCTACGATTTTTACTATTCATTTTGTAAGAATGTACCTTTTTATTATTTTCCCATTTAATATTAGTATTTACATTTTTTTTGTAACAATATGTGGTGATAAAAAGTTATTTGCATGTCTCAAGATATTTTATGATTGTAGCACCTTTCTTTTAAAGTCTTCTGTAGCCCCCATATAATAATGTAGTGAAATCAGACAATTTTTTTTAAAAACGCACTTTTATTTCTGTTCATGCTTTATACGTGCTAGAAGTGTATAAAATTTTAATTGTTTATAAATTTTAATTTTATAATAAAAAAATATTTACATTCCCTTTCAGAAACCTATTAATAATGAGTACACAAGAACGCATTTTTGTTGACCTCTGCCTGGAATTCTTTGTATGGGGTTTCATAAAACAAAGGTTTATCAATAGTCGAGCCGAGCTTAAAGAAAGCATTCAGTTGGCAGTGCAAGAGAATGCTTCAAAATGACTTTCGCAATGCTAAGGACAGATTTGAAATTTCCAGAGATATAAACGGAGGACATGTTGAAAATTTTCCTCAAAGTTTTGACGTAAGATTTATAAATCTATTTGTTTTGTATCATAATTAAGTAATAAATATAAAATTGTGCCGTTTAAAAAACAGAAATAGTTGATTCTTGGACACCATATATATATATATATGTGAAGAAATATAGTTTTAAAGTGTGCTATATTTATGGGATAAAGTGCTCAATATCAGAGATAGAGCGTATGTAAATATAATAGTGAACATTGAAGTCAACACTCAGATGCGACAGGCTGTTTGATGCTAGACGGAATCATCGGGCCTGACTATTGCGTCTAGCATCAAACAGCCTGTTCACACACACATACCTATATATGTATATATATATATATATATATATATATAGTGAAAGAGAAGATTAAAAAAGCAGCAAATTATTATGAAAATCTGCTTGCTTTATTTTCATACAGCTAATATGGATTTTACAAGGATCAAACTAAAAACATGTAAGTGTTGGGTTGGTTCGTCTGGAAGACGAGTTTGCTAACTATAATCAAATTGTGGGTCCTTAACTTTAGCATTGGGGGATGTTTTAAAGGTCGAACTTATCAACAGTTTTGGTAGCTATCTTGTTTGTCCATTCTACGGACAGCTATATATTAAGTTCATGCTCGTCTTGAACAAGGCTCCAATTAATGGTGTCTCAAGTGAGGATCGATCTAACAACATTGAATCTGTGAGTTTAGGTTACTAACGTCATGGCAGGTGCGTTATTGTGTGCTTTTTGTTTTTGTTTTTTGTTTTTAATGTGAACCCTAGGTAATTGGTGTAATAATGACGGCACACCTGGGATAGATCCTTCTTAAATTTATTTCACTCCTACACTGTCAAATACAAATAAGGGTCTGTAGGCGCAAAAACTAAGCAACATATTTTTTTTAAACTACCATAAAGGAACGAATGCTTTCACCAGATGAGCGACGTCAACCGTAACATTTTATTGCATTTTTTTTTTCGACTTTCTTAAGTCAAACATCGAAGTGACGTTGGAGATTCATTTTGATTCCTAGCTTCCTGCTGTGAACGATTTACATAATCAGGCTGGCTGGGTAAACCATAGACTGGCTGGCACGAGCCACTATTAGACGCCCGTAGTCGGAGCAGAAAGAGCAATTAATTGCCGATATCAATCTGAAATCATTTGCTAATTAGAACCTGACGTGAGAACGCGGGGGAGGGGAGTAAATGAATTAACGAAAGATGTTTTTTATTCAAACGGAATGGATGAAATGTTTGGTAAACGAGCAGATGTTCAATTATTATTATTATTATTAAAACGTGTATGCTGAAAAATACGTGGCCCTTTGAGAAGAGTTGCTTTTATGAAATGCAGTTATTAACTGATAACTAAGGACGGTGGAGTAATGGATAGCGGCTCGGATTGAGGAATCGGAGAGTCGAGTTCGAATTCCAGTTGAATCCATTACATTCACTTACGTGCTAATACCCTTGGGAAAGGTATGAATCCTCTTCTTAGATATGATATGGGTAAATAGCAGGACAGTACTGGTCTACCGCAGAAAGAAATGGCAACCTACCGTGTGAAAGATCTGCCTCGTCAATTAAGATACATCATCGCCTAAGCGTGTGTCACGCATGGCACATAACTGAATTCGCAAAAGCCATAAGCGTGAGGATTGATTAATTTTATTTTTACGATTTATCAACCTTTGCAATTTATTTAAAGCCAGAAATATTTTTAGAGTGTAAGAATTTTTTAACAATGATCTACTGATACAAGTCCTACTAATTAACTCATATCTAGGGGGGAGGAAAGAGGCGTATTCGTGCCTTTCCTAAGTGAATATAACGAACCCGACTGGAATTGGAACTAGTCTCTCCGATTTCCAATTTCGAAGCATTACACCTTTTTATATATATATATATATATATATATATATATATATATGAGAAAAAATGAGAAATAACTGAAAAGTGACAGAGTACTATTCGTAAATATTTCGCTAGAGTCAGAAGTAGTAATTTTTATCTGAAAGATCGATAACATTACGACAGGCATGCAGTCATTGATGATAACCAAATATAAACACGGGTTAAAAATAATCCAGTCCATACGACACGGAACATCGCAGAGATACTCCACATAACATATATGGGCATTATAAGGCATTTGAACACACGTTGGTGCGTAAATTGTTACGCTGTTTGTTTGACTCACGATTTAAGGGAAACAATTTAATAAGCTACGTTTCAATCAGCAATTCTCTGCTCCAACGAAATAATTTTTGAAAAGAACGACCACTGGCGATTTAAAATGGATTATTTATAACAATGTGAAGCGGAAAAAGATTTTTGTTGAAAAACGAAATAATCCACCGTTAACCACTATGTAAAGTAGAAATGGAATGTCTCATTAGATAAGGGACTTCCACGGGCAGTCATAAGTTGTCTCGTCCAGTGTTATATTAACAGCTGAGTGACCGGAAGCCAGGTATGTTTTGTGTTCCTATCTCGTTGGTAATTGAGAATTACTACTACAATTTCCGTTGTAGCTATTTTGCACTTCCCAAAAGCTGGCCTGCATCCGAAAAAAGTGATGCTGTATATCTGCTGGGATTGAAGGAATACTTTGTATTTAGGGATTTCTTTCGCAAAATCAGATGTTGTATTCAGGCAAGCACTGTACCCAACTGGACCGATTAAACGCAGCAGTTGATTAAAAGCGTCCAAATTTTTCTTCTCATTATTTAAGCTCGTTCCCCCCCCCAAGCAAGGCAATAAAACCACTAAGACACAAGGGCGTTACTACATGTGGAAGAAATAGAAAACAGAAGTATTACTAAGGAGCGGGAACAAAGGTAGCGATTGATACGGTATTTCGATTTTTGAAGATTAAAGTTAACTGGAAAGCATGGAACCGGAAGAGAGTTCCACAAGAGAGAAAAGAAACCGTTAGCATAGAACTTACGGTTACATCTAGCCAACTTGACTGTAAAATGATGAAACCTCGTCGCCAGTCTAGTACTGCGCTTAAATTTTAAAAGTTTAGGTACCACAGCGATGAGCTCATCCGAACAATTACTTGTAAAATCTGCAACAGAAAAGATCTGCGTGTCAATCACAACCTGTTCACATCTATTCTCCCCCAATTGTCTATTTAACTATTCGATTCGAAGGAAGCACGGTGGAGTAATGGTTAGCGGCTCGGATTGCGGAATCGGAGAGCCGAGTTCGAATTCCAGTCGATTTACGTGCAGAAGATGATTCATAGAAAGGTATGAATCCTCTTCTTCGACCCCCACCAACTATGGGTAAATAGAGGATAGACAGAATTTTTGGATGGCAACTGGTCTACCGCAGAAAGAAACGGCAACCTACTACGGGGAAAAAAATCTGCCTCGTTAGGTATCGAAAGATACATGATCGCCAAGCGTGTATCACGCATGGCATATAACTGACTGACATTCCATTCTTATCTCGATATTCAATGATCTTGTTCTGATCTATCTATTTAGATAAATAAGAAGGTAGGCAAATATTATCTTTATATTATTCGGCGTTCGTCTTTATCGATCACAGTCTATATCTATTAAAAGAAAATGCTTTTATGCATTAATAATTATTAATATTATTCGTATGGGCCATACATAAGAGTAACACAACCGATATGCAACAATTCTTATCGTAATCAGCATTTTTTTTTTTTGCTCGGTGCCTATAAATTATTCGTCGTTCATTTGATGAATGAAAGAAATGTAATAAGTGAAACCAATAAATATAAGGTAATTCAACGTGTGAGAAGATCTGGAAAATTAAATAATTAAATTCATAATTAAAGTATTTAAATTAAATATATATATGTATGTATGTATGCGTGTGTGTGTGCGCGCGCGCATGCGTACGAGAGAGATTTAAACGCGTTTAAATAAAATATATATTTCTAAATACCCATGATTACAAGTGTTTAACTTTACATTAATATCAGTAACACATGTTTGCCCGTTATGATAAATGTATCATAAATACTTCTGCGTCTTGTAGTTGCGTTGGAAACATTCTGACGATGTCCTGCATTTCCTGGAATATAATACGCACTTCTCTTTTGAAAAGAATGCGTTTCCAAAGACACTCTTCATTCTAAAACATAGGTCACGAATTCAGAAACGTATTTCGAAATATTCCCTGTCCAAGTACTTCTTAGAAAATTAATGCAAATTTAGCGCCATATATCTTTTACTCAGGCATGGGTACGCATTATACACCGGTGTTTATTATATGATAGATAATGGGAATATTTATCATCTCCAGACGAATTATTAGTTTGTATTTACTCAAACCCCACCCCCACTAGGTCAGGTTGTGACACAATGTCGGTTTAATGTGGGGAGCCCGAGCGCGTACACCCAGGATAGGAACAAAAATTCCTCGTGCCCCTGCCACCGTCGGTTGCGCTGACCTCAGTGCGAGTACCGATCCCTCTCCCTGGTGCAATGAGAGGGTGCGGTCTCCGGCAGCTGTTCCCCAGGGCCGGGAACCTCCCAGTATAATTTTCCTCAGTTGCGACTCAGTCCTTTGACGGAGCCGCCTCTGAGCGCACTCTGCCCAAAGACAGAAACGCAACTCAGGTGATAAATAGGGTGTTACAAACTACTCGAGAGATAAATTTACACACTTATTATTAGTTAATATCATCCTGGCTCTTGATATTTTCCTCCATTTATTTTATTGGGTTGAGTTCTAAATAATTTCCGTTTTGGGAACAAATTGTAATAACGAATGGATCACCCTAATTACTAATTGAATGTGGCAGATAAGCAAAGATTGGGAGTACACTAACACATTTTAAATTTTGCACAGCAGTGGCAGCATACTCAGTGGATGAAAGAATAATTTTCTTTACCTCAGGCGGGGCTGAAAGCGCATTTACATCAGATAATGTTATGGGAGTTAAAGCAATGGAAGAACGCTATGGAAACATGAAAAAAAATATGTAGTGTTTATAGTCAATGTTTCTATTGAAGAGTAATTACGAAATTGGTTTGCAAGTTTCGTTGGAAGAGGAACCCAGATTTGCGCATTCATCGAACTTTGATGACAGCAGTTGAGAGCAAAATGACGCCAATTCAGCCGGGTTTCGATCCTAGATAGAGGCACCGGATGTCTAGCCACACACACATACATATATATATATATACACACATATATATATATATATATATATATATATATATATATATATATATAGTGTGTCTCCAAAAATGTCTACTCAAACATGCGTACTTACGAAATATAACTTTTATAATAAGAAATTTTTTTACTTTGAAAAAATCCATTGTTTATCATATTTTTCTAAAGTAATGGATGTTCGTTTATCAATCTGACAGATTTTTATCTCTTCAAAAGTTATTTTTATCGGATACTCATATTTGAGTAGACCCCCCCCCCATTTATTTATTAAACAGCATATTTATTTTCTGCTACGTTCCTGAGTAGTTGATGAATCTAATTCAAGAAAATTATGCGCTCTGCCGAAAACTGCATAATTTTCTTTAATAAGATTCCTCGAATATTCAGACCGGTAGACGAAAATAAATATAAATGAAGCGTCTACTTATAAGTACGCATGTTTGAGTAGACATTTTTAGAGACACACACACACAATATATATATATATATATATATATATATATATATGTGTGTGTGTGTGTGTGTGTGTGTGTGTGTGTGTGTAAAATTCCAGATATAACTAAGAATGCATCTATAAAAAGGACAATATCAATAAAGACAACTGCTGAAGCATTTCGTCCTCCGATTGATTTTAACAAGGCAAATGATAAAGTCCATCAGAGGACCAAACGCACAAGTAAGTTTTTCCTTTTATTTCTTACTATATATATATATACACACACTTGATTAAAAGCCGCCCTATCGGGCAGTATTTAAGCTAGTTCTTGATTAAGCCTTCATCACAAGAGCTAGGGAGGAGTAGATGCGATAAGAAACAAACTACAGAAGGACTCCAAATTAATTTTAAGTATTACAGTAATATTTAAGCTTACCTTTTAAAAGGTCCAACGATAACTTCTCCCGCCACTTAATTTAAAGACAGTTTGATGTATGTAGGTCCTTACTTTCCGTTCAAACAATTATTTCGCTGGATTTCGCAATTGATTTCGATTATTTCGAAATTTATTTCCAGGTTATAAAAATTTTTATCGGACAAAAAGATTCGTCGAAAAAAAAAAAAAAAAAAAAAAAAAAAAAAATAAATAAATAAAAATAACGTAGGAAAAATCGCCGAATACAATCGCAGTAATGAAAATTTGGGAATCCAAAATTTCAAGATTGTGGGTCGGGATCAGACCCGGAATGTTTTTAATTTGCTCACGGAGTTGGCCTGATTCCAAAATGGCATGCTATGTCAGGCTACGGCCTCTAGGAGTAAAGTTGAGAAAGTGTGACAGTGACACACTGACATTCGCATTTATTATATATATAATAAATTGCCATATTAGTAAATTCAAAAAACGCTCACACTTAAATTTTCAAAATTCAAACTTAGCGTTGCGAATGCACGATCCACAATTTTGTAAATGTTAACAATAACAGACTGAAAAAAAAAACATATTTCGACTTGTATTTCATTTATTTTCATCTCGAATGTTACCTGAATTTAACCTAAAAAGAAAAATAATATCCATACCCGATGATGATAGGATGACTTATCGAAAGTACTAGCGTATTTATGGAACATATAGAACATCTAAAACCAAGGATCGCGTCATTCAACGAGTGGTTAGTGAGTTAATATATTTTAAAATTTGTTAGCGAAGTGATTTCGCTATTTATTACATTCACCTTACTGATTTATTCTCTGTATAACTATTTCAAAGTAATATTAGTTATAGCGCACCGTATATATATGTGCAGCATATCTTCATTCAAACATGTTTAAAAATATAAACATTGTGTATTTATTTTTATACTGATCATTTCTAGTTAGCTAATCAATTTCTTAATGTTCAGATGAAATTCATCATGGAAGACGCCGTAGTTATTTCTAACTCAAGTGCTCCATAACTACAGCGGATAAATTTAAAATTTCAACATAAATATAATAGAGCGCGTTCAAGCGTATTTTCAAAATTCACCATCACAACGGAATGCAGTAAGAATTATTTTGTCTTTATAATTTACACCTGAAGATGATCTTGGAACAGATCGAAAGTACTTGGATTAGAAAAAAAAAAAAAACAAACTACGGCGCCTTCCTTGACGAATTTTATCTTAACATTAAGAAACTGTTTAGACAACTGGAAAGAATCCGTATAAAAATAAATAAAAAATAAATAACAATATGTCTATATTATTCAATGATTATATATATATATATATATAAATATATATATATATACACACACATTTTTGAATTGGACATAGTCCGACAATTTATTAATTTAATATTTAAAATAAATTGTTGGACTACGTCCAATTCAAAAATATATGACGTCATTTGTTTACATTTGATACACTAAGAGCAGATATGAATAGAAGAGATTCATGGAAGATTTAAGTTTAAAGATAGTAAAATCGACCTTGCTAACCAGACGCTTCTGTGGCCGAAAGGTTAAGGCACGTCACGCGAAATGACGGTTCCGTATAGGATACAGGTTCGATTTCTGTCGAAAAACGAAAATTTCTCGGATATTCAGGCCGGTAAATGTTATTTAATACTGTTTATTATAAACAGCATTTGCTTAAATACTTGTATCTATAAAAAGAACGTTAAACATATCAAAAATGTCTTCACTATATATATATATGTCTTAAACTATATATATGTATACCGGATGTAACATTAAATCTCTCTCTCTTTGTCATATATATATATATATATGACAAAGAGAGAGAAATATATATATATATGACAAAGAGAGAGAAATATATATATATATATGACAAAGAGAGAGAAATATATATATATATATGACAAAGAGAGAGAAATATATATATATATATGACAAAGAGAGAGAAATATATATATATATATGACAAAGAGAGAGAAATATATATATATATATATATATATATGACAAAGAGAGAGAAATATATATATATATATATATATATATGACAAAGAGAGAGAAATATATATATATATATATATATATGACAAAGAGAGAGAAATATATATATATATATATATATATATATATGACAAAGAGAGAGAAATATATATATATATATATGACAAAGAGAGAGAAATATATATATATATATATATGACAAAGAGAGAGAAATATATATATATATATATATGACAAAGAGAGAGAAATATATATATATATGACAAAGAGAGAGAAATATATATATATATATATATATATGACAAAGAGAGAGAAATATATATATATATATATATATATATATGACAAAGAGAGAGAAATATATATATATATATATATATATATATATGACAAAGAGAGAGAAATATATATATATATATATATATATATATATGACAAAGAGAGAGAAATATATATATATATATATATATATATATATATGACAAAGAGAGAGAAATATATATATATATATATATATATATATATATATGACAAAGAGAGAGAAATATATATATATATATATATGACAAAGAGAGAGAAATATATATATATATATATATATATATATATGACAAAGAGAGAGAAATATATATATATATATATATATATATATATGACAAAGAGAGAGAAATATATATATATATATATATATATATATGACAAAGAGAGAGAAATATATATATATATATATATATATATATATGACAAAGAGAGAGAAATATATATATATATATATATATATATGACAAAGAGAGAGAAATATATATATATATATATATATGACAAAGAGAGAGAAATATATATATATATATATATATGACAAAGAGAGAGAATATATATATATATATATATATATATATGACAAAGAGAGAGAAATATATATATATATATATATATATATATGACAAAGAGAGAGAAATATATATATATATATATATATATATATATATATAACAAAGAGAGAGAAATATATATATATATATATATATATGACAAAGAGAGAGAAATATATATATATATATATATATATATGACAAAGAGAGAGAAATATATATATATATATATATATATATATATGACAAAGAGAGAGAAATATATATATATATATATATGACAAAGAGAGAGAAATATATATATATATATATATATATATGACAAAGAGAGAGAAATATATATATATATATATATATATATGACAAAGAGAGAGAAATATATATATATATATATATATATGACAAAGAGAGAGAAATATATATATATATATATATATATGACAAAGAGAGAGAAATATATATATATATATATATATATATGACAAAGAGAGAGAAATATATATATATATATATATATATATATGACAAAGAGAGAGAAATATATATATATGACAAAGAGAGAGAAATATATATATATGACAAAGAGAGAGAAATATATATATATATGACAAAGAGAGAGAAATATATATATATATGACAAAGAGAGAGAAATATATATATATGACAAAGAGAGAGAAATATATATATATGACAAAGAGAGAGAAATATATATATATATGACAAAGAGAGAGAAATATATATATATATGACAAAGAGAGAGAAATATATATATATATGACAAAGAGAGAGAAATATATATATATATATATATATATATATATATGACAAAGAGATATATATATATATATATATATATATATATATATATATGACAAAGAGATATATATATATATATATATATATATATATATGACAAAGAGAGAGAAATATATATATATATATATATATATATATGACAAAGAGATATATATATATATATATATATATATATATATATGACAAAGAGAGAGAAATATATATATATATATATATATATATATGACAAGAGATATATATATATATATATATATATAT
>OZ038476.1:58453365-58465865 GCA_964036315.1 Acanthosepion esculentum | reverse complement strand
AAACAAAATCATTTATAAGGAATTAATGGATTCTAATTTATAATTTATTGCTATAAACTTTACATATAGTGGATACACGTGTTGGAATAGACATCTGTTAAGGATACTGAGAACTCCATGGACGGAGGAGTAAAAAACGAGGAAGTCTTAAAGAAAATGGCAAAAAGAAAAGAAAAAAAAAGAACACATACTATGAAAAAGAAAGAGACGACTGAAATTTCTGGGATGCATAATGAGGAAGGAGGGCTTGGAAAACTTAACCCTCACAGGACATATCGAGAGCAAGAGAGATTAAGAAATGGATTGTGGAACGGAAGGGCTTGAGACTTGCTAAAGAAACACTGGTGAGAGCCAGAAGAGATTGGATGTTGTGGAGAGCCATGATCGCCCACGCCCTGATGTTGACACGGCAGATAATAGTATTCATTGTAGTCTACCGGTATGGGTATTCAATAATATTTTAGATCTATGTACACGCTTTCTTACATCTGGCCGTTTCATTTATCTGTCCTACAACGATAGATAGAGTGATAGAGTCATAGAGTGATAGATAGATAGATAGATAAAGAGAGAGAGAGATTGTGTGTGTGTGTGATAGATAGAGAGAGTGATAGAGAGATAGAGAGTGATAGAGAGAGTGATAGAGAGAGTGATAGAGAGAGAGATAGAGAGAGTGATAGAGAGAGTGATAGAGAGAGAGAGTGATAGATAGAGAGAAAGAGAGAGTGATAGAGAGAGAGAGAGAAAGAGAGTGTGATAGAGAGAGAGAGTGTGTGTGATAGAGAGAGAGAGTGTGTGTGATAGAGAGAGAGAGTGTGCGCGTGATAGAGAGAGAAAGAGTGTGTGCGTGATAGAGAGAGAAAGAGTGTGTGCGTGATAGAGAGAGAAAGAGTGTGTGCGTGATAGAGAGAGAAAGAGTGTGTGCGTGATAGAGAGAGAAAGAGTGTGTGCGTGATAGAGAGAGAAAGAGTGTGTGCGTGATAGAGAGAGAAAGAGTGTGTGCGTGATAGAGAGAGAAAGAGTGTGTGCGTGATAGAGAGAGAAAGAGTGTGTGCGTGATAGAGAGAGAAAGAGTGTGTGTGTGTGATAGAGAGAGAAAGAGTGTGTGTGTGTGATAGAGAGAGAAAGAGTGTGTGTGTGTGATAGAGAGAGAAAGTGATAGACAGATAGAGTGATAGACAGATAGAGTGATAGACAAAAATCTGGTGGAAAAGCTACACATTATTATCTGACAGCTGAAGTTGCCAAGTTTTTATTTTATTTTAACTGGTTTCTGCTGGCCATTCTTACCTTTCATGTACTTTAAATATGTACCTGTCATCATTTCGTTATCAGCCTTCTACTCTATAACCTGAGCGATAAATATGAAATGGCCATATTTATGTAATTATACTAACAGAGGCGCATACACTATATATATACATATATATATATATATATATATATATATATATATATATATATATATATATATATATAAATAGACGAATTGATGGATACGGATCAGAGAACTCCTCAAAATCACTTAAAAAAAGGAAGAAAGAATTAAGTAGGGGTGAAAGAATTAACTTCGCCAAACAAACTTTTATCTGCCCTTCAGTTCTTTTAAGTGTAGGAATGTTGGTTCCAATGGTTTTGCCAATCACTGATTCCGCCACTTAAAAACATTCTTCCAATTAACAAATGCCACTTATTCCAAGACCAAAAATTCATAGGATTAAATACTAATTACGTAAAAGATATTTTTCCTGCACATATGTTAACCATTTCCTCTCAACCGGACATTTTTGGGCCGCTTGCATCACGCCTAAGTTCTAAGATTTCCAACAAAGACTCCACCCCTTTTTTTCCACCCACTCACATACTCACAAAAAACTTTCATTTCATGTGATCGGCGCTTTTTGATTATGTAATGATGACCTGATTGTTTCACAACAAAATTGCGGGGCCCTTTGCTACGACTGTAACCTCAAACTCGTTAAATGCAAAAGATGATCACGCTTAATCTTTGGATCTAGCGACCAGTCTAGTGCGTATTTAAGACAATACGAAAGACTAGAATCTGTCTGCTTGTTTCTTGTAAAATTTATATAGCAAACTTGGACCTTCTTGCCCCCGAAAAAAAATGTAGTGTCAAAAAGAAGATTTTTCCATTGACGCCAATATTATTTTAATTCGTCGATAATGTTTATTGTTTTAAGATTCGATGATTAGAGTTGTAATAAAGCCTAAACATGAAAGTGAATTTATACATTTTTTTTTGTTCTTGAGAATTGAGAACAAAAATAATAAACACTTTATTAGATTGTTTATTTACACTATTCATTTATTATATTGTTTATTGGAATGGTTGGGAAATCTTCCGCTAATTGCCAATCGATTAGAAATTTATAAAATGTTAAACAATAAAGTCATTGTGCAGTTTGTTCACATATTTTCATATTGGGTTGGTGCATAATTATCAAGCGTTTTTCTAGGCGAGTTATTCGTTAAAAATTGCTGTTTTGTTTACTTTTTTTAATAAAAAAAGTTTATTTTCAGGTTATAAAAATGCGTGTCGATAATCGTAAGCCTCGGAATAATCATTTAAAAATGTTATTGGTGAGTTGTTATGTTTCTTTTTTCTGTCTATATTTGTCACTTGATCTAACCAACGCCTGTATCCACCGTGCCATGTGTCCTCAAGGAACAGTGACAGGAACCAAAGAGTGTGAGTTCAATACCTGGTTAAGGCAGTGGAGAACTTTCAGAGGAGAATTAACAGAAGATAACTGACATCCATTAGACATGGCACGTGGAACTAGAACAGTCTACCCCAGTGAGCGAAATAAAGGGTTCAGTTCGACATTCCAACCATCTGAAGAAGGCCGGTGCGTACAACGACCGAAACGTTGTAATAAATATGGCGACAAAGATGAGGACAATAGCCCGAATAATGTAAATAGTGTTTCTTTTTTCATAATAAATATTGTTTAAAAACCGCCTGATATTTATGCACCAACCCAATAATTTTGTAAATGCTTATAATTTTATGAATAAAATATTTTTTATATTTCTTTCTTTATAAATTGGTAAATAATAAATATTGCATTGCATTAGTTTTAATACAATGTTATTAGTTTTTAGAATGTTGTAAACTCAGTCTTTTGAACAAGAGTAAGGGTTTATCCCTTGTTTCCTGTTTAGGATCGAGTTTCCGGTTCCTTCTGAATTCTAATTCTCTACCCGTATCCCATTGCGTTTTAGTGACATTATCGCATTGCTTGTGGCGAATTGATTATCAAGAACAAAAATGTATAAGTTCATTTGCATCATATGTTTTAAATTTTATTACTATTATAATCATCGGTTTTTAAACAAAATACACATTGCCTGTTATGAAAGATAGTTAAAATAATAACGGTGACACTAAGTTTGCTTATAATTCCTTATCAACTCAACCAAGAAATTTAAAATAATATTGATGTCAATGGAAAACCCATCCTTTTGACACTCCGTTTTGTTTGCTGACAGGATGGTCCAAGTTTACCGTTTATATCATTATTATTAATTAACTCCCACATGCAGAAAAGACGTGGAGAATAGAATCAGGGCCGCCCACACTTCGCCTGTGGCCGACTCAACTGTCGCATATTTAAAAACCATGCACTGACAATGACCACCAAAATCATGGTCTCCCGGGCAGTAGTCCACTCCACCCTTTTATAGGCTTGCGAAACGTGGACCCTATACAGAAGCGAGGTAAAAATGCTAGAACGCTTTCAGCAACTGAAACTAAGGCAAATCCTCAACATCTCTTGAGAGAGCTACACTACCAACACAGAAGTGCTGAACAGAGCCTCAGTGAGCAGCGTCGAGGCCACCATCATCCATCACCGCCTCCGCTGGGCAGGACACGTCCACAGGATGGATCCTTCCAGGCTCCCCAAGAAAATCCTATATGGCGATCTGGCCATCGGGACTAGACCACGAGGAGCACCCAAAATGCGCTACAAAGACCAACTAAAGCGCACCCTGACACTTACCAACATTAGCCCGTCCTCGTGGGAAGAAACTGCCAGAGACCGAATAACGTGGAGGAGATCAATACGCGATGGCATCGCGGACTTCGAAGAAAAGAGGAGGGAGAACGAAGAGGCAAGACGACGAAGGAGGAGAGAGAGAGAGAGATGTGAACGACCCCGTCCTCCCCCTCCCCTCCCCTGTGAGCATTGTCCGCGAGACTACCACCGACTGGGCCTCGCAATCCCTGTCAAACATAAACATCAACCGCGAAGATAGGACTCATGACAGAACCCGATACTCGGACACGACGACGACGACAATTAATTGTAGTAAGATCCTAGTTACTTTTAACGTTTCAAAGTTGGTATATTCCAATGGGTGGAATGTTAGACTTCGCAAAGAATATTCGAAATTATAAAGGAAAAGCAAATTGAATAGGGAAGAATCGTAAATTATAGACACTAAAGAGATTATTGAATCTCTTTTACTGAATATCCAAATCAATATCGATGTCGACCTTTAATATCATATCAGATATTTATTCATATTAGAGTAATAAATTCGTGTCTACCGTCCAAGTTAGAAGGGACTGCCTTGCCTTTAGCAATCAGCCTTGAGGCTGACACCGACTACTAAGGCTAGCACGAAATATTCATCTACATCAGTCACTAAGTAGGCATTTCGTAAATGATTATATCTCCATGTGGACGCGCGCGTAGCCTAGCGGTTATCGAGAAGTGGGATTTAGCGTAGAGAGTTCAAATTCCGGTCGAAGTCGTTGCATTCTAAAAATCTATGTAACTTCTCAGAATCCACACTAAGTCGTGATCACGTGATACCACAGGGATTACAAACTAAAAAAGTAACATTACGCTCACGTGATAAAAAAAAACAACATTTAAATTTCAAAATAATGTCAAGGATCTAGACTCCAAGACGCACTTAGAATTTAATTTGATTTCTTTCGTTCCTGATAATGACTGATAATGATATTAAAAATATAGTCAGCATCGCATATTTCTTTAATAAAAGGGGGGACTGAGATAGAGTGCCGGAGTGGGGAGATGCACGGAAATATCTACACGGAAATAATTCATTAATATCAACTAATTGTCTAACTAAGGATTTCAAATTTTATGTAGTTTCTCTTTAGATTTGGACAAGGGAATGAGTGGTTTGTTCAAGACAATGCAAGGATTTTCCATATTTCTCATCGTTCTTTATAATGGTTTCGACCATTCTCTGGTCATCCTTGGGAAGAAAACATATAGGTGACATTTATCAGAAGATCTTCAAAATCGTTCCAAAGATACAAGCTACCATAGGTACTTTTAATTTAATTTAATTTATTTTTCTCGATCATGACTAAAGCTAGTCAAAAGCTCGGCACCTTATAAAGAATTGACAGTAAGTATAAATTTAAAACTTCATCAAGATACTTACACTAATCCGTCAAGAAGAAAAATAGTCACAAAAATGACAAATTGTCTGTTGTCTTGTTTGAATGAACTTTTACTGCCTAGATGCACAACACACACAACTTTAAGCGTTGTTTTTAGTGGTTACTCGTATTTGAGTAGACGCTCCGTTTATTTATTAACATTTATTTATTTTCGTCAACCGGTAGACAAAAATAACATGCTGTTTAATAAAATAAACGGACCACCCACTCCAACACGAATACCAAATAAAATTAACGCTTAAAGTGATAAAAATATGTCGGATTAGTAAAAAGTCTCTTTATATATATATATCGGATTGAGGAATCGGAGAGCGGAGTTCGAATTCCAGTCGAATCCATTACATTCACTTTCGTGCTAATACCCTTGAGAAAGTTATGAATCCTCTTCTCCCCCCAGCTATGAGTAAACAGTATGCAGACCGGGTCCTTGGATGGCAACTGGCCTACCACAGAAAGAAATGAGAACCGACTGCGGGATAAAATCTGACTCGTCAGACTTGTATCGAAAGATACATGATCGCCTAAGCGTGTATCACGTAAGGCACATAACTTTATCCATATAAATACACACACACACACGTGTGTGTGTGTGTGTGTGTGTGTAAAAGGATAAGTAAATGACAAAGATGGCAAAACTTAGTTTCGTTCCGAGAAGGAACGTCTTAAAACTAATAACCGTTTTATTGATGGAAAAAAAAAAGTGGGTGGGGCAAACGTCAATAGCGAAATACAAAAACAGTTTATATCGAAACGTTAAAAGATATAAAACATGTTAACTTTTACGCCCAATTTCTCCTTCCACTCTTCAAAATACCCTGTGTTAAATTCTCCAGTATTACTTTCTTCCTTATGCCCCCCCCGCCCCCCCAAAAAAACAAAATTACATTTTTCCCCCCCATAACTTAATACTTTCTCTGTTTCAGTACCTAAGTTTTTCGCTTTTGGATTTCTGCGTCCCATTCTCCATCGTCTCTCACGTTACAACCCAGGCAGTTAAATATCCCTGTTGGATTTTGCTGCTTCCGATCCGTAACTAGCACCTTGGACTGTAACGTTTGCTGAAAACTATGCATTGTTTTAAAGTTAATGATTAGTCCTTTTATTTTGCTTTCGTTGACTAATTCCTCAAAAAAAAAAAAAAAAAAAAAAAATATCAGAATTATTTTACTCAAGCTACCATTCAAAAAATGTACTCCCGGTATTAAATTCAAGGAGGTCTTAGCTGGTTAAATAAATCTGGTGGCAAATCTTCCTTGTCACATTCCTCTTTTTATATTTACACTCATTCTCTGACCGATGGAAACCGTTGTTCCCCATACAGGTTAATAATTATTTAGATATTTTCCCCAAGTAGGTTAGGATTTCCTAGCATGTCGAGTTCTTCGTGTTGTACTTTAGCGCATATCTTTGTGTAATCTATGAAAATTAGATACAGATTTTCAAGCGTTTGTATTGCTCGCTCCGACATTCTAATCTTGAATATAACATTTCTTTTTCAAATCTCTTGTGTTTACGGGTTAATTGTGTTACATATTCTATTCATTCAGATCCTAATTATTCGTTTCACTATATGTCTTATCAATGTGATTGTTCGACGGAGTTAGTATTTATTCACACCTTTTTTTAGTAGCGCAATGAAGATAGGTATATTGTTCGTTATTTCGCAGGTATTACATATTTCCTGTAGATTATCCCAGAAGAAATCGAAACAGAAAAAAAAAAACAGTCAATGACAGATGTAATTCTAGACATAATGAAATGGAGACAAAAAAATGTAGAAAACGAGGCCAAAATATGGCACAGAATATAATAGACGTTGCACAAAGCAATTAAGAAAAATGTGTGCGAGCTAAAGAGGAGTGGCGCAACGAAAAAATGTGCAGAAATACAATGTGTATTACAGATAAAGCAGATATTCATAAAAAAAAAATGAGAGAACAAATGATATGCTTATCAACAGGATGCATAAAATCAAAGTACGGGCCACTAATATTAAAGAAAGAAAAATGATAGATGAACCGAATACATCGGAGAACCCTTCCAAGACGAAAGGGGACAACCCACAAAACCCAGAAATATCGAAGGTACAGAAATATTAAAATCTGAAATGAAATCAGCACTGGCCAAATTGAACAGAAGCAGCAGAACCAGACAGAATTGTAATAGAGATTCTGGCAGGCTTAAATGATTTCGGCATTGACAAGAATATAGACATAAAAGAAATATACAGCAGTGGTGATATACGGGATGATCTAAGTAGATCCCTTTTCATAGGGCTACCTAGGAAGTCAGGTGCAATCAAATGGGAACCCCATCGAACAATGAGCCACATAGCACAACTTAGCATCCGAATTCTGATTAATAGAGAGCACAGTAGAATTAGAGCAGAAATAGGACAAGAACAGTGGGGTTTCGTTAAAGACAGTGGAAAAAAGGATGTTATATTTATGCTTAGAATGATATAAAAACAATACAAATGTAGAATGATGTATGCATGTATTTTATAAATTATACAAAAATCATTTGATAAAATATGTAATAAAGAATTGGTAGAATTGCTAGACAACTTTGACATATTTGGAAAGGATATTCGAAACATCCAGAATATATACTGGGACAGAAAATGAAATTTATAGATATATATGCACAAATAGAAACAGAGTGTAATGCATCTTCTCACCGGACTTATTCAACTTATACAGTGAAGCGATTCGGAAAGAATTAGAAGTTCTACCAGAATTTATTATTGGTGGCAACAATCCTAACAGAATAAAATATGCAGATGGCACAGTGTTGATAACAGACACAGAAACTACAGGAACTGTTAGCGAAGAAAAAGCGAGAAAAAAAGAACTAAACATTAACTGCAAGAAAATTAAATGCATGATTATTAGCAAAAGGGACAGTCCACCGTGCAAATTACAAACTTGAGGTACCAAAATTAAGTAATTACAACAATTTAAATATCTGGGAAACGTTTAAACAGAGAATGGAAAGTGAAACAGTGAAATCCGATAGTATATTGGGATAGCGAAAGATGCTTTCCAAAAGGTAAGCAAAGTATCAAGAAACAAGAGTGAAAATAACTAGTGCAAAGAAGATTTTAAGAAGCTATGAGTGCAGTTTTTATTATGATGCCGAGCTCGTTTTTGTGGTCTTGTCATCAAGCATACAACTGCGAATTTTTTCATTGTTTTTAACTCAAAATCAAAACCTTGCGTCTAAAGCAAGAAAGAATCATGCAAACTTTTCATAGGAAAAATTAATTGAAAATATAACAAGTAAACGAAGTCTTAGGCAAAAATATTACTACATAAGTTGGTTATTATAAGGTTTGCGTTTGAAGTCAGATTTTGCAATTGTCTTCTGACTGTCAATGTGTTAACTGAGACACTGAACAAATAAATTAACCATCAATAATAAGAAAAAGAAAAAAAAATCCTACCTCAATAGAACACCTCCAAGTTTCAAAAAGATTTTTCCTCGCACAAAAGGACACATGCCTGTGACTCAGTAACACTGACGGCCATCTTGTTCCAAGACAGAAATTGGTACGGCTTCCACGAAAGGACAAGAAAACAACTTTCATCATCGAAAAATACTTATCCAAATATATAAGGTAGAAACCAAAAAATACTAGTCTGGTGAATGACCAGCTAACTGAGTAATTAATGGACTCTACCACCATTATTCTTTGAGGCAGTACGGAGAATAAATGCAACGTTCTGTGTTCGAGATCTGCTCGACAACTAAATCTTTCACTAATGTCCTAAGATAATCCCCCACACACAAAATAGAAAATACAAGTAATTGGCACATGCGACACAAATTTCGAATTAGGACAGGAGCAACTAAGTCGTGAGTAAGCGTCATTTTTTTTTCTACCACCTTTTTCCTCCTTGACTGGGACCCTCTTATCATATTTCCTTTTTTATTCTTCTGCTTGCGATAACCCGAGTCTAATCACGTATATTGAGTCCAAATAAGCAACAAATCCTCGATATCCGATTTCATTCCACTGACCAGTCGTGCAACCATACCTTACCCATTATCCAAGCAAGTTTTAATATTTTCACAGTTTTCGTTCATGTGCCCAGTCGATAGTTCCCTTAAAAGACATAGTTAATTCAACAATCTGGAATTTTTTTGATTTAACAGACCAAATTATAGCGTCAGGACGCTGGGAAGATAATGTTATCTCAACTGCGAAATTGAGATAGTGTCCTCTATCTACTGCGACGAACCATTCCATACAGCCACTACTGCAATATAAATGCATCTACAGGGTGCGGCATTTTAAACTGTCACCTATCTGATTCTAGTGAACTTAGGCAAGTGGCAAAGGTGTCTTCATCTAACTAATGTATCAACATTTCTTCTCTGATAGAATCAGACACCATCCTATATATATATATATATATATATATATATATATATATATATATATATATATATATATATATTAAAGTATGCAGCTTATATTTTATATCAAAAGAAAAGATTTATACAAAGAATTAAATAGCAATGTTAATGTGATTAATGGCGAAATCACTTCACTAACAGAAGTTAATAAGACATTAACTTACTATCAATTCCGTGAATAATAAGATCTTTATATTCGAGTTGTTACCAGATGGAAGACACATGCCAAGTACTTTCGACAATTTCAAATTGTCATCTTCAGGGCGCAATTTTCGTATATATAGGCAAATATTAAGACAAAATATGTGTAGACCGAAAGATTTTTTATTTTTCTAATTATGCTATTTATTGACAGTAGAATATATGTTTTAGAGCGTGCGATGTCACGACGCTAGAGCTCGTGTTCAAGTCGATTTTTACTCTACTAATTGGATTATACTAAGTCCATTTCACTTTAACAGATAGCTCTATATAAGAAGAAAATTTAATGGATTTCTGATTTTTCAAAATTCAAACAAAATTCTCACTTGATCGATATGATTAAGAATCAGATTAAGAAAACAAATCCCTGCATTTCTAGAAATTTGTTCATTAGGAAACTTGTGATTCCTAATTAAAGAATGATGTACAAATGTGAACCTGCGTGCCAGAAAAAAAGGAATTTTAAAAGGACGGTCTTTCCCTTCACACCGCTATTATTTTAACTACCTTCACTCCTCGTCACCGTTATATTGTTTTACAAAGTGATGATTAGAATTGCAATAAAACCGAAACATATGAATGTGAATTTATACGTTTTCTTTGTTCTTAAGAATTGACCACAAAAATAATGAATACTGTTTATTACATTGCTTATTGGAATGATTGCCAAAACATCGGCAATAGCCAATTCATTCGAACTTTATAAAATGGTAAATAATAAGGATATCCTTATAGTTAGTTTACATATTTTAATAATTGAGTAAATATTTATAATTTATGAATAAAAAATAGTTTTCAGATTTATTTCTTAATAAATTGGTGAATAATAAATATTGCATTGCATTAATTTTAATTGTATTAGTTTTTAGAATGTTGTAAATAAAAATTATTCGTTTAAATAAACAATCTAATAAACAGTGTTTAATTTTTTTACTGTAAATTCTCAAGAATCAAAAACCTGTATAAATACCCTTTCGACACGGATTTAGTTGTTATTATAATTCTAGTCATCACTATTTAAAACAATAAATATTTATAAATATAAATACAACAATAAATAATTCCGAGGAGTGTAGGTAGTTAAAATAACAGCGGTGTCAATGGAAAAACCATCCTTTTGACACTCACTTTTTTGTGGGTACGAATGTCTAAGTTTGCCGAACGATGCATATGAGAATGGAAATATACTCTTGCAAAAAACATTTTTAGGAAACGATAATAACTGCTACAAGTAAGAACTCGAAACAGTAGAATAGTTAGCAAAACTTTACTTAACTTTACTTAAATTGTGTTATATTGCGTTCATAAAATATGTTTTTTTGTGGCCTATAACGTCTGGATTTATTTATAAATAAAAAAAAACATTTATATTGTATTTTGAATAACAGAACATGACTTTTTAAAAAGTTATTACCAGTATTTTAATATTTAATAATAGGTACTTTCACGAAGTGGGTATACGTAAGATCTAAAATGAATTTTTAAAAATGAAAAAGCTTTCTTGAAGCTTTCAATTTATATTTAAGTGAAAGCTAAAGGATTAAATTTACTATACCCAGTAAACAAAAATACTTTTAGACAGAAATTATATTGATTGGAATAGACTTACGTTTTTTCAGTACAATTGACAACGTCAGCCATTTTTTAGTCATTTGTAAACAAAGCTTAATATTTGATTTAAAAAATTTTGCAAAATTAAAATATATATTTCGGAAACGTTGTTTGAGGAAAATTAGCAAATTTAAAGTTAAGTTAATCTGATTTGAAACAAATATTACTTACTTGTAGCATAAAATGCTGTATACAAACATTTCCTAACCACGGGGTCTTATTTTTCTGATGTTTTAATCGATTTATTGACGGCGGATTGACCGCCGAACGTGATCATAGTTAATTATGGTGTAGCAGACGATAAATTTCATTAAGGTTTTGGTTTTGTTTTCCCATAAGGGATGATTACCCTTAAAACAAATGACTTTTTAAGAATAGATTTATCGGTTTGTACATCCATGCTTCAGAAATTCTGCATTTATATACATGTATAAAAACAAATCGAAATTCTTTTGAAAATAGTCGGGGTTTTCAGATAGTAATAAACTTTAAAATATATTATTAATAAATATAGTTTTACAGCAACAATTTTACCTAAGAATTATCTCACCGAAATTGAACTTTAAAAGATTCAAAAATTTTACAAATTATTCAATTTTAAATTGTGAAAATTGTAAAAAATGAAATCAAATCTTGTAAAAATTAATTTTTCATCGAAAAGATTTTTTTTCTTCAGACAATATTGTCTTTAATATTTATTATTAAAGAAAGCAATTAAAAGCATTAAATAATGTCTTAGTTTTATTGTGTTTTTTATTTTTAGATTCAGAACAGATTTTCGATAAGATGGGGGGTCCGA
>OZ038476.1:58438365-58448365 GCA_964036315.1 Acanthosepion esculentum | reverse complement strand
GACGTTTCGGTCAAATAGACCTTCTTCAAGACATGGTTAATGGAGACATATTCATATTAGATTTAAGTTAGATGAAGAGACGATATATACAGGACTGGTCAGAAACAGAAAAACTGAAATTCTAAAGTCAGAGTATTCTTTCTTAGAGTCGGATACGCTGGCGTCGCGTGGGCGGCACTACGAAAACCTGCGCACAGGGAAAAGATTGTATCCTAAGTGGAAGGTGGGGGGGAGTTATTTAAAACTATAGCTTATCGGTACGTTTGTCAAGCATTAATCTTGCTAGACAGCTTTCTATATGAAAGAAACCTTGTCGGGTATTTACTGTGTGTGAGGTGGCTATCATGGATTTTGCTTTGTCTTTTCCACATTTTCATCATACCGTTGGATCTACATCCACACATTTGCTTACATATATATATATATATATATATATATATATATATATATATATATATATATATATTCTCTTTCTCATTCTATCCGTTTTTTTCTTTCTGTCTTTGTCTGTGTACATTTCTTTCTCTAACTTTCTGGCTTTATCCTTTCTTTCTTACTGTTTACTGGCTATCCATTTTCTTTCTTTCATTCTGTCTTTCTTTCTTCGTCTATATTCCTTTCTTTAGCCCACTTCCGGATTTTATCAATTTTTCTTCTTTTTTCTTTCTATATACATTTCTTTCTTTAACTCTCTTCCTGACTCCATCCATTTTTCTTTCTTTCCATCCGCCACGCTTGTTTTCGCTCATTTTTTTTTCCAGTAGCCTTTTCAACAAAAGAATTTTAAAAGCTCGGGTATAAATAAGTACCCAGTTGACCAGAAAGTTTTTTTTTTCGTTTGTTTGATTCTCTACAATCACTCGTCCGCCCGTCAACCCCAGACCAAAACAGAACCGACCATATACCTAATAACAATCCAGGGAAAAAAAACATTAATTAATAAATAATAATAATAATAATAATAATATGAAGAAGAAGAAGAAGAAGAAGAAGAAGAAGAAGAAGAACCCATCAAAATTAAATAGGTTATGGTAGCTTTAAAATGTTGATATTCGTAAATGTCGGTGCGCAAAAGCTGACATAGCCACCATGTTTGCTGACTCGCGTCTCTCAAAAGATAAAGAAAAAAAGAAGTCCTTACAATTCCTAAATTCCCCATACCCTTCACACTTTAGATGGGCAAACAATTGTTCTTTTTGTGGATCATTCAACCTTTGCATTAGCCCATAACTGACATGCTGGAATTTTATGTTATGTCAGGAAAGAAAAAAAAAATGGAACAGAAGAAAGAAAAAGAATGTTTAAAAATGTTCCAGCCATTTTGATCACTTTGTAAAGATAGAGAAAAAAGTTGAGTCTGTCGGGTGTCAAGGGGAGGAAGCTGATGAGAATAAAGCAGTGATTACGGATTTTACAGATTTTTCACCCTTTTTTGTTGTCACAATGGGTGTTGGTTGTGAAGGGTTGAAATTGTAGCGATGATATTGGAAGTCTAGAAAAAAAAAGGTGACGAGGAAATGTTTTTGGCAAACGCAAACAAACAGGAAAATAAAAATGAAAAAAAAAGGCGTGAAAGAGAGAAAAAGAGAGGAGGAGTAAGGAGGAGACAGAACAAAAGAAAAAAGGGATAATGTTTATACAAATTGAAGACATTTTTTTCATTCTTTCAAAGAAAAGATTCGTTGAACTGTACCATATACTACAGAATTATTGATTTAGTTTCGTTTATCGTAACGAAATCGAATCTAACCAGGCTTCTTACATATGCATGTACATATAGACACAGAGAAACACTTGTGCGAATAAAGAAAGAATAAATTTAGTTAAAAGAAAACATATTTCAAGTTTTTTTTTGTCTGAATTTCTGGGATGAGGACTTAAAATTCTTTCTTTCTTTCTTTCTTATTATGTGCCATGACCTTTCAGGACGTAGTCGATCATGGCTCTCCACCTCTTTCTATCCCTTGCATCTCTCAACAAGTTCCTTCTCTCTGCTACCTCCTCCAGACAACGTTCCGCACAGGAATGTCACGCGCTGCTTTCCCTTGTCTCTCTTTCCCTCTATTCAACCCATGAGTATCAGATTCTCCAGGCCCTCCTTCCTCATTATGTGTCCCAGAAACTTGCTCACACGCTCGGTCCATGATAAAATTATTTACACTGTTTATATTCCGAATATTGCTGATCATGGATGGGGGGGGGGTAGGGTGGTCATCAGCCTCTGTGGAATGGAGTGAAAATACTGGACAAGGGAGAATACTGGAGAGTTAGACGTCTGAAAGAATCAGCGCATATTTCCTTAGTAGACCTCGTATAACAATAGATACAATATGGGAGACACTAATAAAGAAAGAAAGACAAATGACAGTAAGGTTTCAACAGCAGCAGCAGTTAAAACATGACAGGCAGCAGTTGAAGCGTAATCAGCAACTAAGGTTATGTTTAAGACTCTTTTTAACAGTGAGAGTCACCGTTACAAGGCCCGGGGGCCACTCGAGGTAGAGGGTTACGTTAGTAGGCCATTTCTGTATATATATGAGGGAGATAACGATTAACCCTAGCCTTGGGTAGGTTAAGATTGTAGAGATTTGGGAAACCTCCTGTTGGAGTCACAGGGCAGTGGTTTGCGGGAGAAAAGCAGCTCGAGTGTAACTTACTTCTCACCAATGAAATATGGAGGGAATTTGAGTGGTTTGCTACTATGTAAGTGGCATGGTGGGTTCTTGCTGTGAAGGTTTTCCTTGGTGGGATCAGGGAAGGCAGTTGGAGCACGTAGCGGTAGAGCAGCAATAGGCTTGCCACACCCCGCCTGTGGGAGCGCGGTTGAAGGGTGGAGAATAATTCGTCACCCATAATGTCTCGGGAACGATTTTGAACTCTATCAAGGCTGGAGAGTGAGCTTTTGGCAGCTCCCGACCAGATAAGACAACAGTACTCCATTTTCGGTCTGATCTGGCTCTTGTAAAAGTAGAAAATAGCTGGAGGAGTCAGGTACTTCCGGCACCGACACAGGGAGCCGACCGTTTTACATGCATCCTTAGCAACAGCTCGTATGTACGAGTTCTACGAGGCCGGGTGTGAGTTTGAGGCCAAATAGTCTTTCAAGGCACGGTGCTTCTCCGAGCGGAACTCATTTCATCTTGATTGGTGGTAGTTTGGGGTCAGATCAGCGATGATGGAATATAACTAGCTTGGTCTCCGAGGCATTGAATGTAATCAGCCTGTTTTTATCTCATTGGATATTTTAGGCAAGATCGGAAGAGAGATTATTCGCCAGTCTCTGACCATTGAGAGTTTTAGAGTATAGAGTCGTATCGTCGGCATAGATGCTTACAAATGATCTGAGTATATTCTCAGGCAGATTATTTATATCGATCAAAAAGATGGTTGGTCCAAGGAGTGACCCCTGTGCGACGCATGCGTTGACCACTAGGGCACCAGATGACTGGCCATTAATAACTACCTTCAAGGACCTACCTGTTAAGAAGGATGTTATGACCCTTCCAGTGATTCCATAACTGAAGAGCTTACGTAGTAAATGTAATACATGTTTAATGTAGTTTGAATGTAGCAATCCGACGTAGGAAGCAATTTGTCCAATGTAACAGCACCAATGTCTCGTAGCACCTATTCAGGAATTCTTAAGGTCTTCCATATCAGAGGTTGGCAGTGGATATTTGGAAAGAAAAGGAAAACGTACTTTTGCAGGTCTCCTCATCTGACAGGTTAGCAGTAGATCTTCCGAAAAAGAAAACAAAATGGCCGCCTTTATACACATCGGGTCGAATATTTCTAGTATTCTGATTGGTTAATCTTCTATGGGTGTACTATAAAATGAGTCAGCTCATTTTGGTTTGCCCACTAGTACATTATGTACTCAAAATAACCTAACAGTAAACCTTTATGCCACACCTTGTCAAAGGCCTTTGAGATATCAAACAGTCTTTCGATGCACCTTCGTTCATCAAGATGGATGGTAGTTTGGGGTCAGATCAGTGATGATGGAACTTAACTAGATTAGTCTTCGAGGTATTGAATGTAACCAGTCAGTTTTTACCCCATTGGGTAGTTTTTACAAGATCGGAAGTGAGATCAGTCGCCAATCTCTGACCATTGAGAGTTTTAGAGGTGCACCCGTATATAGTTGTATCATCAGCATAGATGTTTATAAATGATCTGAGTGTATTCTTAGGCAGTAGTGGGTAAAAGCGTTGGTTTGGTAATTTGGTGACATAGTGACTGTGAGTTCAGTCCATCTGTGTACATGGAAACTGCACGAGCAATAACTAAACAGTACTAAATAAAATAAGTACTGGACGATATCCCTTTATTTATTCTACCCTGTAGATTAAATAAGGAGTGTGTAATTCCTTTGTAGGTGACGCGCATAATGCATATACACAAAACGGCCGAAACGTTGTAATAAGAACAAAAAAGCTTAGAACAATAGTCTAAATATAAATACTGTAGATATTTCTGGTTGTTTAATCAGAAAGCAAAATAGTTCGTATCATTAATTCTGTATTTGTATAGCTGATAGTGGGTTTGTCAAGTGGTTCAGAAAGTTTCCTTTGGTGCCTGGTAACTCCTACAAAAGTCAATATATACCGGGTATAACAGCAAAAGTGTCCAAAACATGTTACACCATAATTGTCCATCCCACAAAATGTTTAATATCTAAAAAAAAAAAAACACTAAACTAAATGAGCTTCTTTTTTCGTTCCCCAGGCTTTCAGATAAGACATTTAGCCCTCTTGATAACATTTGTCGTAAGATTCACTGAAAAACCCTTTGAGCTATTGTTGTGGAGTTATTTCCACAATAGAAATTGTAGTCGGACCAAATGTGTCCTAAATGGGGTAAACGTACAGATACGTTAGGAACTTGTAATAAAGTGTTACGCAGAGTAATCGAGTTGTGGTCGCTGATAACTCCTTCTTCCTCGACTACCTACTGACTCTTATTTATAATAGGTGGGAGAGTCTATTCTCTAGACAAGGTGCCTTCCACTATAATACCCACCTCCTAAAACTTTACTCCGTAGGAGTAAAAAGTTTTAAAATTTTTATTTTATTTATTATTTATTTCGAGGTTAACGAATTTTCGAGTTACTTCATCGTTTACCTCGTTGGACTTTAATTTTCGTATTTTATTGCCCTTATTTTTTGAATGGCAATGCGTGTGTTTGTGCCCAACGTTTTCACAATTGAAACATTTTTTATTTTTAAAATTGCAATATCTATACCCGTGTAGTTCACCGCAAGCAAAACATGGCTTCGGGCGCTTTTGTATCTTTTTCTCTGGTATTTTAGTTTTTGCAATTTTACTTTTTCTTTTGTTAGACTGACTTTCTTTTTTGTACCGCATTTTCCTTACATGCGAAACGCCAGACTGTTCTATATTTTTAGCGTCTTTTTTTACGCTAACATATCTTGTGCAATCTTCTGCCAAATTCTGTACCGTAATACTTGTATTGCTTTCCAATTTTTTCAGTACTAATTCTCTTAACTATGCGTCTTTTTCCGCTACAAGATCTTGAACCAACACTAAGCACTTAAAATTGTCTGCGCTTAGCTCTGCTAGCTTGAATTCTTCACAATGCTTATTCACATTGGTTGCGTACGTTATATAGTCATGTTCGTCATCTTTAATCAAATTTAAACATTTCCACCTCTTGTGGAACAAAGATGTCTTTTGACTAAATAATTGACTTAATATATTTACCGCCTCGCTAAATGTCAATTCGTTAGTTCTTTTCGGTAAAATGTAATTTACCAATTTGTTATGCTCAGCAGTTCCTAATTTACTTAAAAGAAGCCTAACCTTCTTTCCTTTAGACCACAAATGGCAGTCCTCGTTATATACGTCCGTATATTTTTTATAATATTCTTGAAAAGTTACCTCTTCATCTGGACTGTACGTAAATATTTCAATAGAATTCCATATTGTATTCTCTGGGAAGGAATCATTTTGTAGACTTTTCTCTTTCCTGTTCTCGGTTATTTCCAGAGTTTTTCTTTGAAACTCCTCATGCATTTGTTCCATTTTTTGTTGGAATTGCATCTGTCTATTGAAAGTTTCCTCCTGTAACTGCATCTAGAATGTATTCTGTTGTTCTAACATTTTAGTTTGTTGTTCCAATTGGAACTTTAAAAAATCTTAGAATAGACTTTTGAATTCCTCCATTTTTTTTTCAAAGTGTAAATCCGAGACTTTGTCGCCCACGTCATTTGTGGCGAACAAAATTTTTCTTCTTCCCTATGAGTACGAATTTCGTCGTCAAAACCACTGTGGCGAACGAACTTATTTATTCCTCCTTATGAGTGCAAATTTTCGCTGCGAAAAGTTGTATTGGCGAACGAATTTTTTTTTCTGCCTCTGTATGAGTACGAATCGTCGTCAAAAGTTGTCTTGACTAACGATTTTTTTTTCAAACTGTATGAGTTCGAATTTTCGTCACCAAAAGTTGTTTTGGCCAACGATTTTTTTTCTCCCCCGTATGAGTTCGAATCTTTCGTCGCCAAAAGTTGCTGTGGAGTTATTTCCGCAATAGAACTTGTAGTCGGACTAAATGCGTCCTAAATGGGGTAAACGTACAGAAACGTTAGGAACTTGTAATAAAGTGTTACGCAGAGTAATCGAGTTGTGATCGCTGATAACTCCTTCTTCCTCGACTACCTACTGACTCTTATTTATAATAGGTAGGAGAGTCTATTCTCTAGACAAGGTGTATTCCACTATAACAGCTATTCAGCTAGAAATAAAACAGGTTAAAATCGTTTTGTGTCAGACCCACTGTCTTCTCAACTGAGCAATAGTAAGAGGAAAAAGATCATTCAGGCCTTCAGTAATTGTACCAATATTCATACTTTGGCTTCCATTCAAGAAGCATCAAGAGAACGGTGAATAAAAGAGGAAAATTAGCGAGGAAAACTGGATCAGGAGCTCACAACAGGAAGAAGGCTCATCATTTCAACTTAGAGCTAAAGAGATCAATTAGAAAAAATCCAATTCAATCCATAAGACGAAGTGAAAGAGGAGTTTCTGCTATGACAGTTCAAAGATCAGTAAAAAAGACATGAAAATGAAATTGTACGTGAAATGTGTAAGACACCTTGTTACTTCAGGACAGAAAGTTAGAGAGGGAGAATATCATCTTGAATAAGTTGGAAAATGATTCTGGAATAATATATATATATATATATATATATATATATATATATATATATATATATATATGAACAAAATTTCAATCCTTCATGAGCTTCCAATCCTTCGCTATGATTAATTAAATGAACATGTCATTTTCGTTTATGATCGATTTCATCAAGATTCTTCTGTTAAGCTTGGAGAGCTTAATAGAATATATACATTCTTATTGCTCCAGTTAGTGTCCAATAGTGTTATAAAAACCTCGGGAAATTCCAGTAAAATATTTTTAATCATTTCTAAGATACAACAGTTCAAATCTTAATCTAACTATTGAACAATTTTGCTGTTACACGATTTGGATAATTTTGCAGTTACACGCGGTATATTGTAAAAGTAAAATGTAAAAAACATATATATTCTTACAATCTAAAATATTTTCTGGCATTAAATAACCTGCAAAAGGTTGATAAGCCGTAGAAACCGGGTGCAGAACAACTCAACACCGCCGACTGAACGCCGAGACAACTCAGGACTGAAGCAACTGAGGGCATAGACAACTTAGCACTAGAAAAACATAACATTTTATAACCGAATAAAAGTAATTTATTAAGGACTAAAACCTTAATTAGTGAATATTCTTTTTCTAATAAGGCATTTGAAAAACCATGAATCTATAAATGTTCAAATCTTTAAAGATTCTGTATCAGTTTGTAGCAGCAAGTGATATTGTTATTAAATTAAAATTATATTCCATTAATCGTAAATGGAAAAGTTCACTATGATTCAATGATATTGTTGGGTTAGTTCATTATTGCTAAGGAGGGGATTGACGTTTTTTATTGGATCCTCATCAAAAACCCAAAACCAAACATAAATAAAATAGCATTTAATACTGGCAGAAACATATTAAACACATTTAATAACTAATCCTCCAATAAAAAAACATCAATCTCCTCCTTAGCAATAATGAACTAAACCAACAATATCGTCTAATATTATCTATAAAACTAAAACAACCAATAACATATCTCCAAATAAAAACAAACGCCAGCAGCGTCGATGCGTGTGTGCTGTCTAGCGACTTTGTCGTTTATTCAGCATATGGGGACCGGCATGCCAGAGGAGTTTCTTTGCTGGTGAGGCGCACTCTTGATGCGAAGGTGGACCTTGTGCCTACCGATGCCTAGGGCCGGTTGATTGTGGCCGATATTGCCGTGAAAAGGGGTTCGTTCCGAGTCGTTGCGGTTTATGCGCCCAACGACCGGGAGAAGCGGATCTCGTTTTTTTCGGCGGTTGAGGCCGTTCCTGGTGGATTCAACGCGCTTAGTCTTAATGGAGGACTGGAATTCCATCCTAGACCCCAAGTTAGAGAAGGGGCGATCGTAGCCTGGTTGAACTGATCGAAGAGTTTGGTCTCGTCGATAGATACCGCGTCGATCACCCTGGGGGGAAGCTGTGGACATGGACTCTTAATTAGACTATTACCCGGGTGGTGAGCTACCTAGATAGAATGTTAGAAGAGCCGACGTAGACTTGTTAGATTGTCCCACGTTCGACTGGGTAGGCTATTCGGACCATAAACTCGTTATTGCCCAAATGGCGCTAGATCGTAGGCCAAGAATGGCTGGCTATTGGAAGTTCAATCTGTCCTTACTGGACAGGCGGGACTTCCAGGAGCAGCGGGAGCTAGTGGGGGTGGTTACTGGGAATAAGTGGTGGGAGAGACTTAAGTACAGGATTAGGTCCTTCACCACTGATTTCAGCAAACGACTCGCCCTAGATAGAGCTGAGAATGTGAAGACGCTTAAGGCTGGGTTTTTCCGGGCGGTGGCTGGGGGGATCCCCTAGAGATAGCCTTAGCTAAGGAGGCCCTGGAGAATTTGACTAGCGAGCGCAACATGGGCAAAGTAATTAGAAATAGGTTAAGTAAGATGTCTTCCGACGCGGTGAACATAGGCGCAGAATTGCGCAAAGAAGAGATCCGTCGAGGGTCCGGTCGGCACATTCGTGAAGTCAAAACCCCGGAGGGGCACACTCTTCGGGCCACTGACGACATGTGCGAGGCGTTTCGGCGGCATTTCGAGAGCCAGTTCAACAAGGAGCCTGGTCTTCGTGATGACGAGATTCGCACCTATTTGGCTGACTTTCCTCGACTGAAGCGGCTAGCAGCGAGGGAGGGCGAAGTCAACGTGGCGTTGAAGAAGGTCGGCAGAGGCAAGTCGCCCGGTCTGGATGGTTTGCCCTATGAATTATACTTGACGCTGTCGCAGATCTTTGTCCCGATTTTGACGGTTGTGTTCAACAACTGGTCCCAGCAGAGGGCCATCCCCAACCGGTTCACCAGGGGTGTAATCACGCTGTTGAAAAAGGGCAAGGATGTTCGGGGGGAATTAGATGATTATAGGCCCATAACTCTGCTAAATACAGAGTTAAAGATTTTGGCCAAGATCCTTCAGGAGCGTTTGCAGTCAGTTGCCGAGAATCTGTTGGGTCCTGAGCAGACTTGCATCTGATCCGCACGATCATAGAGGGTTTAAAAGACGACGATGGGGCCGAGGTGATCAATTTAAATCAGTCCAAGGCATTTGATAGGGGTGACCATCGCTACCTTGCTGCTGTCCTGCACGCCGCCGGATTCGAAGCCGATTCTGCCGCTGGATCAGCCTCCTGTATCGCTCCGCCAATGCTGTGGTACAGGTGAACGTGAAGTTGTCGGGTACTTTCGCGCTGTCTCGGTCGGTTCGTCAGGGTTGTCCACTGTCGCCTCTACTTTATGTTTTGGCGTTGGAGACTCTCCTTCGCTGGATGAGGGACAGAGTGTGCAGTCCGGCCCTACGTGGAATCGCCG
>OZ038476.1:58415865-58433365 GCA_964036315.1 Acanthosepion esculentum | reverse complement strand
AGAGAAAACAATGATTTAACTCAAGGTGAGATAACGGGTGACCATTCTTTGAGATGAGTTTTTGAAAGTGGAAATCCACACGATTAAAAATTAACGTCAGCTACCGAGCATTGTCCATTTCACGTTTCGGTTGGCAACGACTTTGTGTGCCATCTCAACTTGATGCTCTGTAAATTTTCTGACGATGTTTATCGTGAGGGTGAAGATTGAACAAAACAGGACTTTTGCTTTTGTCTATATTTCAGAGATTAACTATTTATACTATTTGCATTGTTCGGGTTGTTGTCCTCATCTTTTATGGTCATATTCACGACGTTTCGGCCGTTGTACGCTCCGGCCTTATTCTGATGATATATGGCACAATGGATAAAACGGTTGGTTGAAGTAATCCAGTGACTTGATCCAAAGAGTCGTGAGTTCAATACCTGGCCACAGCAGAGGTGAACAAAAACCTGGACAGTTAAGTTACCAAAGGGAAATAACTGAAACTGAGATATCCAGAAAAAGGCATGACACGTGGAACTAGAACAATCTACTCTGGTGGATGAAATAAATGTTTCGGTTCGAAATTCCAACGTATATCACCTGACAACGGCCGAAAAGTCATGAATATGACAATAAGGATGAGGAAAACAGTCCGAAATGTGTAAATGATTAATACTTTGTGAGTACCTTTTTGTCCGCTTAAACGTTTTGAGTTTTATATCAGGTTGGAACAAAAGTTCTGTCCAATTTTATCGGGTACAATGAAGATACTAATCCTTATAGAAATAAATCTCCATTACTTCGTAGACCCTCATCGCATTTGTCAGGAAGTTTAAACGCTCTGTTTGTGAAAATTCTTTAGATTTTGATGTATAATACGGGAATAACACGTCTTAGAACATAACTTCTCTTGATATCAACCATAGGCCATCTATATGGTTCTGGAAACCCCTAAAACAGCCGGTAATCAGAAAGAACACGACTGGATTAAGTAATTTCTCCCAACCGAGCTCCTCTAAGAGATCTTTAGTCGATCGTGCAGTTTAAGGACGGGTATTATCATGATAGAGGTTTACTCTCTTATTGTTTACTAAGAGTGTGCGTTTTCTGTCTAAAGCTGTTTTAAAACAATGAAGTTGTTGGCAGTAGAAATCAACGTTGATTGTTTGATAATTGTCTAACAATTCGCAATGGATGATTTCTTGGGGCACTTCGACGTGGTGTAAGGGTTAGCAAGCTTGTCCCGCTAAATCAGTTACGATTAGGGAGATTGATCCTCACTAGGTGCTCCATACTTTAGGGCTTGTGTCACATTTGGGCACTTCGACGTGGTATAAGGGATAGCGGGCTTGGCTTGCTATGTCAAATACAACTGAATAGTTAGTTCGATCCTCATTGGGTGCCCCATACTTTCGGCCTTGTACCACATCCAAGCTGCGCACAGAAAAAAACATTTGGATACTTTGACGTAGTGTAATGCCTAGAGGCTTGTCTCGCTAGATCAATTACGATCCTTACTGGCACCCCATACTTTCGGCCTTGTGTCACATCAAAGCTACGCTTAGAAAAACATTCGGACACTTCGAGCGAGCTTGTCTTGCTATGTCAGTTACGACTGAATAGTGAGTTCGATCCTCACTAAGTGCCCCATATTTCGGTTTTGTGCCACATCTAAGCCATGCTTAGAAAAACATTTAGGCACTTCGATTTGGTGTAACGGTTAGCGGGCTTGTCTCGCTAGGTCAGTTACGACTGAATAGTGATCTTGATCCTCACTGGGTGCCCCATACTTTCGGCTTTGTACTACATCTAAGCAACACTTAGAGATAATATCATAATGGATGAGTTCTTGAATATCCCATCATACATGATCATCTTTTGAGGAAGTTTTCTTGGTTGCTCATCAGGTCTGCTTTCTAGATTGACGACGCAGCCTAACCTTATTCTCAAAGATTCATTTCTTAATGACCAGTAAAAAAACATGTCCAGAAAGGGAACGTTGGAGTTGTGTATGCAATGATTCACAACAATTGGCACGTTGTTGGCGATTCTCTGGGAACACCTATTGCCGGGCATATTTCTCCAGTCCTGGGTATAACGATAAACAGCATCCGGCAGCAAGGCGTCTAATCAGGAGATTGGAAGTTTTGAGGAGAGTGGAACCACCTCTTAATTGCTGTTGTTAACTGATCTACTCTGACGCGGAGTGGTAGCACCTGTTAGGGTTCAAGCTATGGGCAAATTGTGAACCCCACAAACAAAAACAAATCACTAAAATTATAAAAATAACATTTTTTAGTATAAATACCAGCAATACATTTTTATACATAAAAGAAATTACCAACAACACTAATTGATAGTAAAAGGACCAACAATACATTTGTAGTTGAAGACATACAATTGTGTTCAAAATATTTAGATTTCGGCATTAAATAACCTGTAGAGGTTGATATGCTACTAAAGAAAATCAAATAACCAACATGAAAGAACTCTTTCATGACATTAATTCATATAATATCCGACAATTTATTAAAGAAATCAAACTGCATTCCAAAATATAACTTCAACAAAACTACAGTATAAAACACGTACCACCGTCACTTAATTTGTCTGCAGAAACTTGTATATGTACAAAGCAGAGTATCATCTACCATGTATTCAATTGTGAAAGTAGAATAATATATATCATATTTTTATTACTTCAAAGCTCGCAAGAAAATAAAATTTCGGCATTAAATGACCCATAAGGAGTTGATATGCCGTTAAACAAACAAATCAACCGGTCAAAATATTTTTCAGCCACTGAAACCTTTCCAATCCTTTGCAATTCGCGTAGGACTGACTGTTGTATGATTAGCATTATATTTCTCACTGATTTCCCTCGCCGTCATGGCATGATTTCCTGTAACGGCAGCTAACAAATCCTCTGAATCGAGTTCTTTTGGACGAACCTCCTGTAGCTTGTCCCAGTTTTGAAACGGGAGAACCGCCTCCTGTAAATTCGTTCCCTTAATGCATCGATGCTATGTGCAGTGGATAGATTTTGTTGCTGTACTTGCGTTGGTACCTTTATGAAACTCATAGAGTACAACATTTCAAATGTGTTCCTTACTTTGGACGAACATAGGGGCAATTTCCGAACAATTATTATGAATAACATTCTTATAATATGAAAAAAAAATGATATAAATTAATTATAGTAGCATGACTAAGCAATATAAAGAGACAATGCTTTAATAAATTCACCTAAAAATTCGGACATGAATTTCGTTCTGTCTGATAGAAAACTTAATAGTTATTTAAAAAAATGCAGTCGGAAACACACACCTATACACACACTCTCTCTCCTCTCTCCCCACCTCTCTCTCTCTCTCTCTCTGTCACACATATAAATTTATACATATATTTATAAATCGATGAACTATTATCCAAAAGTAATGAAAAAGGCGGTAATTTTATTTTAGTTTATGAAAAAGGTCACCCCAAACCGAAAATTTGATTTTACCATATGCGCAATAAGGGTAAAAAATTAAAATATTTCAAAAGCTTTTATTTTCAATTTGCTAATGATGTAAATATTTATCATTGTAAAATACAATGATTGCGGAACATGGCCTAAAAAGTCATGAGTGGAGTGAGGCGGGTCATCATTAATTATCCTATATATAGCTAATCCGATTCATGACCCATACATTCATTGCAAATAACACATATACCAAAAGAAGACATGATTCGCTTTTTACTCCTACATATACCACAATACCCCATACACAAAGGAAACCTACAAAATAAACCCCATGATTTAAACATTTCTTATGCACAAATTTCCCATGTACAAATGTTCGTAAAATATATTTATATAAAAATCCAAAGATGATATGAAATGAGGGGGGTATGAATCTCAATTGCAAACAAAATATAAATGTAAAACAGAACATAACAGATGTTAGTAGGACCCGTCCACCCAACAAAATGGCCACTGTATTCTGTCATCAGACAGAATCAAGAAGCTAACTCTCTTACGAAAGGGGAAGGATAAAATAAATGTGGGCGTGGGGAAATCAAAGAGTGAACTATTCGAGATGAAAACGCCCCCCCCCAAAAAAAAACTGGGGAGATCGGAAATCAAAAAGAAAAAGACAGGGACAAGCTAGGAACGACACTCACCCACATTAACCAGGTACACAAAAGAGAGACTAACTTAACCAGGGGAGAGTTCACATGAAATCGCACCGTTGTAAAGATGACTTAAAAAAAGGAACTCATGATAGCCTCTTTCATACGAACCAAGCTCGCTACTTTCACCCACCTTTTGTTGAAATCTGTCGCCACCAAACGCTTTCTATCAGTTCTGAGCCTCACTTTCAGCTGATGCTGAAAGAATCCGATCAGAGCCTGATGAGTATAGCGTTCGTGACGCAAGATTCCCTCCTTTCATGGCATCCAAATTACCATTCTTGCCACAGATTGCAACGTTAAAAGCACCATTCGTTTCACCCCAGAATTAAGAGACGCTCACAGAG
This sequence comes from Acanthosepion esculentum, assembly GCA_964036315.1. Taxonomy (NCBI): domain Eukaryota; kingdom Metazoa; phylum Mollusca; class Cephalopoda; order Sepiida; family Sepiidae; genus Acanthosepion; species Acanthosepion esculentum. The sequence goes on along the minus strand of OZ038476.1, from coordinate 58,428,857 downwards.
ACGGTCCTTCGCGACCCTTCCACTAATTCACGATAGAAGACATTTCGAGGCCATGAAAGGTCACTGGACTGAGGAAAATCAATCACTTACTTTAAAACAGTTTGATATACGTAGGTCCTTACTTTCGGTAAAAAATATATTTTTATTTCATGGGTGATGTTTGCTGGATTTCGCAATTAATTTTGATTGTTCACAATTTATTTCCAATTTATAAAAATTACTATCGTATAAAAAAAATCACGTAAAAAATTGCCGAAAACTATCGCAGTAATGAAAACTTGGGTATCAAAAGATTTCAGGATTGAAGGTCCGAATCCGGACCGGAATGTTTGTAATTTGCTAACGGAGTCGGCCTGATTCCAAAACCTGTATGATATGTAGGCCTCTAGGTGTAAAGTTGAAAACACGGACAATTTTATTTTCAAACACTGTAATTTGAGAACACTATTTTTTTTTCAAACGAACATGAGCTATAGAAAGTTAGAGAGTTTTCCTTTTAATTGTTTTTATCAGTAAAAGCCAAGATGGCAGAACCCGAAAACTATCGTTGTAATAAAAACATAAGAATTGAAAATTCCAGGATTGCTGGTCTGGATTCGATCGGGAATGATTTTAATTTGATCATGGAGTCGGCCTGATTCCAAAATGATATGATATGTTGAGCTACGGCTTCTAGGATTAAAGTTGAAAACGTGTAACACAGTGAAACACACTGACATTCGCATTTATTATATATATATAGTTCTGTCTATCAATTATTTTATTAAATCTTTCAAATTTTTCAATAAGTTGTTTTCAGTGTTTAAAAAACGATGAATATCTACTCAAATGCTAGTATCCTCTAAATGTAACGTTAATAATAAGAAATAACGTATTAAAATAATCCATTGTTCCTATATATATATATATATATATATATATATATATATATATATATATATATATATATATATCTTCAAAACTATGTCACTTGTACAATGACTATCGTTCTGGAAAAGCTCCGCCCTCCAACCACAACGTACATGTTCCAGCTAATAAGTGTGGTCAACTGGCTAATTTCGGGTGTCATATATACGCAAACGTAAATTGACCCGAACAAAATTTGTTAAACATTGCTCACGCACGTATGTATGTGTGTGTGTATGCGTGTGTGTGTGTGTGTATGTTTCTCCTTCGAAATTCTATATCAGTTTAAAATGACTTCACTAAAATAACTGTGCGTAACAAGTTTGGCGTTATTGGTTGTTAAAGGTATCAGGACGAAATGATAACAGCATTCGCCAACCAGAATCGTCGCTTTTGCTTCGCCATTTCATATTTCGAACATCGATAAAGATAGTTTCATGAAATATTGATTCTTACAAAATCGTCATATAGCGTCACAAACTATCCGCAGTGTGTTTAAATTACAAACAGCAAAGTAGCAGTGATTTGAAAATAAGCCCACTCAATTTCCCAACTGTCATCTGTATACAACCGCTTGCTCTCATCAATGATTAAAAATGGCTTCGAGCGAAGAAAGCTTGTAGGTCTTAGCGAGGAACATCCTTCTTCGAACCTTGTGGACTGGCGCTACAGAATCACAAATAACTATACCAAATAAGAGAAACCACTTTCAACAGTAGCAAAATTAAAATGAATAGCAGATATAACGCTAAAAATATATTAATGACTTAATCAAGATGCTCACATTCTACACTACTTCAAATAAAAGGCTAGGAAGGAAACCCTCATCAATACTGGAAAGAGCGATAACAGTTACTGGACTTGAGAAATCTATTTTCCTGAAAAATATCTGAATAGAAAGATTTTATAAATTTCAACCGACAGCAACAGTGGCTGCTCGGTCACTGATTGCGAAATGTTTCCTTATAGGGAAATGACTAATATTACCATTATTATTAAATGCAAATTGTTTAACGTGCATGTTGAGATGTTGAGTGTTTCCACGTGAGTATATGGTAATAACGAACAAACACAGTCGTAGGGAAAATACTGGTATATTCAGAGAGGTATTTACATCAGAGAGATTAGTAGTAGAACGAACGTAGGTTAGTAGTAACAATAAGTAATAGTAATAAAGTCCAACGGTATCTTCCGGTCGAGAAAATCACTCTGCACTGCACTACACTGCTACACTACGGTATTTAACAACCCTCCCACGTGGGTCGAATGTGGCACAAGGCCGGTTTAATGTGGGCTTATCGAGCCCGTAGGCTCGGCCAAAAATATGCCATTTACAACCAGTATACACGAGTTTAGGGACTGTCTACCTCCCAGAACGAAACTTTGCCCTGCGGCAAAGCTTCGTCCGAGTTCCTCTCTGCCAAACAGAGAGTTTGACAGCAGAGCACCATTACTGATACACTGCTACACTACGGTATTTAACAACCCTCCCACGTGGGTCGAATGTGGCACAAGGCCGGTTTAATGTGGGCTCCCCGAGCCCGTAGGCTCGGCCAAAAATATGTCCATTTAGAACCCGTATAAACGGGTTCAGGGACTGTCTACCTCCCCGGACGACACTTTGCCCTGCGGCAAAGCCTCGTCCGGGTTCCTCTCTGCCAAAGCAGAGAGTTCGACAGGAGCAGCGCACAGTCAGAGACTGCGTCTCGTACACTGCTACACTACGGTATTTAACAACCCTCCCACGTGGGTCGAATGTGGCACAAAGCCGGTTTAAAGTGGGCTTACCGAGCCCGTAGGCTCGGCCAAAAATATGCCCATTTAGAACCCGTATAAACGGGTTCAGGGACAGTCTACCTCCCCGGACGACACTTTGCCCTGCGGCAAAGCCTCGTCCGGGTTCCTCTCTGCCAAAGCAGAGAGTTCGACAGGAGCAGCGCACAGTCAGAGACTGCGTACACTGCTACACTACGGTATTTAACAACCCTCCCACGTGGGTCGAATGTGGCACAAAGCCGGTTTAAAGTGGGCTTACCGAGCCCGTAGGCTCGGCCAAAAATATGCCCATTTAGAACCCGTATAAACGGGTTCAGGGACTGTCTACCTCCCCGGACGACACTTTGCCCTGCGACAAAGCCTCGTCCGGGTTCCTCTCTGCCAAAGCAGAGAGTTCGACAGGAGCAGCGCACAGTCAGAGACTGCGTACACTGCTACACTACGGTATTTAACAACCCTCCCACGTGGGTCGAATGTGGCACAAAGCCGGTTTAAAGTGGGCTTACCGAGCCCGTAGGCTCGGCCAAAAATATGCCCATTTAGAACCCGTATGAACGGGTTCAGGGACTGTCTACCTCCCCGGACGACACTTTGCCCTGCGGCAAAGCCTCGTCCCGGTTCCTCTCTGCCAAAGCAGAGAGTTCGACAGGAGCAGCGCACAGTCAGAGACTGCGTACACTGCTACACTACGGTATTTAACAACCCTCCCACGTGGGTCGAATGTGGCACAAGGCCGGTTTAAAGTGGGCTTACCGAGCCCGTAGGCTCGGCCAAAAATATGCCCATTTACAACCCGTATACACGGGTTCAGGGACTGTCTACCTCCCCGGACGACACTTTGCCCTGCGGCAAAGCCTCGTCCGGGTTCCTCTCTGCCAAAGCAGAGAGTTCGACAGGAGCAGCGCACAGTCAGAGACTGCGTACACTGCTACACTACTCACAGTCTCTAGAACTACTGTTCTATTTATAATGATAGGATCAGTCTATTGTGGTTGTGAAGGTGGGTGCGCCCCAACAGTGTAGAAGGGTGATTAACTTGAAATATACAAGTTGTTTCTCTCTTAATCCCACACTCCATTGATAGTTGGTTGTCTAATATAATATTGGAATATTTTCTATAGGTTTATCTATCGAAGTCGATTTTAGCAGGAGGTTATGGACCGGACTCGCTATCAAAGTCTTGCGATATCGACTTTTTCTGCAAGTGCTTCCTTATATGTTCGAAAATGCTTCAACACAATGGAAAAATAAACGAATGGTTAAACTTTACAATAGTCAGACCAGACCAAAACGGGGTACTGTTTCTATATCTGGGTTGGAGCTAACTTCACTTTCCAACCATGACAGAATTTCCAAGTGGTTGCGTGGCCTTGTTGGGGATGAATTGTCTTCCATCCCACAGACGAAACGTTACTAGTCTCTCGTTACTCTGTCACCATTTTCATGATGTTCAAACGATGTATACTCCTTTTTTACACCAGTTCAAACCTTCACAACTAGGACGCGCCATGTCATTTCCCAAGAGCCGACTCATCTACATTTCATTTGTATTCCATTGGCAAAGAGAAAGTTCCACTCAAACAGCTTCTTTCTCAGAATCATTACGTTGTAGAACAAACTCCTGAATGGATGCCTACAATCATAATCTCTTCAAATCTGGGGTCAATAGTTATCTATCCTACCTATCCCCATAATATGCGCCTATTACTTTCTCCTTGTACATCTTTACAACAACCACATTAGGCAAACCTCTACTTTGAGTAACTCTTCCATTTTGTATTGGTGACAAATAGTATTAGGTTGGTGCAAAAATAATGTCGTTATTTACATAAGTAACATATGTGAGAAAACGACATTATTTTTGCACCAACCTAATAATAAAATAATCTGAACAAATTTATTGCTTAAATAACTTATTAGGAACACAGAATTTGAATATGCAAGTTATATAATGATTATTTACTCCGAACGCGAGATCGGTGTCTTAAATTCGAATTATATTAATACAATGAACCCCGTCTCTTCTCTCCTAGCTATGGGTTAAATAGCATATCAGATTCGGCACTTTGAACATGGTTGGCAACCAGTCTAGGAGAAAGAAAACCCTTGTTTAAAAACTGAACCACTTGATGTTGTACAAAAATGGTTAGACATTGGGTGAAGATATGTTTGTAACACAAAAACACGGTAAATTTCAGCAACTATGGGTAATCCCACTGGAGAGCAGCGATTTTCCTGAATGCTGTTGCGCCAACAAGCATTGGACACATATAGGATGAATGGACGCATTTTAGATGGCTTTAAAAACGAATATGCTTGTTTTTAAATATATTGATACAGTGTATAGTGGTATGATGAGGTGCATACGCTTGTCAATGCGTCTGGGTCTGCGATTACAAAACATATAAGTAATCTGATTTCTCCCTCGTATTCCGCCAGATACTTTTCTCATGTGTCAGCAGAGCACATTCAGGTTATCATTCCTCCCCTTATTTTAATATATGTGAAAAAGAGTGAAAGACATGGATATGTCTTCTCACCAGCTTTATTCTATTTTTAAAGTGAGGCAATACTGAGAGAACTAGAAGTCCTACCAGGATTTATTATTGTCGGACACAATCATAATCGTATAAGATATGCAGATGATACAGTGTTCATAGAAGATACAAAAAGGAAACTGCAAGGAAACCTAGAAGCGTGAAAAAATGACGAACCACAAACAAGTAAGAAAACAGAATGTATACTTTTCAGCCAGAGGAACAAACCAAGATACGAAACCCGAATTGGAGTTGCCAAAATCAAAGAGGTATGGACATGTAACTATTTGAGGACGGTTTTAACAGCGGAAGGAACTTGTGAAACTGAAACCAAAAAGCCTATTGGAACAGTGTAAGATGTCTTCCAGAAGTTAAACAAAGTATTAAGAAACAGGAAAGATTCACTATAAACAAAAACAAAAAAAAGAGTGCTGAACTGTTATAAAATATCGATCCTCTTATATGCCAGTGAATGCCGGACAATCTCTCTACAGATGAAGACTCCCATGGACTGAACATGCAAGCAACGGGAAACTTTTAAAGAAAATGACGCCTGCACTTAGAATCATAAAGAGGCAGTTGAAATTTCTAGGATACATAATGAGGAAAGAAGGCTTAGAGAATTCGACAGTCACAGGACACATTGAAAGCAAGAGGGAAACAACGAGAACGCTATCTTACAAGCTTGCATAAATTGATGGCAAAGTGGAAGGGATAGTGAAAAAACAAATCTTACCAAGAGCTACAAAGAATAGGAAGCGGTGGCGAGCCATGATCCCCTATATTATGAAGGCACACGGCAAATAGAAGAAGAATTATTTATTTTATATTAATACATGCTTTTTACATATGTCTGTTTTTGAAGCTAGAACAAAATGAAAATCTATTTTCTGCATCGTTTCGATTTTTCCACCGATTTCCAGGGTTTTTAAGAAAACATTTTTGCAAGGCACTTCGTTCAGTCAGGAATTTTCGGCGGTGAAGTCTGGGATTTTATGAGAACATCTGGGACGATGAAACTCGCAAACGCAACAAACGAATTCAAAAAGAAGGAATTTTTCTTCTTTTTTTTTATAAGCACAGACTATGTCCACATGTTAGCTAGAGTTGTGATATGGAATGACTTGGTAGAAATAATTTTTCTCCTTATCTTGGCATTTCTGAATTCGTATAAAACATAATTCAGAATCCACACGAGTCTCGCCATGGGGTAATGGTTAACGAGCTTATTTTGCGGCACATTACTACTGAGTAGGGATTTCGATCCTCACCAGGTAGCCATGCTTGAGACCTTGTGCTAAAATTAGTTAATAGCTAAAACCCAAATTCTATTAAAAATTGTTCCTAAATTTGTCTGTTAATATCATCAACCGTATTGTAATTTCCATTTAATTACGTGTAAAATCCCGGGTTTGTTATTAAAAAATGAAGAATATCTTATAGCACAGTATAATAACATTTTTGTAAATTTAATAGACATGTACACATATACATTCCTAGTTAGCACATAAGATTATAGACCCGCCTAACGTAATTAAAGTGACATGGCTATGCATACATTTTCATGGTCATTAACGTATTAGGGTATTCGTAAAGTAAGTACATATTTCACTGATATGAATTTTGAGTCAATCAACCAAGTCTGAATGGTAGGAAACTGCGTATAGAATTAGTTTATCATGTCTTTTAATATCGACAGTGTGTTGTTTATAGAGCATTTCAGAATTTAATTAGGAGAATTTGCAAAGATGGAATTTTGCTTCTTCGTGAGCTTTCACTTGAGAAAAGAACTCAACATTCCACCATCTGCTGCAGTCTTTTAAGCAGGAATGCCAACCTTTCATTTTTCTATTGCATTGTTAGAAGAGATGAAAATTAGATTTTGCACGTCAGCACCCCCACCCGAAAAACCCCAAATGATAAAAACAAAAAAGCAATGGTATCACAAAATGAGAAAACAGCTCTAACACCATAAATAGGAATCCGTTCACAGAAGTCCTTTGTATATATATATATATATATATATATATATATATATATATATATATATATATATATAATTAACCAGTTGATATTATTATTTGTTCTCTTGCAAAAGAATACAAACTGACAAAAATTGAATAAAGTGGCTTCCGCTAGCAGAAACTGACCGTATAGTAAAACCTGCTTTACTCACAAATTATGAACTGATAAAGGTTCAGCATTCTCCTTGGAATTAAAAGAAAATCTTGATCCAAATGACATTTTGCTAACAAAGTCTGATTCCGTGCTGAATTTTTGCCAATAGACGGAATTACATTGGCAGCAGACGATTTTCAAATAGAAGTAGTCATTGGTGCCAACAATACTTGAATCGCTTAATATAGAATGGTCTAAATTATTGCAGGGGATAATTTTAACTCGTACTGACACTGAATTAATATACATGCCTTCAACTCTTGCCTGGGGTCAAATTCGGCTTCATTCATTTTCTTTCTTATTCCACTCTTCAGCTTTCTTTCTCTCCCTCTCCCTCCTCCTCCTCTTCTTTTTCTTCTTTTTTCATGCATATTTTTTCTAACTCTTATTCCGTTACTATTTCAAAAATTACCGTCGTCTTCAAACTTCTTTATTTTATTTTATTTTTTATATCGGCTTTCTTTATCTTTCTTTTTCTTCCTTCCTGAAACTCTATCATTATTTTCCCCCACTTGGGATTTCACACCAATAGTAATTGATAATTTTCCACTGAAGTCAATGTGACAGTAAGTTTCCTTAATATTCCAGAACTTTCCTCAGTATTCAAGTGTATTTTAGCAGGACCCTTGTCTGTACGGTTTCTGAGCTCCTGTTCTGCTAGTCTTTTTCCTGGGCTCTTCAGAACTGTTCGCAGCGATTTCAGTGTTATCATTATTATCGGAATTGGTAACTCGAGCTAAGGATCACGTGACAACAAGGCCTTTTACTATCCAAGATCTCTTTTCAGTATCCTACCTGATTTTAGAAATGTCATTTGAATAGAGGCTATTCTTCGGCTGATGTACAAATCTTTGCAGTGTTCTTCAGAAACTCTTCCATGCTCGCCAATGATGGCGAATCTAAATATCATATTTATGTAATTATATCTTTATAAGACTACCAGGAGCACATTTCTGAATTCGTATAAAACATAATTCAGAATCTACACGAGTCTCGCCATGGGGTAATGGTTAACGAGCTTGTTTTGCGGCTCATTACTACTGAGTAGGGATTTCGATCCTCACCAGGTAAACCTGCTTGAGGCCTTGTGCTAAAATTAGTTAATAGCTAAAACCCAAATTCTATTAAAAATTGTTACTAAAATTGTCTGTTAATATCATCAACCGCATTGTAATTTCCATTTACTTACGTGTAAAATCTCAGGTCTGTTACTAAAAATGAAGAAAATCTTTGTAGCACAGTATAATAACATTTTTGTAAATTTAATAAACTCGACATGTACTCATATAGCTTGATGTTTAGCACATAAGATTATAGACCCACCCAACGTAATTTTATTTACATACCCATGATGTAAAAAAATGCTATGCATACATATTCATGGTGGTTAATGTATTAGGATATTCGTAAAGTAAGTACATATTTCACTGCTACCATGCGTGCAGTTATTGTTTGTTTACCTCCGAATGGATGCATGGCCGAGTGGTTAGAACGTTCGCTTTCTGACCATAAGTTTCGGATCTCACCTTGCTCTATTCTCCAGGGAAGTGAATGCGTGATGTTGTCGTCATTCTTAGGCCGATAAAATTTCAACTTGCATTACCGTTGGAAGTGCGTGTCAACCATATCACGATTTGACCCAAGTGTTGTGAGAAAAATGGGTAGACGGAACTGTTCGGATGGTTGTACTAGCACGAAGTCACAAGTCATCGTGAACGAGGCTTTGATTGTACTGGCCTTGTTTAAAAAAAAAAAAAAAACTTAATACAGTATTTACATTAGTCGGACTATTGTCCTCATCTTTGTCGCCATATTTGTCACAACGTTTCGGCCGTTGTACGCTCCGGCCTTCTTCAGGTGGTTGGAATTTCGAACCGAACCCTTTATTTCGATCACTGGGGTAGACTGTTCTAGTTCCACGAGCCATGTTTGATGGATGTCAGTTATCAGTTATCTCCTGGTAATTTTCCCTCTGAAAGTTCTCCACTGCCTGAACCGGGTATTGAACTCACACTCTTTGGGTCTGTCACTGGATATAACCAACGCCTTTATCCACTGTGCCAGAAATTGTAACTAAGGTCCGCTGATGACAGTTGCATTATAAACCATAAATCCGTGAGTGTTGCAGAAACACAAATGTCCCTGAACAAAAAGGATTGTCTAGCCGCCTTATCAGACAATTGTGCTAAAAAACGAGTAACCGGCTATCATTCACCTCCGGACTTTTTCAAATGGCGTGTCGTTTGGATTGGGGGATTTTCTTCAAACGTAGATATTCTCATGTTTATGTGATAAACTCATTGTCTTTTCCCTCTAGGGTTGGGAGCTTATATAAGTCCTTGCTATACGGTTGTCTCACGGGCGCCCACGCTAATTCTCAGCTGGGTTTACCACTTGTTTACGTATCGGGAGCAGTTACTGACATTCTGTGATGCGCGCTCCTGCACCTGGTGTTTATGAGGCCAACTTCTATGACAACCCCTTGATGCACCTAGCGCCTCTGATACTTTAGTGTGACATCGAATGCCAAATATACTTTGACATCTCCTAGAATGAGTCTAGTGCATATTGATCAAAGGCTCCTGATCGATATTAAATTCGATTCAAACCTTCAGGTATTTCCTCGTGTAAATTTCATATTGCTTTTATGTTCCATATGGTTTTTTCTTTCTATCGCTCTATTTTATTAGGTGGCCATTTTTAAAAATATTTACTATGTGAACTACTGGAACACTAACATCAACCATTTAACACCTTTTCTTTTCTTTGTTCCTGATGACAAGACACAGTCTAGATTAAGCGAAGTGTTCTCATCTGAACGTTCTGCAGTATTTTATTACTATTATATCCAATTATTCAAACCACAGGCTTCTATAGGCTACGCGAGAAAACTTTCTCTTTTTTGATCTGCAGAAAGAAAATCTATCAGATATTGGTGTGAATATTCACCAAGCATCATGACTCACAATAATAGCATCAATTATGAAATTCAAAGGACGTATAATGCAGAAATTCGAAAAGAAAAAGCGTATTCGACGAGCGAAAAAGGCCTTCTAAACTGCAGTTTTAAGAGACAGGAAAATTTCGCTAGAAACAAAGAAAAGAGCGGTGAATGTTGTGGCAGTGAATACTGGACAATATCATCACAGATAAAGAGGAGACAAGCGAAATTGTTCTACAGAAGAATAAAGAAAATTCCATGGAACGAACATGTCAGCAACGAGAAAATTTTAAGGAAAAACGGAAAAAAGGCCCCTTGTCTTTAGGTTTAGAAAGATACAGTTAAAATTTCTGGGAAGAATAATGTGGAAAGAGGGCTTCGAGAAACAGAAACCCTCGGGGCATGTTGACGGTAAGCCAGGCAAAGGGAAACAAAAAAAAACTACCTAACAACCTTGTGTATATGGATGGCAGAACAGGGGCTGGGGTGGGACTAGGGAGAGGAAAAAGTTAGTACTGTTATGGATAGAAAGACAAAGAGAGCCATGTTCGCCCACGTCCTCAAGGAACAGCGCACATAAAAGAAGTATGCCTGAATAGCTTTTAGACGATAGATCGTACGATAGACTGATTATGAATTGTACTTATATCACTGGTTCGTATTTATAAAGTACCTGTTGCTTGCGCAGTTCTTGGTGGAAAATTGCTCCTACTCTTTAATATATGCGTTTATGCACTTTCTGAGGTAATTTACTGTATTCACTTATCATACGATTTTCATCTCCCATATTATTATTATTAGTAGTAGTAGTAGTATTTAATTTCTATAATTTTTGTTTTCTTCTCCTCTTTACAGTTCATTAGAAAAGTACTTTACCTAGATACTAAACGGCAAAACACACACGCATACACACACATATACAGATGTGTGTGTGTGTGTGTGAGTGTGTGTAACTTATAACTTTATTTTAACTTATTTTTCTCTTTTGACAACTTCCTGCCAAAGTTAGAGTTCGTATTTTTCCTTCCACTTATCGTAGTCATTAGCTGCGTTAATTTGTCACGAATGGTGACCGATACGCTAAGACAAAAAATAACATGCCCGAACAGAGAGAGAGAGAGAGACAGAGACAGAGACAGAGACAGAGAGGAAGAGAGAGAGATATGAGAGAGGAAGCGAGAGAAATAAAGAGAGAGTAAAAGAAAAATAACAACAACAAAAAAAACACCGCAAAAGAAAATACAAGACTTTGAAATAAAATGACCAGAAATACAAGCATACCAAACAAACAAGTCAATAGAGAAACTAATAAAAAAAAAACGAAATCAACCATCCTTAAGTTGATGTGTTTTTTCCTTTTAATGATTTGAACATAACTCCGACGACCAAGGCGGCACCATCCTTTATTTTTTTCATTTTTAAAGTAATTAGTCGGAATTTTAGTAAATGTAATTTTATTGATATTTTTGTAAAAAACTCACGTTTAAAAATATTATCTATTACATAAATAGATTAACTAAAAACAAAATGATCCAAAATATATCCATAAAGTCTTCGAAAGATAGACGTCGACAGTATTTTCTTTAAACTAATTCAAATTGCAATTCTCTCATTAAATAATCTTTTGCAGTATCATCCGGTTCACACTGCTGTCCGATCTTTTGAACAGGAATAGAGGCTTACCCCTTGTTTTATGTTTCCGGTTCCTGCTAATGTCTTTTCATTCTCTGTCACTCCCAGTAGTCTCTTACGTCTCAGTGACTTTATCGCCTTGCTTGGGGTGAATTGATTAAAAAAAAAAGAAGAAAAGTTCTTTCTTGATATGATAACCATAGTCTTAAACGCAGGCACCCAAAGGACAGAAATCATTCTTGCATCATAGTTTTATATCGTAAAGGCGGATTTTAGCTACAGGGATAGTATCTTAGCTATGGGCTTAGCTATGAACTATCTAGCTGTGTTAACCAACCAGTATAGAACGAGGACTCTAAGTTAAAAATGGTATGTCGCTTTTATGGGACACATACTTGAACTTTAACTAAGGTCTGCTCAGCCAATTTGCAGTATAAACCACGGCTTGTCTCTGAAGAAAAACAACTGGTCCCCAGCAGATACACATGTCCGGAAACGAGCAGACGTGGTGAAGAAGAAAAGCATCACACCGATTTGCAGTGTGCCTTCAAGTCGAAACAAAAACCTAAAATGAAAATTTTATTGCCAAATGTCACGAATTTGCTAATAAAGAGGTGAACCTGAGTATGACTTCGTATGTAATCTGGTAATACGAACGTCCAAACCCTTTTCAACCGATTCGATATCTTATTTCCTATATTCTTTATTTCTATACCAAAGTTCCACCCAATATCTGTCTATATTTCTGAGATGAGGTATTGTAACTATTCACACTGTTTACACTGTTCGGACTATTTCCCTCATCTTCGTTGTCATATTGTTGTACGCTCCGGCCTTCTTCAGGTTATTGGAATTTCGAACGGAACCCTTTATTTCGTCCAGCAGGGTACAACGGTCGAAACGTCGTAAATATGATAATAAAGCTGAGGGCAACAGTCTGAACAATGTAAATAGTGTATATATATATATATATATATATATATATATATATGTATGGTCATCCAAAGAAAGACTGTTTCGCT
>OZ038476.1:58405865-58413365 GCA_964036315.1 Acanthosepion esculentum | reverse complement strand
GACACTGATAGGACAGATTGAAGGCAATAACGACAGAGGAAAACAACGCGTAACCTACTTAACGGGATTGTGTATATGAATAGCGGAACAAGTTTTGAAGAGATAGATAAAGAGAAAATTTACTAAGATCTACATAGGAAAGAAAATTGTGGAGAGCCATGATCGAAAACGCCTTGAAGGGACATGGCACATATAATAATAATTATAATAATAATAATAATAATAATAATAATAATAAGAAGAAGAAGAAGAAGAAGAAGAAGAAGAAGAAGAAGAAGAAGAAGAAGAAAAAGAAGAAGAAGAAGACGAAAAAGAAGAAGAAGAAGAAGAAGAGGAATCGCAATAATGAAAATTGTTACGATCAAAGTAAGAAAGCGTGGTGAATGATGAGGTGATACTGAAAAAGTTGAATATTATGACCTTGCCCGAGAGCTGCAAAATTATGGAACACGAAAATGAATCTAGCACCTATAATCAATATAACACAGGGTACGGTTCTAAAGAAACTTGCAAAAAAAGAAAACAATAATAATTTGAAAGTTAAAACAAAATCTATAACTTTCAAACTACGACACTTTTGATATCGTTGTGAAAACAGAAGATTAGAGGAAACTTGCTTTCAATTCTTTTCCAGCGTAAAGGAGCAAATATCACTACAGGGAAGAAGAAGGAGGAGGAGGAGAAGGGGGAGGATGATAATAATAATGATAATAATAATAATAATAATAATAATAATAATAATAAGAAGAAGAAGAAGAAGAAGAAGAAGAAGAAGAAGAAGAACTCAAAATATCTGTGAAAATTTCACGGTTTTCCTATTTAAAATTTCTGATTTCATTTTTAAATATTTCAGCTTAATATCTTTAACGAAATATTACAATAACAATCATAAATATAAATTTAGACCATTTTTAAAGAAGTAAGAGGGTACAAATGAAAAATATGAAATTGACAAGTTTTTCTATTTCACTGAAGCAGACGTTAAATACATGAAAATATTATCGCCTCCTCTATTTCATTCCTTTTCTCATTCAAAACAAAAAAACATCTCTGATATGGCTTTTCCGTTTTCCTTCGCGATCAAAAGGGAATAGTCCATTATTTATTAGGTATTAGCAGAGCATAACGTACGCGCTAAGAAATGAAGGACCAGACACAATAATAACAACAACAAAAACAATACTACTACTACTAATAATAACAATAATGACAATAATAATAATAACAATAATAACAACAATAATAATAACAATAATAATAACAATAATAATGATAATAATAGTAACAATAACAATAATAATAATGATAATAATAATAATAACAATAATAATAATAATAACAACAACAATAATAATAACAACAACAATAATAATAATAACAATAATAATAACAATAATAATAATAATAACAATAATTATAACAGCAACAACATGCTTCCGACATTGTCAGTTGAACTTTTTACAAAAAAAAAAAAACACAAAAAAATCATGGATATGACAAAATGCGCAAGTCCTAGATGCATTTCAAAAGCGAAAGTGAACAAAATTAACAAAATAACTGCTGTTTTATGCGCTGAATTTGTTTCTTATAGTCGCACAAACAAGCCCCCAAACCTTCAAATGTTTGTAAAAACGAACGTAATTTTCCTAAATGAACTTACTGCAAAGGGCAAAACTATTTATTACTTTCTAAGTAAAGAAATAATTAATGTTTGTTCTTGAGGTGAGCCGACAAACGTTTACCCGTTCGAAGCTCAGTTTGGTTTGGTTTATTTTGTTTTACGGCATATCAATCTCAATGGTTTATTTAATGCCGACAAGAGTTTTAAGATAGGTTTGTATGAATAGAATATGTATTCATTGTAAGGAATAATTTTGTAGATGAGGTTTCATTGAAGTATTTTTGTGAAGATGATTTTTGTCGAGAGTCAAATGGATTGCTGGCAATTGTTTTTCCAAAAAAGTGTTGCTTGTATTTTTACTATAAATAATATATATTTTGTTACTATTTTACACTTTCATAGTGTTTTGACCCCTGTTTGGGGGTTAACTATTTACCAACAGTTGGAACCCTAACAGGTGCTACCACCCCAGGTCAGCGTGAACCTGGGAATAACGCCACACTCATCAAAACCTCCCGATCAAAGGTCTTGCTGCCGGGTGTCGTTTATCGTCATACCCAGGATGTTCGAAGCTCAGTGACCTGAGCATTCCAGCGATTCAGTAAGTCATGGGTTGTACTCAATAAGTTAAAGGTAAAAAAAGTTTGTTGTACAGCAGATGAAGATTTGTTTGACTAGTAATGGTTCTAAGATGTTTGAAATATTGGTACAGCCTTACTCTAATGTAATGCTACGTTTCAGCTTAGAGTTGCAAGAATAAAAAAATATTTCACTATAAATAAAGGGAGTAAAAATCCTACTAACGACAGATTTTGCTTGGCTAGGATGTAATTTATTTTTAAATTATAAGAAATTGGTAAAAATGCTGTTTTCTTTTTGTTTATCCAGAAAGTACGAAACGAGAAAAAGTGAGATGAAGTAGACATTAAAACATTTTCGTTTTTAAATTCCATGCAAATTCCGAATGTAGGCGAGCATGACTCCCTACAAATTCATTCTATGAATTCTTGGAGAATTCTTTTCCTTAGCTTTCTCCACAATTTGGAATTCACAGTTTTCCTTGCCTCAGACTGATTGCCACCAAAGTGTTTCCTTCTATTTAACCCATAGCTAGGAGGAGAAGAGACATATTCATGCCTTTCCTGAGAGCATTTTTACGAAAGTGTCTAGCGCAGGCGCCCACTACTTTTCTCACCTTTTCTTGTTATGCATATTTTAACGCCCCTCTCATGGGCATTTTTTAAAAAACTGCGCCGATAGCTCTCTCTCTATATATATACTTTTTTCTGTATTATCTGTGTGTGGCTTACGACCATGTCATATTGAAACACCGATTCCTGCGAGATCACCGAAGTTAAGCAACGTCGAGCCTAATCAATACATAGATGAGAGATCGCTTGAGAATACCAGGTGTTGTAAGCCTGAATGTGTGTGGAATGTAAGAGATAACGACTCGAAAATTGAAATCGGAGAGCCGAGTTTCAATTCCGGTTGGGTTTTTTATATTCACTTACGCGCAAATACTTTTAGGAAATGTATGATTCACCTATTCTCCCTCCAACTATGGGTTAATTAGTATGGATTTTATCAATAAATAATTATTATTATCTCCAAATATCTATTATGATCTAAAATAAAAAAATATTTTCTGGTTTTAAATAATTTGATAAGCTGTAAAACACAAATCAATCCCTCAAGTAATTTATTTTCTGTGATTTGCCATGAATTCTTGGGAAAGACAGTGGAGTAGTTTCTCGTTGTCTTCTCCGCGGTTTTGAATTCAGAAACTATTCAGATAATAATAATAATAATAATAATAATAATAATAATAATAATAATAATAATAATAATAATCAATATATTCAGGAACTATGATTTTTACATCTCTTAAGCAAGGTTTTGATATTATTCTACTTCCCTTTCACCGCGGGGTTGTTAGGACGACTCTAAAGTTTGTTTCTTCTTTGACTGCAATATTATATTTGCTGAATTTGAATGATATAAAACCTGCTATGTATTTTCAAAATGGCTGAACCGATTTTGAGAAGATTTATCACTGAGATAAATGAAACTTACTAGCAGAGTCAAACAATTTAATTATTTTAAATTTCTTTATTTTAAAATTAACTGAAGGAATCCTTCGTCTACACACACGAACACTCAATTAACATAAAAATCTAAATTTTGAGTCCTATCGAATATATATGACGTAAGCGCATGACAGATTGGTTAGGACAGTCGCTTTTCGACCATGAGGCTTGGGTTCGAATCGCACCATGGTCGATTTTGGAAAAATAGTGATATCGGGTAGACGGAATTATTCAGAAATCATTGATGGTTGTGTTAGCGGAAAGTCGCTTGTCATCATGACGGATGTCCAAACTGCCAAATTATATACTCTCTTGCCGAAGCTGTAGGTGTTGAACAACTGGGATTGCTACTCGAGCAGATAGGTGTATCCAGCAACTAGTTGCTAGCCATTATATCAGAGTTTTCCTCCATAGATAAACTGATTCTCAATCCTTTTTTTAATCGCTTTCAACCCCATGCAAGGTAGTAAAGCCACTGAGACACAAGTGATTACTAGGTGTGGAAGAGCTAGAAACAAGATCATTTCTAAGGAGCGAGACCAACGGAAGAGTAATCAGTAGATATCGATTGACATTGCATTTAGATTTTTACAGATTAAAGTCGACTGGAAAACATGGAGTCGAAAAGGAGTTCCACAAGCACAAAGTGAGAGAAAAGAAACTGTTGGCATAGAATTTATAGTAAAATCTAGCCAGCTCAGAGACCTCGTCACCAGTCTCGTACAGCGCTTAAATTCAACGAGTCTAGACACCATATCGAAGAACGATATTTATTTTGCTATGTACAGAAATGTGGCGCAAGGCCAAACTGGGGAAAGGAGAAAAGGTCAGTCTTCTGTCTTAACGTTAAACTTAGCTAGCCACAAACACTGACCCAAACATATAACAATATTCCTTACACCACAACAACGCATTCTCACTTATCTTTCTTATTACATTCACCATAATACCTCATGTCTCTATGAAATTACTAACTAGTCCCCATATGTACAATTCATTGTCTGTGGGGGGGAGAGGAATGAAACAACAAATCGAACAGCTCAACCCGAACAATTACCATGAAAGTATTTCTAGAAAAGGCAAAGGGAGGCAACCTCAGAGCCAATAATATTACTGATTCTCCTTTGGATTTTATCAAGGAGCTTTAGATAAATAGCAGGAGCACCAGACCATATGTATCTGCAGGATTCTAAGCATGGAAAAATTTAGGTATAATATTGTATATCAAATTAGTAATTCCTGTAAGAGTGTAATCATATATCTATCTTCAATGTCCCCGAGTACTTAATTCTTTAGTTGTATTGCTTTCGTCAAATCTGAAACATCGACTCTTAAAAACGAGGCTTGGACCCTAAACGCCAAAACCAAACGGACAACCCAAGCTGCAGCAATATGGTTCTATTAGTGAATGCTAAATATTCCTTGGACTACGCACGAAGCAAACGACTCAGTTCTTTAGAGAGTTCAACAAGAACGCAAACTATTGAGTGCCGACAGAAAAGATTCTTGGGCCACATAATTCGAAAACAAGATTTTTGTCTGGGAGGACCTTTTAGTCGTTTAAAAATCAGGGGAAGACAGCGGACCGTCGTTGCCCTTCCCTTCAAATCTAGACAACTCTGGGACATGGCACGGCGCCGTGAACCTCTCTGATTTCGGACCATTTGCCAATGAGTGTGTCACCCACGGCATTTCAGACGACGATACTGTGACATGAAAAATATGTTGAAGAACACACTTTTTTAAAAAAATGTTCACAACCGTTAAATTATTTAATCTAATTTGCATCTCATTAAGTTAACGTTGTTTCCTCAAAAGTACCTCCTACACACCTGAGAATTTTCGTTAGCAAACACTTTTATTTTTCTTCTGGCAGACTGGACATGATAAATTCTAAGTGATTGTGCCCAACTAGTTAGCGCTGCTAGCTCCTTGAATATTTCTGGTCATTTTTTTGGTAACAATTTCTGTAAGTGTTTCCTCTTGGGGAAGATCGTCGGCGTAATTTTAGTCATCATTTCATTATAGGGAGGTACTTTACTGTGGAAAATGATTGTGAATAAACACAATTACTGTCTTTTTTTATGAGATTTTATGTCTCATAAAATCCTCATTTACATGAACTTTGCCGTTTATTGTCATCTGTTCCGCATCTGGGGAATGAAATGGGGAAAATTAATTTAAAATCAACAAAAAAAAAAGAAAAGAATTTTGAAAAATAGAAAAATGGTGTAAAGAGCGACAACAGGTTTGACGGAGGAAAAGAAAGATAAATCGGTAAACGGGCAATTAAAAAAGAAAACGAAACGAAAAAAAGAAAACGAAACGAAAAAGTGAACGAAAAAGTGAACGAAAAAGAAATGAAAAGAACTGAATGAAAGAAAAGAAAAGAAAAATGATGGAAAAATAGAAAAAGAAATTAAGCAAATAGAAAAAGAGAAGATGGGAAATATAGTAACATAGTAACAACCACAGAAGTTGGAACGAAAGTGAAAAGTGAATTAAAAATAAAAGATTGAAAAGAATAGGAAAACAAAGAGAGAAAAAAAGAACGAAAGGAAGAAAAATGAAAAGAGATTATTTTGTGATACAAAGAGAGAAAGAAGGAGGAAAGAAAAAGAAAAAAACGAAAGAAAAACTAAACGCAAGGAAGAAATGTATTTTAAAAAAGAGAAACAAAAACCAACGAAGAAATGTATAAAAACAAAAAATACAAAAAAAGTAACTTGCACACAAACACACACACACACACACACATACACACACAACATATATACAAGCGCACACTCACGCACGCATACATGTACACGCGGATACATAATGGTAAGTGATGTGTCGCTTTGGTAACGATGAGTGATCAAATTGATTTCACCTATTAATCTTTTCTTTCCCCTTCACGAATTTAACGATTTCATTTTCCTTACACGCAAATTCCATGGAAAACAACAAATCAAAATCTCTAAAAAGACAAAAAAAAAAAAAAATTAAAAAAAATAACTTTCAAATGTAATCGGTAAAAACAATTTAAATCCTTTCATCACTTTTTAACTATGAAGAAACATTTGTAAAATTTCACTCTTTTTACCTGACATTACGACTGCATAAAAAAAAACAAAAAAACAACTTATTTTTGTTTTGTTTTTTACTCAAAATAAAGAACGCAAATGTATAACAAATGCTAATAAACTTGACAGATGATGTCAGGAGCCAGACATAAATATCGCCCGTGTGGGGATGAGCTGTAAATAATGGACAAACATTTTGAAGAACCACTTTCATGCCTGAGCTAAATGGAAGACTATTGGAATATAGCACGTAAGATCTAACTAGAAAACGGTGTCATCAAATACATATACTTCCTCATTAAGGACATTTATAATTTCGGAATCAGATTAAAGACCTATCTATCTATCTATCTATCTATCTATCTATCTATCTATCTATCTATATATCTATCTATCTATCTATCTACCAGAATCTGTTCATATCTATCTATCACAATCTGTTCATATCTATCTAGCTATCTATCTATGTATCTATCTATCTAACTATCTAACTATCTATATCTATATATATTTGTTGTTCGTGTATTGCTTAATATATTGTGTAATTGTTATCTTTGATAATAGCTTATGTAAGCCGAAAGCTTAGATTGGATTAAAAAAATATGTATCAATATTGTGATTTTCTTTCATTGTTTAATGATAATGTTATTAAGCTTATCAGACAATATGAAAAGAACTTACATAAAATAAATAGACAACACTTGTCTATATTATTTAATGAAAC
>OZ038476.1:58368365-58403365 GCA_964036315.1 Acanthosepion esculentum | reverse complement strand
AGCGTAGAGCAAACCTAGTCAAACCTAATGAGCCAGACACACCTACCAAGGTTTCACTTAGGCAGATCGTCAGGGTCGGCTGGTGAAACCTTGGTAGGTGTGTCTGGCTCATTAGGTTTGACTATATATATATATATATATATATATATATATATATATATATATATATGTGTGTGTGTGTGTATATATATATATATATATATATATATATATATATATATGTGTGTGTGTGTGTATATATATATATATATATATATATATATGTGTGTGTGTATATATATATATATATATATATATATATATATATATATATATATGTAAGGACCGAGGTGGTCTGAAATATCAAATCTATAAAAACATATAAATAAATACTTTCACAAAAAACACCCAATTTTTTTCTTTTAATTTGCAACTTTTCAGTTGTTTTATCCATATTATATATATATATATATATATATATATATATATATATATATATATATATATATATATATATATATATTATACTGTTTATACGTTATTTTTAGAGATACAATTTATTTAAGCAAATGCTCCGTTTTTAATTAAACAGTGTTAATTGCATTTACCGGCTTGGACGTTCGAGAAATTTCGTAGAAAATATGTGTTCTCAGGCAGGAATCGAACTTGTATTCCTATACGGAAACCATCATTTGATCGGACGTGCTATGCGATTTAGCTACGGAGATATGTATAATATATTTTCTGTTTATACGTTATTTTTATAGATACATATAGAGATATATTCGATTAAGTTTTAAATTAAACAGTATTAATTAACTGGCCTGAATGTTCGAGAAATACCGTTGAAAATATGCGTTATGAACAAATACATATTTTTTTTCTTTAGACAATATTGTCTTTAATATATATTATTCATAAGATCAATTAAAACCTTCTCTAATTAAATAATATTTTAGTTTTATTGAGTTTTTTATTTTTTGTTTCAGGACAAATTTTTTGTAAGACGGAGTCTTATTTTGCAAAAAATATTCGGAGATTTAAATTCTTAAAAGTATTGTACTTTAATTAATATATTCACTAAAAATTATCATATTGAATTTCTCAAGTTTTGATAAAATTATGTAAGGGATGAAATACATGTAAAAAAAATATTTTTACCAAGATTTTCTAATAAAAAAAAGATTTCAATAATAAAATCATTTATTTTTGAATAAGTTCTGAAAATTTTATTAAAATCCGCTAATTATTTGATTTATGCATGAATTTTCCAAATTACTGTGTCTGTCACCGCAAAAAAGCGGTAAAATTTGCTATGCTAAAAGTTAGTGCAAACGCTGATACAAAAAAAAACAAGTTTTTTTAATAAAAATTTCCAATGTTCTAAAAAGGAGTAAAAAAATAATTAAATATTCAAAATATACTTTTATCCTTTCTTTTAATAATAACATAATGATTATGACGATAAAACAATGTTTTCATTACGCCTGGAGCATGTTTTCCTCACAGTATGTTGAGTTTTTAGCGATTTCTTGAAGGTGTCTATATATATGTATATATATATATATTATTACGTATGTTCACTGCAATATATACATAAACACAAACACACATACACACACATATGTATATACGAATGATTAAACAGGGAACAAGTAGGGAAATCTTTATAAATTTAACATTGTTCGTTATTTAACTTCATCAGAAATGTTTTGAAGTGAAATAATGTGTAGTTGTTTCAGATTTTGAATTCTATGTTGTCTTGTATTCATTGGTCGTGTAGAAGTCACGTGTTCAATTTATGGTGTTAGTATTTCTGTATGCTTCAGTTTTCGTGGGCTTCACATGGCTATCTCAAGCCGCTTGTGGGTGTGTTTAGTATTTGAAATGTTAGCATATTTTAAGTGTATATTTGAAAAATGAGTATATTAGTGCATTTTAATTGCTTTATAATTGTGACGAATGCTTGAAGTCTATGGGTAACAGAAGGTAACATCTGGATTTTACATTCTTTAAGTAAAGGTTTTATAAATATTTGTGATATGAAGAAGTTTGGCGATTGTACGTTTCATAATATTACTTCTTGGAATTTTCTCTGTAATAGGTTGCGTTCATTTTTTATTAAGGTATCATTTTCAAACGAATGGCGAAGTAACTGATAATTAAATGTTTTAAGATCAGTTGATAAAGAGATAGCTGGTAGACTTATAAACTTAGTATGTTTGGTAGTGATAGTATTTACTTTTTTAGTATTATGGATTTTATGCGCTTTTCTTCTTGCGTTAAGAATGATTAAATGGGAGTAATAAAAGATTTGAAACGTTTTCCAATATAATTTCCTTATTCACCTGGGCTCGGCTACATACTTTTAGAACTTAGATAGAAACTTGCAATTCATTCTAATTTCATTTCGTTGGTATGATAGAAATAAAAATGAATAAGTTTGTTTTTATTTGTTATTATTCCGTCTTATTATGTTTTTATTTATTATTATTAATATTTTAAAATCTTTTTTTATTGCTTCGGATTAACAGAATGTTGGCAATATATATATATATATATATATATATATATATATATATATGTGTGTGTGTGTGCGTGTGTATGTGTGTGTCTGTGTGTCTGTGTGTGTGTGTGAACATTGAAGTCAACACTCAGAGGCTACAGACTGTTTTCATGCTAGACGCAATCACCAGGCCACATGTTCATTTTTATATTTACATACGCTCTATCTCTGATATTGAGCACTTTATCCCATAAAAATAGCACACCTTAAAACTATATTTCTTTATATATATATATATATATGTGTGTGTGTGTGTGTGTGTGTGTGTGTGTGTGTGTGTGTTAGTGTGTGGGTGTGTCTGTGTGTGTATATATATATATAAGTGGTTCTAAACCGTCGTTCCACAGCACGCTAGTGTGCAGCGCGATCCTGTGTATCGCGAAATATTGCCATGGCATACATATGTGTATGTGTGTGTGTGTGTGTGTGTGTGTGTGTGTGTGTGTGTGTGTAGTAATGGTACAGCGTTATTATTTGAATAAACGAATAAGTATCAAACATTTTCATTTATTCTTTTCACTCCGTTACTTCAAATATTGTACTTCAATTATGTGAAGAAAAAAGAATTGGCCACCATTTATAACGATCGAAGGATCAAAATAAAACATCCGATGGTATCCATTGATACATTTTGGATTTCCATACAAAAGGAATATCCCACATTAGCTGAAAAGGCTTTATCAGTTTTATTGCATTTTTTTTAAGTATTACGCCCCAAGCAAGACGGGAGTGCCACTATCTCGCAACGGGTTACAGAGAGTGGGAGCAAGTGTAAAGAGGCGTGATAGAGGAAAGGATGAAGAGAAGGACGAGGAAATAGATCAAGGCATCTGGAGATGTTGATTGACATTGCATTTGAATAGTTAGAGATTATAGATATCAGCGAAGCAAGTAAGAGGAAGAGAGTTCCACAGATGGGAAGTGCGAGACATGAAGTTATTGGAGTAGTAGAGACAGCGAAAGGGTGGGACTGAGATGAAAGTGACGGCTTGTCTGTGAGAAAGTGACTGTAGACGAGATGCCAGATCAGGACCAATCACATTGCATATCCGTCTCTGGATTTTGACCTAGAGACGAACAGCGGGGGCTCCAGACAAAATATGGCAGCAGTATTCCATAAAAGGGCGAATGGTTGATTTATAGATTTGAATGATGGATTCAGAAGAGAAAAATGTTTCTACTTATTTATGTGAATTAGATTTCTCAACATTAAATAACATAAAAAATAAGAAGTGAGATACTCTACACTCAAATGAAGAAGAAACGGGTGTTCGCTTATTGCACATTCGAACAAACATTAAAGAAACTGCGAAAAAAAACCCCACCAGATCACGGGTTTCCCACTAAATAAGATACACAAATAGTTGAATAGAAATGTTGAAAGAAATTCGGTTCATACTTCTGTGTGTATTTTTTTAATCCATAGTTTTATTTCATAACATTAAAATGCATACCCTTTAAAAATTTTGGGGCGTGTTATTTTCATTAGCCCCTATGTGTGGCGTTGCTTAAAAATGTTGAGAAACACTAACATATATGATAAAAATATAGTGCTCAGTATCAGGGATAGAGCGTATACAATTATAAAAGTTGACGTTGATATCAATAACGAGCGGCGATAGTCTGTTTCATGATTGAACGCAATATTCAAACCTGAAGATTTCGTTCAAACATGAAATAAACTATCGCCTCTCGTTGTTGACCTCAGTGTCCACTTATATATATATATATATGTATATATGTATATAAGTATATATATATATGTATATATGTATATATATGTATATATATATATATATGTATATATGTATATATATATATATATGTATATATGTATATATATATATATATATATATATATATATACTTCTATTGAGCAAATATATTAGCATATATTCTAAGAATACACTGCGTTTTTGAAAGCGGTGTTTAGAAAGTGTTACACTTACGATTATCAATGGGTCTCAGTACAGCCATTCTGTCTATTTTTCTCTCACTCCCGCTTTCTCTGTACACACACACACACACACACACACACACACACATATATATATATATATATATATATATATATTATGTATGCACACACACACGCACGCACACACACACACACACACACACACACACACACACACACACACACACACACACACACACATATATATATATATATATATATATATATATAACTGTATATTGATATTTGTAAGTTTAGCATATTTTTAGCACAAGCCCACATGTTGAAGCGACCTATATATACTATCTGAAGAAGCTCGTTGTAGTTGCAAGTTGAAAATGTATGATGTTGGATATATATACTAAAAATAAAAATCTATGATGTTGGATATATATACTAAAAAAATAGAAAAGATTCTATGACTATTAAATTCAACCGTCTTTTCTAATTTTAAATTGAGTATAATCTTCTGACTGCTGTACAAAATATCCCAAAATCAAGGTTGTGTTCAAGCTTTCGACTCACATCTGCCATCGTCAGATTTTAGATGGTAAATTTGAATGTGTCGATATATTTTTAAATTGAATTGGATAAATTCAGACACAGAAAACACTTTCCGTTAGGGACTAAAGCAGTGTGTATCAGTCATGTGCAATGGGGTTTTTTATTCATCGCTGAATACAGGGTTAGGGACTATAATTATCTTTTTTTGATGTATCGTTGTTTTTGTTGGATGTAAATGACTTTTTTTTTAGTTTTTTTTTTTTGCTAATTATTTTATGAATTATTTTGCTGTTATTTGTAAGGAGTTGTCTAATGTTACGATAGTTCTTGTGGTACTTGTTTATGTGCTCTCTAATGGAAATTTGTTCGGGGGAATGACACGTAAGTCTGCGTGAAAGAGTGGTTGTTGTGTAACTTATATAAAGCATATATTGTTTATTAATTACAGAGAACATATATCTGTTAATGATATATATATATATATATATATATATATATATATATATATATATATATATATATATATATATGAAGAAATAAAGTTTTAAGATGTGTTATATTTATGGGATAAAGTGCTCAATATCAGAGATAGAGCGTATGTAAATATAAATATAAAACTGAACGAGTTGTCAAGCTGGACGATTGCGTCTAGCATGAAACAGCTTGTCGCCTCTGAGTGTTGACTTCAATGTTCACTTATATATATATATATATATATATATATATATATATATATATATATATATATATATATATATATACATATATAAGAATTTAGTATAATCCATCATATAATCCTAATGAGCGTTTCGATGCGAAACTCCTGAATTGGCTAACCAATTTCTGCCGAAATCCACCTTATATATATATATATATATATATATATATATATATATATATATATATATATATATATATGTATATATATATATATATATATATATATATATATCGGATGTATATTATGTATCATTAATTTAAAAAAAATATTTAATTGATATTTAACCAAACTTGTATACACACACACACACACACACACACACACATATATATATATATATATATGTATATGTGTCTGTGTGTGTGTGTAGACGTGGGTGTGTATAGATGTGTGTGCAAAGATGTGTGTGTGTGTGTGTGTAGCTTCAAAATGGTGTGAAAACAATGCAGTATCCTGTCACTTAACTAAAGCAGTTTTAACCAAACCGTTTCGGACCACACACACACGGTGCGAAATGGATTTTTTTTTTTTTTTTTTTGCCAACGGACCATTGGATTGCATTGCTCTTCTCTTGTACAAAGTATACATTCAGTCCAACTCAGACATCCACACCTAATTCAACAAACCCCCCAACTACTTGCGGGGGAAGGTAGTTTTAGAATACTAAAAGGAAGATGAATTATTTTGTCGGCCATTTTTGTGTAAACATTATTTTAAACAACACTAGTAACAACTGACGGACAGAGATCCGAATCAGTCGAATGCCTTTGTCATTACACTGGAATTTCTTCGCGCCTTGAGTCAATGCATTCGCTGATCTTTCTGACAGCAAGAAATCTTCAACGCTTTTGGTATGTCCCTGAAGTTTCATGCTTATGCAAATACGCAGAATACTGAACATAATCTGCGAGACAACCCAACAGGATTAGATGGTAGACATTTGCTTGAGCGGAGGGGGAAAAACAACACATTACTTGTTTTATATTATTTAATCTGGGTTGATTTCATGCCGTATGAAAAAGCTGTTCACAAGTTAAAGGCGTGAAACATATTTCCTATATCGTCCTTTGTATTAAAACAATTAAGCAAGTTTTATATACCGGGTCTAACAACAAAATTGTCCAAATCGTGTAACAGCAAAACCGTTCAATTGTTAGATTAAGATTTGAACCGTTTGATTAAATGATCAAATGATTAAAGATATATTACTGCAATTCTCCGATGTTTTTATAACACTGTTGAAATCTACTCTGAGCAATAAAGACGTATAATTACACGCCAAGCTTAACAGAAGTCTCACGATGAAATCGATCATAAACGAAAATGACATGTTCATCATTTATTAATCATAGCTAAGGATCAGAAGCCCATGAAGCATTGAAATAAAGTACAAATATATATATATATATATATATATATATATATATATATATATTATTCCAAGATCGTTTTCTAACTTATTCAAGATGATCTTCTCCCTCTCTAACCTCCTAACTTTCTGTCCTGGAGTAGCAAAGTGCCTTACAGCGTTCACGTACGATTTCATTTTCAAGTCTTTTTTTCATTGCTCTTTGGACTGTTATAGCTGAAACTTCCCTCTCACGTGCCAAACATTTTATGGATTGAGTTGGATCTTTTCTAATTGATCTCTTTAGCTCTAAGTTGAAATGATGATACTTCTTCCTGTTGTGAGCTCCTGATCTAGTTTTCCTCGCTACTGTTTCCTCTTTTATTCACCGTTCTCTTGATGGTTTTTGAATGGAAGCCAATGTATGAATATTGGGAACCATTACGGAAGGCCTGAATGATCTTTTTCCTCTTACAATTGCTCATTTGGGAAGTCAGTGGAGCTGACACAAAATGAATTTAACCTGATTTCTTTCTAGCTGAATAACTCGAAGTTTTTTTCGATGATTCTTACGACAAATGGCATCAAAATGGCTAAATATGAAAACCTGGCAAAAAACATTTTAAACATTTTGTGGGATGGACAATTATTTATATTTGCTGTTACAGCTGATATACGACGCTCCTTCTCCCTCTTTTAAACGCTTATGTTTTGCCTCCTTTTTAGGATTGGGTTTCTGCTTCAGTTTCCTAAAGTTTTCTCATTCTCTTTTACTTCCGGTAACATCTTGCATCTTAGTGGCATTATCGCTTTGCTTCGGGTGAGACAATTAAAAAAAAATATACATATCTACCTATCTATCTGAATTGATAACAACTACAGATTAGCTCCGACAGAATTATAAGATAAGGAACAAACAGGAAACGTTTATAAATTTGACATGTTTCGCTTTTGTTTAAATTCCATCATAATTTTCTTCTTTTTTTTTTTTAAATGATTTACTGAAGTGGAAGTTCCGTTACTTAGTTCCGTGGTGTTTGTTTGATATTGGTCAGTTGGTCAGGTAGACCTGACGGGTCTTTGTGGTGCGATGTTAATGCGTGCGTGTGTATAAGCGCGCGCGTGTTGTAACACCACGAGACAAAGATACGTGCTGCCTGCCTGACCAATGAAAACAAACAACACAGAACTAAGATTACCGTAACTTTCTCTTCCATAATTCACCAAAAAAAAATAATAAAATAAAAAAATTTGATGAAGCTTAAATAAAAGCGAAATATGTTAAATTTATAAACGTTTCCTATTTGTTTCTTATCCTATCATCTATCTACCCACATATATATATATATATATATATATATATGTGTGTGTGTGTGTGTGTGTATATATATATATATATATATATATGTGTGTGTGTGTGTATATATATATGTATGTATATATATATATATATATATATATATATATATATATATATATATATATATATATATATATATATATATATCAATATTTTTCTATATCTATCTATCTACGGCCGGCAAAATGTGTCTGACTTCCTAAACTTATTTGTAATTTTTTTCAGAAGACAACTCTTTTAAAACTGAAATACAAAGTAAAAAAATAAGTAAATCTTATTAAAAATAATTTCAGAAAGGTTTCGCTCTTATAAAAAGAAATTGTTATTTGCAATAATAAGATCCTATGTATATATTTGACTAACATCTTTATTTTTAATCTGTTCACTTTTTTCATAAATTTTGTATTGGTTTTATTTTATCTGACGCTGGGAAGTTTATTAAAATAAATCCAGAGAGAACGGAATTTATTTTTAGCTAATATTGAATTCCACTTTGGAAAGAAAATTCATGTTTTTCAAATTTATGAGACAAGCTATGAGAAAAAAAAATCCTGCGAACAGAAACAATATGAGGAAACTAAAAAGTATTTTAAAAGACTCTGAAATGATCTTTAAAAATTGTTAATTTGCCAAAAGTTGTATATATTTGGAAATTCTTCTCAAGCGACACATTTTTTTCGTATTTCTGCATTTCGAATTGTATAACTCACGACGATGTTTGAGTTTTGTTTTAAAACATTATTTCTTTTATTCTTATTCATGATTTGTATTGGCTTTATTTTTACGAAATAAATATAAATAAATATATCCCAACTGGAAAAAAAAACTGTCAGTAATATCCGAGATCTTTGTAACGATATTATCTTTTAAAAAATAAATCTTATAGACATATTAAAAATGGAAGGTGTATTTCTTATATATTTTTGTATGCAACAAATCTTGGCTTAAGGATATAGGCGATCATGGCTCTCCACGTATTGTTTTTCTTTAATATTTGGGAACTACCATTACTTCTTGTGAAAGTGTGGTTTATCGTTGCCTTCTGTAAGATTTGAATTACATATGATATCACTTATAAACTAAAATTTACATTAATCCATATATGGATTCGTTTGAATTCTAGCGTTCGAAAAATAATCAGGATGGAGCCAACAGAATATTGTTTAGTAAACGGACATTCTCCAGTTCTATAGAATAAGCGAGACTATCGAAAGTACGTGAACAAAAACAGGATCGAATCTAAACTTCAGACTGTTTATATGTGTTGTAGTGTCCTCTCTCTAAAGAGTCTATGTTGGACTCTTCCGCCTACTATAAGATTAGTAGGAGAGAAGGAGAGAAGTTTGAACAGACTCGGCAGAGAGGAACCCGGAGAGGGCAAAGATTCGTCCGGAGAGGTAGTCAGACCCTGAAACCTTTTATACGGGTTCTACGGAAATATTTTTGGCTGAGCCTACTGGCTCGAAAAACACACAGTAAACTCGGCCTTGTGCCACATACAACCCTCGTGGGGGGGCTGTTAAATATAACAGTCGAATAGATTGTTCGTTACTGTCGAACTCTCTGCCTTGAGCAGAGAGAAACCCGGACGAGGCTTTGCCAAATGGCATAGTTTCGTCCGGGGAGATAGAAAAACCCTGAACCGGTTTATGCGGGTTCTAAAGGAATATTTTTGGCCGAGCCTACGGTCTAGGAGAACCCACGATACATTCGGCCTTGTGCCACATACATCCCTCGTGGGACGGGGGGGGGGCTGTTAAATATTAACAGTCAAATAGGTTGTTCTTCCGAGGTTGTGACTGTTCGCAGCTCCTGTCGAACTGTCTGCCTTTGGCAGAGAGGAACCCGGACGAGGTTGTGCTGAAGGGCAAAGTTTCGTCCTGGGAGGTAGACAGACCCGAACCTGTTTATGCGGGTTATACGGGAATATTTTTGGCTGAGCCTACCGGCTCGGAGAACCATGGTTAAATAGGCCTTGTGCCACATACATCTCTCGTAGGGGGGGGGGCTGTTAAATATAACAGTCGAATAGATATTTTCCAGCTGTGCTGGTCAAACTTTCTCCCTCCGGACAGAGAGGATCCCCAGACAAGGTTATGTCGAAGGGCAGAGTCTAATCTCGGGAAACAGCTACCCGACCCCGTTTTATACGGGGTCTACGGGTAATTTTTGGCCAAGTCTACGGGCTCTGGATACCCCACATTAAACTCGGCCTTGTGTCACATCCTACGTCGTGGGGAGACTGATACATATAACAGTCGAGTAGACTGAACGCTGGGTCAAGCGAAACACACTCACTAGTGGTGTAATTTTCCTCTGTTGTACTTACTTTTTAATATATGATATATATGATATATCTGCAACCCTGCTTTTGTTATTTTGTCCTTAATCATTTACATGGTCACAACATCTTGGCGACGAAGGATTCGAAGAAACAGACTTCACGCTAAATCATAATATATATATATATATATATATATATATATATACACACACACACATATATATATATATATATATATATATATATATATATATATATATCCTAGAAATTTTCATAGAAAATATTCGTCCTTCGACAGGATTCGAATCTGTATCCTATACGGAACCGTCTTATATATATATATATATATATATATATATATATATATATATATATATATATATATATATAGTGTTGACTTATATATATATATATATATATATATATATAGTGTTGACATATATATATATATATATATATATATATATATATAGTGTTGACTTATATATATATATATATATATATATATATATATATATATATATATATAGTGTTGACTTATATATATATATATATGTATATATATATATAAATATAAATATAAAAGTGAACATAGACGTCAATACTTAGAGGCGACAGTCTGTTTGATGCTAGACGCAATCGTCAGGCCATGAAACAGACTGTCGCCTCTAAGTGCTGACTTCTATATTCACTTTTATATGTACGCACGCTCTATCTTTGATATTGAGCACTTTATCCCATAAATATAGCACGCCCTAAGACTATATTTCTTCATATATATATATATATATATATATATTATGAATAGACATAAATATATGGATGCATGTTTGTATCCGTGTGTGTGTTTATTTATATTTTGTGTGAATACTGTATAATGTATATGCATATATATATTATAATATCATATTTGTGTGTACCTATGTATATGTATGTAGGTGTAGACGTATATCCTTATATATTTGTACAAGTAAATTATATATCTGTTTATGTGTATTATATTTGAATTCGATGTATTTCAGAGTATTTTTAAAA
The DNA here is from genome assembly GCA_964036315.1 of Acanthosepion esculentum. Taxonomy (NCBI): domain Eukaryota; kingdom Metazoa; phylum Mollusca; class Cephalopoda; order Sepiida; family Sepiidae; genus Acanthosepion; species Acanthosepion esculentum. The sequence goes on along the minus strand of OZ038476.1, from coordinate 58,391,611 downwards.
TCTATTTTCTATTGTATTTATTCATTTTTATAGATAGTCATATTTTTTAAATTTAATTGTTTGTATGAAATCTATAATTTTTTCTATATAAATAAATGAACTGCTCCACGATCTTAACAGTACGTTATAAATATTCATATTTAAATTTGACAACGGTCATTTTTCAATCCATGCCTCACGATTGTCTCATGCACGACAATTGTACTAATCGGTGTGGAATAAAATATATATTATTACTATTATTATTATTATTAGTAGTAGTAGTATATATATATATATATATATATATATATATATATATATATATATATATATATATATAAGAAATAAGGCAGTTCAAGGCTCATTAACAAATACAGAAAACGAACAATGAGACATTAATTAAAAGAACATAATGAAAATTTATTCCTTTTAAAAATTTCTTACTTTTATTTGCCTGAAGAAGGTCATGAGACCGGAAACTCGTGTAGCAGAAATATGAAGAATAAAATATCTATGATATATATTAAAAGAAATCTACATTATAACGAAAAACGTTTGCGGTTTGTCTCTTTTTTAAAATATACATTTTTCTCTCATTAGTAAAACTATAACCCCCCATATATATATATATATATATATATATATATATATATATATATATATATATAAAATATGATCATAATCAAATGAATGAATATAAATAAATGTACGTGTAAGTGTTCACATACAAATACATACATATATCCTTTGATGTAAGACAAACAGTGCTCAGTGCTAAATAACAGAGCTATTAAGTATATATTAATAAAAATACATTATACCCAACGCCGACAGTACCACTCGGAGTTTCATGCCTAATGCAATCTTCAGGTACTGGCCGTTGTTTACAGTGTGCTTAATATTTCTGGGTCTCTCGAGTTCGTTGTGTTGTTTGGATGAATTATTACTGTTGGTATTCATCCAACCAGCACCACGAACTCGCAAGACACAAAAATATTAACCAAACTTAAAACAACAACCTGTACCTGAAGATTGCATTAGGCATGAAACTCTGAGTCGCACTGTTGGCTTAGAGTAATATGTTTTTTATTAATATATATATATATATATATATATATATATATATATATATACACACACACACGTTTGTGTGTAAAGTAAGGTGTTATTAAGGTAAAATCGGAAAGAATTCTTTTTTTTTCTACCCACTTTTTCGTTGCTCAGAGCGTCCCGACCTAAAGTTACTAAATGTTTGAAAGCAATTGGTTGGATCTCGATGAGGAGGATTCATGTTTTTGCTCGTTCTCTCTTCACTTGTTTTTTTTTTCTATTTCATTTTCAATATTTCAATATAGTTAAATCTATTCGAACGATTGTTCACATCTAGGCTATTATAGATATTATTATAGACACAAAGTTTTGGCGAAGTACTCTCTAGCCATCAGTAATCTCTAATAACCTGTGTCTATAATAAGAGCAATCATGATCAAGATACGAACAACAATTGGAATAAATTATAATATATTGATAATTCATCATTTTAAAGAAGTAATTCAAGATTACCAAAAGCGGTATGAAACGACCATGATAGTCAAACACCTACATTAGATTTAAAGGTGCTCAAAACACACCAGTTCTTCTTCGGTCCATCATCCCAAGGACAAAATAACACAATAACCAATAGACATCCGAAATCAGCTAAAACAATGGACACCTGAAGATGGCCAAAGGGTACTTGAGCGAAACGTTGTATCTATAAAAACATATATAATAATCAAAATGAGAAAAATAGTTAAATTAAAGTATATTGATATTTCCTCATAGGATATACTTTATCAACACGATATACTTTAGAATTTCGTTCACCAGGGTAGATTGGTCTAGTTCCACGTGTCGTGCCTTTTTCTGGATATCTCAATTTCAGTTATATTCCAACTTATATCACCTGAAGAAGGCAGCAGCGTACAACGGCCGAAACTTCGTGAATATGACAATAAAAATGAGGACAACAGTCCGAACAATGTAAATAGTATAAATAGTTACAATATCTCATCTCAGAAATACAGATAGAAGGCCTGAGCCTACAACGGTTGAAATGTGAAACTTCGTGAATATGACAATAAAGATGTGGACAACAGTCTGAACAATGTAAACAGTATAAATAGTTACAATATCTCATCTCAGAAATACAGATAGATGAAGAAAATGAAGATGTGTCAGTATTTTTGCGAAAAACAATTAGAACAAAATGAATTTTTAGAAGTTAAATTTTGTAGGCAGCGATCACAAGAAAAAGAAACAAAGTTTTATTCTGGAATCCTTCTTGACTTTGCATAAACGCCTTCGATATTTAATTCAAATATCGCATCGGTTTACTTTCCAAAGAAAACGTGCTTTATTATTTCCTGGGCGAGATTCTGAGTGTTTGAAACTGAGCGTTCTTTCAATAAGACATCGTTGACTTCAAAATGGATGCTATCCTTCTTCCTGTAACGCTGGGCATCGTTTCTTTTTCCTTCTGTTTCAAGTCCTCGACAAGAGACAACATTTCCTTCCGTCCGAGCTTTGCCAGTTTCTGCTTTCTTTTATGGCAGGATCTTGAAATCTTGGCCGGAATTTTATACATCTAAGAAACATCTAAGTCAGATTTGTTCAGAGTCGAAAAAATCCCATTGTGCCATCGAAAGTGCATAGATCTGTATAGAAATTATATATGCGCAAAGACACAGACAGGAACTTATACAAAATGGTGTTCAACTGAACTTTTACTTCCTGCCGTTTGTTTATCAAGTAGAAGAGGAGGTTAATAAAAGCCGTTAGATTCGAGGTTCTATTCAAACTCAGAGCGATATATCGGCTTATTTTAAAATTGAATAGATAAATATAAATGATTTTAGTAGAAAAAAATTATTTTGAGGCAATAAAAGATTTTATATCTATTACTCTTAACTGGCGTCGCAAAATAGTACGTCGTTAGGCCAAATCAGGTGTTAAAAGTGCGTGGGTGGGTAAGTATTAAAGATTCTTGATGCTTCTTTTGAATCCTTTCATAAAATTAATATTTTTCAGATGTATTTTTTAAAAACATTTCACCCCAAACAAGGCAATAAAGCCACTAAGATGCAAGGGGATTACTGAATGTGAAAGAATTATAAAAAATAAAAAGAAATCATTAAGGAGAGAAGACAATAAATGAACAGAACAGGATTTAAGACGACAAACGATAACGACTGCCGTTGCGTTTAAATTTTTGAAGATTAAATTTGGCTGGAAAGCAAAAGTTCCACCCGTCCTGGGTATGACGGTAAACTACATCCGCGTCCTGGGTAAAAGGATAAACTACGTCCAACAGCAAGGCCTCTGATCAAGAGGTTTTGAGGAAGGTGGAGACACCTCTTAATTGCTGGTGTTCCCAGTTCCACCCTGCACCGGGGTAGTAGCACCTGTTAAGGTCCCAGCTATGGACAAATAGTTAAGACTCAAACTGGTGTTAAAACGCTATGAAAGTGTAAAAATAGGTTTCAATACCAGTAATTCATTTTTGTAAAAAGTTTTTACCAGCAATGGATTTTTAAAGAAGAAATTATTACCAGCAATGAATTTTTGAAGAAAAAACTATTGCCAGCAATGAATTTTTAAAGAAAAAAATTTTACCAGAAATCAATTTTTGAAGAAGAAATTATTACCAGCAATGAATTTTTGAAGAAAAAATTATTACCAGCAATGAATTTTTGAAGAATAAATTATTACCAGCAATGAATTTTTGAAGAAAAAACTATTGCCAGCAATGAATTTTTGAAGAATAAATTACCAGCAATGAATTTTTGAAGAATAAATTATTACCAGCAATGAATTTTTGAAGAAAAACACTATTACCAGCAATGAATTTTTGAAGAATAAATTACCAGCAATGAATTTTTGAAGAATAAATTATTACCAGCAATGAATTTTTGAAGAAAAAACTATTACCAGCAATGAATTTTTGAAGAATAAATTATTACCAGCAATGAATTTTTGAAGAAAAACACTATTACCAGCAATTAATTTTTGAAGAATAAATTACCAGCAATGAATTTTTGAAGAATAAATTATTACCAGCAATGAATTTTTGAAGAAAAACACTATTACCAGCAATGAATTTTTGAAGAATAAATTACCAGCAATGAATTTTTGAAGAATAAATTATTACCAGCAATGAATTTTTGAAGAAAAACACTATTACCAGCAATGAATTTTTGAAGAATAAATTACCAGCAATGAATTTTTGAAGAATAAATTATTACCAGCAATGAATTTTTGAAGAAAAACACTATTACCAGCAATGAATTTTTGAAGAATAAATTACCAGCAATGAATTTTTGAAGAATAAATTATTACCAGCAATGAATTTTTGAAGAAAAACACTATTACCAGCAATGAATTTTTGAAGAATAAATTACCAGCAATGAATTTTTGAAGAATAAATTATTACCAGCAATGAACTTTTGAAGAAAAACACTATTGCCAGCAATGAATTTTTGAAGAAAAAATTATTAACAGCAATGAATTTTTGAAGAAGAAATTATTACCAGCAATGAATTTATGTCGTAAGACAAAATAAACCAAACCAAAAGTTTCACAAACGGAAAGAGACTTCCACAAGAGTTAAATGCGATAGAAGAAAATGTTTTCATAGAAATTACGTTTACATGTAGCCAAATCAACTGTAAATTGATGAGACTTTGTCCTTAATCTAGTACTGTGCTTAAATTCTTAAAGTCTAAGTAACATAGAGGAAAGTGATATTTATTTTCAAAAATACTAAAATGTGGCACACGGCCAAAAGGGTGTGGGGGGAACGCTGATCTCCAATCTGTCTTATCTTAAACTTCGCTAGCCACAAACACTGACCGAATCAAACTACATTATTCCCTGCACTAAAACAACATATTCTTACTTACCATTCTTACTATAGTCACTATAATATTTCAGAATCTCTATGAAATTCTGACTCGTCCCTATATAGAAAATTTATCTGTGGGGGTGGGGAATAAAAATAACTTTTAAAAATGAAAACTCCAATGAATATTTACAATGGTTACAATTTTATATAAGGCTACTAAACAAAAAAGTGATAGTAATAAAAAAACAACAACATATAATTGTGGCAAAAATATCAGTTAACTGGACGAAATTAATGCAGGAATTGTATCATAGAGGAAAGTAATATTTTGATATAATACAAGGCCAATATACAAGGGGGGGATAGGGGAAGGCTGGTCTTCAATCTGTCTTATTTTAAATTTAGCTACCGAAGTGGAAAGTTTATCAGAACAATTACCATGGAAGTGTTTATCGAAAACGCACAGTGAATCTTGTAGGAAAGTGACTGAAACCGAGATGCCATGGCAGGATCAATGACATTGCAGATTCTTTGGATTTTTATCAAGAATCTTTAAATGCAGAGCAGAAGCTCAGGGCCAGATGTGACAGCAATATTCAATACCTGGGCGAATGGTAGACTTATAAATATGTAAGATAGTCTCGGGGGAGAAAAAGTTTTAAATTATTTTGTTCTAGTAATGTGTTTTGGGTTACCATGCTTATTAGATCTTCTATGATCACAATGCTGGATATTTAATAAGAGAGATTCTGGAAACAACAAGAAAAAGAATCTAAATGAAACTGGCTAGATTATATACCCAAATCACATTATTAAAAAAAAAAAAAACCCAAAATAAATTATTAAAAAAAAATTCAAAACTATTTTCAAAATTAAAAATTCCGAGCGTCTCTCGTTCATACGTATGTGAAATAGCATTAGCGTAAACAAAGTTGGTCCAATGAAGTCCTAAGGGACGAAGCGCTTCCACTTTGTCATACACCTTTCTTCCAAAACTGTTCTTGATATATAAAAATTTATATATTGTTATCCTATATATATATATATATATATATATATATATATATATATATATATATATATATATATACTAGTTGTAATCTTATAAATATAAGAAATTATACTCGTCCGGAAAACCTTGGTTTGCAAATAAACAAATCAATACCAAAGGGAAAAAATGGTACAAAAAAAAAAGAACAGAGAGCCGAAAATAATCGTCTAGCATCCAAGTTCAGAGTCCAAACAAAAAAAAAACGATACGAGTAAGTAAAATAACTAAATAAAGTGCTCGATACACTAAGTAGAGCAAACCTAAGTTAAACTTAAAGAACCAGACAAATCTACCACGGTTTCATCTAAGCGGATCGTCAGGGACAACTGGCTATATATATATATATATATATATATATATATATATATATATATATATATATATATATATATATATATATGTAATTATTTTTTAAAATATGATTCCTTCGCTACATAAGAGTTCTCATGTTTCAAAAACAGGAGCCAAAAACTCCAATATAATTATTAAAATTAAATTGAATTAAAGTATCAAGCTCTGTTTCATCCTCAAGCGAAATTTTTGGAATAACTAATCTTAAAATTTACGCAGCTTTCCAAGCATATTCATTCGTAAAATGAATTACTATGGAAACGGCTGAAGTAATTATTTCAATAAGGGGCGTAAGGGTTAACAATTTGTACCAACATATTAGTTACTTTCGGAAAGAGGTCAAGTCATCGTAGGTTCGGGGTGCCTATTTTAAAGCGGATGATGACATTCACTAGACGCATATCGTCTCGTCTGTTTCAGCGACAGAGAGTTATTGGCATTATTGTTACGCCATTAAATGGCTAAAGATTTTTTTTCTAAAAGGGTTGTTTGTATATAAATGCATCGTAATTATAATAATAATTTAGGGTTTACTTTTGCATTGAGCACTGATTTTTAAAAATCAAAAGAAAAATACTAAAGAAATTCGGATTATTTACCTAACGTGTTCTTTCCTATTTTTCTATATATTTGCACGCATATATATATATATATATATATATATATATATATATATATATATATATATATATATATAGATAGATAGATAGATATACATAAAGAAAGAACAGTAAGATATATAATCCGGTGTTCTTTTTTTATGTGATATTTTTATTTTTACACAATAGTTCTCAATGTAAATTTACAGAGCATTAGTATTATAAATTAACTGATTTAAAATATGTTTTTTCGCTACACAGTTTGAAACATGGTTATTACTGTGTAGCGAAAAAAAAACATATTTTAAATCAGTTAATTTATAATATATATATATATATATATATATATATATATATATATATATATATATATATATATATATATATATGTATGTATGTATCTATGTATGTATGTATGTATAAAATTTATTTCTTCAAAGGTTATTTCTAATGGATACACGTGTTTAAAATACACGCTCCATGTTTTTTAAACACTGTGCGTTACGCTTATTGGCCTGCGAACTAAAAAAAAACACAAAAAAAACACAAAATATGCTTTCCGGCAGTGTTTGAACCTATATCTTCGTTTTGCCTGCTTTAGACGGCTCGTCCTCTAAATTCTATTTACCGTTTTAAGGACTGTACATCCCCTCGTTCAGATTCCCTCGAAACCCTGTTCGATTTCGTATGTAGTGGTCATGCTCAAAATCGAGTAGACAACCATCGCTCGCTCACTCACAAACTCACACACACATACACATATATGTATGTATCAGGCATGTAACTCGAAGATAAAATAATGGCATAATAAAATTATTAAACTTCCACATTACTAAAAATATAATGTTAAGAAAGAACCGCCACCATTAATACTGGAAAGAGCGATAAGTGCTACTGGGCTTGAGAAACCGAAACCTATTTTTCCCTAAAAAAATTGTTTCAAGAGAAAGTTTTTTTAATTGACAACCAGCAGCAGTACCGGTGAATTTCCAAGAGTTTCCTTAGAAGAAAATGGGCGAATATTACTATTACCATTACAAATAGTGAGAAACTCAATGGAAAAATGACGAAATTAATCCTTATTAACGCGTTTCATTCCTGATGAAGGAACTTCTTCCGATATATATATATATATATATATATATATATATATATATATATATATATATATATATATATATATATATCATAATGAGAAGCCACGTATACTTTCTTGATATGTATATAATATGGAGAAAACAACTGAAAAGTTGCAAATTTTTAAAAAATTGAATTTTTTTTGTGAAAGTATTTATTTATATTTATATATATATATATTTGATATTTCAGATCTGCCCCGATCTTTCGTCAGAAATACATTAAATAACTGTATTCCGAAGTTTGTTTGCAAGTGGCGTCCGTCGCGAGACGCGGACGTCACGTGATGTGGAATGCAACTGTGTTTGAATATTTCTAACGTAAATCTAACGATAATATTTTAGATGTTGTTTAAAAAATTTTTTTAACTATATCTAAAAAAATTTTTTTTTAACTATTGAAATATTTATACAGATTTAAAATTCCCAAGTCTTTGTTTAACCCTAGTTTATATATAAACTAGGGTTAAACAATATATATATAATCAAATGAACTAAGTCCGACAATTATTTTAATATAGTTATTGTTTACACGTTATTTTTATAGATACAAATATTTAAGTAAATGTTCTGTTTATTTACCGCCTAAATATCCGAGAAATTTCATAGAAAATATCTGTTCTCCGACGATGAATCGAACCTGTATTCTATTCTACACGGAACCGTCATATAGCCTGGCGTGCTATAATATTTAGCTACAGTGCATTACGTCCCATAATTATTTAATATATTTTCTCTTTATACGTTATTTTTCTAGATATAATTTACTTAAGTAAATGCTCTGTTTTTTTAATTAAACAGCATTAATTCAGTTTATCGGCCTGAATATATATATATATCAGGTCATCCCATAAGTTCTGTCCGAATTTTGAATAAAGAAAACAAGTGACCAAAAGTTACATTTAATTACAGATTCAATCAACAATGTATTTTCCCTGATTATGATTCCTTCCATCTATTAACAAGCTTACTAATTCCATTACTGTAAAATTCTTTTGGCTTTGATTCGAAGAACTCACAAATGTCAGTTTTAACCTCTTCCTGTGTTACAAAAGCTGTTTCTTCCAAATTATTCTGTAAGCTACGAAACAAATGGTAGTCTGAAGGAGCAAGGTCGGGAGAATAAGGTGGATGAGGAATTTTCTCCCAACCAAGTTCTTCGATCTTTTGTGACGTGATTCTTGCTGTGTGTGGTCGCGCATTGTCCTGATGAAACATCACCCGTTTTCGATTCATTAGAGCAGGTCTTTTTTTCCTCAAAGCTCGGTTCAAACGCTCTAATTGCTGACAGTATATTTGAGCATTAATTGTTGCATTAGGTGGTAAGAATTCAAAGTGAATTATTCCTTGGCAATCCCACCAGATTGAAAGAAGAACCTTTTGCCCATGAACTTCCGTTCTCAGGTGTGGCTGGGGTCCTTCCCCTTTACCAAGTCACTGTCTACGACGCTTAACATTTCGATAAAAGATCCATTTTTCGTCGCCAGTCACAAGTCTATCCCAAAAAGGTGAAACAAGTTGGCGAGAATGGAGAGAAGAGCAGATGTCAACTCGGGATTTGAGGTTGTTTTCAGACAATCCATGAGGCACCCATTTTCCAAGTTTAGGAACTTTTCCAAGTTGTTGAAGATGACGATGAACAGTTGTATGGTTTGAACTGAGAACCACAGCCAATTCCTCAACTGATAAAGCAGGATTTTCTTCAAGGGCTGCTTCAAGAAGCTTTTCATCAAACTAAACTGGACGTCCGGTTCGATCTTCATCTTCAAGGGTGAAATCTCCACCTCTGAATTTTGCAAACCATCTTCTGCAAGTTCTTTCATTCACACATTCCTCTCCATAACCTGAGTGAATGTTTCTAGCCGCTTCGGTTTCTGAGTTTCCTTTCTTGAACTCATAAAGCATTATGTACCTCAAATGATTCTTGGGTACTTCCATGTTAGCTGGGTTTTAATCAAACAAAATTTAATTTTATTGTTCTCTGAAATAAAATTTGATCAGTTTAAATGCATCTAAACATAAAAATAATGTTCAGCTCCAATAGACATTATAAAATACTCTTTAAACTTCGTTCATTTTAACAAAAAGTTAAAATTCGGACAGAACTTATGGGATGACCTAATATATATATATATATATATATATATATATATATATATATATATATATATATAAAGAAAAAATTATGGGGAGAGTAATGTTAAGTTAAATAGACGTTTATTGACTTATTTGTTTTTACGTTTTGTCAATTTTGCAGGTTATTTAAACCCAGAAAATATTTGTAAATCGCAAAAATTTGGTGACGGGGGATAATAATGATTTATTCATACAAGTCCTATTAATTAATCCATAGCTGGGGGGAGAAGCGGTGGATTCATACCTGTCTCGAGGTTATATGCGCGTATGTGAATGTAAAGGACTCGAGTAGAAGTAGGACTCAAGCGTTCCTGTTTCCTATTCCGGTCCGTCAGCCATTATACCGCCCACACATCCGATGCTTACTGCACCCGATATTTGCAAGTGGTTACCCATGTAAGTACTGTCTAGGCTCGACGTTGTTTCACTTCGTACGAGAACTGGTGTTTCAATGGCCGTAAGACTAGACATTCATAGGTTTATTGGCATAAACTTAATTTAGAGAGGAGTCTTTTATATATTTCATTGCGTCAAATAAGTAGGTAAGTGTTATTTACAGAAAAACAAAACATACAGTAAATAGAGATAATTTCATTTTTTGGTTTTGATACATTGTTTATGCCGTTGTTCAGTTTGTGCGAAACTACGGAATATAACATCAAGCGATTGTAATATGGCGGGCAAAGTTCAACGGGTTCACTAGATTATTTACTCTGTATAATCTCTGCCCTTTACGATCTTTACACGTTGGTATAATGTATCTGATTGTCCGTCCTCTACAACAAGAATAAAAAAAAAAAAGAAAGAAATTGCCTTTTAATCGCTAGTTATGGAGATGTAGATACGTTAACTAATCTTATTCATAAATAAAAAATTATCTTTTCCATAGTTTACTGGATAAGATATATAGTGGGCGAGAAAGATGGTCAGTCAGATTGATAGATGCACTAACCCCAGAAGTTCGAAAATAACTTAAAATAACAAAGCCATTTCTTTTTCTGTTAATTAATTTAATTGGCACCCCAAGAGCTTACTGGATAAACCATTTAAAGACATAGGTATTTGCGTCAGTGTCCATTTGCACAAGAGTGTTTCTTTATCTGGAAGACAATAACGACATTATGTTCATAATTCTATTTTCCTTATCTGTTGGTTTCTGTGCTTTCTTGGGTCTATACGGGCAAATGTACATTCATCGAGTGAGTCACACAGTTGTATACGCATCTTGTCTGAACATGGAGATGACGTAGGTATTTATTTGTCGCCAAACGAAGACAAATGTGATTCACGAATCTAACTGGAGGTCGTATAGTGCGGCATGCAGATATTGCTCGCTTCCATCGGCTATTGTAGCAGATATAGAGGCGTTGCCCGGAACCTACATTTCTTAGTACAAGAAAATTGAGATAGATGCCTGGGAGACGAATCCCGGAGACCGGTATTAAGTTGATTTGTATTTTCAAGATGGCTGGAAACCGAGCCGACTGGAATCAAAAACTACGGAGAAAACGAGAAATCATCCCACTATATTTCCCAAGAATTTATGGCAATCATAGATTATAAAAAAAGGGTCATAGTATTAAAAACAAAATCGGGAAGTAGAAACAAATTAGACGATGTCCGGACTAATATGTTGCTTTCACTTTTGTGCAAATGCCCTTTGGAAAGCTTTTATTTCCCCCAACTATGGGTTAAATAATATGATAGACTGGGATTTCTAGCCGTGGTTATCTAAGAGAAGAAAAACTCAGAATTCCAAAAGAGAAGGCAACGTGAAGCCACTCCACTATATTTCCTAAGTATGTATGGCTATTCACAAATAATAAAGAAAAGGAAACTGTGGAGAGCAATGAATGCTTTGTCCTGAATGATTATGACATTAAAAAGATATGTATTTAAAGATTTGGCATTAAAATATTGTTCCAGTTTAATACATTTAATAGGGCGTCAATTTTCCACTTTTAGAAAGTTTTAGCAGATAATGTAACACAGCTTTTTTTTTTTTTGTAGTATCTGTCTATATTTCTGAGATGATGTATTATGTACACTATTTACATTGTTCGGAGTATTGTCCTCATCTTTGTCGCCATATTTATTACAACGTTTCGGCCGTTGTACGCTCCAGCTTTTTTCAGGTGGTTGGAATGTCGAACCGAACCTTTTATTTCGCTCACTGGGGTAGACTGTTCTAGTTCCACATTTAATGGATGTCAGTTATCAGTTATCTCCTGTTAATTCCCCTCTCCAAGTTCTCCACTTCCTTAACCGTGTATTGAACTCACACTCTTTGGGTCCTGTCACTGGATCTAACTAACGCCTTTATCCACTGTGCCATGTGTCCTTGAAGACTTGATGTTAAGTAATTTTCTTGATGTTAAGTATCCTTTCTGTTCTCATGGATAGTTGTAAATTTCTTTTGCTTACATTAATATCAGATTTACATTGGGTTATTCCTGTCGCTCGACGGAAAACCGAGTTCGAATTCAAGTCGGGTTTGTTACCTTCTTCTTCGTCGTTGTGCCGTGTCCCTTCAGGACATGAGCAATCAGAGCTCTCCGCAAATTGCTATTCTCAAAAAAATGCTAATGCGATATTCATTTAAAAAAAAAGCAACGAATTATTTGTACAATCCTAAGTATTCGTAACATCCAAAATATTCGTATAATCCCAAAATAACCCATAAAGGGGTGATAAGCCGTAAAAGGTTGATCAATCAATCAAAAACTATATTAGAAGAGTTCATGAACTTAGGTACACTTATTCCTGGGATTTATTTTAATGAATTTCAGAGCATGCGCATTCAATTCTCTCGCCATTTTGTTTCTTGGTGTGGAAAGTCTTTTGCTGTTCCTACCCACTTGACGTTCTGAACAAGTTTTTTCAGCAATGTGTCGGATCAAAATAATTTTTATTTTGGAAAATTCCACTTTAAAGAAAATAAAACTTGGGTCGGGTTTCGTGTTACGTGGGGATATAGATACATAAATAAATAGATAAATAAACATCTACGCACTGAAAGTTGTATCCTAGTGAATCTAAGTAATTAATACCCCGCCTCATCAATCAGTGGTTGCAGTTCTTTATGATACCGTCATTATGACTTTAATGGGTTGAAGGATTATTTTTAGCGGTTAATTTAATTAAACTAGTTAAGTTATTTCTTAGCTCTTAATGTAATTAATCTAGTTAATTCATGGCTTACAATATGCGTAGTTAATCTCCTGTTGCAATATTTATAATTTACAGGAGATGTAATCACTCTAATATTCGAAGAATTCCTTTTAGTCTTGTTTCTTTTGAATCGCAGGCAAACACTGACACGTGCCCTGTATGATCTTGAAGCAATTAATTGATAGCCTATTGTTGGCCTTAAAATATGATAGCATTGTAAAAATCCAGTTAGCAACTCCACATTTTTCTTTTTCTGTCACTATATTGATTTATCAGATATATATATATATATATATATATATGTGTGTGTGTGTGTGTGTGTGTGTGTGTGTGTGTGTGTGTGTGTGTGTGTGTGTGTGAAAGTAGGTTTTTATATATACCCCACATGAGTAAAAATACAGGAAAAAGAACTTGAAAATGCAACTGGAGTCTTTACGAAAGTTTATCTACAGTAATTTTACCGGTTTCACAGTTACATGATATTTAAAAGTTAAATTGAGATGGAGAGATGTGTGGCTATGTCGCGATATGTCTCACATCTGATATATATATATATATATATATATATATATATATATTTCTTCACCGATAGCAAGACTCATCATTAGCACGACACGTCTCCACTCAGCACCTGTAAATTTAATTGTGTATATTTATTAATATATACTTAATACCGTCATTCAATGTGCTATATCTTATATATATATATATATATATATATATATATATATATATATATATATATATATATATATATACTAAAATAATAAAATGCTGAATGGAACAGTATCGCGGTTTCGACCACTAAGGTCTCATCGGGTGGTTAAGTACCACAGCAAGAACTTTAAATTGAAGAACTTAAAAATTAAGATATTGCAAAAAGCGTATCTCTTTATCAGATGTTTGACAACGTACTCAGATATGTCTCCTTGCGCCGTTGACCATAAACTCAAATAATATGACTTCCATCTGGTCTCAAATCAGTGTGGCCACCACTTTTACTGTGAAGCGTTTCTTTAACCTTCTTTCTATTTTAGTCTAGATGGCGCCACTTCATTGATCTTCTTTGGTTCCCTGACCTATTGTGTTAAAATAATGTCTGTCAATATATTTATTAGATTTGTGATGCGCAAATTCTGAGGTTCTTGGTTAGCAACAATTCTCTATTCTTTCAATATATATATATATATATATATATATATATATATATATATGGCAAAAATATAGTATTAAGCAATATTATATTATTGGGTTAAAATGGTCAATATCAGGAATACAGCGTATGTAAATGGAAAAGTCAACATTATAGTCAATACCTAGTTGCAACAGTCTGTTTCAGGCCATGTTTCCCTCTCCCTTCCCTCCTTCCCTCCATCTCTCTCTCTCTCCCTCTCTCTCTCTCTCTCTCTCTCTCTCTCTCTCTATATATATATATATATATATATATATATATATATGTATTTGTGTGCGTGCGTGCGTCTATCTATGTGTGCAATTTTATTCAAATGTTATTTTTAGTAGATGCACTTGTTTGGCTGGAAGCCACGGTTTTAAAATAATGTACAGCCAGTTAGACGTAATACAAACTTTTTAGAAAACAGGGCGTCTATTCAAACACGAGTTTCCACCAAAACTAACGTTGTAAATAATGAAAATGTCGCATTAAGTACAAATTCATTGATTCTTTATATATAGATATATATTGTTATACTTATTTATATAGACTCAAGTATTTAAGTAAACGCTCTGTTTTATAATAAACAGTATTAACCGGCCTGAATATCCAAGAAATCTCGTAGAAAATATTCGCCCTCCGACAGGAAACGAACCTGTAGCTACATGGAACCATCCTATAGCCTGACGTGCTACACCAGTTTAGTTACGAAGGTCGCGTCTGGTTAGCGAGGTCGAATTACTGCTTTTAAACTACAAACTACCCATGAATCCCCTCGAAATTGACATTGACTGATGAACTTCTAAATAAAAAATTCTCAAATTGCCATATTAGTCAAAAACGCACTCACTTAAATTTTCAAAATCTCTCTCTCTCTCTCTCTCTCTCTCTATATATATATATATATATATATATATATGTATATATATATATGTATGTATTCAACCTTAGCGTTGCGACAGCACGCTCCAAAAGTTTGTATCCGTTAACAATAACACATTAAAAAAAAAAACATATTTCGATTCGCATTATATTTTTTCGTCCCTGGTACTACCAGAATTTTACCAAAAACAAAATAATTTCCATGCCTGAAGATGACGGAATTATAGTCGAAAGTACTTGCGTATTTAAGAAAGACCTTATACAGCTTATAATTAAAAAAAAAACAAGGATCATAACATTCATCGGGTGGTTGGTAGGTCAATGCACCTTTAAAATTTTGTTAGCGAAGTGATTTCGCTATTTTATATCATTAACTTTACTAATCTACTTTTTGTATGAATGATCCATTGTAATATTAATTGAACTGCCTCACAATATTTGAATATTTGAATAATATATATCACATATTTGATACATATATATATATATATATATATATATATATATATATATATATATATTGACAGAAAATATAAAATAGAAAGAAGGATTGCTCGCATGAATTTTATATTATAATGTTCCTATTTTCACAAAGAAGCCAAGAAATATATAGCCTAGCCTTATGATTGCTGTTCACTGAGAGAAATATAACATCTATACTGTATTGAGCACATTTTACGGCAGCATTTGCAAAAGTTAGTATGTGTTTGAATCAATATATATATATATATATATATATATATATGTGTGTGTGTGTGTGTGTCTGTGTGTTGCTTCAAACGTTATTATGGTGGATACTCGTATTTGAAAAAGACCACCTATTTTTTTATTTTAAACAATATCACTATCTGGCTGAGCATTCGATGAATATTGATAAAAAATGCGTTTAAGAATTCTCAAATGCAGGTGCCTACAGGCGCAATATACCCTGTTTAAAACAAAAAATGTGTCGTCTATTTCAAATATGAGTATCCACTATAATAACGTTTTAAGTAATATAAATGTCGGATTAATATATACAGGGTGACCCCAACTTTTTAACAATCCAATAAAATCAAGAGTGATGGAAGAAAAATATTTAATTCATAGTAAATTCGTTACTAAAATGTCGAAATGTTTACTTGCTCAAGGTCACTGTCTCGCAGTGTTGCTATGTCTGGCAAAACGCACTTCAAAAATTCCCGTTTTCTTTTGGTCACCCTATATATATATATGTGTGTGAAGAAATATAGTCTTAAGATGTGCTATATTTATGGGATAAAGTGCTCAATATCAGAGATAGAGCGTGTGTAAATATAAAAGTGACCATAGAAGTCAACACTTAGAGGCGACAGTCTGTTTCATGCTGACGATTGCATCTAGCATGAAACAGACTGTCGCCTCTAAGTGTTGACTTCTATGTTCACTTTTATATTTATATATATATATGTATATATATATGAGTTTGAACAAAGACCAAATGACAGTCTTTGTTACGGATCTGTTTATTTTTTTAAATATTTCGGTGCATGTTCCTTGTTTCCATGATATATTTAAATATAAACGGTTCAATGTCTGAGTCCAGACAATCGATTTCATCAAGTCTTTATCAACGAATTCTGTATGACGGGTCTCTGAAATATTTTCGGCCTGTTTCACTTGTGAAAATATGTCAAATGACCAAACATTAGAATTTTGGAGAAATCCCTTCTGTTTTGACCCGGAAACTTTTCAGCGCTCTAACACACACACACACACACACACACACACACACACACACACACACACACACACACACACACACACATATGCACACATATATATATATGCAAGGTGATTGAAAAATAACGCCCTAAATTATAGTTAGTCGGGAGAGTCCATCATACATAAAATAGGGAGTTATTTTTCAATCACTCTCTCTCTCTCTCTCTCTCTCTCTCTATATATATATATATATATATATATATATATATATATATATATATATATATATATGTATGTATATATATATATATGTGTGTGTGTGCGTATATAATAATAGACTCTCACGTCGTTTTCGACGTATGAGTGTCAATCAACTCAAGTTCCTAGGAACCGACAGCCAGACACCCACACATATGACTTGATTACAGTGATGATGGCTTTGGGCAGAACGAAACACACTGTTTGAAAAGTCGAATACACAGACCCGATGCACCGTGTGCCACAAGGTCCCCAAACGACCCTCCGCAGCTTTTGAATTCTGAGTTATCTTTCTTCGTGACCAGTTGCCATACAAGGTTATAGAACTCAGTCTGTCCCCGTTTTTTACCCATAGCGGGGGGTGGGGATGATTCATACCTTTCCCAAGTGTATTAGCACGTGAGTGAGTGTAATGGATTCGACTGGAATTCAAATTCGGCTCGGATACATATATATATATATATATATATATATATATATATATATATATATATATATATATATATATATATATACATACATATATATACATATATATACATATACACTCACACACAGACACACACACACACACACACACATATATATATATATTTTTTTTTTTTTGAATTGGACATAGTCCGACAATTTATTTAAAGACATTTATAATATGTTTAACGTTCTTTTTATAGATACAAGTATTTAAGCAAATGCTCTGTTTTATAATAAACAGTATTAAATAACATTTACCGGCCTGGTAAATATTCTATGAAAATTTCTCGGACATTCAGTCCGGTAAATGTTATTTAATACTGTTTATTATGAACAGAGCATTTGCTTAAATACTTGTATCTATAAAAAGAACGTTAAACATATTATAAATGTCTTTAAAAAATATATATATATATATATATATATATATATATATATATATATATATATATATATATATATATATATATATATATATATATATATATATATATATATATATATATATATATATATATATATATATATATGGTGGGGATGGGGCATCTCGAAGCAGTGTAATGGTTAGAAAGCTTGTCTCACTAATACAGTTACGACTGAGTAGTGTGTTAGATCCTTACTGGGTGACCCCCTACTTTCGGCCTTGTGCTACATCTAAGCTAAGCTTGGAAAATCACTGGACACCTCAAGGCGGTGTAATAATTAGCAATCTTGTCTCGCTAGAACAGTTACGACTTAGTCGTGAGTTCAATCCTCACTATGTGTCCCATACATTCGGCCTTGTGTCATATCTAAGCTATGCTTGGAAAAATAACTATAAATATGGGGGTGGAGACGGTCGTATAAAGCAAATATTTTCGTTTTATTGGTATCGCTGAATATATTTCGATTTACCCTTTGTCGTGAAATGAGTATGTAAATAATATATATATATATATACATAAACACACTTATATTTTGTTCTCTCTCTCTCTCTCTTACACACACACACACACACAGATACACATATGTACATGTGTTTGTTTGCGTGTTTGTGTGTGCGTGTGTGTTGTTCTACAAGGTTGCTTGATATTTGTCTCATAACGGTTATTCTGCATTTTATCGCTCCGTCTAATTCCTCTAATTACAATTGCAAGATTGTCGGGTTTTGTTTCACGAAAATTGTTCCCAGGGAAAATATATAGGGTGGGAATCAAAGAAAGTCCGTGTATAAGTCTGAAAAATATTGCGGTTTCTCTGTGTGTGTGAGTGGCGGGGGTGGGGTATCAAACCGTGGGACGAATTGAAAAGCATAAAGAAAAAAGAAATGATATATAAAAAAAAAGGAGTAAAAATGAAGAGAAGAAAAAAAAATAAAGGGATTAACAAAGACAGAAATGAAACTTTTGGATCTGCAGGAAAAGGAACAGAGTAATAAGAATGGATGCAAAAAAGAAATTCTAAAGAAATGAAAAGAAAAGCGAAGGACATTTCTAGAGAAAGAAAAAGAAAATTCGGCAAAGCATGTTATTATGACTTCAGGAAACTAGACAAAAATATTAAATGTTAAAACAAAAGTAATGAAGAAAGGAAAATTATTTAGTCATTGGGAAATTATTTAATATTTAGGAAATTATTTACTTTTTAGGAAATTATTTCGTTAATAAAAATGGGAGAAACGTGTAAATCTTCATTTTCTTGAAAGAATCTGGGATTTTAGAAGAAAGCATTTCTGCTAGTATTGAAATGATTTGTTTTACAACTATTTTCTATCCACAAAGAAAATAATTGCCACGGAAACTAGATGGCAGCAGTAGAATCTTTCAATATGTCTTTTTAAATCAATTCACCGCAAACAAGCGGATTAATGCCTTGGTTCGTGAATTTGGTGACATAAAAAAAAAACTAGACGATATATCCCGAGATAGGCAGTGGAACGAGAACAGTCTAGATTAAATAAAAACTTCCCTGTAGGTTACCCAGATTGCTATACACCTGATGAAGTCTGGATGGCACGACAGCCGAAATGTTTTGGTGATGACAAGATGAAGACAATAATCCAAATGTATAGAGAGTAAATAATGTTAACTCCTCATCCCCATAAAATTCAGACAGAAAGAAAAAAGTTCAAAAGAGAAAATGTTTGATATAAGGTGGATAAAAGTCATTATAAATAAATTATTAACTAAAGAGCAAGAGGAAATACACACATACGTTTAACCGTTATATTTCACTCACGTAAAGGCAAAGTGGGGCAGGATAGAGTAACTGTGCCATGAAACAGTTATCTGTTGTGGAGCCTTAAACCTAACCTTCCTGATGATTAGTGCTGTCGCAGCCTGTCATGTTTGACTAATGCTGCTACCATTGAAGTCTTCTGTCAACGGATTGCAGCGTGGACTGAGGAATCGGAGAGCCGAGTTCGAATTCCAGTCGAGATTAATACATTCGCTTACGTGTTAATACTCTTGGGGGAAGGTATCAAACAAACTCTTCCCTATGGGTAAACATTAGGATACATTGGGTTTAGAATTCAGAGTGTCTTACTATTTAGCTTTGGGTGGCAAACTGTCTAGGAGAAGGAAAACTGTATGTAACCATGGCGAACCACATACTATGCAGCTAAGGAAATGACCGTTCGCATTGAAACGACGATCCCGACTACTGTCGACTCTTTTTAAAGCCAAAACACCCCTAGTCATGTAAACATATACACATATAATTACATGTTTATCTTTCTGTTAGCATAATCATTATACAGACGGTGGAGGAATCAGAGAAGTTCAAATTCTAGTCAAATCCATTACATTCACTTATGTGCTAATACTCTTGGGAAAGTTATGAATCCTCTTCTTCTCCCCCTAGCTATGGGTAAATAGTAGGACAGATCGGGTTCTCTCTTGGATAGCAACTGGTATACCGCAGAAAGTAATGGCAACCTGCTGCGGGAAAGAAATCTGCCTCGTCAGTCATGTATCGAAGGGTATATTATCGCCGACGCGTGTATCACGCATGGCACATAACTGATAAACATGAAAATTGAATACAGGTAAACGCGCCCACGCACACAGCTTTCCCACTTGACATATCTTTCATTGTTTTCATACACACATGCGTATGTAAGTTTGGTTAAATATTAAAAAAATGTTCTTTGTTAAGGATGTTATTTTTTTTGTTTGTTTAGTTTTCTTCTATATTTAGGATCATTTTCACGGAATCCGGTAAACTTGTAAACATAAATTTCCCGCTATGTAAATTCTTATTTCATATGATGAAAGAATTTTTGACTTTTGTGTTATGTCAGTTTCATCTGTTTTCAAATTGTGCGTCTTCACATGTCATAGCAGATTTTTTTATAAAGTCTTCGCGTTTTCCTGTCCCCTTTCGCGTTGTAATATTAGTCATATTCTTATATTATGACAATGGAATATATTTACTATATTTATTCATATTCATGTAGATATATATATTTATATGTAAAACAAAATGCTCCCTATGTAAGAATATACGACTCTGTGTGTGTGTGTATATATATATATATATATATATATATATATGTGTGTGTGTAATTATATATATGTATATATATATATATATATATATATATATATATATATATATATATATATATATATATATATATATGTATGTATATATGTATTGGGGAATACAGAAGTAGGTATACAGTTAGGAAAAAGAATATATATATAATTTACACGCTCCCAGACAAAGTAATCCACAGGGGTGAGATCCGACGAATTTAAAGTCTACATAATTTTATAGCAACCTATATATATATATATATATATATATATATATATATATATATATATATATATATATATATATATATATAAAAGAAGAGAGAAACGGCAAACGTTTTTGGTTGTAATGTGGATTTAAAAAAAAATATTATGCTTCATTTTTTATGGAAAATAAAGCATAATATTTTTTTAAATCCACATTACAACCAAAAACCTTTGCCGTTTCTCTCTTCTTTTTAATATACACACTTTTCTCTCGTTGCAACTACTATAACATCTTCCTTATATATATATATATATATATATATATATATATATATATATATATATATATATATATATATATATATATATATATATTGATTCATTGCCTGGTGTGCTAGTACAACAGTCGACGTCTACCCAATTTCATTCACGAGACATAGATCAGCCCATGGTGTTATTTTCTTTAACTTTCTAAAGTCTGCCGCACACTGGGACCGTTTCCCCAGGCCTATCGGGTAACACTCTCAAATCCACCAGTCGACTCCACCAGTCCCGGGTTTCATGGTCTGTCTTTCTGTCTGTCTGTCTGTCTCTGTTTCTCTCTCTCTCTCTCTCTCGCCCTCTCTCTCTCTCTATCTATCTATCTATCTATCTATATATATATATATATATATATATATATATATATATATATATATATATATAGTAAAAAGTAATCATGCATATATTAGGTCTAATAATATCAAATAAAAATTATCATACCTATTATCATTATTATTATCACTCGAATTTCTTTCATCGGCCTCGTGTAGAGGCGATAGTCTGTTTCATGCTGAAACGCAATCTCCAGGACATATTTACATACGCTCTGTCTCTGATAACGAGCAATTTAACCTATTATTATAGCAAAACTTAAAACTATTTTTCATAATGTCATTTGCATACAGACCTGGTTCGTTTTATCACAGCTTTACCTGTACGACTAGGCAACCGAATGCTGCAAGCCAGGATCGAAACCCGAACGTTTTGGTATCAGAGAGATAAGCGAATTCTCCCTTACTGTATTTACGAATGTAAACAAACGCCAGACAGCCAAAGTGCTCTATTTATTAATGAAGAGCAATGCGTTAGCGCTGACAGCTCCTGTTTATAAAATTCGCCTATCTCTTAACAGTGCTCAACCAAAGGTTTTTCGATAGCGTTATAATGTCATTCGCATAAAGACCTGTTTTGCTGTCCTGTGCGACTAGACAACCAAATGCTTTAAACCAGAATCGAAACCCGACCAATTTTGGTATCAGTCGGTGTTATAGCCCTAACCCATCGGCGCTTCGGCAGAGAGAAAGACGAATTCTAGCGTATTGTTTTTACGAATGTAAACAAACGCCAAATATTCAGAGTGCTCTATTCATTAATGAAGAGCGATATATATATATATATATATATATATATATATATATATATATATATATATATATATATATACATATACATATATATATATATATATATATATATATATATATATATATATATATATGATTAAATACAAAAGGAAAACTCATCTTTGTCATCGCGTTTTGTCCCCTGAAAATATATATATATATTTTTAGAAGATACGCATATTTGTCCAGATGCTCCGTTTATTTTAAACAGTATTGTATTTCGTCTACCGATTTTTAACATTCGAGAAATCTTAAAGAAAATGCTCCCTTCAGTATGATTCGAACCCACGTCCCCCA
>OZ038476.1:58310865-58363365 GCA_964036315.1 Acanthosepion esculentum | reverse complement strand
TCATCTTAAGTATGGTGATGTTGAAAAAAACACATGTAAAAATACTGGGCCACCAACGAAAATTTCATCTTTCAGTTCTATACTTAAGTTAAAAATAATTTTCTTTTGAAAATTATGATCTTTATTATTACAGAAAGTCCAAAACGTCTAAGTGTGATGCTAGCAATTAATGTTGTTGCCTTTGACTCCAATAATTTCTTCAGTTTTACTGAATGGAACAAGGTTCAAATTTTCTCATTCGGAATATTTCCCATTCGTCTAGGAATTAATCCCAAAGCTCTCCGAGATTGCGTGGTTATCGTTGGAGCCCTTATTTCTTCAGTTTCCACCACAGTGGTTCAATTATATTGAGATCAGGACTTATTTTTGGTTAGTCTTCAACATGCTGAAACATTTCTTTAACTTCGTAGTCTGACAGAAGATTAAACCGTAGTAAACTAATCTATGTTTCACTGTTTAGGGTTCCATCAACGTTTACCAATTTATTTCTACCATCGCTTATGATGCTATTCCGCATCATTACGTGTTCAGCACCGTCTTTTTGGTGTATCCTGGATTGTTTCATTCTTCCACTGATCTTCTTACACAGAATATATTAGAATATAACCCTAATTTGTTGTCATCAATAAAAATTACTTTTTGCCACTTTCCAGCATCCCGTGTTAGATGTTCTTCTTTTCGGATGTTTTTATCTTAATTATTATTATTTTTGCTGACATACCCTCGCCCAAATTCCTTTTTCGTAATACTCGTACTTTATCAACTGAAACCTCACTGTTTTAGACTGCATCCCCTCCTTACTTGTCTGGTTGTTAATCTTGGATTGCCTACCAAGACTCTCACAATCTTTCTTTTATCTCTTTTATGATCTTCAGGTTTGCTTTGCACTTAAAAGACTTCCAGTAGTAGCAAGAATTTTGGATGGCTTCGCCATTTTTCTGGAAATTCCCAAACGCTTGATTATCTCCCGTCGAGTCATTTTCTCCTTAAAATTCACAACCTTCATCGTTGTTTCAGTAGAAATTTTAGCCTTGAGTTTGGTGCTAAAAAGCAAGCCAGACGTTCAACTTTAATGACTTGCCAAGGCACTTTAGACTTGTATCAATGAGATGGAACAATTCCTATTTAGAAATTTGCATATTATCACGAATTTATCATCTCAGATCTTTCATTGCTCCAAAAGTTTTGCATAGCATTTTTTCAACTTCATGAGGCTTAAAGCGGCGTATCTACTGTCACACGCAATAACGTAATTTCCAGTATTCGCGTTTCACAGACACTACCGATAAAAGCATACTGCTAAACAATCTCAATAAAATAAAGGCGTGTAATCATTTTATATAGTTTCCCAAAACATTTACACACCAGTGTACATCGCTAGATGTTTGTCCTGTTTACACTTGAGTGAAGAGGTAAACATTTATTAGATTTACATTAGTGTCAAAAAGCTAGATAATGGTTTTGTTTATATCTGAGTTTGCAAATTTCCACCGGAAGTTAGCTCTTTTGGGGGTGGGGTCTCACTCATATGTAGGGGATGCAGTGGGTGTATTCTAAACTCCACCGACACAGAAATAGACAGTGAGGTTTTCCTCCAAATTTCTCTGTCCGAGAACTTTCTGATTATCATTGTTTGGAATATTTTAGTGAAGAGGATATTCAGTAATAAATTTATCAATTCTGGCTTCTCGGCTTGTTTTTCATTTAGATCTCCATGATTTATTTGGTAAAGAATGGAAACTTACCTGTATATTGGCTAGCTTTAATTGCTAATCAGTTACACTATTCAATAATCAAATGTAACTATTATATTTGTATCCGTTGTGTTGTGCGTATATCGATAAGAATGGATGGTTTGTAGATGTCTGTTTATGGCTGCCTGAATAACATGACCACACAATTTATATTTGACGTAAAATACCACAAAACATAAAATACAAGAAGGAACAAAATGGTTTTAAAACATAATATTTGTATTTATTTGTGTATATTGCTGTACATGCTTAGAAGTTAAAAATCTGTGAGTGTTCATGTCCCTTAGACTGTGAATATATTTATCTGAACTCACAAAAGTTGAATTAATTACAATGCTGAGAAATGCTGAATAAACTGTAGTTTTAGAAGAATGTTTCAAAGAGAAAAGTTCTTGTTGCTGGTTTGGAAATATTCTGTATGTTTGTAATGTAGTTTGGAAAAGTTCGTACGTACGTGCGTGCGTGAATATGCTTTTAACGTCTAACCGCCCATGGTCGAGACGAGAATCCTTTAAGACTACATCTTGTAGCGAGAAGAGAGAGAAAAGAGAAAAGAGAAACCAGCAAGCTTGTGTCTGCTATTTATAGATAATGTAATCACATGACAGGATCGCAGCAAATTGGCGGGAAACTTGGCTTGGTCACGCGCTGGAAAAAATATTTGTACGTGGGTGGATTGCAACGCCCACTTGTGTGTTTATTGACCAAATAGAAGCTGATATTTCCTGAAAATATTTACTAACCTGCGTAGGATCTCTGATCCACCTTTTTGCACAAAATTGTACAAAATTCAACATTGATAAAAAAAAAGTGGTAACGGGATGCTAAAGTTTCTATCGCCTTCTTGAAAATGTTATTATTTTCTGAACAACAAAATATATAAACGGGATTTTCTTGTACTTAAACGCATATGGGAATAGTAGACACCAGAGGACGGTTCTCTCCACTTTTAGTGCAATGGATGGATGCCATCTGATGGATGTGTCTTAAGAGTCAATTGTATTTATAATAATAATAGTAATATTATTTATTAATAATGATGACTGTTTTTTCTTTCACTGAGGCTTCTTTGTCTCAAGCTTTTCACTAACATGAACTGGAATTATTATTATATTGAATCATTTGCTCGGTCTGCTGCTAAGAAAGCCGCTTCACTTTGACGTGCTAGAAAATGTTTCTCACCTAAATCTATTTTGCCCATTTATAAGTCCACCTTTGGTCCGTGCATCGAACAATGCTGCATATCCGGTCCAATGCTTCTTCTTATATATATATATAGAGAGATTCTTGACAAAATCCAAAGAATCAGCAACATTATAGGTCCTGACCTTGCATCTTGGCTTCAATCACGTTCCCACTACCGTATCATAGCTTCGCTTAGCCTTTTCTATAAATACGAGGGTTATTCAATAAATAAGGTGAATTTTTCGGTATAAGGACTTCTAATACAGACAGAAGTTTACTTTATTTTTTATTTTTCAACGTAGTCTCCCAGCACTGTCACACACTTTTCCCATCTGTGCACAAGCTTCCGTATTCCCTCAGCGTAAAAATCTTTGGACTGATGTCTCAGCCAGTCGCTCACAACACTTTTGACTTCATCGTCACTTTTAAACTTCGTGACTCGCGTGAACGCTTTCAAGGGACCAAACAGGTGAAAGTCTGAAGGGGCAAGGTCTGCGCTATAAGGAGGATGAGGGAGCAGTTCCCAGCCCAGCTCGTTGATGGTCTGCACCGTTTGGGCTGCTGTGTGAGGCCTTGCGTTGTCATGATGCAAGATGACTCTTTCTGACTGATGACCCCTGCGTTTGTCCCAACAGATAAGCTCAAAGACCTTGCAATGTCATCCACTGTTACCCTTCTGTCAGACTGAATGAGGTCATTGACTGATTCGATCACCTCAGGAGACCTCACTTCTGTAGGCCTCCCAGGCCTGTCTTCATCCTCAACACTGCTCCGTCCTTCTTTAAACAATTTAGCCCACTTGTAGACATTTTTTGGCTGAAACATGTGGCACCATACAAAGTTGATATTCTCCTATGAATTTCAACTGGTTTGTACCCTTCAGCAACCAAAATCTTGATAACTGACCGCTGTTCAATCCTGGGGCATTCTTCTTGGTCGGCCATCTTTGTTAATCACCAAAACTATCAAAGATTTTTTTAATCTGCAAAAGAAATTAAATCCATGTGAAAAAGAAGTAAAACAAAAAAAATAAAATAAAAAAGAGTAAGCTTCTATCTGTATTAGAAGTCCTTATACCGAAAAATTCACCTTATTTATTGAATGACCCTCGTATGTTCATGTTAATTGTTCTAATGAGCTTTCTTTGTTGGTACTCATTGGGATTTCATTTTTAAATGTTGTTACGTCATTCCCTACCCCATTCCACCAATCAGAAATTAGTTAGGACTACATAGAGACTTGTGGTATTATGGTGACTGTAGTAAGAATGGTAATAATGTGTTGTTTTGGTGTAAAGAATACTGTGGCATGTTTGGGTCAGTTATCGTGGATAGTTAAGTTTATGATAAGGCACATTGAAGACCAGCCTTTGACTATCCCCCTTTTGGCTTTGTGCCATAGTTTTGGATTATTCAAAATAAATATTGCTTTTCTTGTTGGTACCTCGACTTGAAGGACTGAAGCATACTACTAGAATGGAAGTTAGGTCTCATAATTTCACCGGTGAAATTACTAGTTGTAACCGTAAGTTATTTTCCTCATTTTTTATCATTCGGAATTTGATCTATCTACACAATAACCATTTTAATAAACACAATAACCATTAATAAAGCATTTTAATAACACAATCTCCATTAATAATACATTTTAATAAACACAATGACCATTAATAAAGCTATTTAATAAACACAATCACCATTAATAATACATTTTAATAAACACAATAACCATTAATAAAGCATTCTAATAAACACAATAACCATTATTAAAGCATTTCAACATACGAATTGATGTTAAATAAGAGCGAACTAACATTACTTAATTTATTTCCACAATAACAAATAGTATTTGCAAAGATATTAAACTATCAAATGTGGTTGTAAATGACAACATATAAAAGAAAGTAATTCTTATATTCTTAGCTCAATAAGTTATCAGAAAGACGCTATAAATTTATTTTCGAAATTAAATATTCACTCATTTTGAAAATCATGGTGAAAATGAATCTGAAAAATAAGTAGATTGAAGCTTGTCAATCCTGGAACGGCTATAAGAAAATTTTCAAACAGTTTGTGAAACTCCGTTTCACTCTCTTATCCATCGCCATAGAATCAGCGCTTTAAAGCGGGTCGTCCAAGAGAGATTGTAACACAAATGGTGACGGAATCACAAGAACGAGTTTCAGTCAATGTGAAATCGAGCGTAAAGGCTATCGAGACATGTCTAAATATACGCTTTCATAAATGTACAGATCTCAGTAAGTTGAAGGACATTGAAGGGAGAAGGACAAGGGGGTAGATAGGGAGTCATAACTTTCCCAAGGGCATTTGTGCGAAAGTAAATGTTTTCAACTCAATGGAAATTCGAATTCGGTTCGCCGATTTCTAATTCTGAACCACTAAAAATTTCATAATTTCATCACGTGCACATTCTCTCTCTCTGTATATATATATATATATATATATATATATATATATATAGAGAGAGAGAGAGAGAGAGAGAGAGAGGTAGATAGATAGATAGATAGATAGAGATATATCTGTGTGTGTGTGTGTGTGTGTGTGTGTGTGTGTGCGCGAGCGCGTACGTGTGTACTGGGTGTAACAGCGAAGTTGACTAAATCGTGTAAAAGCGAAATTGTTCATTTGTTAGATTAGCTCTGAACCGTTGTATTTTAGAAATGATTAAAGATATTTTACTGGGATTTTACGAAGTTTTTCTAACACTACTGGGCTCTACTTTCAGCAATCAGAACGTATAATTACTCTCCAAGCTTAACAAAAGAATCGTGCTGAAATCGATCGTAAACGAAAATGACGTAATTAATCATAGCTAAGGATCGGAAACCCATGAAGGATTGAAATAAAGTTAAAATATATATATATATATATATATATATATATATATATATATATATATATAGTTGTATATTTAGGCAGCAATCCTTCGTTCATGCATTAAAAACGACAGACAAGGTACTACGATTGAGCTTTTTATTTAATTTTTCTTGTGTTCGAACAAGAGCTTTCTTTACAAGACAAAGGGTGTGTAGGAACTGTCCAAATGTTTTATGTTTCCGAGCGCGTTCGGCTATACCTTTAGCCATTATTAAGGATGATTCAATTTTTCAGCTTAATTGAGTGTGTGCGTTATGTGTATGTCTTAGTGTGTAGTAGGGATGTTTTTAATTTCTGAATGCGGTTAGCAGATTGTGGCTTTGTTCGTAGTTAATATTGTTAAGAGTTGGCTTTTTCTTTTTTATTATTAAAGCTTCCATTATTTTAAATCTTTTTTTGCAGGTGGATGCAGTTAATATATTTGTGTTTTCTACGAGTATGTTTCTAATGGAGCCCGCTAAATTTTTGTGCGTATTTAAATGCGTTCTAATGGAGCTGTGGTCAGATAGGTGTGACGTAAGACGTCTGGATAAGCATGTAGTTGTGTAACCGATGAAATTATTCATGAGTCCATAATGGCAATATCTACACCCAAACTAATGGCGTTAGTATGGGAAATCCATGCTTTTCCAACTATTATATGTCCCACGTAGAAAATACGATATTTACACAAGTCCCTAAACCAAAAATATATGTTCGCTACTTAGATGATATTTCTATTTTAGCAAACAACATTAAAGAAATAGACACACTTAAGACCACATTTGAGAAAAACTCCGTCCTTAACTTTACTTATGAACTCAGCCAAAAAAACAAACTTCCATTCTTAGATGCCCTTGTTGAATACAGCAATAACACTTTCATTACATCATTACACAAAAAACCCACCAGCAAAAACTCCTGCCACCTTAAGTATAAAAACGAATGTCCACTTAGCTACAAAATAGCCGTAATAAAAAAAACTTTCTAAAAAGAGCACACCAGAATTCATCCTCTCGAATACTCTTCCTCAAAGAACTTAATAACATTAAACAAACACTAATCAACAACGGCTTCCCTAACCACCTTATTGACCACCAAATTAGACTATTTCTCCCTAAAGTAAGTAATAACGATAGTGAACACACAGTCAAAAATCACATACACATTTATTACAAAAACCAAATGCATAAGAATTACAAACAAGATGAATCCTCACTAAGACACATTATAAAAAATACACTACCTCAATTGACCCGAATAAAAAAAATGAAATTAATTATCTACTATAAAAAATTTAAGACAGTTAACCTTATCCTCAAAAATAACAACACACCATCTAAGTCAAAAAAGTTAAGTTACAAAGAACGAACATTATTTATGAGTTCAAATGCCACTTAAGGAACTGTGTTCCTGATCAAACAGGACTCATGAATAATTACATCGGTTACACAACTACATGCTTATCCAAACGTTTAGCGTTACACCTAATTGACCATAGCTCCATTAGAAAGCATTTAAACACGCACACAAATTTACCGGACTCCATTAGAAACATACTCGTAGAAAACACAAATATATTAACTGCATCCACCTGCAAAAAAAGATTTAAAATAATGGAAGCTTTAATAATAAAAAAGAAAAAGCCAACTCTTAACAATATTAACTACGAACAAAGCCACAATGCGCTCACCGTATTTGGAAATTAAAACACCACTTCTACACACTAAGACATACACATAACGCACACACTCAATTAAGCTGAAAAATTGAATCATCCTTGATAATGGCTAAAGGTATAGCCGAACGCGCTCGGAAACATAAAACATTTGGACAGTTCTTACGCACCCTTTGTCCTGTAAAGAAAGCTCTTGTTCGAACACAAGAAAAATTAAATAAAAAGCTCAATCGTAGTAGCTTGTCTGTTGTTTTTAATGAAACATGCATATATATATATATATATATATATATATATATATATATATATATATATATATATATATATATATATTATTCCAGGATCATTTTCTAAATTATTCAAGATGATCTTCGCTATTTCTAACCTTCTAAGTCTCTGTTCTAGAGTAACAAAATACCTCACAGGTTTCACGTACAATTTCATTTTCAAGTCATTTTTCACAGCCCTTTGGACTGTCACAGCTGAATCTCCTTTCTCACGTGCCAAACTTCTTATGGGTTGAATTGGATCTTTTCTAATTGATCTCTTTAGCTCTAAGTTGAAATGATGATCCCTCTTTCTGTTGTGAGCTCCCGATCCAGTTTTCCTCACTACTGTTTCTTCTATTTATTCATCGTTCTCTTGATGGTTCTTGAATGGACTTTGAAGTTGGAAGCCAGAGTATGAATGTTGGTACCATTACTGAAGATCTGAATGATCTTTTTCCACTTACAATTGCTCATTTGTGAAAACAGATGGCCTGACACAAGATAATTTAAACCTGTTCTTTCGTTGAATAACTCAAAGGTTCTTACGACAAATTGTGTCACGATGGCTAAACATCTTATCTGAAAATCTGTAAGAAAGAAATTCATTCAGTTTGGTGGATTTTTAGATATTTAACATTTTGTGGGATGGATAATTATGCTACTACACGATTTGGACAACTTTGTTGTTACACCCGGTATATATATATATATATGTATATATATATATATATATATATATATATATATATATATATATATATATATGTATATATATATCTGTATATATATATATATATATATATATCTATATATATCTATCTATCTATCTATATATATATATATATATATATATATATATATATATATATATATATATATATATATATGGATTTCTAAATATAAATATACATGTGTGTGTGTGTGTGTGTGTTTATTTATTCCTAAACCTGTTTGAAGTGGTGTGGTACGTCAACATTTCTATTATGCCATTATTTCTCGTCAATTTTCGTCCTGGGTATGACGATAAACTACGTCCAACAGCAAGGCCTCTGATCAGGAGGATTTGAGAATCTGGTGTTCCCATGTCCACTCTGACTCGGGGTGGTAGCACCTGTTAGGGTCCCAGCTATGGGCAAATAGTTAACCCCCACACTATGAAAGTGTAAAAATAGGTTTTAATTCCAGAAATACTTTGTAAAAAAATTATTACCAGCAATACATTTTTGAAAAACAAACATTACCAGCAATACATTTTTGGATAAAAAAAAATTACCTGCTATTTTTTTTTTTTTTTAAAGATACATATTTACAAGAAAATTATTACTAGAAATAAATTTTTGAAGAAAAAAAATTACCAGAAATAGATTTGTTGTAGAAAAAAAAATATTACCAAAAATAGATTTTTTTTTAAGAAAAAATATTACCAGAAACAGAATTTTGGAAAAAGAATATTGCCAACAATAAAAATTTTGTTGGCATTAAATAACCCATTGCGGTTGATATGCCATAAAACAAAACAAACTCTTCAATTAATATGTGCTATCCAGTTTAGTTTTTGGTTTTCTGGAAAGTCCTCAACCGACGTGGTTTCTGGGATTTTATAAAGTTCTTTGTTCATGGTTCTACAGCGCCAGTACACGACGTCCGAAGAATGGTGATCGTCGCTATGACCTACAGCCTTAATTCGATGGTTTGCATGAACGGACAGCCAAATGGGTAAAAAAAAGGAGAAAATTCGCTTTTAAAGAGTCGTTTTTATGCTGATTTTCGTTTTAATCATATACAAAAACTAAAAAAGGAAATTGATATTTGAACTCTTTATTCATTTTAAAAAAATAGAGAAAAAAGAGAAATAAAACCAATGTCAATTTTTTAATTTAATATTTTTAACATCACCATATTCCTTGAAAAATTTATGTACAATGAGGGTGTGAATTCTATGCACTCAGTTTCCACCATTTTTTGCCTTTTTTCTATGCAAGAATTATGCATTCGGCTTGTTCTTCCAGATTTACTTGCAAACAAATATAAGAGGAAATGACGTAAACTCCTGAAATCTAGAATTTCCAATTACCGTAACTTCTTGAAAATAATACGCACCCATAAATAATACGCACCCCAACAAATGATCCAAAAATTAAGAAATATATCTATACCTATGTATAATACGCATCTATAAATTTTGTCGAAAAACAACAAAAAAATAATGACGAAGACATTTTGTCGACCTTGACATCAAGAATAAAATCGAAACTAAGCAGCTAAAATAATGCTGAAAATTACCAGCGGTTTTCCCGATAAATGGTAACAAGAAAAAAAAACATTGTAAAATGGATTCAGGAATCTCGGGATACCATCAGTGAGGATGTTATACAGAGAGGTTTCAAGAAGTGTTGTCTCACGACAGCCATGGATTGCTCTGAAGATGACTTCCTTTGGGAAGAGAATGAAGAGGCCGAAAATAATTTTGAACGTGACGGAGATAATGTTGTGAATGATAATTTGTTTAATGACAATTTAGATATTGATTCTATAACAGAAAGTGGCGATGATGATGATGATGAAAATTAAAATTTCAATAAATCGTTAACCTGATATGCTCTTTTCTTCGAAATTGGCCTTTTTATAGATTTTTTTTCGACAAATAAAAAATGCGGTTACTTATAAACATAAATTTATTGACAAAAAATTGTTACAATTATTATTGTTGGATTTAAAATGAAAATTGGGATAATATTTTTTCTTATTTTAGAACAAGTACGTATTTATTATTGTAAATCAATAACGAAAAAAATATTTTTGTTTGAGCCTATTTATAATACGCAGCTCCACTATGACGTGTAATTTACAGTAACAAAAATTGCGTATTATGTTCGACAAATTACGGAATGAATGAATGATGCCTGTATCATAGGAAAAAGTTTAACATCATCAATTGATTAACTCCACTTAACAACCGCTATTTAAGGGTTAAACGGGAAATAGCTATGACAAAAAGTAAAGTGTACAAGTCAGAAATGAATAGTGATTTTCTAAGCACAGCTCAGATGTGACACAAGACCAAAAGTATGGGGCACCCAGTAAGGACCGAACTCACTATTCAGTCGTAGTTGATTTAGCGGGACGAGCTTGCTAATCATTAAACCCGCTCGAGGTGCCCTCATGTTAATTTTCTAAGCGTAGCTTAGATGTGGCACAAGGCCGAAAGTTTGGGGCACCCAATGAGGATCGAACTCACTACACAGCCGTAATTGTTCTAGCGAGACACGCTTGCTTACCATTATACCGCCTGGAGGTGACCTAATGGTGATTTTCTAAGCGTAGCTTAGATGTGGCACAAGGCCGAAAGTATGGAGCACCCAGTGAGGATCGAACTCACTATTCACAAAAGATTTTCTAAGCGCAGCTTAGTTGTGGCGCGTGGCCGAAAGTATGGAGCACCCAGTGAGGATATAACTCACTACTCAGCTGTAATGGTTTTAACGAGACAAGCTTGTTAGCCATTACACTACGTCGAGGTGCCTGAAAAGATTTTCGAAGCGTAGCTTAGATGTTGCACACGGCCGAAAGTATGGGGCACCTAGTGAGGATCGACTCACGACACAGTCGTAATTGTTCTAGCGAGACAAGCTTGTTAGCCATTACACCGCCTCGAGGGGCCCTTGGGAGTTTGTAATCAGTAAAATTATAAATCCCTTTGATGTTGACGATGTTGCCAGAGTAAACGTAGAGAATTTGTGTAAGTTCTTGAAAAGGAAGATTTCTGAGTACTAGATGAGTTTGCTAGCCATTACACCACGTCGAGGTGCCCAAAGTCGGAACTAATTAATGACAAATTTAAATTTTGTTTTTACTTCAAAAATTCTTTATCCCAATACTTTTAGAGGCTCCATTCTTTGGTTGGTAAATCAAAATAAAATGAAATCAGAAAAAAAAAAAACTGTTGAGGAAACAAACTCCGATCATATGTCTTGTCTATTTTTTACTGGGACGAAGCATTTGTTATTAGGGAAAAGAAGTTTGTCTGGTCAAACAGAAATCACATTTTGCCTTTCCCTCTTTCTGTTATGTTAAATGGCAAGAACTAATATTAAAGAATCCCTTGAAAATTATGAATAAATTGCGTAAAAATGAAGATCCCAGAAACTTAATACGATGCATACTCCTTCTATGTCTCTCTCTCTCTCTCTTCCTTTTTCTCTCATCCTCCTCCTCTCTCTTTACACCCCTCCCTCCCTCTCTCTCTCTCTCTCTCTCTCTCTCTCTCTCTATCTGCATCTTTCTCTCTTTTAAAAATACACACGCACGCACATTATTGGAAGCCTAGATGCGTGATATATCCAAAGTATATTTATTTTATGGCATCACAAGGATGCAAGTTCATTATGTCTTTTTTTTAATTTTTGTTTTTATTGTGGATCACCCAGTGCAAGACGCAAGATAGCAATGATTTGTTATCCGGGAAATTGATCGCAAAGGGAGAAAAACAGCTAGGAGCCACAAGCGATAGTAAGTTGTAGAGAGTCATGATCGACTATGTCCTGAAGGGACGCGGCGCACAGATGATGATTACACGTGGTAGGTGTTGCTTAGGAAAACAATACCTGGGCACCAACTTTCACCTAATTGCTTTTAGCTACCTTTCTCCGAGGAGCTGGATACCGACAAAATTCTGCTGTTTCTTTCTTTCTTTCTTTCTTTCTTTCTTTCATTCATTCATTCATTCATAAGTTCTTTCTTTCTTCTTTGTTTGTTCCTTTCTTTCTTTGCTTGTTTCCTTCATACTTACTTTCTTTCTGTGTTTCTTTCTTTCTTTAATCTTTGTTTGTTTGTTACTTTATTTTTTTCTTTTATGTTTTCCTTCTTTCTTTTTTCTTTGTTTCTTTCTTTATTCTTTCTTTCTACTTTCTTTATTGTTTGTTTATTTCTTTCATACTTTCTTTCATAATTTCTTTATTCTTTGTTTGTTTGTTCCTTTCTTTCTTTCGTTCTTTGTTTTTTCTTTCTTTCTTTTATACTTTCTTTCTTTCATACTTTCTTTTTTATTATTCGTTTGTTTGTTTCTTTCTTTATTCTGCGTTTGTTTCTTTCTTTCTTACTTTCTTTCTTTCTTTATCCTTTGTCTCTTCCTTCCTTTCTTTCTTTCATGCTTTCTTTCTTTGTTTCTATTTATTTATTTATTTATTTATTCTTTGTTTGTTTGTTTCTTTCTTTCTTTCTTTCTTTCTTTCATGCTTTCTTTCTTTTTGTCTTTCTTTCTTTCTTTATTATTTGTTTCTTTCTTTCATACTTTCTTTCTTTATTCTTTGTTTGTGCGTCCCTTTCTTTCTCTGATAAATAAAAAACATGCAGAAAACACACCAATTTGGTTTTCTCTTACCATCACAAATGGGTAAACACTAATATCTTATTTAAAAACAAAAGCGGACGATTTATATATAATAGCAATAAGCACAGACGCAAACACAAGAATACAGCGGTAATTATTTCAAACAATTTCTCGCTTGGCTATCACCAATGCACGATACATTTGTACGAGATTATCCCACGTTCGCACACATGCAGCCAATTTATGAAGGCTACAGAATCGCACCAGTACACTACTTATTGTTTGGCTTTAATATTCACAAATGTTATTTAATATTGTTTGAGAATTTTTTTCATCTAACAAAAAATATTTTCTATAAACTTGATACCAAACAAGAAAACCTTTCGTAACACTTATGTGTACTTAGTAATCAAATACGTCTATAGACGATAAAAAATAAAAATAAAATAAAAAGCATTCTTAGTTAAAAAAAAAAAAGTAAATAAATTTCGCAAACATTATTTGACCATCTGGCAGACTCGCCGAATTTTGTTTTCTTATACAAGCTTTTTGTTGCAACTTTTCTTTGTTTTAGATTTTATTCCGTGAGAACAAAACAAGAGAGAGAGAGAGAGAGAGAGAGAGAGAGAGAGAGAGAGAGGAGGGGAGAGAAGAAAATATGACTTACAAATTTGCAAAATAAAACAATGTCTTATTGTATCGGCGTGTACCTCAGACACAAGTCGATGAAAACTCTGTGAA
Source organism: Acanthosepion esculentum (assembly GCA_964036315.1). NCBI lineage: Eukaryota > Metazoa > Mollusca > Cephalopoda > Sepiida > Sepiidae > Acanthosepion > Acanthosepion esculentum. Next base: position 58,349,533 of record OZ038476.1, on the reverse strand, counting down.
TCACAGTAAATATGTGCATTTGTTTTCTTCGTTTATGTTACACACACACACACACACACACACACACACACACACACACACACACACACAAACACACAAACACTCACATTTATTTCGCGCCTTTTCCAAGTCGACGAAATATCAGAATTCTGTGACTTGAAAAGACGACTGGATCCCAAGAGTTGGTTTTCTTGCATTGCAAAACGAATGTATTCTTTTTCCGCTTTTTTTGTTGCAACGATGTTCACCTAGTATGAAGCCCAAGAGCCATTCAAGGCGGAGTGCTACAGAGTAAAAGACACAGTTTATGGTGACATGCGCGGCAGATCTTTCTAAAGTCGGCTTTAACTCTACAGAGTGGTCCGAAAGTCTCGTCACCCCTACATAATACTATATTCTGTTTCAGATGACTGCCACGAAAATGATGGCGTTCATGTTCTCGATGAAAAGTGGACGAACAGAATCCAGTATATATGCTTTGTATTACTGTATTAATTGTTCTCTTGTTCTCATGACTTTTCGCTAGGGAGTGACAAGACCTTCTGACCACGCTGTGTGCTTCTAACATTCCTGCCTGAGCACTGAACATTTTAACTATTTATTTTATTTAATTTTCTCCAAGAGGAACAGATAGGTTCGCCTATCGTCCGATTCGTACTCCTTTCCGGTCAGGAGGTTTATCCCTTGTCTCCTGATTAGGATTGTGTTTCCGGTTCCTTCTAAAGTCCACTTGAACTCTATATTTCTAGCGTCTCCACCTGAACTCTGAAATTTTATTCACTAATTAAATCTTGACCTCTTCGACGCTAGTGTTAGCTGCTATCTTTCCTGCACAGCCCCAAGAACTTCACTTCTTGCCCTTTCTTACGCTAATATAACTCCACGCAGTAACACTCTGCCTTGAGTGGCTTTCTGGCTGTGTATTGGGTGAAAATTGGAAAAAATACGTAAGAAAAATAACGGTTGATGCTAGACTTGAACAGGTTAGGATTGTAGTGATCGCGGAAGTATCCTCTCGGGAGTCGGTTCCACAAAGCAGCGGATCACGGAAATAAACTCGAGTTGAACTTACCTTTCTGATGAAATACGAAGCGAATGAGGGTGGTTCCCTGCAATGTGCGTAGCGCGGTGGGTCTTGACCGTAAAGGTTAGAGCTGGTGAAACTAAGGAATGTAGTTGGTCTGAACACTTTCCATGGAAATAGCGATAGAGCAACGAGAGGATTGTTTATGAACACTTCCTATCTTTTCAAATATTATTTTTTTCTTTTTTTAGCAATATTCAAATTCTGGTGCGTTTTTTTTTTTTTTTTTTGGTCTTTAAGGTAAAGAGAATGAAATCGAAATATAGAGGTAGATTTCTTTCGACAAGGTTCGAACTCTCGTCCAATTCCTCTCGAACTAGTACGTCGTGGATTACCCTAATCGATTCAGCTGTGAAATCCGGGTTCTCATCTCTAGTTATTCTACTTTGCTTTCTTCAGATTTTTCTATACTATATTGTTTGTTTACGACTTAATAGCAAGACAAATCTTAGATGTCCCCCGTAATTATTGTCTTTATCCTTTTGCTTTTTTTTTTACAACGTCTTTGGTTGGAGAATGACTCGTTACGATAAAAGTAAAAAGAATAAGATAAAGAACTGGTGCAACTAAGGACTGTATAGATCGAGAAAGCATCCTCTTGGGAGTCGGTCCCACAAAACAGCAGTTCATGGGAACAAGATGCTCGAGTGGAACTGACATCTCACCAATGGAATACGGAGGTCGGTTCACTGTAATGTGTGTGAGGTATGGTGGGTAGAGTTGGAGAAACTAAGGAGCGTACTTCGTCTGAATACTTTGCATGGAAATAGCGATAGAGCTGCGAGAGGTTTGAGACATCTTGTTATGGGACATTACCTATAACGACAATGAACTCTTCCTGACACTATAAATACTGCGCCTCTCAAGAGAGACGAGGATGGAATTAGTCGAGACGGGTTCGAGTCGAGCCGATAGTAGTTCACTCCAAACCAGACTGACAGTCATACTAACACCTTCAACTTCTTGTATTATTATTCTGTGTAATATATCTTTGTTATTTCTACTGTTGTGTTCGTGTTATTCTTCCTTGGGCCTAACCTTAGACCATAACAGTGGTACGAGGATATTGGACCATAACACATTTCATCTGCGACGTATTTGAAACGGCACCTCCCAAATTAACTAGTGACAGTATATCCCTTAAACAATTCATAAGCTTCCCTGTATCTTTCTTTATATATATATATATATATATATATATATATATATATATATATATATATATATATATATATATATATATAAATACTTTCATGGTAATTGTTTTGTTGAACTTTTCTCTATACTACCTCAAGTTAATGAATTTAAGCACAGTACTACAGGGTGGTCCGAAAGCCTTGTCACCCCTAATATAATTTTCTGTTTCAGATGTATCAACCGAGCGCCTATACGAAGATGATGATGTTCATACAGACCTTCTCGATGTGTGACAGCGTCAACGAAAGTGAATAAACTGAATGCAGTGCATGTGCTTTGTATTACTTGTTCTATTGTTCTCATTACTTGTTGGTAGAGAGTGACAAGACCTTCGGACCACCCTGTAGATTGGCGGCACGGTCTCATTATTTTACTGTTGAAATGGCTAGATGTAACCATTGGTTCTACGGCAACTGTTTCTTCTGTTGCGCTTCTCGCTTGTGGAACTCTTTTCCAACTTCTTGTTTCCCAATCAACTTTGATCTTCAAAAATTTAAATGCAATGTAAATCGTTATATTCTGACTTCTTAATTCTTCTTTTATTGTCCCCTCGCCATAATAATAGTTCTTTCTCATATTCTCTAACGCTCCGTAACCACTTGCATCCTTTGTGGCTTTATTGCTTTGCTTGGGGTGAAATGATTAAAAAAATTACAAGCGTAGTTTTACTAAAGTTATATAAAAATCATTTAAGAATTAATCATTTCATGACATATCTTTAAAACTCACTTATCCATTTTGCTTTTTTATACTATTGTTCACTCGATACAAGGCACAAGCACCACTCAAGGTAGAGGGAAACTTAATGTGGTTGTTGTAAGTGCGTATAAGGAGGTTATAGAAGTTCATGTAATAAGGATATGTAGGATAGATAGTTGACCCTAGACTTGAAGGGGTTAAGATTGTAATGATCGGAGAAGCATCCCTTCCGCAGCGGAAATGTTCCGGGGAAGAAGATGTCTGAGTGGAACTTCTTCTTTACCAATGGAATATGAGGGAGAATTAAGATTATTAAACCATGTAGATGTAAAGTCTTAGATGTGAAGATCTGGATTAGGGAAACTAAGGAATGTAGCTTGTTTAAACTCAAATCAATGAACCCATTATTATCTATCGATATTAAAGAAAAGTATTTTGTGTACAGCCATCCTGGAGTGACATGGCATTAAAAAAAGAAAAAGAAATGTCAAAATTTTCATAGTAAATTTAGCATAGGAAGAAATGCTCTTGAGGGAGACATTAATCAATCTCTTTTCCAACAAGAGTAGACTGAACTCTCTAGTGTTAGGTGGCAGCCCATGACTCACCTTAGATGATAGAACAGACTTTACAGTCAGTGTCACACCAGACTATCAAAGAAGCCAGGTGTATCAGCTGGTTGACTTGAAAGACAACTTCCTAGCCACTCTACACTCGATGTCAGGGATTGGCCCGACATATAAACACGTGGTCGAACTAGCTGCTCCTAGAATGTACACGAGTGGGGAAAAATAATTCAGGGGCCGATATACAAATATCCACCCGGGAGGGAAGAAAACTTTTGTTTTCATCGGTATCACCCCATGCAAAGCCACTATAGCACAAGAGGTTACAGGGTGGGGAAGAATTAGGAACAGAGACATTAATAATAAACGGAAAGAGGAAACATTAACCAGGAGGACAGTAGATAGCTATTGATATTACATTAAAATTTTTGAAGATTAAATTTGGCTGGAAAACATGGAACGGGAAAGGAGTTTCACAAGTGAGAAGTGCGAGAAAAGAAACTATTAGCATAGAACTTACAGTTACATCTAGCCAGCTCAACTTTGAATTGATCAGATATCGACACCGGTCTTGTACTTCACCTAAATTCATAAAGTTTTGGTGCTATAGTGAAGAGCGATATTTATTCTGTTTAAATTACAGAAATGTGGCACAAGGCCGAAGGGGGGGGAGGACGGTCTTCTTCTGTCTTAACTATAACTTAGCTAGCCGCAAACACTGACCCAATCGTACGAACAATATTCCTTACACCAAAACACCACATTCATACGTATAGTGAAGAGCTCATCTGAACAATTACCATGTAAGTATTTATAAAAAAAGACACAGAGAAGCAACCTTACGGCGGTGGGAACGTGACTGAAGCCGAGCTGCCAGATCAGAACCAATAATATTGCTGATTCTTCTTTGCATTTTATCAAGGAGCTGAAGGCAAATAGCAGGGGCACCGGACCATATAAGGCAACAATATGCTAACCATGGACGAATGGTAGACTTATAGATATATAAGATAGATTCTGGAGAACAGAATTGTCTCACACAACACAGTGAACCAATTTTCTTAGCTCACCTAACAATTGAGTCAATACAGTCTTTCTACTTCATGTCAGCTGACAACGTTAACCCGAGAAGGAGCAACGAATTACTTTCATGGAGGTTAGCATCAGCCATGTTGATGGAAGGCAGAGAGGGGTTTCTAAGTTCATCCTCAGGAATATATGCACTATAGAATCTTTTCATATAGTAGGTGCGTATCATTATCATTAGTAGATAAAAATAGAGTTCGTAATGGTTGACATAGTAAAAAAAAATTTTGTTTGCATTTCTGATATGAGGATTATCATATTTTCCATTATATACACTCGGACTGTTCTCCCCATCCTTAACACAACGTTTCAGCCGTTTTACCCTCCGAGCTTTATCAGGTAATTAGTGCAACGAAATCAAGCATAGCTGATCATGTATGGAATAAAAAATAGTCACTAACTCATATGGAAGGAAGTAAAAATACTAGACAGATGATAAAAACGATCTCATAGATTGGCTATGAGAACATCTTTAGTAGGCCTAGCATAGAAATAAATAAAATTTGGAAACAGTTAATAAATGAAGAGACGTAACAGCAAGGCTTTAACAGCAGCAACATTAAGAAAAGAGAATGCTGCCAAGTATGACAAACGATAAAGTAGTCTCATGAGCGGGGAGATTAGGTTTAAGAGTCCAATTTCTACATTCAAGATTGTCCCACGAGACAATAACCTAGTGGATTTTAGTGTTTGCTCAGAAATTTGCTCCCGTAGTAATTATGATTTCTCTACCTGAGCTGAGCAGTACAGACTTAGAGTCAGTGGAAACAGAGTGAGAAATAACTATACAGTATTAAATAACTAGATGAGATATCCCAAGACGTCGTCAGCGGAGCGATAATAAATAACCCCTGCAGATTAAATAAAGGGTTCAGTTTTAAGTTCCCTGAATGTTAACCGGATCGACAAGTACCCGATGAAGGCCAGAGAGTACAACGGTCGAAAAGCTGTGATAATAACAAAGATGAGCCCAATAGTCCGAGTATAAATAATGTAAATAAAAATAAAAAACACGAGTAAGGCATTTTCGATTCGGATGGTAATTACACGCTGCACAAAAGAAAGGATAACAATAAATACAGACATGTTTCAATGTTATGTAAATGAGTCTTAATAAACAGCCGATATTGTTCGCAGTCCGTTGACGAAACAGCAAGAGGTTTAAGCTTAAAAGAAACTGAGTTTAGTCATAGTTACAGGATGTTTAAAAGATTTAAATCGTGAAATGGAAACGGTATTAGAAAACAAAAAAATTACATTAAATATGCCCAATTTAAAAAAAAAAGAGGAGGTGAAATCGATGATAAGGACTTCTGATAAAAGGAATCAGAATTTTTTTTATCTTCGTTCAGAATTCGTTATCGAACGAAATATTTATCATTTTTATCTCTGAATCGATCGTAAATTTCAGTAATTCAATTTTAGGGCCCGGTTTGGTTTGGCGCATTTCTTCGTAGAACCCGACAAATTCAGGCGCCTCGGTGAGGAGGGGGAAATATTTAACAAGCTCGTCGGGCGGGATGGACATTACTACTGATTAATGAGTTTGATATTTACTGGGGGATCCATACTTTTGTTGTTGTACCAAAATATACTAAGCTTAGCAAATTACGGCATATGGATAAGTGAAATTTAAAGAAGAAGGTCTATTGCGAAAAAATGGTGTTCGACTGTACAAAGAATAGTAGCGTGGAATCAAATCTCATGCACTATGTAAAGGAATTTAAGTGCAACTTTTAGATTCACTTGTATAAAATTCGCATAATTTTCTAGTGCAATTGACTTGAATAAATATAGGAAAGGAAACCTGGATTATTTTTTTACCGGAAGTTCCTATTTTTCAGTGTAAAGTGCCGCCATGATTTTCCGCCTTTGGCACTAAGAGCTATGAGTTAACCAACGGTTAGTTGATAAGATTTCGGATGATTGTTTCGGTGAGAGTTTCATGGAAAGCAAATGATATACAACTGTGCATTTTATTAATAAAATTAGTTCTTGAATTAGTGTGCAATATTGGTCCCTCTCAAAAGTCAGAACGAGTGTAACAATGTCTTGCAGATTTTTTCTGCGTGGGCGGTATTTATATGAAAGTGGTTCACTAAAGACCTCGTTCATCCTCTTTCCTCTCCGTCAACAATCGTATCATGCTAAAGATAAAATATTTTTAGTGACGAGTGTGTGTTGACCAGTACTCAACTCTTTTCCCAGAATCAGACTAAATGGTCAAATAGGTATTCTTTGTGGAAAAGCTTCTTGATCGACGCAAGAAATTTTCAGTAACTAATTTGCGCATTATATATATATATATATATATATATATATATATATATATATATATTGTAAGAGATTATAATAAAACTAAAAATAATTGAAATCGCTACACAAAAGCTTTCATGTTTCAATACTATGATGGTATTCTTCAGTCGATGGTAAGTAACTTGTGATTAAACTGATTTTTAAGGAAATTTAAAAACAACGTGTTACCTCTCTTCCGAAAGTTAAAGCGGGGGGACATAAGGTCAGAATTAAAAATAGACTTGTGGGTATGTCTTGATTAAGTAATTCAATGTCAGATCTACGCTAAATAGAAAAGTATGTTCAGAGGGTGGAGGTGGGGGCGTTATTTTTTCATGTCACGATAAAACGGAACATAGACAGGCCATCATTTTTTTAAAAAAGTAAATGCTACGAAGAGTGATTTTTTGCTCCATCTATTCTTTCTCTCATTTGGAGACACGCACGCACGCACGCACACACACACACACACACGCACATATATATATATATATATATATATATATATATATATACATGTGGATGCCCCTGCATAAAGCCTTCACCACTATAATCAAATCTCATGTGTCGGTGTCGGGCTTTCAGTTTCTAGGAACTGATCTGCCTGACCCTAATACGTCGAATTCGACGGGAGAGTCGATCATATATATATATATATATATATATATATATATATATATATATATATATATATATATATATATGTATATATATATGTGTGTGTGTGTGTGTGTGTGTGTGTGTATTCAAAATCTTCGAGGAAATTAATGCGTCAAATTAAACAAAGTCCAATGGTTACTCGTCAAGAAAAAAACTCGGAAAACTTCATTGCTATTGAAAAGACATAGAGATTCCAGGTTGAAATTCGTTTGTGAACATAAGGATAAGGAAAAATCTTACTGGGAAAGAGTATTATGGATAGGCAAGACTAAAATGGAGCTGTTTGGACGTAATTCTAGAAATCATGTATGGAGGAAAGATGGCGATGCCTTCAAACAAAAGAACAAAGTTCAAACAGTGAAATCTGGTGGTGGCAGCATCGTGTTTTGGGGAAGTTTTTCTGCAAAAGGACAACGTATTAGTAATAGACGGTAGAATGGATGCCGCGGCATATCAAAATATTCTGGAAGCAAATTTAATGATTTCGGTTGAAGGTCTTGAACTTCCTCCTGACTGGATCTTCCGACAAGATAAGGATCTTTTGCGCACTGCAAAATCTACGAAGTAATGGCTTAAATCCAATGGAGAATCTGCGGCGTTATTTGAAAATCTAAATCCAATCGAGAGCTCCAACAAACGTCCCGGATCCGAAGATCATATGCGAAGAAGAATGGAACAAAATACCAACTCAAATTTGCAAATCATTGAGAACTACAAGAGAAGGTTGGTTGCTGTAAGAGTGAATAATGGCTATTCTACAGAGTATTAAATTAAGATTATGTATTCTTTTTTCGTAATGTATGAATACTTTTTTCACCCATTAAAATGGCTAAATGGGATTTATTTCTATTAAATCATTTTTTCTGTTTTCTCTTCATATTTAGTAATTATGCATCTGTGCACAGTTAATTATATGAAAAGCATGTTTATTCATTAGTTGAAAATACAATAATTTGAAACATTGTATATGTCCCAATGTTTGTTTACCCCTACTTTATATATATATATATATATATATATATGCTTATGTATAAAATATAAGCAATTATTAGACCATGTGTTACATTGAGATTTATGAGATATAAAGAAGCGTAAAATATATACAAAGAGTAGTAACACGTGGTCTGATGATCACTTAAGTCGTTAAACTACCAGTCACCAAGCAGTGTTAATCTCTATACCCAAACTCATTCTATCTATCTATCTATCTATCTATCTATCTTGCTTGTGCGCGTTGTCATTTATACGAAATGAAATCGTAAATTTAGTTGAGGAGGATGTATAACCTGAATTCTTAATATAGATATCATAATTAGATATATATATATATATATATATATATATATATATATATATATATATATATATATATATATATATATATATATATATATATATATAAGTATAGGGTTGGTGTATACGGAATAAATTCCAATAACCAACAAATACAACACCATCACTTGATAAGACACCAGAAGTGTTGAAACAAAATGGCTATTTTTTAGTGATTTTATAACATATTTATAATATAATTTTTGAATAAATTATTATATATATATATATATGGTTGTGTGTGTGTGTTGTGTGTGTGTGTGTGTGTGTTGTATGTGTGTGTATAAGTGTGTGTATTTACTCATAAAATTATGCCTATCTTGTATCAGCAAAGAAAACTGGACTCAATTTTCCACTACACGGGATTAATTTTTAAAAAAAGCAAAAAAAAGAAAAACAATTGGTTTTATTGTTTGAATAAAAAGAAATAATTTTTCAGGATTGTGTGATTGCATGTTCTTTTTATGGTGGGCTGATCGCCATTTCTTTATTGTTACGCAGAATCGTCGAATATCAATTGATGTGAACATTCAAGAAATGCAGCATTTCCTTTTCATCATCCATGCAACAAAGAACATGTTTATTTGCGAACTCGCTTGATCTTTAGCGAGCGTTCTTGAAGAAACATGAATTCCTACAATAGGAACAATATTTCATTAAAAGTTGGTCCATTTTCTCAATTCCTCTGTACTCGAAATGTCATATGCCTTTTCTTCCAGGAATTTTGATTGTCATGAAAAATGGTAACGACTTTTTGTTTGACGGCTGGCGGGAGATTTAACAAAAGACAGAACATTTTCAACCACCTTGTGCGTATTTTGAAAAAGTCACAGAGAAATATTCCACCCATTGTTGTACGCGTTCAATTTACAGTCGTGTAAAAAGAAGTGCTTTTAGCGCATTAGAATTAATGTGGGTCGCGTGATTTTTTCTTCTTCTTCTTCTTCTTCTTCTTCTTCTTCTTATTATTATTATTATTATTATTATTATTTCTTCTTTTTATTATTATTATTATTATTATTACAAAAAATGGAAGTAAAAGTGAAAAATGATAAAAACGGTCATGTTGTGTTGAAGAAATTGCAAAAGTATCTACTAAATGCTAAAAATGTCCCCAGGGCGGAGATGCCTGTAAAGAAAACGTATGACACACCCTTTGTCAGCGGTAACATTTGTTTTCTTCTGTATGGCAACCCAACTCCCGAATGCGCATGCGCACATACATACGGATACATATATGGACAAGATTTGTCCAGCAAGTATACAGCTACATTAAATACCCTCCCGCCCCTACCGCACCAAAGATATATGGTGGCGCGGTCTGGACGCCACTAGGCAGCCAATCAGAGAGGACGGTACTGCGCATACATGAAGGCAACCTCTCCAGTGTGGCTACTCAATCAAAAATAAGAATCCTTTGTGTGTTCTTCCTGTACAGTGGGATCATCCATTCGCCTTCAGACACTATTCGGATTTTATTCAGCGATAGAAACCCAGATTAAAATTTAGCACCGTTGCTTAAACATTGTCAAGGTTTCCGTTGAACGCGATCCAAGTCGCTTAAGGCCTTCAACGAACATAACGCATATATCTGATTAACATTATATCCCATATCTGTAACATATTTTCCTACATTACGTGTTAGCGAGATCATCTTGACATCCTATAACTTTCATAATGATCAAATCCATTGATTTTGTTAACTTTTTTTACAGTTTTGATTTTAACCTTCCTTGCAGCAATCTTTATTGTTTCCTACATATCTTGTTTTGCTTGAATATTGTTTCCATTCTTATTCGCATCTCTTTTTAATGATGGAATTAAGATGTTGACGTTTCAAAATAATAGGAATTAAGCCCCGATCAATGCTACAAAATGCAATGACAGTTAATGGACATGAAAAACCTATTTTTCTTTTAAAAATGATTTAATTGAATGATTTTGTAAATTTCTACAAAAGAATATAGTGACATACACAAAGGGGCCAAAACGCTGTCTTGTTATATATAGGAAAAAAAAGAATGCTTAATGTTTCCTTATAAGGAAACGGCTAATATTTCTAAGATCAATAGTTAAAGGTTATTTCGAGTAAATGAAGCCTATAGGTCCTAGCAAGGACCACTATTCTTCGAAACGGGTGGACTGGTGCAAAGAATCTCAAAGGAAGAACGGTACCAAATAACAGAAACCACATCACTTGAGGACTTTCAACAACATCAACAACTAAAATGGATAACGTATGTAACTCAAAGAGAAACAAATGACATAATCACGAAATTAACGATTCACACTACTTAAAAAAAGGTTAGGAAGGAAACCCTGATCAATACTCGATAACAATTAAGAGGACTTTTTTATTGAAAAATTGTTTTAACAGGAAGTTTTTATAAATTCCAATCAAAAGTGGCACTGGCTGCTCGGTCAAGAAATGGCGAATATTTCCTTACAAGAAAACGGTTAATATTACCATTACTGCAAGTTTTCTTTTAGATTACTGACTGGAAAAAGCTGGAGGGCCTTCACTTTGTTTCGTTTTTTGAAACAATTTTAGTTAAATTCGTCAATAAACAACTTGACAAAATATTACAAGGCCTTTTCTTGATTAAATATGCTGTTGATTGGGACTTGTAACACTCAGAAATTTTTTTAAGAACTTACCCGAATTCTCTACGTTTACTCTGGCAACATCGTCAACATCAAAGACATTTATAATTTTACTGATTACAAACACCCGAGGGCACCTCGAGGCGGCGTAATGGTTAGCAAGCTTCTCTCGCTAGAACAATTACGACTGAGTAGTGAGTTTGATTCTCACTGGGTGCCTCATACTTTCGGTCTTGTGCCACATCTAAGCTACGTCCGGAAAATCACTACAAACACCCGAACGTGTTGGCTGCAAAATAAATTGCCTATTGGCAGTAATAGAATCAGAAGATCTAGGGATATTTGTGCCAGCGTTGTATCAGAAATATTGGAATCAGACGTATTGACCAAGAGACGAAAGAAAACGGCAAAAAGAGTCGGAAAATGTTCCTGTTGCTATGTCCCGAGATAATCGCTGTGGCACAATATGTGGACTTGTATGCAGGTCACTAGTGAGACTGAAGTACGGCACAAACATAAAAACTCAGGTTGTCAGATCTTCATCCGTTGAAATCGACGGAAGGGTCCATCATACGTATATTTATATGTCCGTATGTTTGTATAAGAACTGACAAAAGGTCTTAAGGTTTGGGGCCTCTGTATGCAAAGAACTCATTGGCTGTTTGTTTATCACCGTTTTACAACAGTCCCTCACCATTCTCCTTCACACATGAATACACACGTCCACACACATACATAGAGACGCACACAAATTCACATACAGACATGCACACATGTATATGTAGTCTTTGTGTAGAAGGAGAGGCAAAAACCTAATTGTGCTGGAAAGGATGTAAAAGAAAGAGTTGAGCTCTAAATATTTTACACACATCGTCATTAACCCTACTTTGCATTACGAAATGCCGGATCAAAAACAGAGCAGTAAGCAAATTCTTTTAATTATTTTCTCTTTTCGATAACAGGAAATTTCAATAAAACTCTTGACTGTTATAAAACAAATAACAAAATACGTATTTTCACGCCCCCTTGTTTAGTATTTAATGTTTCAGTAAAGTACTACCGTAGCCCAACTTGGACATTTCGCCTCAAACATATGCCTATCATTGACATTATTCACTGAAAAAAAAAAAGAGAAATTATTTAAGAAAATTTAAACTTCCGATAATGCAATTCTGTCAACCGAGCTGGTCCGCCGGTTTTTAAATCGTGATGGTGAGAGAAGCCGACTCCGAAAAAGACTTAAAGAACATTGCAAAATTATAATTCGATAAGATGCTATGAAGTCGGAGATGGCCGATCATTTATGGAAAGAAAATATCGCAACATATTTTCAGGTAAGATTCTATTCTATTAAGATAATCGGCATCACTGGAGTCAGTAAAAACCTTTGATAAGGTTGGTTAAACAAACGATATATCAACACATATTAGATATTGAATGTCGAATATTACTGCTATATGCTAAAATCGCAATGAATTAATAAAAATATCTATAAATCTACCACTCATCCATGCTTAGAATATTGCTGCCACATATGGTCCGGTGTCCCTGCTATTTACCTTGAGCTCCTTCATAAGATCCAAAAGAAGAATCAGCTCGGTGTTAGTCACTTACCCACCGCCGTAAACTTGTCTCTATGTGTATTTTCCATAAATATTTTCATGGTAATTGTTCGGATAAGCTTTTCGCTATGATACCTAGACTTCATGAATTTAAACGTGGTACTGTACTGGCATCGAGATCTCATCAATTGGCAGTTGACCTAGCTAGATGTAGCCGTAAGTTCTCGCACTTCTTGCTTGTGGAATTCTCTTCCAGTTCCATGCTTTCCAGCCAACTTTAATCTGCAAAAATTTAAATGCAATGTCAATCCCCATCTATTGTCCTCATGTTTACTTTTTTCTCTTTCCACTCATTATTAATGTTTCTGTTCCTAATTCTTCTACACCATCTAACCGCTTGTGTTTTAGTGGCTTTACTGCCTTGCATAGGAAGGTATAGATCTGCTATACACTAGAGTCATAAAGGTAGACACATAATTACAGTGGAATATTACGATATTAGTGCACGCACTTTGAAATTATTTTCACCCTGATAAATTACATCATAAATCAGAATAATTACGATGAAAAGTTAATGGATTGTTTGTATTGTGTCGGAATAGATCTCTTTTGTGCTCATATACGATTTTATTCCCAATATATAATTATATTATATATTGGGAACAAAAAAACAAAAACAATGAGTTTGTGCGGAAAAGGGTTGAAACTTTTGTGAACGCCAGGAACCTCTTCTCGTACTGTCAAACGGAGAAAATGGCGTGGTTTTTGTTTGTTTTGTTTTTTTCTTTTACGGCATATCAACCTCAATGGGTCATTTAATGCCGACAACTTTTTTTTCCTGATAATATTTTTGTTTTGTCAAAAATCTATTTCTGATAATATTTTATTCTTCAAAATTGTATAGTTGGTAATATTTTTTATTCAAAAACGTATTGCTGGTAATAGTTTTTTTCTTCAAAAAATTATTTCTGGTAATAATTTTTTACAAAGTATTTCTGGTATTAAGACCTATATTTATACTTTCATAATGCGTCTTACCTTAGTTTCAGGGTTAACTATTTACCCATAGCTGAGACCCTAACAGGTTCTACCACCCCGGGTCAGAGTGGACCTGGGAACACCAACAATTAAGAGATGGTTCCACGCTCCTCACAGCCTCATGATCAACGGCCTTGCTGTTGGACGTAGTTTACCGTCTTACCCAGGACGCGGATGCAGTTTATCATCATACCCAGGACGAAAAAAATGGCGTGGTTTGGATACATTACGAGGCACGACAACTTGTGTAAGACCATCATGCAAGGCACCCTTGAAGGTGGACGTAGGATGGAAGACAACGCGAAAACTGGTTGGACAATGTTAAATAAATGGACAGGTATGACTCTACTAGAATGCTGATGGTTGCCGTCAATCAACCGTTGTGGAAAAGTGTTAGTGTGGTTTCTGCATTCGGATCCGCCCTACGATTATAAAAGTCAAGGCGATGATGATGATGATGATGATGATGATGAATATTTTATTTAAATTCCTAGATATATTGCAATTGCACTAATTTCACTATCTTCTATAATCACCTATCATATCTCCTTCTATAATAAAAATACTGCTATTAAAATATGGGATATTTAAAAACAACATGAATACAAGTAAGAACAAAGCGATAGAAAGCTACAAGAGATTTGGTTTATGTATCTAGAGACACTAGGTGTTAAAAATTTAAAAAAGGATAAATTTAAATTCAAGCGACCTTGTATCTGCAGTACGTTTCCATGTAAAATTGTACTATTCTCTCTCTCTCTCTCTCTCTCTCTCTCTCTCTATATATATATATATATATATATATATATATATATATATATATGTATATATATATATATATATATATATATATATATATATATATATATATATATATGCCAGTATTAATTTCTCTATTTAATGAAAAAAATAAAAAACAGAGATAGCTACTCAAACACGTTTACCCACCAGAAATGACGTTTATAGTTATAACAAATATATATATATATATATATATATATATATATATATATATATATATATATATATATATATATATGTGTGTGTGTGTGTGTGTGTGTGTGTGTGTGTGTATGTATGTATGTATGTATGTATGTATTACATCAAACGTCATTTTTAGTGGTTACCCGTTCTTTAGAGTTTATATTTTTAAGTGTTTATTTCCTCTGCCGGTCTGCGCCCCCGAGAAAACTTACTAAAGAAAATATGCCCTAGTAAATAATCTCGTTTGCGTAGGCCGGTAGATGCAATAAACACTGTTTAAAAACGAAGTGTCTACTCAAATACGGGTAACGTTTGAAGTAATACAAATATATCTGATTAAAGAAATATAAAATTAATTCTTTCTCGCTCTATCTCTAAACACACACACACACACACACACATATATATATATATATATATATATATATATATATATATATATATATATATATATATATCCCTACACCCAAGCCACCAATCTGCCACTGGGTGGCATGCCACAAGCATTTGCCCCTGGTGGACCGCTGTTGGGCCACCGGCGTGTTCGCCACGGCAATGTTACCACTGGCGGACCGTTAGAGACCCATCAGAGGACCACTGGCTTTGCCATTGGCTGCCCGCCAGCAGACCACTAGCGGCTTGTGTGTAGGGTATATATATATATATATATATATATATATATATATATATATATATATATATATATATATATATATATATATTTATATATAAGAAAATTTTATTTCGAAGAATTTGCAATAACATAACAACTTCAATATAAACCATAAAAAAATAAATAAATTTAATTCAAAGTAAGATTTATATCCAGAGCCCCCCTATACCCACATATAAAAATGTTACTCTGGATGTCAGAGTGAATGTTTAATCATCAAATGTATCAAATGCTACATATATGTGCAGATATCTCTTCACAAGACCCATAGCGATGGAGACGTGGTAACGTGTGCACGCTTGACATGGCTGGATGTACATAGTCACAAATCTGCACGTTGGCGGCTTAGAGCTTATCTTAACGTAGCTGATTTTATTGACCGAATAGCAGCATACTTCGGTGGAGTCTTTAATGTTTCAGCAACCTTATCTAGTGATGCACTGCTCACGCATATAAATTGTGAAGGGTCCAGAAAAGGTGACCTAAACAAATGCTTATTCTTTCTGTAGCTGGTCAAAATCATGCGGTTTACTTCTGTTTACATATATATATATATATATATATATATATATATATATATATATATATATATATATATATATATATATATGTATGTATGTGTGTGTGTGTGTGTATAACAGCAGAAAAAAACAAGGAATTACAAAAATAAGCGTCTTAATCTAAAGATCAGTTCTCGGAATGGTCGAACACTTCTTGATCTTAAGTTGCCAGATAGACCAGAACTTCGTACTGGAATCATTACTAAGTAGCTTACTAGATATAAGATTGATATTGCTGCACTCTCTGAAACGAAGATCATTTAACTAAAATAGGGCCTGGCTATACTTTCTTCTGAAAAGGCGAGGCGAACCACAGTGTGAAACGCGTGATGAGCTAGTTAATCTCCGAGGACATCCTCGAGGTTTTAGCAATAGAATTATGCAACTAAGAGTTCCTCTTCCAAATAATCGTTACATGATTATTATTTCCGTCTCTACTCTTACAAGCAGCGAGGAAATGTATCGAAGCCTTATATCAAGGCCACAGGACAATACTGACTAACATTCCTGTAACTGATAAAATCCTTATGCGCGGAGATTTTAATGCTGGGGTAGGTCAGGATTATAATACCTGGGATTCTCTGTGTAAATATGGTCTTGGCAAGATGAACAGTAACGGGCTTCTTCTCGCTGAATTACGCACTCAGTTTGATCTTGTTATTTGCAACTCATTCTTTATTATAAAAGAAATTCATAAAGTAACCTGGATACATTCCAGATCCAAAAATGGTCACATCCTTGACTATGTAATTCACTCATATACGTGATAGCAAAGATGTTTGGTGAAAGCTATGGGGGTTTGCCGACTGTGGTACTGACAAGACTGGTCATTTCCCTCTACACGGGTAAGGGATCGAAATCAGATTCTAATAAATACCGTGGAATAAGTCTACTTGAGGCAGTTGGAAAAATTTTGGCAAAAACTTAGCATAAGCGCCTTGTAAAATGAATCTTTCCTTTGATAATCTGAGAAAGTCAGAGCGGATTTAGGTCTGGCGGTGAACTATGGACATGATGTTTTCAGCTCGTCAACTGCAAAAGGAGTACATTGAACATCGTCTTCCCCTGTATCAAGTGTTTGTTGACTTAACAAAGGCTTTTTATACCGTTAATAGAGATGTCCTGTGGATTATTTTAGGCAAATTAGGATGTCCACTAGAGTTTGTTAAAATGTTTCAAGTACTGCACAAATTTTTGACCCGCCCATAAGCTAAAAAAAACAAACGTTTCAAGGATGTAGTTAAATGTAACTGTTGTGGTAGGATCCACCTAATTTGCATAGTGGAGTACCGACGATATAAATATGGTTGGTATCGGAAGACTGAGGGGGGAATACAGAGATCCAACTAGAGAGACTGCCCGACTGCGACTTAGTCAACTCATTCTCCAGGAACGGTCTTCCCAGAAATATACCAAAGACTATAAATTTTGAGACGAGCTACATTCCTTAGTTCCACCAGATCAGATCGTAATAGTAAGGACCCGCTATGCCACTTACACAGGGTTTAGCTACCCACTCACTCTCTTCGTACTCCATTGATAAGGAGGAAGTTCCACTCAAACAGCTTCTTCCCGAGAACTATTAATTTGTGGAACAAACACCCGAGAGGATACTTATCCTATCACTACGGTCTTAACCTCAAGTCTAGGGACAATCGTTATCTATCCCACATAGTCCCATAATCGGCACTTCTTACTTTCTCCATATTATGCGTTTAAAACACCCTCAGTAAGTAACACTCTACCTTGCAGGATTCTTAGGCCTTGTATATGGCGATCAACAGCATGAAGAAAACTCTTGATCCACTAGGGGTGGTTTGTTCATTGTTTTCCGAAATATTAAATAAAGAATTCCCTCTGCTTTATTTGTGTCCCAATTTAGATTGATGCATAAAGGGCAAATATACTTGCATTACAGGAGACATCTGGAAATATACTGTTTATAGTAAAAGGACATCTAAAAAGAGAGATACAACAGCAGAAAAGCGAGATGCATAATATTATATAATGCCTTATAGCACGCACCTATTCAAATGCATTTTGAAGCATCGTTTAGCATTTTGACCTGGTGAAAACCTATCGATAAATAATTAAAGACGAGCATGGTGTCTATTCTTTTTTGTATCGTCTTGGCTGAGAAGGAAGTGACGTAGGTCGTTAATGATTGGTCGCTTGTGATTTCAAGATCAGCAGTGGCAGTTACTTAATGTGTCCATTTGTTGCATGCTTGGCGGATTTTTTGTTTCAGGATCGCCTGCCGGAATAAGTACTGTTTCGGTAGGGTCTCTTGGGCGAAGAAGTATGATATTGCAAGACCCGAAACTTGTCCTGAGCCCAAGTCATAACATCACTGACGAGGCGATCCTGCGCACTCGTCGGAGTGTTTTCATAACAAAACACACTTTTAAAAAAAGGCATACTAAGATGTTTGTTCCTGATATTCCGAAGAAAAGGGGGACAGAGGAAAACAATGCATAACTTACCTAACAAGCTTGTGTAAATGTATAATAGAACAAGATTTAGGAGAGATAGCAAAAATACAAAATTTACTATGAGTTACAAATGGCAGAAAATAGTAGAGAGCCATGATCGCCAACGTCTTAAAGGGACATTGTACAGAGAAGAACAAGATGTCTGTTGACCAATGCTCACCGTAATTCATACCAACCGCCTAGCTTTGCAACTCTAGGTCAACCATCTCGCCATAATAAGAGCCTATTGCATAATTATTTTTTTGGATTAAAAAAATGTCTATTTCCCATAGACACCAGTAATCGATGTTTGATTCAAAAAAAGAAAAAAGATTTCATATGCTATTTTTCAGAGTAATTATGGTCACTTCACCTAGAACATTGGCGCAATATAATCTTCCATTTCCTTCATTTGACTTTGTGCCATACAACACTTCAGGACATAGCTGATAATTAATCTCCATCATTTCCTGAACATTTTAGCTTTTTGCAGTGTTTTTTTTTCTTCTTACTAACACTTCCATTCCCTGTTCTGCCAACCATTTACACAAGCTCGTTAGGTAAGTGTTGTGGATTCCGGGGATGGAATCCTGCACAAATAAATAAATAACGCCAGTAATTGAAATAGGAAAATAAGTGTATTGAACGTAAGAATATAAACTTGAAATGAAGATTAGTAGTCCAGGAATACGGGTTAGTAGAAAGTATATGTACAAGTCTCTGTAAGTGAAGCCGTAATTCTCTCTCTCTCTCTCTTTCTCTCCTTCTCTCCTTCTCTCTCTCTCTCTCACTCTCTCTCTCTCTGTGGACTCTACGTATCTCAACGTGTCTGATTGTGAACAACCTGTGTACTCAACGTATCTCCACTCTGTCAGAATAAGTATACTTTAGACGAGCCCATCTTGTGTAAAAGTGGGAGAGCCCCACAACAGTAAGTTACTCGTTGTTTCCTTGTCCCTCTTGCCTTCAAGATGTCCTACGAGTGTTAAAATCTCCAAACCCCCCTTTCTTCATTATGCGTCCCAGAAATTTCAACTGTTTGTTTCTGATTCTAAGTATGCATTTTCTTTTAGTTTACATTTTCTCGTTGCACACACGTTCAGTTTATGGTATCCTCACCATCCTTCTAGAAGTACGTCTCTCTTGCCTCTACATCAGTCCAGCATCAGCTGCCATATAGGGGGGATTGATATTTACATAGAAATGAATTCAAAACTAGAAGAGAGGTTGTGATGTGATTATTTGATGGCCGGCGGATGTAATTATTGGATGATTTGCGTAGAAACAAGCAAAAAAGAATGCGTCTTCCGACTAAATTTGAAATTCCAACGACGTCAGCACCACATTGGCATTCAAAGTCAGTAGATTATCGCTTTATATCTTTGTATTTTAGTTGCATGCGGTCATTGTCACTTTCACAAATCGCTATGTTTACACGCGGGATACCTAGGCGTGTGTGCTCGTGTGTCTGTCTAGAATTGTTTCTCTTTTAACTGTTTGAACGCATCTGCGCGTCTCTGGTTGCATTATCTACCTGAGTTGACCGTAGATGCCATTGATATCCACGCGCCACTCCACTCCACGACAAATAGAAACGATGCTTCGTAAAGATAACGATATCACAGTACGCGCAGATCAACACCTCGCGATGGACAGATTCCTTCTTTTTTTTTTTTTACAAGTTCTGGGTCAGTTAGTAACGTAAACAGTGCGTCAGATTACAAACCTGGGTGGAGGGTAGCTGAAGCGGGTGCCTGTGGTGGAGGGATAAAGAGAAAGGATTGTTGAACCGTGAAAAGAAGCAATGGAAGAATGAAAATAATGTGGGATGTTAATTTCAAAAGTTTATATATATATATATATATATATATATATATATATATATATATATATATATCAAATATGTGGTGCAGTTTAATTTATATTACAATGAATCATTCAGACAAAAAGTAAAGTTAATGATATAAAATGGCGAAATCCCTTCGCTAACAAAATTTTAAAGATGCATTAACCTACTAATCACTGGATGAATGTTATGAACTTTGTTTTTTAAAATTATAAACTGTATTAGGTCTTCCTTAAACATGGAAGTACTTTCTCACTTAAATTTTCAAAAATTCAACCTTAGCGTTGCGACTGCACGCTTCACAAGTTTGCATCTGTTGTCAATAACACATTTTTAAAAAAACGTATTTCGATTTGCATTATATATTTTCGTCTTAAATGCTACCTGAATTTTACAAAAAACAAAATAGTTTGCATGCCTGAGGATGACCGGAGGACCCGTCGAAAGTACTTGTACTCGAAAGTACCTAATATAGTTTATAATTTAAAAAAAAACAAAACAAGGAACATAACAGTCATCAAGTGATTAGTGGTTTAATGCATCTTTAAAATTTAGTAAGCGAAGGGATTTCGCTATTTTATATCATTAAATTTACTAATTTACTTAATGAATATGAATTTTTCATTATAATATATATATATATATATATATATATATATATATATATACTATTTACATTATTCGGACTATTGTGCTCATCTTTATTGCCATATATATTACAACGCAACGTTTCGGCCGTTGTACGCTCCGGCCTTCTTCAGGTGGTTGGAATGTCGAAATGAACCCTTTATTTCGCTCGCTGGGGTAGACTGTTCTAGTTACACGTGTCATGTCTTATGGATGTGACTTATCAGTTTTCTTCTGTTAATTGACCTCTCCAAGTTCTCCACTACCTTAACCAGGTATTGAACTCACAACTCTTTGGGTCCTGTCACTGGATCTAACCAATGCCTTTATCCACTGTGCCATGCGTCCTTAATATATATATATATATATATATATATATATATATATATATATATATATATATATATATATATATATATATATATATATATATATATATATATATATATATATATATATATATATGTGTGTGTGTGTGTGTGTGTGTGTGTGTGTGTGTGTGTGTGTGTATGTGTGTGTGTGTGTGAAATGTGTATGTATAAAAATATAAATATATATATATGTGGAATTATTTAAATATATATTATTTATATATTATATATGCACAGTACTTATTGGAAAGCGCTCAATATCAGTGATAGAGCTAACATATTTAGTTGGATTGATGTGTGTTTATGACCCTTGGTTTCACGTTATTTACGATCGTCAGGATCACAAACTCACATCAATCCATATATATATATATATATATATATGTGTGTGTGTGTGTGTATATATATATATATATATATATATATATAAACATTTAGTAGATGCTTTTGTGACAGTTGATATATTTCTGCACCCTCATTAAGTGGGTGCTAAAAAGTTCTTGGCCTGACCCCAAAAATCGAATGGGCGCTTCTGTAATTGTACACATGGAGGAGACTGTTGAATGGATCGGCCAACACGTTTTAGTATAAACATGAGAAGCATAAAGAATTGTTTACTTAGAGTCCGACCAACTCTTGAAATGCAATACATCCATGCATTCATTATGGCTGTCGATCTACTAAACGATTATGACCATAGCTGACAAGTTTGGCCCATGGTTTTAGTCATGGTGAGAACAAAAATGGCTCTTGAGGCTTGAAAGTCACTTGCAATGCTTATTGCCAACGCGGCACACTAAGATGTTCAGTACAGCGCCTGGCCTGTTTTTCAAATTCTGTTCACTTTGCTCGTGGTTATTGACGTGACGGGTAAGACCAGAATGGTTTCTGTAGGTTTTTCCATACAGCCCATTTCGTTAATCCCAGCGTAGTCAGTCAATCAGTCAGTCAGTTATGTACCATGCATGATCCACGATCATGTAGGCGATCATGTATCTTTCGATACAGGACTGACGGGGCAGATTTTTTTCCCCGCTGCAGATTGCCATTTCTTTCTGCGATAGACATCCAAGGCAATAAACCCCGGTCTATCTGATTAGTATTCACCGCGGATTGATGGGCATTTACAAAGTAGAGGTTAATCTCTTGTTTCCTATTTCGGATTGGGTTTCCGGTTCCAATCGAAGTCTACTCCAATTGTATACTTCTAACGTCTCTGAATCTTATTCATTAACTAGCAGCATGGCCCGGCGTTGCCCGTGCTTGATTCAAAAATCATACGACTCATACAGCAATCGCTATCACTTGACTTAAAATATTTTTGCCCTTCCTTGCCTTTAAAGGAGTGCCCTTTGCCGTGCTGATGTTGCTACATGCCTTACTTCTTGCCTATCTCACACTGCGAATTTTTTTCTAAGCTCTATACTAAACATTAAATCTTTTACGAAAAAAGAACTAAACAAAATGAACACAAAACGATCAGCTTTAAAAAAGGACTCGTAACTGGAAAACCCAAATGAAAGAAGAATGTTAACAACAAATACTTTTTCACACCCAACCCAGTTCTGCGGAATCAGAATCAACGTTGAGTTTAAGGAAGCGAATGAGCCAACTGGAGTAAAGTGCCATGCAGATTTAAATTTTTCCCACTTGTGACGAATGTAGCTATCGATGCTAGTTAACATTTGTGTCAGTCAGCTGTTGGCTCTCACGTTGGCCAATAGAATCGTCCTGCTATTCATGGCAGCCAACTATAGGCTCTCACTCTGGCAAGTAGAAAATGGCCGCAAACTACATGAAAACTACTATAGAAGCATGAAAAAATCGATTATTTCCACTATCGATGGGAGTTGGATAATACATAGTCGGTCTTGGCCTTCCTGCTAACTTGGAGCATGTGCATGTAAATTTTGGAGCCAATCCGTCGAAAATTGCGGCCGTGCATTCGTCACACACACACACACACACACACACACACACACACACACACACACACACACACACACACACACACACACACACACACATCCTGCCTTTTATAGATAGAGATTAAATCTTGACCTCTTCAAGAGTTAGGCAGAGTTAGCTGTTATCATTCCTGCATAGCTGCAAAAACTTCACTTGTTGCCCTTTCCTTCGCTAATACAACACCCAACACCATACAGTAACCCTTCACCTTGAGTGGCTCTCGGTCCTTGTATTGGGTGAACATTAGTAAAGAAATATAAATAAAGAAATATTAGACTATATATATATATATATATATAGATAGATATATATATATATATAGAGAGAGAGAGAGAGAGAGAAAGAGAGAAAGAGAGAGAGTTATATATATACTGCCACTCGCAGCACTGGACAATTATTATCAATAATATCTCTCATGAATACTAAGTGTTTTAATGCAATAGTTTAGAAGCAGAAATAGAACACATCAGATACGAGAAGCTATTAAAAGGAGTAAAACAGTGGTCGTAAAATATTTTTGTTTCTTTTATAAACATTAAAAAATACAAAAAGAAAGCAAAAACCAACCAAGAAGAAGAAAGAAAGAAAGAAAGAAAGAAAGAAAGAAAGAAAAGCGAGGTAGATTTCTTTATAAAAGCGCATCATATAAGTAAACATAAAATCTATCAAGCGATCCTTCTACCTTTAAGTATGCCCCTGGGGTTGCGCATACTCCAGACTTACAAGTTATGTATTATATGTGCGACCCTAATTTAATAGCTTTTTATTTTTGCCATTTGTGTTTCGTCCGAAAGGAATTAAATAATAATATACACACTCATAGGTGTATACAACAGTTTACATATATATGAAAGTATGTACATATATATATATATATATATATATATATATATATATATATATATGTACTGCAAAACTCTTCTATAAAATCTAAGCGCTTCTATGAATATATATATATATATATATATATATATATATATATATATATATATATATATATACTGCAATGCATATATACTGCATATGAATACTTCTAGGAATATATATATGTATATGTATATATATATACACTGCAATGCACATATGCTGCATATATATATATATATATATATATATATATATATATATATATATATATACTGCAATGCATATATACTGCATATATATACATATACATATATATATATATACTGCAATACATATATACTGCATATATATATACATATACATATATATATATATATATATATATATATATATATATATATATATATACTGTAATGCTCTTCTATGAATCTATCTATTTATCTATCTATCTATCTATCTATCTATCTATGTATATATATATATATATATATATATATATATATATATATATATATATATATATATATATATATATATATATATATATACTGCAAAGCTCTTCTATGAATTGAGCTCTCTCAAATCTACCTATTTTATCAGTAAAACGATGAGACCTAAATCTGGTAGTACGCTTAAATTCATGCAATCGAAGTAGCAAGAAGGAAACCTCATTAGAACAATTGCCATGAAAATATTTATAGAAAAGCCACAGTGAATATAACTGATTTTAGACTATATATACGATTTAAAATTAGGAAAGTATTCGGTAATCTAGTTTAGGACATATTGCACACGGTTATTCGCGTTCTCGGTTTTTTTTAAAAATTATTTCACCCCAAGCAAGGCAGTAAAGCCACTAAATACCCAAATTTAGTGAGGAATAAGCTGAGAAACCCTTATTGAAATGAGTGAGTGAGTGATTGAGAAAGAGAGAGAGAGAGAGAGAGAGCGAGAGAGGCGGGGAAGGGCAATAAATGACCAAGATTCAAGGAGACTGTTGAAACTTGACGTATGGTTCGTTCTACTTCGTCGCCATTGTTGAGTCTTGACTCATTGTTGAATCTCGCCTATTGCATGGAATAATAATGCAACACAAAATGTACTTAGAACAAGAATGTATTATAACAAGAAAGTGTACACAATAAGTACATATAGTATTTCTGTATATTTCTGGGAAGACGTTCCTGGAGAATGTGTTGACTAGTCGCAGTCGATCAGAGTCTCTAGTTGGATCGCGTGATTCCTCCCCTCGTCTTCCGGTACCAACCATTATTTATATAGTTGATAGTCACCTATGCAGATTAGGTGGATCCTACACAACAGAGACAGAAGACGACAATTGATGTTGCTTTAAAACTTTTGACAATCGTAGCTGACAGGAAAGCAAGAAACCAAAAGTAATTTTCCACAAGTGAGAAGTGCGAGAGAAGAAACTATTATCATAACGGTTACGGTTATATTTAGTCATTACAATAGTAAATTTCTGAGACCTAACTGCCAATCTAGTACCGTACTTAAATTTCTGAAGTCGAGGTACCGATAAGGAAAGCTCATCAGAACAATGACCAATAGAATTTATTTACAGAAATGGCACAGGGAAGCTACGTTAAGACGGTGACTAAAGCCGAGATGCTAAGTCAGGACCGATGATATTGATGATGTTTCTTTGTTTTCTTTTACCAATTAATCCAATATCCATTTAATATCTGTTTCTAATATCTCTTTATGCTTGTCTTAAATGAAATGTCAGAGACGTACGCATATCATTCAAAAGAATTTTATCGTGGTATAAACGTTTACACGCTTTTATATTCGCGAAATAATTACCTATTTGCAAGTCAGTAAGTACTGGAATATAACGTTTCGTCTTATATGACATAATTCAAAATACTTAATTATGTACGTCTAAAACCTGTACCAAGGCATAAAAGTTGATAGTTTTTATGTCTGGGGTATAATTATCTTCTAACTCAGTAAGTATTTGAAATTTTTATAAATGTTTTGTATGATTGCATGACAATGTTGCACATTTGACCTCCTGTATTTTTTTTTTTTTAGTTATTTGTTTCTTTAAATTCTAAGATATATTAATGAATGTTTGTTTGTTAATGCGTTTTAATATGTTCGGTGTGCCAAAGAGAGACGTTGTTGCATGGTAGCAAGCGTATAGATGCTATTTGATACGGGGTGGTATCTAAAATGCAGAAATCAAAAGCAATCTTATTCTCTTACTCTCTCTTCCTCATCTTTCTCTCTCTTTCTCTATCTCTCTCTTTCTCTATCTTATTTTGTTCATATTCTTACGACTTAATCGCTGTCAAACTTGGTTATCCGCGCCAATCCTATTTGCACGCATGCGTAGATATGGCCATTCAAAAAGTAAACATCATTTTTTTTTGGTCCATTATTTGCTTAACACTTGGCTTAACTTGTAATCATGAAGATTCTAGAGATTTGTGACATTTTTTTTTTAATCGGTATCACTCGATGCAAGGCAGTAAAGCTACTAAGTTACAAGGGGTTACAGGGTGTGGAAAAATTAGGAACAGAAACATCAATAATGAGTGGGAGGAGGAAAATCTAAGTCGATAGCGATTGGCATTGCATTTAAGCTTTTGAAGATTAACGTTGATTTGAAAGCATGAAGTTTCACCAGCGATAAGTGCGAGGAAATGAACTGTTCGCATAGTATTTACGGTTACATCTAGCCAGCTCAACTATAAATTGATGACTTCTCGACGCCATTCTAGTACTAAATTCCAAAAATCTAGGTACCATAGCCAAGAGCTCATGCGGACAATTACCATGAAAGTATTTATAAAAAAGACATAGAGAAGCAACCTTACAGCGGGAGGCCAGATCAGGACTCATGATATTGCCGATTCTTCTTTGGATTTTATCGAGATCAAGTTAAATAGCAGGGACATCGGACCATATGTGGCAGCAATATTCTAAGGATGGACGAATGGTGGTCATATATATGTAGGATAGATTCTAGACAGAAAGATTATCTCGCACGACACAGTGAAGCAACTTTCTTAAATGCTGACCTAGGAATGGATTCAATATAGTCTTTCCACTTCATGTCAGAAAAGAACGTTATTCCCAGAAGGCGCAACTAGTCACTTTCCTGGAGGTTAGCATCTGCCATGCTGATGAAAAGTAGAATGAGGGATGTTAGATGATTAATGGAGAGAAGTTTAGTTTTAGAGGCGTTAAAATTGACATGCCATCTCATGCCCCAGTTAACGACGAACTTGAAGTCGTTTGGATGTCGGGGTGCCGTTTTGGCCTTGTTGGTCAAATTAGCCTTACAATCGAGGCTGGAGTAAATGGATGTATCATCAGTGTAGATATCAACTTGAGAGCTGATGTCATCGGGAAGGTCATTAATGAAAATTAAAATCTGGGTAGGACCAAGGATGGAGCCCTGGGTGACACCCGCGTTAGTACGAAAGGGTCTATACGAGATCTTTATAATACGTGTTATATAAAAAAAATTTCATCAGAACAAATGCCATGAAAGTATTTGTAGAACGAAAAGACAGAGGGAAGCCACGTCACAGCGGCGAGAAAGTGACTGAAGTCGAGATACTAGATCAAGACCGATAACATTACAGACTCTTCTTTGAATTTTGTCAAGAATCCCGGGATAGATAGTCGGAGCACCAGACCAGATATGACAGCCATATACAATGCACGTACGTATGGCAAATTAACAAATGTGCAAAATAGATTTTGATGAGAAAAATTGTCTGGCACGACACAGTAAACCAACTTTCCTAGCAGTAGACCTAGAAATTGTATTGATTCAATATAATCACTCCAGTTCATGTCAGTGGAAAACGTGAACCCAATAAGGCGCAAAGACAATATAAACTTTACCTAAGACTTCCATAGACAGATAGACAAACAATTAAGAAGGAGTATCAGAAAGATGCGTATGATAGTCATTGTAGACCAGTGAACAGTAAGGGATAAGTTTTAACAACCGGGAAGAAAGATGAGTTTGTTCGCTCGGTGGTTAGCATCCGCCATACTGATAGAAAGCCAAACAAATGTTTAAGGTAACTAAAAGACATCAGTTTCGTTTTGGACGAGTTCAAATTTATATGTTTACACTATCTATCTATCTATCTATCTATCTATCTATCTATCTATCTATCTATCTATCACAGTCTGTTTACATCAATAGATCACCGTGTACCCAATGAGGATCGAACTAATTACTCAGTCGAAATGTTCAAGTAGATTAACACACAAATAACATTACAGAACCTTCTTTTGGATTTTGTCAAGAATCTCGAGATATATCGTAGGAACACCAGACCCGATATGGCAGCAATATTCAATGCACGAACGAATGGTAGATTCATAAAAGTGCAAGATGAATTCTGGCAAGAGAAATTGTCTGGTACGAAATAGCGAACCAATTTTCCTAGCAGCAGCACAAGCAAATTATTCAATATAATCATTCCACTTCAGATCAGTGGTAGACCTGAGCCCAAGAAGGCAGATAGACAGGCATTTAAGGTGGAGTATCAGAAAGATGTGTAGTCATGGTAGACCAGTGAACAGTAAGGGATAAATTTTTACAACCGGGAAGAAAGATTCATTAAATCGTTTCTAAGTATTCATGTACACTCAATAAATTAATTTCAGAGTACTTCATCTTTTCCTGCGATTTCATATATAAGAGATACATATTTTTCTTTAAATTGAGATTTTCTTAGTTGGTCATTTGTCTCAGTGTCTGTACCTCCATATTTAATAAGGTCTTCGGTTTCCCCTGACTGAATTGAATATCAAAAAAAAAAAAAAAAGAAATGAAAAAAAAGTACCCCAGACTCAATTCATATTACTTGATATTCTTATTCAACGAATGTTTGACAACTGAATCCCGATTTCCTTACATATTCTGGTGAAAATCTCCTATTTTTGCTTTATGTGCCAGCGGGGATAAACGATTGTATATGGTGAATTTTAAAACCGCCCTCCTGTCATTTCCTGTCAGGATCTTAAGCACTGGTTGACACGACTCCGAATTACCGTCTGGCGTAACTTACGAACGGTGAATCGGGATACCGAACATGCAATGCATATTGTAGTATAAGTGGTGCTTACTGACTAAGGGATGTTTTGGTGTATGTCATCATATAACTACACCCCTGTGTACACATGTACATAGACTAATATGTTGGTATCCCCACAAACAAAATTATCCCAACATCCCTGACATTGTTAACTTGATATAAACACACACACGTAGAGGATGGGTGGGGTTCATCATAGGATCAGTTAGTGCCACAGGACGTTGCTATTTAACTTGCTTATAATTAGGACTATGGATACGTGGCCGAGTGGTTAGAACGTTCGCATGAGACTCGGGTTCGAATCTCACCATGTTCGATTTGTCAGGAATGAAACTTCATCGGACAGGAATTGTCGGCACCAGCGTGAGGCAGCTTTTGAAAGTGCCTGAAAATCATACCATGGCTTGACCCAAGCCTTGTGAGTGAAATTGGGTAGACGGGATCCGTCGATAGCTGTGCTAGCACGAAGTCACAAGCCATCGTGGCCGAAGGCTTAAGCGGGCTGGCCTTGTTCAAATTTTTGATCACGCTAGATGACACGCTCTTTACCAGAAACTGTAACTAAGGTCTGCTCGGCATAGCTGCAGTATAAAACACAGGTGGGCTCTGTGAGTGTTGAATGAACACAAATGTGCCTGAGCAAGCGTCTGCAATAGGGATTGGCTAGCCGCCCTAGTAGACGGGTATCCTCGAACACGAGTGGCCAGCTATATATATATATATATATATATATATATATATATATATATATATATAATTAGGAACGCGACTATTGTGAAATTCGACTCGACTTTTCTAAGCTTAGTAAATATATATGAGAAGAAACTGTCTCACATTTCAACACACGTTCGTTCTATAAACATTAGAGATTTGTGTTCGATTCTCAATGGATGTTCCTCAATTTTTTACTTTGTTCCATAATTGTCAAAATATTAATAAATAACTGTGGGAAGATAAAACTACTTTATTGTAGGATGTTAAACAGATAGTTTGCGGCACATTTGGACAAGCTGAAAAAAAAATTAACAGGCGATGTTTTTCCTTTTCTTCATTTTGTTCGAATCTAGTTAAGAAAATAGAAAATATACACGAGGATATATTCAGACAAATAAAGTTAAAGATGGATAAGTTAAAAAGGAAAAGGTTATTTTACCGGTCTCGGTAAAATAGACCCCCCCCCCCGGCTATTTTACCGGTAAATATTTTTTTAAATTATTATGAAGGCAGGTAATGCTAAAAATAACAACGCATAGATTTATTTAATTTCATAGTTTATTTATTTTTCCCATCAATTGTTAAAACAATTTAAAATCTTTTCCACCATCCATTGTTAAAACAAGTTAAAATCATTTATTTGTCATCAGTTATTTAAAGAAATATAGAAGTCTCTGAATATTTTAAACACTTTCAGCATAACAGTCTCTGCAAATCCTAAACTTGCCCTTGAGCATAGTTCTTTCGCCAGTATACTTCAGGTGCATCCACTGAAGACAACAGTCACAGACTACAGAATCCATGTTGTTCAAGTCCTGCCTACACAGCTCACACAATCATTGCGTTGACAATCTTTATTACTGACAAAGTAGCTAAGTAATATGTAGATCCCTGTCACTGGATGAGTTCTTAATAAATGAAGTTCTTAGTTCTAAAATACTATTTACACCTACCGGCAGAATAGCCTTGGTATCTATTTTACCAAGACCGGCAAAATAGTCTATTCGAATAAAAAAAAAAATGTAATTCGAATTTATTCACAATATGGAAATAATCGGATAGCCACAGGAGACCGTGTTTAAGGGCAGTAGAAGTGACTATATTTGTTAATAGGAGAGAACCTTTGTCTTCTGCAAATGAGATATGATTGAGAACCCGAATAGGGCCAGAATAGATTCGGATTATATTAAAATTACAAATAGATTCGATCCTACCAAATAAAAAAAGTCCAGAATTAAAAATATAGCTATAAGGATTCATGGTCGATATGTTTTCGTCTTAAAGCCTAATATAATGGGTCTCGCTCGGTATTTCAAGTAGTTGTTGCCCGCATTATAAGGGGACCTTCGTCGTGTGATTTTGTCATTTCCATCTCCGTCTGGTGTGCAAAGAAAACCTAAACAACTTTTGTACACCTTCGTCGCCCATTCCGCTTGCCGGCTTGACAAGAGTAGACCAGCGTGAAGAAATACAAATCACCAGAATGAATCAGAATAAATATGTCACATGACATTCTTTCTCTTCTTTCTTTTTTTTTTTCTTTTTCTTTTTTGTGCTTTTCTCTAACCATTGATCCTAAAAATCAATTGAACAGATGCGGTCTGACGAAAGTATCGAAAACAGTATATACAAATCGAAGTGGGCCAGCTGACATTTGGAGAAAGTTGTCGGCTCCTCTAACTCACTAAGACGACTATCCATCACTAACGTAGGCGGCCTACAGTTGACGGCACGATGGGGGTGTTAACTTCGCATATAACTATTAAGCTTCGTAAATAATTCCATATATTGATGACTCTAGTACAAAGTAACAGTTTTGAGGCGTCTAATATACATACACACTCACACGCACGCATATCCATACACGCACTCACGCACACCGTGTATATATATATCTCTTCGGCAGAATTGAGTCACTGTCAGTCACTGTGTGTTTATCTAAATCTAAAAATAAACACGCTAAAATTCACCTTCATCCCTGCCGTGCGACAACGGCTTAGTGGGAGAAGTTCCGACTGACGCAAAGTCAGTCGGGTTTCGATCCTAGCTAGCTACACTGATGAGCTGCGAAACAGTCTGTCTGTGGATGACAAAAATACATATATAAGTGTTGACTTCTATAGATAGATAGAGAGAGAGATATATGGACACTGTGGGCAAAGGAATAAACACAACGTGGTGCTAAATATCTTGAAGATCGTTTTCATGATTGAAACTGACATTATATTGATTTTCCAAGCGTACCTCAGATGTAGCACATGGCCGAAAGTATAGGGTACCCAGTGAGGATCGAGCTCACTGTTCAATCGTAACTGCTTTAGCGAGACAAGCTTGCTACCCATTGCACCACGCCGAGGTGCCCTTGAAACTGTCATTATATAGTGTTGAATTCTACGTCTGCACCGTCGATGTCTACGGACGCTCAAACTCCGATACACAGCATTTTTCTCACATAAATAAATGAAAATTTAAACATACATATCTGTGTGTGTGTGTGTGTGTGTGTGTGTGTGTGTGTGTATTTGTGTCTGTGTGCGTGCGCGTGTGCGGTTATGTCTTCCTAGGGCCTATACTTATTAATCATCAGTGACGATCCGTTTAAATCTGTTACTGTTTGTTTAGTTGCAAGTAGGTCAGGCCAGTCCTTGACTTGACCTGCTATCACTTTAGCACCTGAGGCTATTTTGATGGAAAGACTGACTTTTCTGTACAAACCCTGACCACGAAACAACAATGAAGATTTTTTCAACGAAAAAAAAAAAACGTTTTTATTGCATTTAAACAAAAGTCAATTAGTTATTTGCTATGCGTGATACACGCTTAGGCGATCATGTATCTTTCGATACATGACTGACGAGCCAAATTTTTTTCTTGCAGTCGGCTGACATTTCTTCCTGCGGTAGAACAGTCGCCATCCAAGGTGATAGAATCCGGTATAGAAAAAGAGGATCCATACCTTACCCAAGAGTATTAGTACCTAAGTGAATATAATGGATTTGAGTTGAATTCGAACTCGGCTCTACGATTACCTGAGTCCGACTTGCTATCCAATACTCCACAATACAATTTCCGCGTTAAAGCTGTTTTGTTTTCTGTGTTAAAAGGGTTTTGTTGTATAAACTATAAACAAATCGCTTTTGACTCAGAAACAACGTGATTACTTTTGTTTAAATGCAAGAAAAACATGTTTTCGTTTACGACAAGAGAATTCCGATAGAGTGATTTTGCAAGCGTAGTTTAGATGTGGCACAAGGCCGAAATTATGGGACACTCAGTGAGGATCAAACTAACTCGTGATTGTTCTAGCGAGACAAGCTTGCTAACCAATACACCACCTCGACGTGCCCACAAGAGAACTCGTTATATATAGATATACATCTGGTTTAGCGAACGAAAATTTACCCCCCACCTCACATCCATTGCAAGATAGTGAGATGATCCTCAAATCTAGCGTATTTAAATTTTGAGTTAACATGTGATTTCCGCGTCACCGATTCCACGATTTAGACAAACAGCTTACATGTTATAGTCTACCTAGATTGGGATGAAATCTTCAGGTCGTAGGTTTTGTTTTTGGTATTCCCTTCTTTTAGGTAGATGACTATCTCTCTCACTCTCTCTCTCTCTCTCTTTATATATATATATATATATATATATATATATATATATATATATATATATATATATATATATATATATATTATAAATTAACTGATTAAAAATGTTTTTTCGCTACACAGTAATAACCATGTTTCAAAAATGGAAGCTAAAAGCTTCGAATTTAATTTTGTAATTAAATTAAAGACATTAGTTCCATTTTCTCGTCAAGAGAATTTTGGAGTAACTTATCTTTTTAAATTTACAGTTGTAAAGGCAAGGCAAAGGTTCATAATTGAGTGTTTCCAAGGATACAGAGAAATCTATTCATCTAGACAAGGGGTGGTAGCTATTTCAATTTCAATTTTCGTTGTATCAGTTAATAGTTACATTCGAAAGCGGGGTTATGTTTAGGGATGGGTAGGTATGTATTTTTCAACAAATTCTGACATCCGCTAAATGCATATCTTACTGTTCTTTCTTTTTATTTATATATACATATATATATATATGGAATATATTTTAAATTCAATATTGTTGTTCTCCTAGACTGAGCCAAACCAATCTTTTTTTAACCCCTAGTTTGCAGGGAGAAGAGATGAATTCTAAAACAATATATATATGCTTTGAGAATAGATGAATCCATATTACATATATACTGTTTCGCAACTCCTCAGTGCGACTAGACAACCGACTGCCTCAAGCCCGGATCGAGACCCAACCGATTTGGTGTCAGTAAGAGCTTCTACCACTAAGCCATCTTCACTCGACAGATTGAGTCAGCCAAATCTAGCGTATTGTTTTTACAAACGTAAACAAACGCCAAGCAGCCATAGTGCTCCATTCATTTTACTAAAGAGCGTCGCATTTACGCAGGTGACCGTTATTTTTTGAATTAGCTTGTCATTCAACAGTGCTCAATTGAAAATATATTTACAAAAGCTATATGATATATATTATGAAATGGATTAAGTCCGACAATTACCTTAATATAATTTTTCCGTTTATACTTTATTTTTATAGTATAATTTATTTAAGTAAATGGTCTATCATTTTTAATTAAACAGTATTAATGACATTTAACGGCCTGAACTTTCGAGAAATTTCGTAGAAAATATGTTCTCCGACAGGAATCGAACCTGTAACCCCAAAGGGAACCATCATTTGATCTGATGTGCTGTTAATCATTGACCCACGTGTATAAAGAATGGCGAGTGTCTCGATTAATTTATAAAGGTTTTGGGAAAATTCTTATGCGATTCTCTGACAATGTCATTGATAAAACCTTTTAAAACCGAATATCGATTACTTGCTCTTAATAATATATGACATCTTTCTTTGGGCGAGATTTTATTCATCAATATCTAGTATTTCTCGCCTTCATAAACTTTCCCAATCTGTGCCTTATCTATAAGTATTTTCATAGTAATTCTTCTGATGAACTTTCCTATTTGGAACTTCCACTTTACCAATTTATGGTGCAGAAGTATATTGGCAGACAAATTTCATCATTTTACAGTTAAAAGCACGCAATTTCTATGTTGACACTTTTTTCTTTTGCACCTCTTGATTGCGGAATTCTTTTTCGGCTTGTTGCTTTCCAGTCAACATTGATCTTCAAAGATTGAAATGCAACGTCAATAGTTATCTTCTTAAATCTTTTTTTTTTTCATTGTTCTATCACCTTAATAATGTTTGCATTTCTCCTATTCGTTCACATTCAATAACTCATTGTGGCATTATTGCTTTACTTGGGAAGTAATTTTACATATATATATATATATATATATATATATATATATATATATATATATATATATATATATATATATAGTATTAAATTGTAAGAGTATTGGGTACCCAAGTTGGTGGGGTTTTTTTTCCGCAGTTTACTGGTGTAAAGGCATTTAGGCGGACAGGATTTTGTCTTAAAATCCTCGATATCAAAAGGTAAGGATAGAGTGGTAATAGAATTATACTGGAGAAACGTCTTGTTCCACATTAGTTATATAAATATACCTATAACTCTATCTATCTACTATCTATCTATCTATCTCAATATATATGTATATATATATATATATATAAATATATATATATATATATTTATATATACTGGAAATGAATTAGTTCATATCCCCAAAATAATTTCTGATGAAGCTTAATTAAAAGCGAAATATGTTAAATTTGTAAATGTTTCCTATATGTTTGTTATCCTATCATT
The DNA here is from genome assembly GCA_964036315.1 of Acanthosepion esculentum. NCBI lineage: Eukaryota > Metazoa > Mollusca > Cephalopoda > Sepiida > Sepiidae > Acanthosepion > Acanthosepion esculentum. Next base: position 58,313,415 of record OZ038476.1, on the reverse strand, counting down.
ATGTCGCATATATATGGTCACGATAGATCTCTCTCTCTTTCTCTCTCTCTCTCTCTCTCTCTCTCTATATATATATATATATATATATATATATATATATATATATATATATATATATATATATATAGGGATATATATATATATATATATATATATATATATATATATATATAGGGATATATATATATATATATATATATATATATATATATATATATATATATATATATATATATATATATATATATATATATACGGATACATACATATATATATCTATATATCTATATATATATATATATATATATGGACAGAGAGAGATCTACCATGCCCCTTCGCGATGTAGCTGCTCGTGGCTCTTCACAGCTTCCAGTCTTTGTAACTTTCAACAATAGTTGCTCTTGTACGAACAACATTTGTCTTTATGTTATTTGTTCCTTCATCCAACTGCTAAAACGTGTCTAGGTTACCAACAGATTTCGTTTCTTTCTCTTGCATCTGATGTGTTCCCTGAGTGTTAATTTCTCAGTGCCTTCTTTCCTCAACTCATAATGCTACTCCAAATATGCATCTGTCTCTTTCTGATTGTTAGTAAAATTTTCTGTGTAGCTACTATTGTTTAAACCTTCTATTTTCTCACATATATTGTCAATATTCGTCAATAAAAGTTCATGTCCTCCTTCCCTTTGTATGTGACGCCGTTGTCCAATAGTCACTGTCATGCAATTTGGTAACAATAGAACTTATCAGACTAATAGATTGATCTGAGAAACTACGCTACTGAACATAGTCCGATAAGAGGCGCCTATTGATATGTGTGTCTATGTATGCATGATTCGTGTATATATATATATATATATATATATATATATATATATATATATATATATATATATATATATATATATATTGAGTAAATGATAAATATCGCAGTTTTTCTTCATTTTTTTTTTTTTTGAGTTCACCATCAGGACAAAGGTGGGGAAGTTGCCGTTGGTATTACAGTTGCCCACGTCATCACCGCCACTGCTGCGCCTGTCGTCGTCCCAACCTCGTGACCAATCCCAGTTCTTTGGTTACAGTTCCCACCATTTATTCGAACAATGGCCCGGACCCGATTTGCCGCTACCAAATGCCAAACACTCTGTTGAAAGGAAAAGTGATTGAGGTCATAAGTACCGAACATTTTACGCACCAAAGCAAAAAAATACGTGTTTTTTTTTTGCTTCTTTTTTTAATGTTTCTTTTCGTAATTATTTTTTATTTGACTTTCTCTTTCTTTCTCTTTCTCTTTCACACCTACTTTCTCTGTTTCTTTGTCTTTCTCGGGTTTTTAATTTTCTTTATTGTTTATGGCCTCTTGATCTTTCAAAGAAAGACTTAAGATGCTGAACCCGACATAGCTCTGTTTAGATTTGTTTCGCTTTCTTTCTTTCTTTCTTTCTTTCTTTCTTTCTTTCTTTCTTTTGTTATATATTTACACCAGACTTCTTTCCTTTCTTCCTTTTTACTTTTTATTCTTTCTTTCTTTTTTAAACACTCCTTCATTTCCTTAATTTTTTCGCTTTCCATCTTTCTTACTACGTTTCTCTTTTTTCTTGTTCTTTCTTTGTATCTCATTTATTATTTATTCTCGCCTTTTTCTTGTAATTTTTATCTGTCCTTTTCTCTCGTTTTCGTCCTTTTTTTTCTTTTCATCTCTTTTTCTTTCCCTCCTTCTTTATTTTTTTTACATGTTCTTCTTTCTTTCCCTATTATTTTCATACCATTTCTTTCTTTCTTTCTTTCTTTCTTTCTTTCTTTTGCTCCAGGCAATTATTTCCTATATTACCCCTATAGCGATTTTCTTTCTTTCTTTCTTTCTTTCTTTCTTTCTTTCTTTCTTTCTTTCTTTCTTTCTTTCTTTCTTTTGCTCCAGACAGTTATTTACCATAATACCCTATAACCGCTTTCTTTCTTTCTTTCTTTCTTTCTTTCTTTCTTTCTTTCTTTCTTTCTTTCTTTCTTTCTTTCTTTCACGTTCCTCGTTCTCTTTCTTCCCTGCTTTGTTTTCTTATGCGCATTCATTTCTCCTCAGACTGCATGTTATTTATTTTCAGTGCTTTGGTATAAATGCTACTTGCAGATGGCGTAAAGTGGGACTGTAGTCGTCTTTATTCTGATATTCTATTGTTAGAATCCCTGATGTATGAGTTCGTTACCACATACTTACCCATAAGAGGGAACAATTTTCACTTTCCTCCGTAATTCAACAGTAAATATTAGTTCTTGATCTATCTATCCATGTCCATATATATACAGGGTGAGGCAGAGAGGACGGGCGTTTTTGAAATGGCTATTATTTTCAAAAACATCCGTCCTCTCTGCCTCACCCTGTACATGTGTGTTTGTGAGTGTGTATGTTGGTGTTTCCAACGGCTTAGTGGCAGAATCTCCCGACTGACGCCAATTCAGTTGGGTTTCGTTCCTAGTTTGAGGCAACCGGACGTCTAGCCACATTGATGAGCTGTGATACAGCGAAACAGTCTGTCTGTGGATGACAGTATATAT
>OZ038476.1:58255865-58305865 GCA_964036315.1 Acanthosepion esculentum | reverse complement strand
TGTGTGTGTGTGTGTGTGTTTGTGTGTGTGTGTGTGTTTCTTTCTCTCTCCCCCCTCCCTCTTACTACATATAAGTTTCATTAAAGACGACTGACAAGGTACTGCGATTAAACTTTTTATCCAATTGTGTGTGTGTGTGTGTGTGTGTTTGTATGTGCATTCTTTTCTGTAAATAAAGTGTGTCAAAACTGCCCGAATGTTCGACATGCTTGAGTGCTTTCGGCTATTCTATTAGCCATTATCAATGATTTTTTTACAAACTTATTATGTAGATCTTTATATATATGTATCTCTAGGGATGTTAAAGTTATTTCCAAACACGGTCAGCACATTGTGGCCGTGTTCATAGTTGATGTTATTGAGTGCTGGCTTATTTTTCTTTTTATTATTAATGCATCAATTACTTTTAGCCCTTTTTGCACATGTGAATGAGGCTATTATAGTTGTATTTTCTACGAGTACGTTGCGGATGGATTTCTGTACTTTTCCGTGTGTGTTTATGTTATAGCGATTTTCTAAGCCCGGCTTAGATGTGACACAAAGCCGAACGTATTGGGCACCCATTGAGGATCGAACTCACTACTCGTAATTGATCTAGCAAGACAAGCTTTCTAACCATTACACCACGTCGAGGTGCCCATGTGTGTTTATGTTATATACTGTACCTATGAACACTAATGTGTATGTCCCAATATTCATAAATACATTGGATACTATTGTAAGTGGGAGCAATATGGTGTCTACGTAGTCAACCAATAGCAGTGGTTTACCTACTTCAAGCCGCTGGCGAGTATAAAGATTACCATCTCATTTCCAGCGATATGTGAATTCGTATATAATATCGGTCCTTTGTAATTTGAATCTTGCAAGTGGGTTGTTGTTGTTGACGATAACCTTAAATGTCTTAAGTTTTTTTATATAGTAGATAATTTAATTTTCTTGTTCTGGTAGCCTGCGGTTGTGTATTTCTTTATAATGTCCCTAGTAGCTAATAGAATAGCTGAAAGTGCTCGGTAATATGGAACATTTTACACACTTTATGCTCAGAAAAGAAGACACTTATATGAACACTTGAATTGTTGAAATTGAATAAAAAGTTTAATCGCAGTACCTTTGTCAGTTGTCTTTAATAAAACTTACATAAAATAGGGATTACAGCCCAAAAACATAATTATATATAAAACTGTTCTTATTTGACACAAGTTGCGCCCGATACGGTCTTTTCTTGCTGCAGCTCATCTGCTTCAAGGTTTAACGTGTTGTGCATTCAGAGATGCTCTTCTATATAACTCCGTTTTAAACATGTTTTTTTTTTAGATACTGTTGCTTTCTATCAGTTTGAAGCAGCATGCCCAGTCTCTTCTGACGACTTTCATCAACAAGTGATTTTCACGCAAGGAATTGTCACTCACAGATTTTTTTTCATTTCTAACCATTCCCTGTAAACCCTAGAAATGGTTGTGCGTGAAACTACTTGTAGATCAGCAATTTTTAAAAATATTCAGACCTGCTTGTCTGGTACCAACATGCATACCGTTGCAATCATCTTTCTTTCTTATACTAATGCATGAAATGAAATTCACTAGATCATCATAACAATATTTAAATGCCTATATACATTAAATTGTTGCAATTTCATTGGCTGATTAGAAATTGATATAAAAGAGCATTTGTTCATGGACACTTAAGTGGCCGGTGATCGTATATTGGCGCCTCATTGTGGTGTAATGGATCGCAAGCTGGTCACGCAGGTCTTGTTACGGATTAGCGAGTTTGATTCTTAATTGATGCTCTATAATTATAGCCTTGAGCCAAAACTAAGTTACGGTTTACATCAGCATATTAATACGTCAGCAGCTTAATACTGAATATACACAAAATTTCTATTTTTCAACTTGACGCCTCGGCGTGGATTGTTCTGCGTTGTTCTCGGTGGGTTGTTCTACTGGAAGTGGCCACCAGTAGACGGGTGCACCATAGATTCATGGATGAGTGGGACGAGACACTTGCACTGGCCCTGGGTGGGTGCAACGTAGTCGTAAATTGAGACACTTTGTCAGTAACAATACTGCGGCATTTAAACAATCTTTTATTGTTGTCAAGGTGGTGATGGTGGTGTAATCATACCTTTGCATCACCATCACCACCAGTCTGAACCATTGATACAAGACAAGACGGATCCATACTTTCATGTCGCTTATGCCAAATTCTGGCGATACCATCCGAATATTGTGACAAAAATTGAAATTCAAAGGATCAGGCGGATTTTTCCAATCTTCTATTGTCTAATTTTGTTTTATCCTTAGTAAATTGTCGTCTCAGTTTCTTGTACATATCTTCTCTTGCTGTAGCTCATCTGCTTCAAGGTTCAGCATGTGGTATGTTCAGTGGCCGCTTTTGTATATCTCCATTGTAAAGAGTGAGCTACCGTTACCTTTCTATCATTTTGAACCAGTTTAGTCATTCTCCTCCGTCCCTTTTCATCAACATAGTATATCTGCTTACAGAATTGCCGCTCACCAGAGATTTTTTTCTGGTCATTATTTGATCAGCAATTTTTAAAATCCATCCAACTGGAACCAACACCATTATAATATCCTAATGCTTGAAATGCTGTTTTATCCATGTCTTCAATATGTACTGTGAGCGTTAAAATCTACAAGATTTCTCTCTTTATTACGTATCTGAATTATTATGTTTTATGAATGATATCTCTGTCGCTTCAAGTCTATTTTTCCCATCTGTTAGAATTCTTTTCAAAATGCATACTTATTTTGGGAGATTAATCATCACAGAGCAGTTCAGCATTTTTTAAACAAATTTTTCCAATCTCCTTATACTTTGCTTAGTTTCTGCAAGACATCTTTCACTGTCCCAATGAGCCTTCAGATCGATTCTACAAACCATTCGGCATCTGATAGTACAGATAATTAGGTTTTTGCATGTGCTGACACTCCTAAAACAGCTAACCTACTGGAATTGCCTCTTTTACTGATGACCGTGCATTCTTTCTTCTTAGTGTTACTCCTTCCTTCTTGCTTTTCCTTGCTATATTTTCTAAAAATTCATTTAATGTTCTTTCTGGAACTCCCACCAACAGATTGTCATCTGCGTATCTTATATTGTTAAGATCATATCTGTCAATAATAAACGCTGATAGATTTTTTAAAATTCTCTTGGGATTGTCTCGCTATACATGTTATATAATCCGGTGTGAAAAGGCATCCTTGTTTTTTTTGGTTTTTTTTTTTAAATCTATTTTTTACTCAGCCTTAAACAATCTCACTGCCGTTTCTACATCCAATAGCTCTTGGAAGGTTATGTTTATGATAAATATGTAACGTTTATGGGTTCGTAAGACTGGATCTTTGTCCGCGTGTTGATACCGAGGCAAATGTCAATGAAGAAAAAGCTCGAGGGAGCGAGAAGAATAGGAATTTTCTAAAAAATTGAAGGCAAAGAAGAATAAGAAGCAGAAGAATAAGAAGGTCATTATCAGCAGCAGCAGCAGCAGCAGCAGCAGCAGTAGTAGTAGTAGTAGTAGTAGTAGTAGTAGTAGTAGTAGTAGTAGTAGTAACAACAACAACAAATGGAGGAGAAGAAAAGTAAAAAAGGAAAATCTAAAAGAAAGAAAAAGCAAAGACAATGATAGGAAAGTCTGAAAGAAAGAAAAAGCAAAAACAATGATAGGAAAGAGGAAGAAGAAGAAGAAGAAGAAGAAGAAGAAGAAGAAGAAGAAGAAAAAGAGCAGCAGTAGTAGTAGTAGTCGTAGTATCAACAACACCAACAACAAGTGGAGAAGAAAAGTAAAAAATACAAGTATGAAAGAAAATGCAAAGACTATGATAGAGAAGAAGAAGAAGAAGAAGAAGAAGAAGAAGAAGGAGGAGGAGGAGCAGGAGGAGGAGAAGAAGAAGAAGAAGAAGAAGAAGAAGAAGAGCAGTAGTAGTAGTAGAGTAGTAGTAGTAACAACAACACCAACAACAAGTGGAGGAGAAGAAAACTAAAAATTGCAAGTCTGAAAGAAAATGCAAAGACAATGATAGGAAAAACTTGTAAGTATTATCAGTAAAACAATCTAAAATAAACAAAGAAATAGAAGAAAAGGATGATGAGAAAGAAAGAAAGAAAGAAAGAAAGAAAGAAAGAAAGAAAGAAAGAAAGGAAGGTCAAGAAGGAAACAGGAGAAAGTTAGGACAAAAGGAATTAATAATGTCAAAGAAATCGATCAGTTAGCAAGCGAAATAAAGAAATGAAGAAATTAGAAAGAAATAGAAAGAATTCAATGGAAGAAAGAAGAAAAAGATAAAAAGGTAAGAGAAATAAATAAAAAATAAACCAAAAAAAAAAAGAATTAGAAACGTATGTCCAAACTACAATAAAAAAAAAAAAGATTGATTGATTCATTTTTTTACGGTTTATCAACTCTTTGCAATCTATTTAAAGCCAGGAAATATTTTTAGATTCTAAGAATTTTTTCAGATAATAATGGTTTAGTGATACAAGCCTTACTAATTAACCCATAGCTGGGAGAGAAGAGGTGGACTCATGGCTTTCCAAAGGATAAGTGAATATAACGAATCCAACAGGAATTAGAACTCGGCTTTCTGATTAACAATTCCGAGCCATTAACTATTACACGACCCACGCATCCAATCTTACAGCACCTGGTATTCCAAACCGGTTACTCATTTAGGTACTGACCAGGCTCAACATTGCGAAAATTCAGTGATCGTACCGCTGTTTCAACGTGATATGGCCGTAAGCCTACAGACAAAAGAGAGTAATAAATATTTCACAAATATATAGAGATGAAAAAGAAGATAAAAAGAAGATTGAAAAACTGGGCAGAGGGAAAGTGTTCAGATAGGGTAATGAAATAATTAGGGAAATGAGGTTAAAGAAGAAAATGAAAAGCGGAATTTTGGGCAATAATGTGACTATATATATATATATATATATATATATATATATATATATATATATATGGAACTAAATATCATAACTCCACAAGATATTTTAAAGTGCATTTCGTTAATCACCTTGATAATACTGTACAAGACAGCACGATGCAAAATGGCGCAAAGCCATCGTTAACATTAAGAGGAAGCAGGAGGAATTCTGTCAAATGCTCTGGTGACACATGACATTATTACCTGGTTGGTTATTTCATTGTTCTGTTGCTGTAAGACATTTGACAGAGCGGCGACAACAGATACTCAACTTAAAATCAATATATGCGAAGCGACTCTTCTAATGATATAATAATAATAATAATAATAATAATAATAATAATAATAATAATAATAATAATAATAATAATAATGGAAGAAGAAGAATCAAACTATAGAAATTAAAACAAGAGCAGTATGTAATCATTCTGCCAGACAGATAGATAGATTGTCAGACAGATAATGAAATAACCATGCGATAGTCGTAAACGAGTCCATGTCGTCTGATTCTATCAATTTATGTGCGTGCGCATATGCGAGGAGACACATTTTTGAATATCATTGGTTGGAGCAATTTGTTCCTTTTTTGAATTTCTTTTGCATCAGAAAATCGATTGTTTTCTTGTTTTGCTTTTTTTTTATTTATTTCACGTTAACAAAAACATCATTCTTTTTCCTTATTTCGTGACAATTTTGCTGTCGAATTCCATGCTTGATTCTGTCTTGATGTTTTTTAAATTTTCTTTTAGTCATTATCTTTTCTCATTGTTCTGTTGAATTTACGATTCTTATGGCGTAATCGTGGTCAGAATTCGATATCCTTCGGTTGCATACATGCAATCACGCAGATTTGTAAATAAATGTCTATGGATGAACGAATATATTTAGGTTTTTACAGTCATCCAAATGTTATATGATTTTATATATATATATATATATATATATATATATATATATATATATATATATATATATATATATATATATATTATCATTGTTCATATATATATTATATATATATATATATGCTGCGATATCTTATATATATATATGTATATATATTATCATTGTTCATAAATATATATATTATCTTTGTTCATATATATATATATATATGCTGCGATATCTTATATATATATGTATATATATATATATATTATCTTTGTTCATGTATGTATACATATATTATCATTGTTCATATATATATATATATATATATATATATATGCTGCGATATCTTATATATATATATGTATATATATATCTATATATATTTATTATCATTGTTCATATATATATAATCATTGTTCATATATATATATATATGCTGCGAAATCTTATATATATATATATATATATATATATAAGATATCGCAGAATATAAGATGCGCTAAAAATAATTACTAATAGAAACATGCATCCTACAAGGGGATCTATGTAATCCCTCAGACTTTGAAAATGTATGGTATATAATTTCAGCGACTTGAAAGACCGGTGTCTGTTAAGCAATGTCGACTCCGGTCAGTACCTAGATGGTTGGCCTGTTGGGAATACCGGGTGCTGTAAATTGTTATGTGCAGGTGGCGTAATGGATAATGGATAAGAATTGTTAATCGGGGAACCCTGTTCCATTTCCGATTAGGTTTATTATATTCACTTACCCTTGTGAAAAGTATGAATCGACCTTTTTCTCTCTCCAGTTATCGGTCAATTAGTAAGACTTGTATGGCTAAATCGTTAATATCCCAGAAAAAAACCCATTTAAATCTAAAATATTTCTTGGCTTTAAATAAACTACAAGGAGTTGATAAGCCGTAGAAAACAAATCAATCAATATTCAACATATTTCATGCTAAATTCATCGTGCAATATATATGACGGCCTGTCTTAAATACTGCATATATATATATGCTACATACCTACGGACGATAATGGGTATGTCTCCATTCACACATATACAGTAGTAAATACTATATGTTGGTCTGCAGTCGGAGATTTGTCTCCAGCTGTGCTGGTCAAACTCTCTGCCTCCGGGCAGAGAGGACCCCAGATGAGGTTATCTCGAAGGACAGAGTCTCGTCTCGGGAAACAGCTACCCGGCCCCAAGGAATTTTTGGCCAGGCCTACGGGCTCGGCGACCCAACATTAAATTTAGCCTTGTGCTACATCTGACAGCGTGGGGCGGTTGGTAGATATCCTATAGTTGGAGATTCGTCTCCAGCTGTGCTGATCAAACTCTCTGCCTCCGGACAGAGAGGATCACCAGACGAGGCTATGTCAAAGGGTAGATTCTCGTCTCAAGAAACAGCTACCCGACTCCGTTTTATAAGGGGTCTACATGAATTTTGGACCGGATATCCTACATTAAATTCGGCCTCGTGCTTCATCTGACCACGTGGGGTGGTTGGTAGATATCCTGCAGTTGGAGATTCATTGTGGAATTCATTTGACTCACTCCTAGCAGTTGACTACTACTTCTACGCGAATCTTATATGCGTAGTTCGTGTCCGAAGTATTATCGTTTATTACCAGTCTTCGCATGATTATTCTATTCAGTAAGCTTCATATATATATATATATATATATATATATATATATATATATATATATATATATAAGATTAATATAAGACAAGACCTTAAAAATCCATAGTCAATAATAAATTTATTTCGATGATTATAAGCATATTCAACTCATCAGACCGACTACATTTCATAAAATATAAATTTATTACTGACGATGGATTTTTAAGTTTTTTTCCTAATTATTCTCATAATTTGCTCAGTATCATACACTGAGCTCTCATATGGACGGAATAATCGCTACCAATAATATTTTGGTATTATACATATATATATATATATATGTATATATATATATATATATATATATTTATATATATATATATATATATATATATATGGGGGGGTCATTGTGTGTGTGTGTGTGTGTGTGTGTGTGTGTGCGTGCGCCCGCGCGTGCGACAATACATGGTGATTTCACACTTTAAGCCATCTTCAGTCACGGTTAACATGTAGTATAATTCCGATGACCATACTGTATATCTCTAAATAAACACCTCATACCGGGCGTAACAGCAAAATTGTCCAAATCGTGTAACAGCAATATTGCCCATTTGTTAGATTATGTTTGAACCGTTGAGAAATGATTAAAGATATCTTACGGGAATTTTCCGATGTTTTTATAACACTATTGGACTCTATTTTGAGCAGTGAGAATGTATTAACAGATTGATCGTGATGAAATCGATCATACACGAAAATGACACGCTCATAATTAATTGATTATAGCTAAGGATCGAAAACTCATGAAGGATTGAAATTAAGTTCAAATATAGATATATATATATATATATATATATATATATATATATATATATATATATATATATATATATATATTGAAATTATTAGGAGAAATTGATAATTATATTTTAATGATACATCGAGTCTGAAACCTCAACAGAATGCAGAAAGCACTGGACGGCCGTTTCGTCCTATATTTGGGACACATCAGCAGTGCGCATCCACTACCGAGAATTGAAACCCTGACAGTTAGGTTGTGAAGCAAACACCATACCAACTGCTCCAACGGTGACGAAGAGGTAGCAAATCAGACTCAATATAGCGCCGCTAAGACACAATTTCAATTTTTAATCGATAAAAATTATTTCGACCATTTCTATTGTCTTCTGATGACCCAGATTCAATGGGTACAACTTCTGCCCTAGATCAGATTTCCCTATCAGTAAACAAAATGCTCTGATTTAAGTTCACTATTCAAATCTACTCCAATTTCACTAAAAAAAAATATGTGTGTGTGTTTCCCAGACTCTCTCTCTTTCTGTCACAATACAGTATATATTCATGAAAAAACAAACAAACGCTAAAACGAACGACATGTGAGCATGCAGAAATACATGTGTTGCTCGAAAAGAAGAAATCGATGACATAGAACAAAAAAAAGTACTTAGACGTTCATGAATTTATATTTAAGTAAGTATCTGAAGCCAGAATATTGATTCGAAATGGAGACAGAAAAAAGAAATTCTTAACAAAGAACTTTGTTGTTCATTAACCAAACTTGTGCAAACGAAAACTGTTACCCAAATGCACCCAAAATATTATCATTATATATATATATATATATATATATATATATGATAAAATATAGTTTTAAGGTATACTATGTTTATGTGTTAAATATCAGGAGTAAAAGTGGACCCTGAAGTTAACACCCAGCGGCGACATTGTTTCATGCTTATGCACATGCTGACGATTGCATGTAATCATGTAACAGAATATCGCGGCTGGGTGCTGACTTCAATGTCCACACACACACACACACACACACACACACACACACACATATATATATATATATATATATATATATATATATATATATATATATATATATATATATATTATTTCAATAGTTAAAATATTTTTTCAAAAAAATTTCTTTAGATATGGTGAAAAATCCTTTTTAAACAATAACCAAAACACCTTCTTCAGTTGTCCGTTAAAGAATCAAACACAATCGCGTCCCACACCACGTGTCGTCCGAGTCTAAAAACAAACACACAAACACAGTAATTTAAGTACAACGGACATACGAAGAAAAAAAGAAAAATACTGAATTCTAAAATTAGACACATATAAACTAGGGGTAAGCAAACACGTGGATATTTTTAATCTACATAAATATTTCAACAGTTAAAAATATTTCTTAAAATATTTCTTGAGATATGGTCAAAAAACCTTTTAAACAACATTTAAGACACTATCATCAGTCTTCCGCCAAAATTCAAACACAGTCGCATTCCACATCACGTGACATGCACGCTTCACGACAAACGCTGTAAACAAACACACAAACACAGTATCTCATTTGATTTCTGAGGAAAGACCGAGGTGGTCTGAAATATTAAATATATACAAAAACACAGAAATAAATACTTTCATAAAAAACACCCAATTTTGTTTCATTTATTTTATCCAGATATTATATATATATATATATATATATATATATATATATATATATATATATATATATGAAATGGGAACAAATCAACTATAAACTCAAACGTTCATAATATCAATTTAACATAGGGCTCGATACAATATATGGTACCTAGGCTTTATGAGCTTAAGCGCAGTACTAGATTCGCTGCAACGTCTCATCATTCTATGGTTGAAATGGATAGATGGAAAAAGTTCTATCCTAACAGTTTCTTTTCTCCTACTTCTCGCTTGTATAACTTTCTTCAGGCTTTTTGCTTTCCATTCAAACTTGATATTCAAAAATTTAAACGCAATGCCAGTTCTTATCTTCTGTCTACTCATTTCCTGTCATTTTACTGTTCTCGCTTCTTAATAATGTTTTTCTTTATATTATAATCTTTCAAAATGCTAGCCAATATATACACGGTGCGATGGATAAATCGTTGTCTAAATTACGCAAAAGTAAACATAACACTGACATCTTATTTTAACAGATATATTTACCAAAATTACACACAAATTATTTTGAAATACTAAAGAGTAAATTTATTCAATAAATTTGCCAGTGGCTTCAACCACAGCCCCCAGACGACTCCGGAATCTCCTGCATCTCTTCTGGACGGTCTCCTTGTTTAAGTTGGTGAATGCTGCCATAATTCTTGCCTTCAGTTGATCGTTGGTGTTACAAGGAGTTTTGTTGTTCTCTTGTTCCATTGCTCTCCACACATAATAATCATGGGGGTTGCAGTCTGGGGAGTTACATGGCCATATGTAAGAGGTGATGTGGTCACAGACATTGACTGACAGCCATGACTGGGTTCTCCAGCTCGTGTGGAATGGTGCAGAGTCCTGTTACCAGACACAGGGTCTTCCAGCATCCACTCACTTAACCCGGGGCAGCACTACCTCCTCAAGGCCACTGTGTTGAGTCTGAGAAGATGAATGGAGGTACAACGTCGCCATCACTAGTGTTCACTTCAAACACCTTCGTAATCACCATTCGTATTTGAGTTTCCGGTGAAAATGCCAAGCAGTACAGCATGCCGTTTCCAAATTTCTGGTGGAGTGAATTGCATCATGGTGGTCTTTTTTTTTTTCAAAGATGGTGCCCAATTAACCCTACTATACAGTGCAGTCGACAAAATAAAAAACAAACAACGCACATACGCGAAATTAAAAATATAAAATGACCAAAATATACCTATCGCACCCTATATATATATATATATATATATATATATATATATTTGTCATCCACAGACAGACTGTTTCGCTGTTTCACAGCTCATCAATGTGGCTAGACGTCCGGTTGCCTCTAGCTAGGATCGAAACCAGACTGAATTTTGCGTCAGTCGGAACTTCTCCAACTAAGCCGTCGGCGCACGGCAGGGATGAAGGTGAATTTTAGCGTGTTTATTTTTAGATTTAGATGAACACACAGTGACTGACAGTGACTCAATTCTGCCGAAGAGTCGTGCAATATTAGCTTAAATAGTCACTGTTTACAAATTCACACCTCAAACCAGAGAGCTCAACCGAAATTAATTTTTCAGGAGCCAATATATATATATATATATATATATATATATATATATATATATATATATATAGTATGATAAATTGCGATGCAAAATCTAATATATTTGTCGGCAAATGAAAAATGTGATGCCGAAATCCGAACGTGCATTGGAACATTGAAACATACCTTCCAAATGCTAAGCGAAACATTTAAATATCTGAAAATGTTGTTCGAAACAGATAAAAGTGCCATATACGACCACTGATATTACGTAACATTACTGCTATGTAATGTCAGTAAATGCTCCTATATGGCAGTGAATGCTGGACAATTTCCTCACAAATGAAGAAGAAACATGAGGCAAAAGAGATATGATTCTACAGAAGAATACTGAGAATGTCATGGACGGAGTATGTGACCAACGAGGAAGTTTGAAAGAAAATGGAAACAAATCGGACTTAGAATTAGAATGAGATTAGAAAGAAATTTGCGGGCCTGTAATGAGGAAGGAGGGCTTAGAGAACATATTGAAGAAGAAGAAGAAGAAGAAGAAGAAGAAGAAGAAGAAGAAGAAGAAGAAGAAGAAGAAGGAGAAGAAGAAGAAGAAGAAGAACAACAACAACAACAACATCATCATCATCATCATCATCATCATTCCAAGTCGGTCTTCATTTAAACGGGTTTCAAATTCGTTCATTGATATTTAACAACCCTCCCACGTGGGTCGAATGTGGCACAAGGCCGGTTTAATGTGGGATCCCCGAGCCCGCAGGCTCGGCTAAAAATATGCCCATTTAGAACCCGTATAAACGGGTTCAGGGACTGTCTACCTCCCCGGATGACACTTTGCCCTGCGGCAAAGCCTCGTCCGGGTTCCTCTCTGCCAAAGCAGAGAGTTCGACAAGAGTCGCGCACAGTCAGAGACTGCGACTCGACACGTTCCTTGTTCAAATTCGTTCATTATCGGTTGCTTCAGATGACCTGCCTCTTAGACGCCCCACCTTTTTTGCAAAGACAACAATAAACAATTCTCGACTTTGCTTGAAGTTAAGATTCCAAACAGAAGCGTTGCTGCTATTGTCGCTGGAAAAGCGAAGTTCCACTGTTATTTTACTGATATAGCTAGCTACGAACTTTGTTATTTAATAATTAAACGCTTCCTCATTAATTCACTGTAATTGTCGGAGTACGATAAATATCAAATTATTTGACGCAATTTCAAACTTAAAAATGAATCTATTCTTTACTCATAATAGCAATTGAGCAATTATACATTTAAAGCCTGTGAAAGGTTCAGACGCACAAGTTGAATGGGTCTCAGTAATGGTGGTATAAACGGTGAAAAAGTCGAACCAGCTTGCACATGCGCAGTGTGAGAAAAATAAGTGGTGTGGTAAAAGAAGAGGATGTGGCCAATTGTTTATTTGATATGGTCCTCGTCTTGTTCGACCTTTTTATCTGAGATCTCTTATCCTCTTTAAAACGTTTCAAGTAGACTGTTCGGTGATTTTTTTAAACTTTCCTGTTATCACACCTCTTTTTTTTTTCCATTCTAAAGATCCCACCAACAAACTGACTTTCTCTCTTATTCTTTTATTTTACTTTCTCTATCTTTTCTTTTCATTTTATTCTTAATTTTTGTTTTCTTTTCTTACGCCTGATAGAGAAAGATGTCATGAGCGGGTGTTGAGCGTCGAGTTATCTGCGATCATTTGTTACACGTAGGTCTCTTTGAATAGGAATTGGAAACGAATGTTCAGCGTAAAAATCGGATCCGGCTAAAGGTGGACGGAACATGGACACTCATAAATTGGTGCGACGAAACCGGAAACTAGAGGCAAGATATCGGTTTACTATTCGGGCTCTGCCGGTGAAAATATCCAGAAGAAAATTTAAAAAAAAAAAAAAAAAGAGATAAAAAAATAATGATAAAGAAAAACTGCTGCAAAGAAACCGACAAATAAGCAAATAAAATGGAGTAAAATATAAATAAAAACAAAATTGTCCCCCTGAAATCACTCTGAAATGAAAATAAAATAAGTAGCGGCAATAAAAAAAAATGCCATGAAAAGACAAGCAAACTTGAGCCACCTTCAGAAACTAGATAAGAACATAATAAGGTGGTAAAAGAACCGCTGAAAAGTGGAAGGCCTAAATTGCAGATACTGGCTTCTTGACTTCAGCCGTGTATCTGCCCGTTTATTAGCGAAAAGCGGAGACCGGATGAGCTAGATAGGTGAGTCACAATCTACCGAACGGAACATAATATACTGTTGTCATTAGCGCGGCATCAAAAGTTATTATCAACTTAGCTGATCAGCTTTCTCGACTTAAGACACGATGGATCAGCTCGCACAAGAAAGTAACATAATTCGTGGAACAGGATTAGCAGTTAAATTATGTGCTTCATTTCTCGTCTCAAACCTTTAGTTGGCGAGAAAAAAGGCCGGCATTCGAGTCTAGGTAAAAGTGGCAGGACTTCGAATTCTGATTTACAAGGCAAACTTTCCTAACTTGAAAGAATGAAGCAGCTCAATAATTCTACACGCATCCTATCATTTTACTCAGTACCTTCACAAGATAATCTTGAAACTTAATAAGCATTGAGAATAATTGTTTACGTGCTTAATCTATGAATGTCTACTATCTTTCAAATAATTAATACTGAATTTTGTGTTTAAACGATAATTAATACTGGATTCTTTTTTAGAAACGTATAATTAATACCGAATCTTTATTTCATTTTTTTCATTTAATACCCAGTTTTATGGTAGGCATTAATGTGTTATGTGTAGAAATTTATATTTAATACTGAATTTTGATAATACTATAATTAATATAGGATTTTTATAAGCCTATAATTAATATAGGATTTTTCATAAACCTATAATTAATACTGGATTTTTAAAAAACTTATAATTAATACTGAGTTTTGTTTTTATTACTGTAATAATAAAGCGCAGTGTACGTGTGTCCGTCCGTCTCTGCGTCCGTTTCTTGGTCTCGGGATTTATGCATGCGCGTCGAATAAATATAACAATAGAAGTATTAATATCCATCAATTATTTACAGCATTATTATTTTTAACTAGCCTAAAGTCAGCCTGAAGGCTTTTTCTTCACATTAATAATCTATCTATCTATCTATCTATCTATCTATCTATCTATCTATCTATCTATCTATCTCTCTCTCTCTCTCTCTCTCTATATATATATATATATATATATATATATATATATATATATATATATATATATATATATATATTATAATATTATATTATGTCATATTTAATAACAAAGCTAAGTGTACGTGTGTCCGTCCGTCCGTCCTTTTTTCAATCTCGGCGAATTATAAATAACCTGAAGTAGCTGGTAGTAACTACTGTAGTTAAACGCGATTAAAAATTAAATAAATAACTCATTTAAAGTTAAATTTAATATCTCGAAATGTTTAAAAAAACAATTCTTTATTAAAGATTTAAATTTAATTTCGCTTTTACAATTAATATCGTCTAATTAAAACGTAATTTAAACTTAAGCGTGGCACGGTACGTGGCTCATATGGTTTATTTCTTTTTCCAGTACGCGTACTGTGACGTATTCGAAATATTACATAGTTCATTTAAGAGCGACTTTATATGACGGGGTCATAACGAATGGTTATTCTAAAAGAAAAGAAAAATTGCGCGCAAATTAAATGGAACCAAACTACAGAGATCGCTTGCGTATTCGAAGAAAAATTATGCCGAATTATAGTGTCGAATAAAGATAAAGCAATTTTATTATTTCTAAATTCTTATAACGTTTGCGTACATAGGACGCCGAGGGCCCCCAAAGCCCTATCCCCACAGGAGCTAGCGTAAAGTCCGCCCGAATGGTTGCTTCTAGGCTAGTTTATAATAAATTCATATCAACTAACTGATTTTATTTCACAACAAAATCAAATTCATTTTTATTCTCTGAAATCAATAAGATTTTGAGGACACACACACACACACACACACACACACACACATATATATATATATATATATATATATAGAAAGAGAGAGAGAGAGAGAGAGAGAGAGGTAAAATCAGAACAAATGGAATATAATTCCACTGTCCGTAAAATTTAATTTAAAAGAGGGCTCAATACAAAGTACAGTTAAATATTATTTATTTTAGAATAAACAAAACAAAAACATGTTAAAAATCGCTACACAATTGCAAATATGTCTCAACACTACAAATGTCTCTCCTCGGGCGAAGGTAAACTACTGGCGAGTGAACGTTTAATTTAATTTCTAAAGCAGAATATTTCCTCTTTTTTCGAGAAAAAAATACAGAATTAAAAATAGGCTTGTGAGCTTTACCGTGATTAACCAGTAGAATGTGACCTACGTTAAATTCAAACGCACCGAATTCTTTCTTAATTATATAGGTCATGACACGAAGTTGTCTGCATATAAATCCTAGACAATTTTATTATGGACAGATACAAATAGTTACGTTATTTCGTAAGATGTATAGAAATCTGGTTTTTCAACTTTCCTAAGAAGTAAAAGCGAAAGAGGTAGGGATGTAATTTAACATAATGCTAACTAGTTATATGCTCATTCAGCTTCCTACATAACATTTTGTAGTTGATAAATAAAAAGCCCCTTTAAGAAACTGGTAAATAATTTAACCGTTTAAAAAACTATCATCTAGTTCACAATCTTCCTTGGTGTTTTGAACAGAAGTAGAGCGTTATCCCTTGTTTCCTGTTTAGGATTAGGTTTCCGGTTCCTTCAAAAGTTTTCTCCTTCTCTTTCACTTCCGGTGGCCCGTTACATTTTGGTGCCATTATTACCTTGCTTGGGGCTTATTCTGTAACCCTCTACCACAAGTGACTCTTCGGCTTTGTGGGTGAACAGCATTGTAAAAATGTATGTGCGTGCGCGCGTGTGTCTGTATGTATCTCTATTAATATCTTCAAACGTTATTGGATACTCGTATTTGAAACAGACGACCCATTTTTATGTATACATTAAACAGCATAATCGAGAAATCTTCATAAAGAAAGTGTGCTCTCTGGAACTGAGCAGATATGGGCTTCCGAAAAAATATCGGATGTTTGCTCTCTATAGAGAGTTGCTGTTTTGGGACGCTCTTCGTGACCGAGCGGTAAATTAGACCGGATCAAATGTTGGTTACCCCTACAAAGGGGAAGCCGTTTCTGTTCCTACAGGTGAAAACATTTTCTTTATTAAAATTTCTCGAATACGCAGGCAGATAGGCGTAATACAGACTGTTTAAAATATAAAATATAAATGAAAATGGGTCGTCTATTTCACATACGAGTATTCTCTACTAATAATCTTTGAAATAATAAAAGTGTTGGATTAAAAATAAATTGATTAATTGTTTAGAAAATATAAATATATATATATATAATGTTATTTTTATTATCAGATATTACAATAAAAACATATTGAAATCGTTCCACAAAAGTCTTCATGTTTCAATACTTTGATTGTACTTCTTCAGGCGATGGTAAGTAACTGGTGATTAAATCATTTTTTAAGTAAATTTCAAAAACAAAATGCTACCTCTTTCCTGAAAATAAAGGAGAGGGGCTACATAAGAATTAAAAATAGACTTGTGGGTATGTCTTGTTTAACCAATTAAATATCAGATCTGCGCTAAATACAAAAGTAAGCTCAGAGGGAGTTATTTGTTTATATCATGATAAACCGGAACAGGGACTGGTCATTATTGACAGTTTCGGAAAGTATGTAAGCAACACATGTATTGTAATTGTAGACAAATATGATATGTTCATTTTTTGAAAGGACGTTGTGGGAAGAGGTAGGAGAGTAATTAGAAATTTTTAAAATTTTAGATTCAGGAAGCTTCTTAAAGGGGCCTGTAAATAAAATTAAAAATGTGGAACATCTATATAAGATATTAATAATACTTACTGGACGACAATACCTAGCAATATTAAAGCTGAATAAACAAAATAAGATTACTCGTAGAAGGTGGAACATTATTTACTAACAAATTATGGCTATAGGAAATGGTAATACGTAATTTTTTAAAAATTAACTATATTTTAAGGTAAATATAAACTATGTCGGCAATTTACAGTTAATTCACTCCTTTGGTTTAATAGGTATTTTTTGTCAGAAAATTTGATGATTTCTAGTTTTTCATGTAGACATATGAGGCAAAGTTCATTAAAAGATTTACAAGTTCTATTTTTTTTTTAGTATTTTCATTTTACCGTAGGGGTTTTATTTACGTCTTTTAAGTTCCAAAAATATTTCTGTACGCGTTATTGGTGAAAGATAATATATGTCGGTACCAGCTAGTTTTAAAGTAATTCTTGGTAGTCCCGATATAAATTTTGTTAACTGTTGGATTTTCTATAGTATACATATGTATATTATCACTTTTTGCAAAAGTGAAGAGTCTTCAGTTTTAAATACTTATAATGTAACCACAATCAATTTGCAAGTGCTTGCTACCTGGAAGAAAACTGACTAATAGCTGCACGTCATGCTGGCGAATTTAACAATATTCACGGACAGACATTCGCAGTTATTATCAACAGGTTAAATTGTCAAAACAAATTGTAAAAGTTAGATTTCTAATTAAAAAAAAAAATTATACATTGATATACTCAGGCAATTTCAGCTATACTTAGCCATTATTAAGGGTGATCTTATTTTTAATTTTAACTCAATGTATATATTTTTTACATACATACATAATTAATGCATTCAATCCATGAAATAAAAAAATTAACCGCAGTTCTTTATCAGTCTTTTAACGAAATTTGTGTGTATATATATATATGACAAAATGGAAAGTTTTTTTTGTGACGAATTTCTCCCGTTTGTCATATTTTTTTAAATACTGCTTATTGATATATAAAATTATACAAAATTATATATCATATCATATATATATATATATATATATATATATATATATATATATATATATATATATATATATATATATATATATATATATATATATATCGTGGTGGGGTGGAGTGCGTATGTGGATAACTATAAAGCTGGATATTCGTTCGGTTATTTTAACGGATGGCTTTTGCATTCTCTTTCTTACTATCACCCTCTCCATGTCTGTATATATCCCATTACTCCCCTTCACTATTTCTCTTACTCTTTCGCTCCCTCGCTCTCTCTTTCTCTCTCTCTCTCTCTCTATCTATATATATATATATATATATATATATATATATATATATATATACACACACACACACATACACACACATATATATATGTATTTCTCTCTCTCTATATATATATATATGTATTGCTCAGTTTAAGGTCACTATACGCCCGTGGTGAATACCAGAGTTGGATTATTGTTAGACTAACTCACCTATAAAAATATTGTCGGAAATAAATGAAGGAGAAAAGCTTCTTTTTTTTTCTCTTCCCGTCAACACCAGCTGTTTCTGTTTTTCCTTGAGCTATCAGAGCATTCGTGGTCAGATAGATGAATACCTACGCCTCGCTTACAACCCATTCTTAGCATTTCTACGTTTACATGTTTAGACATTGCAATTGCACAAGTACAAATTTCTCGTGATGGAGAACATAACAGATTAATTTTCTGGCTTCTTTTGTTTTACTCAGCTGAGTAGTCGATTCGGAATAAGAAAAGTTCCCCGCCTAAAGTGAGATAGATACGAACATTTAACTCAAGAATTCGAAAAAGATAAATTTAAGTATCTGTTTCATTGATGAGAATCTAAATACTTATTGACTAACAATCTGAGGAAAACTAAAACAAAGTTTATTACAAGTCTACCACCGATTTTCAAGAATCCTACCGGATTAGCCGTTCAGCCGAAGAAACAAAAGTAACACAATGCGTAGCTGACCACACATGGAGGAAAAAGAGAAATCACCGCCCTATGTGGGATGAGGTTGAAATAATAGACAGAGAACATCACTGGAAAATACGAGAACGTAAGGAATCAGCAGATATGATAATCCACAAAAATATACTAAGCCGGCCAAGCATAGAAATGAATACAAAATGGGAACCAGTAATAGAGAGTGCTAGAGAAAAGCAATAATAACAATAAAATTGCAATATGAGCTCTTGTACAAAATAAAGTGATTACTGAGAGATAAAGTTTATAAGTCCCAAAAATTAATACACTGATGTCCTCATGGATAAAAGTGTTGGTTGGATCCAGTGACTTGAGCCAAAAAGTTATGAGTTCAATACCTGGCTACAGCAGTTGTGAACAACAAAAAACAAACTTGCAGTTGAGTTAAAGGGAGATAACTGAGACATCCGCAAGAGGCATGGCACGTGGGACTAGAATAATCTAACCCGGTGGACGAAATAAACGATTCAGTTGCAAATTCCAATCACCTGAAGATGGCCGGAGCGTACAACGGCCGAAAACGTCGTGAACACGACAATAAAGATGGGGACAACAGTCCGAAAAATGTAAAATAATGAAAACGTTTTAATGATACACCTCTGACACACCAACTACGCCTTTCCGGTATCACTGACTGTTAGAAACTAAACTCGCGCCACATACAACGCCAGTTGTTACGGCCTGGCGTATTAGGTAATCCCGAGCCAAGGGTGAATCTTGTTACTTTATTCATATCGATCGTCACTTTCATCTACCTTCTCTATCACTTTTATCACTTAACCATTTGTTATGGTGTAAAACCATAGAAAGATAAAACGGACTCGGATATGGGTTAAATAGTATATTCTTGGAAACGTAGTACAGAAGTAGATGTGGACAGGAGAGTACTTTCTCTCACTGGTGTCCCGACTCACTCATTCAGTCACTCTGTGGCTACTACTCGGTGACCCTCGCTTGGTGACTCTCACTTGGTGACAGTATATTTAACAGCCCACCCACGTGGGTTGTATGTGGCACAAGGCCGGTTTAATGTGGTTTTTCCGAGCCCGTAGGCTCGTCCAAAAATATGCCATTTCGAACCCGTATAAATGGGTTCAGGGACTGTATACCTCCCTGGACAAAACTTTGCCCTAGGGCAAAGCCTCGAAGGAGTTCCTCTCCGCCGAGGCGGAGAGTTCGACAGCAAAGAACAGTCTAAACGACTGTTCCAGTCATTTGGTGACTGGATATTTAAGAAACCTCCCACGTGGGTCGCATGTGGCACAAGGCCAGTTTAATGTGGGTTCCCCGAGTCCGTAGGCTTGGCCAAAAATAAGTCCATTAGAACCCGTATAAACGGGTTCAGGTACTGTCTACCTCCCCGGTCAGTCTAAGAAGGTCTGAGCCATATACACTGCCACAAAATAGTCTGGAACTATTATTTAACAATAGCATATAATCCAAATTGCAGCAGGACCGAGACGGAGAAGAATAGAACATAATTCAAATGACTAGAGAGTGGAGACTGGGAAGAACACAGGATAATCCAAATTACGGTAACGCGGAGACGGATAAGACTAGAAGATAATCCAAATTATGGTAGTACGTAGACCGATAAGAATAT
The DNA here is from genome assembly GCA_964036315.1 of Acanthosepion esculentum. Lineage (NCBI taxonomy): Eukaryota > Metazoa > Mollusca > Cephalopoda > Sepiida > Sepiidae > Acanthosepion > Acanthosepion esculentum. Next base: position 58,284,853 of record OZ038476.1, on the reverse strand, counting down.
AAGATAATCCAAGTTACGGCAGTGCAAAGGCGGAAAAGACTAGATGATCCAAATTTCGGTAGCATTTTACGGATAAGAATAGAAGATAATCCAAGTTACGTTAGCACCTAAATGGATAAGAATAGAAGATAATCCAAGTTACGTTAGCACCTAAAGGGATAAGAATAGAAGATAATCGAAATTATGATAGTACGGAGACCGTTAAGAATACAAGATCATTAAAATTATGGTAACACATAAAGGGATAAAAAAAGAAGATAATCCAAGCTACAGTATCACATATAGGGATAAGAATAAAAGATAATCCAAATTATGGTAACACCTAGACGGGTAAGGAAAAAAGACAATCCAAATTACGATATCACCAAGACAGACAGGAATAGAAGATAATCGAAATTACGGTAGCACCAAGACGTATAAGAATAGAAGATTATCCATATAACGGTAGCAAGTAGATGGATATGAATAGAAGATAACCCATACTACAGTATCACGTATATGGATGAGAATAAAAGATAATCCGAATTACGGTAGCGCCTAGACGGATAAGAATATAAGATAATGCAAATTATGATAGTACAGAGACGGAAAAGAATAGAAGATAAACAATATTACGGTAGCACCTAATCAGATAAGAATATTACATTATTCATATTTCGGTAGCGCCTAGACAGATAAGAATAGAAGATAATCCAAATTATGGTAACACCTAAACGGTTGAGAATAAAAGATAATCCTAATTACGGCAGCACCTAAACGGATAAGAATAGAATATAATTCAAATTACAGTAGTGTCTAGACAGATAAGAATAAACTATAATGCAAATTACGGTAATACCTAGACCGATAAGGACAGAAGATAATCCAAAATATATTAGTAGCTGGAAGAATTAGAATAAGAGGTAATCAAAATTACGGTAGCGCTTAGATGGATAGTAATAAAAGATAATCCAAATTACGGTAGCATCTACAGGGATAAGAATAGAAGATAATCCAAATTACGGTAGGACCTATACAGATATGAATAGAAGATAATCCAAATTAGGTTAGCACATAGACGCATAATAATAGAAGATTATCGAAATTACGGTAGCATGTAGACGGATAAGAATAGAGGATAATTCTAACCACAGTATCACTTATAAAGATAAAAAAGAAATAATCCAAATTACGGTAGTACCTAAACGGATAGGAATAGAATATAATTCAAATTATAGTAACGCCTAGACAGATAAGAATAGAAGATAATCCAAATTACGGTAGCACCTGGACGGATTATAATAGAAGGTAATGCAAATTACGTTAGCGCCTAAAAGTATAAGAATAGAATATACTCCAAATTACGGTAGCACCTAGACAGATAAGAATAGAAAATAATCCAAATCACAATACTTCGGAAACGGATAAGAATGGAAGATAATCCAAATTACGGTAGCACGTATAGAGATAAGAATAGACGATAACACCTAGTTGGATAAGGACAAAAGATAATCCGAATTACGATAACTCCGAGACAGATATGAATAGAAGATAATCCAAATTACGATAGCAACGAGACGGATAAGGATAGAAGATAATCCAAATTACGATAGCAACGAGACGGGTAAGGATAAAAGATAATCCAAATTGCGATAGCACTGAGACGGGTAAGGATAGAAGATAATCCAAAGTTTCCTAGCACCGTTCTCAGTTCTCATAGTTTCAGCGAGATTTACGGAACAGAAATAACTATTTAATGAAATTAGTCACAGAGTCGCTATGTAAATTCCAAATAAAAATCAACAATACCAACGCCAAACAAATATCAAGTATAAGCATGACATTGTCAGTGAAAGAAACAATAACAAATAAACGCGTCCACGACATCCACACGCGTAAGGCACGCTGATATTTTTCGCACACAAAGCAAATAATTATATTGCGAAACAAAAACAGGATATTCGGGTTAAGAGATGCTGATAGATAATTGTCTTTTCCCGCGGGTAATTTATTTATAGCGGTATGCAGGCAATGCGTTGTGGCAGGGTAATTTCCAAAAGAAGGAAAGAAGTTGTCCACCATTTTTGTCAAAAAAAAAAAATTAAGGGCATGTTTATTTATTTATTTATTAGTCTTTCGCCAATTCGCTGAAGTTCTTGGCGTGTGGTCGCACAGTGTCGGCAAAAGCCGTCTTGGCTTTCGGAGAACGGAAACTGGAGAAACAGAGCTGTCAGTCACAATAACACCTCAAATTAATGGCAAAGCAAACCGTTTATAAAAACACAATGAAGATAGGTATTTTTTTAAAGTTTTTTTTTTATAAAGCAAATGGAATGGATAAAAAGAAAATAAAACGAATAAAGAAACGACTAACGGTTATAGGTGCACAGAATTTATAAGCTGATTTCAGATTATTATTATTATTATCATTATTATTATTATTATTGTCATTATTATTATTATTATTGTTATTATTATCATTATTATTATTATCATTAATATTATTATTATTATCATCATTATTATTATCATTATTAATATTATTACCATTATTATTATCATTATTATTATTATTATCATTATTATTATTATTGTCATTATTATTATTATTGTTATTATCATTATTATTATTATCATTACTATTATTATTATCATCATTATTATTATCATTATTAATATTATTAGCATTATTATTATCATTATTATTATTATCATTATTATTATCATTATTAATATTATTAGCATTACTATTATTATTATTATCATCATTATTATTATCATTACTATTATTATTATCATTATTAATATTATTAGCATTATTATTATCATTATTATTATCATTATTAATATTATTAGCATTACTATTATTATCATTATTAATATTATTATCATTATTATTATCATTATTATTATTATTATTATTGTTGTTGTTGTTGTTGTTGTTATTGTTGTTGTGTGCTCCTTGAGTTTTCACACCACTAATTTTGTGCGGCTGTCACAAGAAATGAAGTGACAAGTTTTCGCCATACACAAGCAGTCCTAAGTATCCCAGCTGATTTTTTGTATCGCCTCGACGGGGAGAATTTCTCAAACCGGATTGCGTGTACCACCCCACCCCGTCACATACACCGGGGGGTATACAATGGAAATTCAGCGGGTACGCGATCAAGTCTCTCTTACACTCGGTATTTTGCCCCCTCTCAGGATTAGAAGTTCGTGAAATTTTCGTCCTCCCCACCCCGTCGCCTCCGATAGAAAGTGGCAATTTTCTTTCTATACCTGAATCACCCATTGATAATCTACTCATTCGGAAATCCCTTTCGTATTAAACCCAGATCTCTTTCGGACGAAATACTTGATGAATTTGTAGAATTTTTTTTCAATGGTTCAATCGCTTAAAATCTTTTCCCTTCTGAAAGCTTAGACGTTCCACGGCGAAATTGTATTTTCATTTGTATCTAAAAATGTGTGAGATTCCTTCTGCACTTTCCACTGGGAACAAGGTTTTCTTCAGTAAAACCAAAATAAAATTTTATGCAAAACTATCAAATGAAAATAATATATGCGAGCGATTCTTTGAAACATTTCCTAGAATTGATTTTTTTGTTTCAAAGAGCCAATCTCATCCATCTTTTTAATAATATAATAATATACTGAATAAAATTATAAACAAATACTATTCGTACTATTCGTATGTTGTCTATCATATCCACATATTTTATACCATTATATTCTTTACAAAATCATGCACTAACATAGTATGGCTGGACGTAAGGATACGCGAGGAGAAAGATTCGAGAATCAATGGCTTCCGATTCGTCCTAGGATTTCTAATCTTTCCAATGTTTTTGAAACACTTCGGAACTGTTCCATTCGCACCGGTTAATGTCAGGTAAAATTATCTTCATATTTCAAAAACGTTCTGCAGTTTCATGGCAGAGTTCATATATTTTTTACAGAATTTTTTCCATTTCACTGCTGGAGCAATGACTTTCATTATTGGACATGTTTTTTCTTCTCATTATTTACAATCATTACTTCAGTTCTCTTGCATGGCTTGAGCCGATTCGTTTAAAGCCCTGCAAAATTTTGCTGATGACAAACTTCTGGCTTCTACATCTACTATTGATTAGCATGGTCACATTAGAATCGTTTACACAATTCCAGATAGATCGCCACTCCTACTTGATAGTGTCAATTTTTGCATTATGGTTTTAGCTGAATTACTGCATATTACGCAATAGCCAGTTTCATCAATGATTCGGTATAAACACTATTTGTTGTGTCTGTATTCAGCTTAATAAAGTTTGTTTTGTTTGTTTTACACTTGTTCTAGAATGCTATTAAAAGGGACTAACTTTCTTTCTTCACATGTCCTCTGCGCAACTGTCATTGTAATTTCAGATTCAATGCATTCTTTATGCTTTTCTTCTTAGTTTTGTTACTTTTCCTTTTTTAGATTTCTCGTGCTTCATCGATCCATTTTGCCAGTTGTATCACTTGTAACACTAACGGGCCTTTCACTGGAGATCAGAAGGCAACTTTTCTCAATATACTAGCTGTCTACTCAGTATTCAATATATATAAATTTAGTAATGTTGTTTAGTAATATATATATAAATTTAGTAATGTTGTTTGGAGGAGGCAAGGTAGACTAATGGATAGCGGCTCGGATTGAGGAATCGGAGAGCCGAGTTCGAATCCCTTGGGAAAAGTATGAATCCTCTTCCCCCAGTTATAGGCTCTATAGCTTTGGATGGCAACTGGTCTACCGCAGAAAGAAATGGCAACCTACTGCGGGTATCGAAAGATACATGATCGCCTAAGCGTGATACACGCTTAGGTGATCCTGGCACATTACTGTTAATACTGTTTGGAGTAATTCCTTTCTAACCTCTTTGCGCCATTAATGATGGGTGCATTCAGATTCATGTTCTGCATTTTCAATGCTCTACTGGAATATCGATATTTACTATCAGAAAATTGCCTTGTTTACCATAGCAATATAGGTTCTAGCTTGGATGGAGTAATCCATTTGAATCCCAAAGAAATGTATTCTTTAATACAGATTTTGGTTTGTGCCTATACCATTAGCTTTTTTTTATCATGCCGCCGTCGCTTGCACAGTTCCTAGTGGATAACTCTTCCCACTCAGTTTGTACTTATTTACTAGGCCTTTCTACTAAGATAGGATGGGACACACGGTCTTTTTCAAGTGGTGTACCCATACGCATGCATATGGTGATTTTCTAAGCGTAGCTTAGATGTGACACAAGGTCGAAAGTATGGGACACCCAATGAGGATCGAACTCACTGTTAAGTTGTAAATGATTTAGTGAGACAAGCTTTCTAACCATTACACCACGTCGAAGTGCTCTATACGCATGCATATGGACCAAGGGCATAAATTTACCCAGTCCCCGCGGCCACTGTCACGCTAGCGTCGATATAACACTGACCCCACTTAGTGCAATGAAGGCGGTGTAGGGTTGGAATCTCCGGAACTCGGCGCCTTCTTCCATCTCAAATGCGGAAAGGACAGATACTATGGCTATTTACTCGTCCCCACCAGGCATGCACATGGGCTAAGGCCAAAAATTGGCCAGTACCCCAAACCAACATGGTACTGGTGTCGATATTCCACCGACCTTCTGGAACCAGGCATCAGTTAGAGACACAACTGAGAGCTAAAATGTAGTTTGTTCACCCAAAGGCAGATACTACACTTTGATCATTGTCAAAACGCGGAGATGGTGTATGACTATTTTTGTACTTTCGTTGCTAACTTGTTGCATTCATTTATTATATGAATAATAGCTTCGTCCCTATCAGTCTGCATGTGCTAATTTCCTGTAATGGGAAATCAATAAACGTCTTCTTTAAAGGTTATGTAAATAAAGATGATACGTCTGACACATATAGTTATTAGTAGTATAGTAACATTAGTAGTAGTAGTAGTATCAATAACGCTCGGAAAGTTCGAGCTGGTCAAGCAATTCTTTCTAGCCTCGACAGATTTCAAAAGCATTTACGTCGCCTTGTAGGTGATGAATTATTTTCCAACCTGCAACCCCCACTTCCACAGACGCAATGTCGCAAGCCTATCTCTACTCTATTGCGATTTCCATGGAAAATATTCTGACTAGCTCCATTCTCTAGTCCCACCATCCCGGACCTTTACTGCAGAGTAGATCGCTAAACAATATCCCTCGCCGACGCTCTACCTTTCCTTAATCAGACTAGCTCGCTAAGCATTAAGTCATCTTGAGACATCCGTTTGTTTAACCATTATATCTCGCCAAATGAAACGGCCAGTCGAATAAGAAATAACATGGAAGCATAAACCAGTAGTGGAGCCATAGTTGTACAATTATGTATTAAATCTACTCTCGTCTAATACGAAACAGTAGACCATCCAATAAGAAACGAATTCGCTCAACTAGTAGTCGCTTCTGTGAGACAACCTTGCCGATCATCCGGTTACAGTAACCATTCAAGTATAACGCACCATACGTGTGTATTCATGCTCATATCGAGCGATATATATATATATATATATATATATATATATATATATATATATATAGTCAAACCAAATGAGCCAAGGTTTCACTTAGGCAGATCCTGACGATCTGCCTAAGTGAAACCTTGGTAGGTTTGTCTGGCTCATTAGGTTTGACTAGGTTTGCTCTACGTTTGTATTGAGCTCTTTAGTTAGTTGTTTACTCGTATCGGGTTTTTTTCTTTGGGCCTTGAACCTGTATCTGTGCGATTATTTTCGACAGACTTTCATGTTCCTGGCTCTTTCTTTTTTTAAAACCTTTTTTCCCTTCGTGATTGATTTGGCTATTGTTAAATCAAGAGTTCGAAGGTTCTTCGACACGAGTATAGTTACCTCTCTCTCTCTCTCTCTCTCTCTCTCTATATATATATATATATATATATATATATATATATATATATATATATATATATATATATATATACATATACACACGCTCCCTTTCATGGGTAGAGTACTTTTGGAAGAAAGGGAATTTGCAGGCTGGCTGCTCATGGTGATAAATGCTAAGCTCTTCGCTATGAATTGAGCCCTCTTGTAGCCGATAATGCATATATCTTGTATATAATGTGTTAAAAATTCCCTTTCTTCCAAGCGTACGCTGATAGCCTGGGGGGGTGAGACTCTCTGACTGATGTTTAACTATATTGTTTCGATCCCGGCTTGAAGCAATTGCGTATTTAGCGACACTGATGAACTGAGATACAGTCTGTGGATGACTATATATATATATATATATATATATATATATATATATATATATATATATATATATATATATATAGTCATTTATGGTAGAAACGAGACAGTGCTCAATGTAGTTAAACATAGTTACGAAGTAAAAATTAATAAATACACATATACCTACGTTTGTCATGCAGCTTACGATCTGGCAAAAGATGAAAATTTAAGCTGCAGTACAAACGTAGGTATATCTGTATTTATTAATATATACTTCGTAACTATGTTTAACTGCATTGAGCACTGTCTCGTTTCCACCATAAATTAAATTAAATAAATATTTATTTGTTTATCTACGTATGCACGCTAATGCAGGCATATACAGTTGCTAATATCTCGTTATTTTGTTTATATTTACAGTGATATATATATATATATATATATATATATATATATAATTTATTTATATATATATATATATATATATATATATATATATATATATATAAATATATATATATTATTTATTTATTATAATTTTATCATATAGACAAAACCATTTTACTCACTACAAAGATGCAACTTGGTTTCAGTGCATTTTAACTGCACATCTACGGGTGAGGGTCGAAAATGGGCAGTTAAAATGCACTGAAACCAAGTTGCATCTTTGTAGTAAGTAAAATGGTTTTGTCTATATGATAAAATTATAATAAATAAATAATTATCGCTCTACTACTTGTATCGAGCTCTTTTTTAAATTAACGTTGCGAACGTTGTAATTTATATATTACTTTCGTTCTCATCGCATCGTATATATATATATATATATATATATATATATATATATATATATATATATATATGGTAACAAATGTAGATGGCCTGAAATATATATGATAAAAAATATAGATAGCCTGAAACTCATTTGAATATGCAAACCGTTGAATAAAATGCTAAAAAACTGTTTCCTTTTCGATGTATAAAATAGAAATCCTGGTTTCTATGATCGAGCAATATCTATCTATCTATCTATCTATCTATCTATCTATCTATCTATCTATCTCAGTATGTTCCTATCTATCTATCTATCTATATACATACATACGTACATACATATGGGAACCTCGAGGTGGTGTAATGGTTAGCAAGCTTGTCTCGCTAGAACTATTACGACTGAGTAGTGAGTTCGATCCTCACTAGGTGCCCCATACTTTCGACGTTGTGCCACATTTGAGCTACGCTTGGAAAATCACTACATATATATATATATATATATATATATATATGTGATAAAAATATATATTGCCTGACGATTGCGTTTAAGCATGAAACAAACTCGCGCTTCTGAGTGTTGACCTCAATGTCCAATATATATATATAAATATATATATTATTTTACATGCGTGGAACTGTTATATTGGTGTGAGTTCGTTTCAATCATCCTCGTCGCCACTCTTATATTCCATGCTAAGGGAATAAACACATAACACCAGATGGATACTAGAAGAAAGGTTTATTGTACACAACCAGTACAATATGAAATACGGTACAGTTATACACACAGGTCAATCTAGTAGTGAGTGCCACTAATTGGAAGGTCGGACGTGCTTGCGTCGTCTCGCTCTCACCTCGTCTGTCTCTCGTAGACAGTGGACTTTATAGGTACTTACTACCAATAGTGTAATCATTCATGGTGGTGACTGGTTATTCCATTACATCAGGTACTCAGTGGAAAGCGCTCAATATCAGTGATAGAGATAACATAATAAGTTGTATGGATATGAGTTTGTGACCCTGGGTTTCACGCCTTTGTCTAATGATCGTAGGTGTGTGTGTATATATATATATATATATATATATATATATATATATATATATATATATATAGAGAGAGAGAGAGAGAGAGAGAGAGGATAAAATGAAATGCCCAAATATAAGAAGGCGTGTACGCGTGTGCTGGTGTGCATACGCAAGCAAGCAAATAATTTATCGTTAACTTTATGCATGAGATGTAAACGTAATAGTGCTCAATGTGGTTAAACAGAGCGAAGATATGTATTAATTTCTACATATACGTGTACCTACGTTTTTGGCGTGCGACTATAGTTTCGCTGGGTGGTGGTCTCACTTCAATAGATAGATAGATAGATAGATAGATAGATAGATAGATAGATAGATATAAATATGGAAAGATTGGTAAAAAAATGAAATATATTTTCTTAATTAAAACAGATTTAATAATCGAAGCATGCAAAGATACATACCAACATAAACGCTCCGAATTCCAAATCTCGTCTCGTCCTCTACTTCCCAAACGTGATATTGCATCTTTTAATGAGAACATGCACGGTCGCCTCATCGAAGCTTGGTTGCTTTCTTAATCGTGTACGAATTTCTTCTTTTGCCTTATCATTTTTTTTCAGAATATTTGACGGCTTCTTCTTCTTGAAAGAGTATGCCTGACTTCTGTTATCCCACTTTGCACAGCTCTTTGATTAGCAAAAAACCCAAAAAAAATCTGCGTTCAACTGCTGGTACTACCATTGTTCATTTGAAGTTTTTCCAATTGTTTTGCAATTGTGATTCTTCTGTTACGTTAATAAGAATGTCAGTATTTTTTATCTTACCTACATTCAACGCAGCAGCGCCTTACCACTGCGAATCTGTTACTATTTCTCTTTTCTCTTTGACTCTACTGACCCATCCCTTTACTGAATTTACATCAACTGTAAGCACTAAACTCCTGAGAATATCTGCGCTGCATTATCCTTCCAAAAGCATAAATCCTGACAGTTCATTACTTTCTACGTATGTCCAAGGTAGTGTTGCTCAACTGGTGTTCCCAGGAACCTTAGGGTTCCTCAAGAAATCGCCAGGATTTCCCTGAAAAACAGTGATAAATAATCTAATGTATTTCTGAGTAATTTATTTGTAATTTTATATTCGTAAAATTACTATACATGTACGGCATATTGTTGGAAAATCCTTGGTTATTATAATAATGGTCTCGGCCTCTTATATTATTTAAAATTTTTATGCCGGGGTTTTGCTGAGACATGAAAACTATTTCAATGGTGTTAAATAACTGTTAGCAGACTATTATTTTTTAGAGGAAGTGTATCGCGGATCAGACATCCTGATGTTGACATTTGAGGTCAGATGGAAGACAAAACAAGGAAGTCGATTTTGACTGGCTGAACGAGCTTGAGAACGACAGACAGAGAAAGGTTTTTCAGAGAGTTGTTTCTGACCCGTCAAACAATATAGACGTGGTCTCTTTCGTGTCTGAAACGGCTCCCCAGGGAGGGAGCGACCCCATTGTATATTTAGAAGATGTACACGTCGACGTTAATAAACTAACTAAGTTAAGATTATATGTAGGCACTAAACTCCTGAGAATGTCTGTGCTACATTATCCTTCCAAAAGGATATCCATTAATCTATCCATTACGCTATCGGATTGAGGAATCGGAAAGCCGAGTTCGAATTCCATTCGAATCCATCGCATTAACTTACATGGTAATACTCTTGGGAAAGGTATGAATCCTCTTCTTCTTCGCCCCTCCAGCTATGGGTAAATAGACCAGATTCTATAGCCTTGGATAAGAACTGGTCCTACCGCCGAAAGAAATGGCAACCAACTGCGGGGAAAAATCTGCCTCGTCAATCATGTATCGAAAGATACATGATGGCCTAAGCGCGTATCACGCATGGCTCATGACTGAGTGAATGTAATATTCCCTGTGTTGAAGTTCTTTTTTATCTCTGAACTCAAAACGACTGGGGGTCACCGGCCGAGAGAGAAGAATGCAACTTTATTATCGAATGGAAACCGTCGACCAAACCTCCCACCACCACCACCACCACCACCACCACCACCACAAGAGAGGGGGGCATAGAACAAATGATTCCACAAGTGTAAGAAGGTTGAGAAACACTGGTCCAGATGGATGGTAATTTTGAATGAGGATTTTTAAGTGCCTTGTCCCTTTTAGATGAAGTCCTCTAAAGAATCCTTTTCTTTCTCATCTGTGAATTATCTTAACTTTTTGGGAAAGATAGTGGTGTGGTTTCCTATTGCCTTCACCGGTGTTTTGAATTCAGAGTAGTTCTTTCTCCTAGACTGGCCGGTATTCAAGTTAAGGTTGTCCAGTCTTCTCTATTTCTTAACGCATAGCTAGCTGGCGACTATGAACTCAGAAATCCTTTAAAAAAACGGAATATGAATAGGACTTATCTGTTTCGTTTCGGTGCTGTAACTGTTACATTAAACGCGCAAAGGAAAAAGAGATGATAGCTCCATAACTCCTTTTGGGTTTTAGACAATTTATGGTTTATAGCTAAAAATACACCGGGTATTCTGACTCATACTTTGAAAATTGCATTAGAACAGAGACTACTTTTTGACCGACTTTCGTATAAATAACAAATCTCTGTATAAAGTCCATTGCTTCCCTCTATTGACAGACATGAAATCTATTCAAAATATATAGATAAGAAATGAATATTTCTTATGTAGGTACAATTGTATTGTATCATTTCATATTGTAACCTATGCTGTACGCTTTAATTGAAATAGGGAGAATGTCAGCTGAGTGCGAAAGTTTAGCCTAAAAAAAAACAACAAAAAAACGGGGTTCGAATTGCGTTTGGAAAACTTCTGTTTCACCGGCTGGTTGTGTACGCAAATATTGTATTAAGCATTTTAAATTGTCTTGGCATAACTATCGGCCTTCTCGAGTGTCGGGTTCTCATTAGGGTACTGTGAGAATTATCGGATTGGGCCGCTGTCTCGTTCTCTCACATGGCGCCCACACACTGAGATAGTGACAGTTACTGGTATGTATATAAGCCTCTCCGCCATCTTCGTTTCATAGGCGTTTTCAGATTGCCCCGACCCGTCTACTTTCGCTCCCCATTATTGAAATAATATCCACTTCATTATGCCAGACGAAGACTGGACACAACATTTCTTTAGTTTCTCCTCGACTCACACATATTAACACAACATAAACGAATATGCGCGCACATGTATTTATTTATTTAAATGAATGTAATTGTTTTATATATGCCTATAAGCATTCACTCACTCATAAGTAACAGCTAAATATATATATATATATATATATATATATATATATATATATATATATATATATATATATATATATATGTAAATGTTTGAGTGTTTAAACATACATTTAACTAATGTGCATTTACGTAGCAGACCTTTGTTAATGCATGTTTTATTAAAGGCTTCATATAAATAATGTGTTCTTTTTTTCTTTTATTAAATATTACTTTAAACTATGAATAAATATGGATCAGTATTTAGTGCTTGTTAGATGGTTTGTGGGAAAATAAATGAAAACCAATAAAATAATAATAAAGAATTAAAAAAATAAATAAATTATTTTCCCCATAATGCAAGTTATAAAGAAACCGGAAAGGGTTTCTGGTAACGTGTTCGATTTTATGACTCCACTTCCGGAAAGGACAGAATCTTTCTCTTTACATTTTCCAGGGATATCGCTGAGACGTGTTTTTAGCAGCCCTATTCATGTAGTAGAGATTCGGCCATCCCAACTCAGCGCGTAGCTGACTTGAACTCGACCATTTTTACCCGTTCTTAACCTTACCTCCCATAAATTATTTCGAAACCCCAAAAAATGGAAACGGACATACTCAAGAGACATTTAACTTTGTTTCAGCATAGAAGAAATGAACGTCTGTAGCAGAAGTTTTGTGTATGCTTATTGTTATATATCGTACCTATGAACACTAATGGGTATGTCCCAATCCTCATAAATGCGTTGGATACTATTGTAAGTGGCGGTAATATGCCGTCTAACAGCAGTGGTTTACCTATTTCACGCCGCTGGCGAGTATTGTATTTTGTTGATGTTATAAATATTACTATTTCATCTCCAACCTCTAATTTGGTTATTCCACAGTCCGCAACCCTTCCTAGGTTAAGATAGATAGATAGATAGATAGATAGATAGATAGTGTTATATACCGTATCTATGAACACTAATGGGTATGTCTAAATACTCATTAATACATTGGACACTATTGTAAGTGGGGAGAACATGCTGTCTAAGTAGTCCACCGCTAGCAGTGGTTTACCTACTTCACGCCGCTGGCGAGTATTGTATTTTGTTGATGTTGTAAAGATAACCATTTCATTTCCAACTTCCGTTTTGGTTATTCCTCATTCAGTAACCCTCTCTAGGTTACAAGGCTTATTCTACACTTTCTTTGTTTATTATTAATCACGCACCTTCACTTGAATGATACAGACAAAATCTACAACATTGTTAACATCTACAAGTTTGACGGTCTACGTGTTTCAGCCATTATCAAGATCCAAGTCCTTGAAAATAACAGAAGACTCAAAGTATGATTATAAATATTTCTTTTTCATTTAGTTTTTTACATTTCGACATTATGCTGTCCGTATGTCAACATGATGTCACGCACGATGCATTACTCAACTGTTCGGAGTTAATTTATTGGGGAATTGATGCTAAATCAATTTTTACTAATGGTGGCTTCGCCTGATAAACAGATATATTAGCGTGACACTTTGAGTATTGCACACATTAATACAGACTTAAAAGACATGCTCGTTAACCATCACACTACGTAAATAAAAATATTTTTCATCATACACATATATATGAGAAAACGATATATACATTTGTATATACCAGGAACAATTTTATAGAAAAAAACTATGACAAAATGGAAAAAAAGTTTTCGCGTGAAGTCCTAATGGACGAAACGTCCATTAGGACTTCATTGGTCTAAAGTGATGTTTACATTGATGCGATTACACATGCGTATGAAGGAGAGGGGACGATGAAAAGTTTAAATTTAGTTTCTTAAAAAATATGTTTTGTGTATATAGTTGTTGTAGCATACCTACGGACCTTAATGGGTATGTCCCCATTCACATAAATACAGTAGCAAATACTGTATGTTGGCCTGCAATTGGAGATGCGTCTCCAGCTGTGATGGTCAAACTCTTTGCCTCCAGGCAGAGAGGATTCCCAAACGAGGCTATGTCGAAGGGTAGAGTCTCGTCTCGGGAAACAGCTACCCGGCCCCGTTTTATACGGGGTCTACTGAGAAGTTTTGGTCGAGCCCACGGGCTCGGATACTCCACATTAAATTCAGCCTTGTGCCACATCTGACCGCGTGGGGCGGTTAGTAGATATCCTGCAGTTGGAGATTCATTGTGGAATTCACTTGACTCACTTCTAACAGTTGACTACTTCTACGCGCCGCTGGCGAATCTTATATGTGTTGTTCTTGTCCTAAGTATTATCTTTCATTACTAACCTTCGTGTAACTATTCAGTAACCTTCCCTAGGTTACAACAATAGTCTAGCCGATCTCTATGAAAAAAAACAACGTAATTCAATATACATGTATACGTGTATGTGTGTGTGAGAAAGAGAGAGTACATAGTGCGCCATGTATTTGGGAAAATCTTCAGCAGGAGATAAATGAAAATAACACAACATGTGGCATGCGAAAGATTTGAAACTTTATCATTTCTCCTTTTTGCATCAAATTCATTGACGACGGCGCGTCCAACTGGACACAGAAAATATCATTTTAAACATCTTTCGTTAAATAAGATAGACAAGGAAAATTTAATTAATTTTTTATTTAGTTTTTCGAGCGTTCTTATATTTTTCCGTTTAGTTTAGTGGGAGTAAGAGAGTGCAAAAATTGTCTATTTTCCCATATATATACAGAGGAACTTTGTTGTCGAACAAATCGGTTTTCGAACAGAAAATTCGAGATGAAAATGCTTCGGTTATCGAACAAAATTTCGGTTCTCGAATAACATAGCCGAACCGAGTTAACACGAACGAAATAATTTCTGAGTTAACGGCCGTGTTGCATACATTTGTGTGTTGTGCCGTGCTTTTCTTTTCCAATTTTATTGTTCTGTGACTTTTTTTTTATTATCTACATTGATTCCTATTGGAAAAATAGTTTCGGTTTACGAACATTTCAGGTAACGAACGGCTTTCAGAAACGAATTAAATTCATGAACCGAGGTTCTGTTGTATTAGATGAAATGGATTAAATACGACAAACATTTTTATATATTTTCTGTTTATACATTATATTATGCATAGAACTTATTTGAGTAAATACTCTGTTTTAATTAAAGTGCATTAATTACACTTACCGGCTTGAATGTCTGAGAAGTTTCGTTAAAAATATGCGTACTCTGACAGGAATCGAACCTGCATCCAATACAGAAACCATCATTTAGTCTGACGTGCTGTTTAAGCGTTCAGCCACAGAGAAACTTCCGTTCAGCAAGGTCCAAATTACTGCTTAAAATTTCTCGAATATTCACGCCGGTAAATGCAATTAATATTGTTTAATTAAAACAGAACATTGTTCAAAAAATTGTATCTATATAGATACATAAACAGAAAATATATTAAAAATATTTATCGGATTTAATCCATTTCATCCAATATGTTGTCACTATTTACGTTAGGTTACGTTTCGGAGCAGAAATGAATTATGGAGAAAGATCGTCGAAGATGTGTGTTTACCACACCTCGCGTCATGCGCTTATTCATTGTTTTTTTTTTTTTTTTTTTTTTAGATATAGCGTTCCTAAATTTAAAGAATTAGGAAATCAATTGACCGAAATAGGCTAAAGATACCGAAAGGTTGAAACCAAGGTTACGGAAAAGGCTTATCTCCTAATTTTATACATATCTATATATTTCGATCCGGGCTTGAGGCAATCGGATGTCTAGCCACACTCATGAGATGTGAAATAGCGAAATAGTCTGTCTGTGAATTACAATATATATGCTCCTGAAAAAATATTTCGGTTGAGCTCTCGGGGACCAAAAGTGTGTTTATAAACAGTGACTATTACTACTGCTAATGCAAGACTCTTCGATAAAACGAATCGTGTTCTCCCAGTCACTGGCATGTTTATCTAAAAATAAATACGTTTTAATTTTTCACCTTCGATCCCGGCTTGAGGCAGCCGGTTGTCTAGCCACACTCATGAACTGTGAAACAGCGAAACAGTCTGTCTGTGGATGACAACGTGTATATATATATATATATATATATATATATATATATATATATATATATATATATATATATATATATATATATATATATACAGAAATATAGTCTTAAAGTGTGCTATATTTATGGGGTAAAGTGCTCAATATTAGAGATAGAGCGTGTGTAAATATAAAAGTGAACATGGAAGTCAGCACTTAGAGGCGACAGTCTGTTTCATGCTAGTGCAATCGTCAGGCGACTAGTGCTGTTATTTTTCTCGGCTATTTATATAAGGGTCAGTGGTGCATTATGGGTAGTCTATTTTGGCGGTTACTAGTCGCCTGACGATTGCACTAGCATGAAACAGACTGTCGCCTCTAAGTGCTGACTTCCATGTCCACTTTTATATATAGATATATATATATATATATATATATATATATATATATATATATATATATATATATATATATATGTATGTATTTCTATTTCCTTTTGAGTTTGCTAAAGACAGGTGCAAATACATGACACATAAATAACCTCACACAAACATATATATGCAGTAATTCTTGTATAAAAATAGAAAAGAAATTGAGAAGAAAAAAGTGACCATTAAATGTGTTATGGGTCTTTACCTATAACTACAGAATTAACTCTTCCTAACACTATGTATACTACGCCTCTCAAGAGAGAGAGAGAGAGAGAGAGAGAGAGAGAGAGTGACGAATCCAAACCAGACTGACAGTCATACTAACACCTTCCACATCTTGTATTATTATTCCGTGTAATATATCTTCGTTATTTCTACTCTTGTGTTCGTGTTGTTCTTCCTTGGTCCTAACCTGGACCATAACAAAAAGACAGGTTGTGAGATAGACAGGAAAGGTTTCAACTTCGAATTGTGACATCAGAATCAAACAGGCACTGGCTATGGTCGAAACGGAAATTTCATGCCTCATCGGAATAGCGAATGTCTTCTCGAAACTCAGTAAAATCTTAAGAGGTAAGAATATTTCGTTAGGAACAAAGAAATGAACTGCTATGTCATATCTATCTTCCCATATGGCAGATGAAGAAGAGAATCAAAGCGACTGTTCTAAAGACTGACGCTGGTAATGACATGGTCGGAACATAGAAGCAATGATGAAGTCATAAAGGAAATATGAACTAAAAGGACAGTTATACTTAAAAGCAGAACGATATTTCTGCGATACAAAATGAGGAAAGGAGGCTTAAAAATCCGGAAAGAGCAAGTACACTATCTAATGATAATATTAGCCGTTTCTTTATAAGGAAACATTTGGCATTCATTATCTCAGCAGCCAGTACCACTGTCGTTGTAAATTTATAAAATCATTCTCTTAAAACATATTTTTGAAAATAGGTTTCCCAAGTCCAGTAGCTGTTATCGCTCTTTCCAGTATTGATGCGGGTTGCTTTGCTATCCTTCTGTATGAATTAGTGTGGAACGTCAACGTCTTGTTTATGTCATTGTTTTCACTTCAAGTTACATGTGCTATCCATTTTAGCTGTTGCTGCTGTTGAAAGTCCTCAAGTGATGTGGTTTCTGTTATCTGGTACAGCTGTTTGTGATTCTATAGCGCCAGCTCACAAGGTATGTATAAGTGTGGTCTTGACCAAGATCCGTCACAGAGGAGACAAATAGATAAGGGAAAGAATCGGATGTTGCTTAGAACTACAAGGAACGGGAAGATATGGAGAACCATCTACGTGATGAAATGATAACACACATAAAAGAATGAGAAGATCGTATTCACCATGTGAACCTTCATTTTCCTTTTTAATTCTGTTTCGATGTGTATTTTCTGCTCTGTAGCTAATGTGCACGTCTCATAAATAAAACAAAGCAAATAAAAAAAAAACTCCATTTTCCCTCTATTTAGTAATCGAATCCCATTTTTTCTGTCGCCTCTACTGATACAATCTTGCATGCCGATCTTTTGTTTAGGCTTTGTCACTGCATTGTTTACACCGGCAGAGGAACCTCTGAAGAGAGAGATGTGTTTATACGATGCAGCGCCAAGCACTTATCTACAGAACAACGTGTGAGCACCTCATCCGTAAACTGACAGGTATCTGTACCCTCAGTTTCTTCGCTATCTATATTTGTTCTTATTCTTATTATTCGTCTCCCCCTTTTTCTCTTCATTCTATTTCTCTCAAGCGCATTTTTATCTTTTCTCTCTTTTATTTATATAAGTGCCACTTTTCTCCTTCTTCTCCTTCTTCTTCTTCTTCTTCTTCTTCTTCTTCTTCTTCTTTCGTTCTTCATTTAATTCATATTCCGTCCTTCTTACCCCATTTGACATTCTTTGTATTCTCATGTTTTTTTCTTCGTTGCTTTTCTTATTCGTTCACCATTGCTCATCAATTTTTTCCTTTATTTTTCATCTCATCATTCATTCTTCTTCTATTTAATTTTCTTCTCCCTTCTACTTCCTCTTCTTCTTCCTTTTTTTCTTCCTTTTCTTCTTCTTTTTCTTCTTCCTCCTTTTTTCTTCCTTTTCTTCTTCTTCTTCCTTTTCATCTTCCTTTTCTTCTTCCTTTTCTTCTTCTTCTTCTTCTTCTTTCGTTCTTCATTTAATTCATATTCCGTCCTTCTTACCCCATTTGACATTCTTTTTATTCTCATGTTTTTTCTTCGTTGCCTTTCTTATTCGTTCACTATTGCTCATCAATATTTTCCTTTATTTTTCATCTTATTCTTTCTACTTCTTTTTCTTCTTCTATTTATTCTTCTTCCTTTTCTTCTTCTTCTTCTTCTTCTTCATTTATTTTTATTTTTCTACTTATTTTATGTTGTATTTTTAAATTTCTTTAACTATTTTCATTGTCCTTTTTCATATTTTATTGTTCACCACCTCTTTCTTTGTTCGTCTTCGTTTCTTTGGGTTTTTTTTTTCTTCCTTCATTCCGCTCTTTCTTTCTTCAGCTTTTTTAATCGTCCTCCTTGTCTTTTTTCCCTCCTTCCCACCCGCTTCAAACTCTCGTATACTATTTACAGGCGAGGACGAGACTCGGTTAGTTTTTGTAACAATACCCGTCTTCTATTATTCACACCCAGAAAATCTAGCCAAAACGTTAAGGCAAACGTATACACAAAAAAAAAAAGGTAAAGATACAAAACATTTTTTTTAATGTGTTAAATCTTTTACGCTATTTGTAATGGATCAAAATACAAGCTGATTGATTAGTCAGATAAACAAATACCATGGCTTTTTAGACTTGGAAATAGATAAGAGAGATTCCGAAAGCACCACTTTCGGTAAACAACATCGATTCTGCCCAGTATATAGATGAATAACCGGTTAGTAAGCAATTTGTTACCTTCTGCGAAACTAAGCAAAGGTTAAAAAAACGGAGATACAATTTTATCGGGCTTTTATCTTTAGGAATAGGTGTTTGAATTTGCTAGAGCTCATAATAAAGAAAGAGGGCTTGGAAAATTTGATACTCACAGGACAGAATTGAAAGCAGAGAAGACAGATTAAAAGAACGCATGACTTACCTAGCAAGCTTGAGTCAATAGACGCGAAACAGTGTTTGAGAGATATTAAAAAACATCAAAAATTTATTGAGAGTTACAATGGACGGGCAGCTGTGGAGAACCATGATCGTCAACATCCTGACACGACACATAGAAAAAGAAGAAGACAAGAAATGTATACTATTAGGTTACTGATCTAGTGTAGCAGAATACTTGGTAGTTGTAATCCACTATTAAGGATTTTTAACAATTTAAGCGAAATTTACGGGCGATTACAATCTAATCTTGCATGACACAGTGGCGTAGTACTCTGGGAACTTCAACATGGTGTAATGGTTAGTAAGCTTGTCTCTCTAGATCATTTACGACTTACTATTGAGTTCGAACCTCACTGGGTGCTCTAGATTTTCTGCGCTTAGAAAATCATTTATGGTGTAATGGTTAGCAGGTTTGTCTCTCTAGATCAATTGCAACTGAATTGTGAGTTCGATCCTCGTTAAATTCCCTATGCTTTCGGCCAAGTGCTACATCTATGCTACCCTTAGGAAATCACTACAGTTGTGTAGAATTCTTTCGTTCAAAAACACGCGTAAGCTTTAGAATATTACTGTACTGAAAGGGGTTCCAAAAATTGTAATGATTGTTAATTTATTAAAATGTTTGGGAAGTCGGTTGTGTCGAGAACATTTCTATAGTGTCTCCTATGAGGTCTGGCATAGCATACCAAATAAAGCTAACTTTTTATATTATTTTTCACCCATTACAAGGTCCAAGAGCCACTCAAGTCAGAGGGATACTAAATGGGGTTCTTGTAATGGCGTACAATTTGTGGTAAGAGTTGCATATTAACGGAGTATGTAAGATAGATGACAGTTGACCCTAGACATAAAGCAGGTTAACATAATAGCGGTCGAGGAAGCATTCTCTCGGGAGTCTGTTCCACAAGCAACAGCTCTAGGGAAGAAGCTGCCTCCTTACTAACAGAATAGGTAGGGGTTGAAAATGAGTCGACCTTGTGTACGTTGCAAGACGGGTCCTAGGTGTGAAGGTCTGAAGTAAGGAATGCAGCTCCTCTGAATATCTGCCATGTAAATAGCGGTAGGCTATCAACGTTTCTTCTGTGGGAAAGAACCTCTAGGCTGGAAAATAATTAATCATCCGCAAGGCCACGTAAATGCTTTCAAACTCTGTCAAGGTTGGGCTCCAATCCAGATATGACAGCAATTCTCCATTTCTGGTCTGACCTGATTCTTGTAAAGTTAGCGAAGGAAAGGAGGAGTAAGATACTTTCTGGAACGGTATAAGAAACTCCGTTTTCTTTCCATCATCTTTAGGGATTGATCTTACATTTGAGTTCTACTTGTGAGCTAGATTAAGCTTGAGTCCCAATCGAGATCCCAAGAAAAGTGCCTCACTGAGATTACAACCGTTCATCACGATTTGGGGTGTCCTCTGTGACGATAAAACCTTACTAGTTTGATTTTGAAGCTATTAGAGGTTAAAAGCCAGCTTCTACCCCATTGAGCTAAACGAGCTTCGACAGGGGATAAATCCGCTGCCAGGCTGTAGTCATCGAGTTTAATTTTTTGTTGTTTAACAGCATATCAACCATTTACAGATTATTTAATACTGCAATCTAAATATTTCGTACAATATTTTATTTTTGGAAGTAATAATGGTTTAGTGACACAAGTCGTATTAATTAACCCATAGCTGGGGGAAAATAGGTGGATTCATACCTTTCCCAAAGGTACTTGCGCTTAAGTGACTATAGGAAACCCAAGGAATTGTAACTCCGATCTCCGATTAACAATTCCGAGTCATTGCACCACACGTACACCCAATCTTACAGCACCTGGTATTCCTAAGCGGTCATCCATCTAGGTACTGACAAGGCTCGAAGTTGCTAGACTTCGGTGATCGTACGGGGACCGGTGTTTCAACATGATGTGGCCGTAAACATGAGGCTATCTAGATTTTTGGAGGTGCACATAAGGTGTCTCCATAGCCTTATCCGATGATGGGATGACCTCAGGGTCATTTATAATTTAATAGAAGGCACTTACGGTTTGCCGCTATTGAGTATCTTGATTGTCATTTTCCAGACCTCTCGGGAAGCAAGTCATTTGTTTTATCTTTGAAAACTACACCCAGGACTATCTTGACTCTGAAGCATCCTGCTTAAGTCGGGTGGGGCAGGAACTGTGATATGCTGGCTCGAAGGGAAAGACTAAAGGCCCCATTGGGAGAAGTGGGGTTACAAAGACTTCTCGTAAATGAGCTGATAAATCTTAATCCCATTTCATATAGAGTTACTCTAAGATTATAGATCGTGGATGATATCTAGTAGGAGATTATGGGTGACCGTCTATCAACAACGCGGTCGCAACTAGCGGGGTGAATTTGCAAAGTTTTAAATTAGTTAAAGTTTAAAGGGCTTCTCAGTCAGTTAAGGGCCGTAGGCGATAAACGCTTGAGCGATTATGTCTCTTCCCATTCGCAACTGACTAAGCAGAAGATGTTCCTGCAGAAAATTGCCGTTCTTTTCTACAGTAGCCTGTTTGCCACCCAAATCTATAGAACCCAGTCTGTCCTACTATTCGACCGATAACTGGAGAGAAAAGAGGTGGATTCATTTCTTCCCCAAGGATATTTGCACGTAAATGAATATAATGACCCGACTGGATCTCGAACTTGGTTTTTCGATTTTTCTTTCTGAACAGATATCTATTACATCACAACCAGAGGGCTTCTAAGTCAGTTATGTGCCATGTGTGATACACGCTTAAGTAATCCTGTATCTTTTGATACATGACTGACCAGGCAGATTTTATTTTTCCGCAGTCGGTTGCCATTTCTTTCTGCGGTAGACCAGTTGCCATCCAAGGCTATAGAACTCGGTCTGTCCTGCTATTTATCCATAGCTGGAGGCGGAGTAAGAAGAGGATTCATGCCTTTCCCAAGGGTATTAGCAAGTAAGTAAATGTAATGGATTCGAATGGAATTCGAATGGCAAACTAACTTACAATTAGCAACGGAACAGCAAAATATATAGCACTTTTTTGTTCTAATCTAGTGAATGTAATTGATTTGATTGGAATTCGAACTCGGATCTTCGATTTCTCCTTCCAAGATACTATCAGTCAGTTATGTGCCATGTATGATACACGCTTAGGCGATCATGTATTTTTTGATACATGACTGACGAGGCAGATTTTTTTCCGCAGTAGGTTGCCATTTCTTTCAGCGGTAGACCAGTTGCGATCCAAGGCTATAGAACCCGTTCTGTCCTGCTATTTACCCATAGCTGGAGGGGGGAAGGATTCATACCTTTCTCAAGGTTATTATTAGCATGTAAGTGAATGTAATGGATTCGACTGGAATTCGAATGGCAAACTAACTTACAATTAGCACCGGAACAGCAAAATATATAACAATTTTTTTTCCTAAGCTAGAGAAGAACAGCAAAATGGCAGGTAATTTAGATTTTTTATAGTAAGGTTCATCATGTACAAAGCCCGGAAGACACTCGAGGCAGAGCGTTACAGTAAATGCTATTTATACAGATAGGAGATGAAGATAACTGTTAACCCTAAACTTGAACAGATTAATAATGCAGTGATTGGGAGAGGTATCCTCTTGGGAGTCGGTTCCACAGAGCAATATTTTGCGGGAAGAAGCTGTTCGAGTGGAACTTACTTATCACCAGTGGAATACAGACCGAGTGGGGGTGGTTTGCTACAATGTAAGCGGCATGGCGGGTCCTAGCTGTGAAGGCTAGACGCGAGAGAAGCAAGGAACGTAGTCCGTCCGAGCACTTTCCATGGAAGTAGCGATAGACCTGTGAGAAAACTTGCCTACTTCTAAACCCAAAACTATATGATTCCATTGGTTTCTTTATCTATCCCAACGACAACAGTATCCGATGGACATGGCTACTCCAACCCCTGACAAGGTAATGGACTCTGGTGAGAAGCAGACAAATACAATAAATAAATCAAAATATAAGTAAAGACACCGCTAGTTTTGGCTGGAAAGTTTGGCTATTAAGACGACTTAAAATTAGTAACAGTAAAGCAAACGTTTCAGTTGTTGTGCGCTCCGGCCTTCATCAGGAGAATGTCGATCCGAGTAACTTCTAGAGTATTAAGGACTGAACAGGAAAATAGCCTAGTGGAATAATTCGTTGGTTCATGAATTTAGTGACATGGTAATTGTGAATTCAATCCCTGGGCTGGGTAGTGCGTATTTGAACTCAGTAGAAGCAGGACGACAATAACTGAGTACAACTAAAAATAAGAACTAGACGAGAGACCACGAGACATGGGCAGTGGGACGAGAATAGTCTATTAACGTAGATTCAGCAATTTCAGTTCGGAATTCCCTGTACGTTACCTGGATGAAGACCGGGGGTGGGGGACAACGGCCGAAACGTTGCGATAACCACAATGATGAGGTCAGTAGTCCGCATGTAAATAATGGTAACTCCTCATCCCAGAAAGTCAGATATGTTCTTCGGCATAGTGTAATTGTTAGCAAACTTGTCTCGCTTGATCAATTACGACTGAATAGTGAGTTCGATCCTCACTGAGAGCCCCATACTTTCGGCCTTATGCCATATCTAAGCTACGCTTAGACAATCACCATCCCAGACAATCACCATCCCAGAAAATCACCAAGAAAAGAACAGCAAAAGGTATACCAATAATTTTTTCTCTATGCTATATGAATTTAAATAATTACGAAATCCAGGGGAGAACTCTTTCGTATGAAGATTATCAAGTAAATATGGATAGCGGCTCGGATTGAGAAATCGGAGAGCCGAGTTCGAATTCCAGTCGAATCTATTACATTCACTTGAGAATAGTGTGAGTCCTCCTCTTCTTCCCCAGCTATAGATAAATCGCAGGACAGACCGAGTTCTATAACTGGTCTACCGCAGAAAAAAATGGCAACCTACTGCGGGAAAAAATCTGCCTCCTCAGTCATGTATCGAAAGATACATGATCGCCTAAGCGTGTATCACACATTGCACATAACTGACTGACTAATATTTGGAAAGTAGTATTGCTGATATGTCTCATATATGGGAGTCTGCACCGTGCTAAATATCTAAATTTAACTATTTTGGTTTTCTTTCTATCTGAAACTAACGACTTAGACGGTTCACGTTGAATTTCACTATCAAATGTGTTTATATTTATCTCCGCAGCGGGAGAAAATTAGTTACAGAAATGTATCAACAGAGAAAACGACTTTAGAAGTAATTTCATGTTTATTACTTTTGTAGCCATTGTTTGTATTATGGAACCAGAGAGCTGAGTTCAAATTCCGGTTTTGTCTTTTACTTTCTCTTTTGCATAAAAGCACTTGAGGAAGCCATGGATACGTTTGTTTCCCCAGCTATAGATTAGATAGCAGGATAAACGGGATTCTGTAGTTTTGAATGGTAAACAAACTAAGAGAAAACAAAACTCTTAATTTCAAACCGTGTAGAAAGCAAACGGAAACCTGACCACCATTGCAATTCACGGATAATAAATCTGCAGAGTTTCATGATCATCAAACTCCTGAAGGGACATATAGTAAAAAGAAAATTATTGAATAGTTGACATTCACTTGAGGTCAAGTGACAGCAAATTTTATCAATATGCCAGTACTCTTCACAGGTTTCTTACTGATATTAATAATGCCATCGTTTGTATGGGTTCCTCCTCGTATAGGATCAACAGTTTTCTATCCTACATATCCGCATAATATACACGTTTTACTTACTCCTCTCCGTCCTGGGTATGACGATAAACTACATCCGCGTCCTGGGTAAGAAGATAAACTACGTCCGACAGCAAGGCCTCTGATCAGGTTTGGAGAAGCGTGGGACCACCTCTTAATTGCTGGTGTTCCCAGGCCCATCCTGACCCCGGGGTGGTAGCACTTGTTAAGGTCCAGCTATGGGCAAATAGTTGACCCTCAAACTGGTGTCAAAACACCTTGAAAGTGTAAAAATAGGTTTTAATACCAGAAATACTTTGTAAAAAAATATTTATTACCAGCAATATATTTTTGCAAATAATATTACCAGAAATAAAAATTTTGTCGGTATTAAATAATCCATTGAGGTTGATATGCCATAAAACAAATCAAACTAAACTTACTCCTCTTACGTCCTAACAGCAATCTCGTTGAGTAACCCTCTACCGAGACTGGCTATTTGGCCTTGTATTGGAAGGACAATAGTATTAAATTAGGAATATTGCATAATAAATAATATCCGTTTACTCGTTTTTCACTGTGTCTGTGTGCTGAGATGCCCAGATGATGACTATCGCAGATGCATTTTTATTTCCATTTAAATTACGGAGTGCCAACATTCGTGGCAGTTTTTGGAGAGAGAGTACAATCAAGGAATGATCAGTAGTTGAATCATTGACGACTTCCAGACAATTTCGTCAAGACAATTTCACTCAGTCGATCGCTATGATTTTCAGGCGCACTTTCCAACAGACTCGTATGAGGTCATCTCTCCATGCTGATATTTCAAGAAGTCACGAAGTCAAGAAGTTGACTATGATGAGATTCGAACACGGGTGTTAACACTAACCGCTCGGCCATGCGTCCATAATGCAGACAGCATATTTAAACGATCACTTTCTGTTCATGGAATATTTATATGACGATGGCAAATAACTGAATGAATTTAAAACCGACAAAATCCAGAGACGAATACGCAATGCGATAGTTCCTGATCTGGCATCTCGTCTACAGTCGCTTTCTAACAGATGTGCCGTGGATTCCCTCTGTCTCTTCTGAAAGTATTTTCACGGCAACTGTTCTGACGCGCTGCTTTCTCTGGTTCCCAGACTGCATGAATTTATCTAGCTACTAGGCGAGTATTTCAGTCCTACCCTTTCACCGTCGAAACGGTTAAATGTAACCGTCTCTTCTACTCAAACAGCTTCTTCTCTCGCACTTCCCGTCTGTGGAACTCGCTTCTACTTGCTTGCTTCCTTCATAACTATAATCTTCAAATATTCAAGTGTAATGTCAATCGACATCTTCAGATACCTTGATCCTGTTCCCCGCCCTTCTCTGTACCCTTTCCTCAAACACGCCGCTTTAATCTTGTTCTCAATAATTTGTAACTCCCTGCGTGCTAGTGGCACTCCTGCCTTTGCTTGGGGTGAACTGCTTAAAAACATACATTATTTTTAATATTTACAAAAATGATTCAGACAATTACTGTTGTGTTTGTGCGTTGAACTGGTCTCCCTTTTTAGAACCTGCAATAGTCACCCACCATGTTCGGATCGAAGCAGACTTGATATCTCGATTCCATCTTAGATATATCCCCGTAGAACTTCTTACGATGCGCGTCGCTCACGGCACCCAAATTCGTTTGAAAAATCGTGATCAGATAGCAATAAGTGTATTTTGAGATCCGGCAGCCCACTTTTTGATACGCTGTTAGCAGAGTTTTCAGATCTCTGATACCCAAGGAATTTCTGTAGAGCTAAAACGAATGAACCCCATGTCGCCAGTTCGAGTAGTAGATAATATAATATTAATATAATATTTTTTGAATTTAAATATGATATGCGTATATCCTAAAGACCTGGCGTGCTAGGACCTTTCTGAGAATAGATTTTAGAACTAGTATACTCGATTTAATTTAAAAGACACGCTTATATCCCATTAGCAAAATGTTTGTTGCCCAATGCAATTCCCGATTTCAGATTGAATCAAAAGACTTTTTCTTAGAATGTTCGAGATCTGAAAATAGATGATGACTGTCTAGCATAAGTGATTAATTTTGAGAGATAACCAAAAAAGTGCTAAAAGTCGCATACATACTTCGGTTACATTTACTGTGTCGCTGAGTCTCGTTATCATAGAATTAATTTAAAACGAAAAATAAAAGTTAGAATAACAGTTAAAAGAGACCAGTTTACGTTTAGAAAACTCGTGTCTGAAAGCATTTAACTTCTGGGTGCTTTTCTAAATTGTTTATCTACAGGGTGTTCCTAAAGTTTACACACGGAAAGGCTCATTAAATATATCGGGTGTAACAGCAAAGTTCTCCAATTGTTAGATTAAGCTTTGAACCGTTTTATCTTAGAATTGATTAAAGATATCTTACTGGAATTCACCGAGGTTTTTGTAACACTATGGACTCTACTTTGAAAAATAAGAATGTATTTAGCTCTAAATTAAAATGATGATCCCTCTTGCTGTTGTAACCTCCTAATCCAGTTTCCCTCTCGACTGCTCATTCTTTTATAAACTTATTCACCGTTCTCTTGATGGACTTTGAAGATGAAAGCCAGAGTATGAATGTTAGTACTATTACGGAAGGCCTGAATAATCTTTTTTCTTCTGAGCATTAATTAGTTGGGAAGATATAGTGGGTCTGAGACAAAACGTTTTTAACCTGTTCTCTTTCTAACTAAATAACTCAATGGGTTTTTCAGTGATATTTACGACAAATGGTCTCAAAATGGTTAAACGTGTTAATTGAAAACCTACAAAAAAGAAACTCAATTAGTTTAGTTGTTTTTTAAATATTAAACATTTTGTGGGATGGACAATTATCCCATGCTGTTATACGATTTGAACAATTGTGTTGTTACACCCGATATTTTTACCTCCACAGATTAAACATGGTTTTGTGGAAAGAAGAAAAACTTCACTTCTTTTTCTGGGGTATGCTAAAGAAGAAGGTGTACTCAATGAAAATCACAGATGCTACACACTTGATTAAATCTATAAAGAGTGAATATGCTATCGTTGACGGCAATGTAGAGTTATTGCATCGAGTTCACGTGAATCTTGCAAAGTGCATCAATCTTTGATTCACAAGTGATAGAAATCATATTGAAGATGTAATTTGTTCATATTCCAACTCAATAAAATGTTGTTGAAAATTTAATTTCTTGAAAATATGTATTTTTTATCTGTGTCCAGAATCTAGGGACACTCTGTATAAATATTGGCTACACTTTGCATCGTCCTCCACAAAATCAAACATGATGGTAAGAAATAGAAGTAGGAACACTGTGTTTTGCAGATTTCTCCATATTATTCCAAATTTAATATTTTTATTACAACTGAATCCGGCGAGGGAAAGAAAACTGCAGAAACTCTTAGACAAGCCCGTGAAGGAAAGTGCCAATTATAAGAAGACAAAATTCA
>OZ038476.1:58243365-58250865 GCA_964036315.1 Acanthosepion esculentum | reverse complement strand
GTCACTACTCGTGACTTGAAAAAAATAAACCAATCATTTCTTCATTTCCCCGACAGTCTGTACCCAAAAATTTTTTTGAGTATCCTCATAGAATGAAAGAAGGACGTGAAATAAAAAAATTAATTAAAAATAAAGGATTGACGTCCGGCTGGGTATATCCGTGTCTCATAAGCAGAAGGAGCTCTTTAGTGTTGAATGATAACCTTTGTGATGGTGCCTTGAACAACAACAACAACAACAACAACAAAAAGGTCGATGGCTAACCTTAAAACACACCTCGTTAGTGTGTGCCATATCAAAGAAATGAATCTGATAACAGCGTCAATGGGTCTGTGAGCCAATAGTGAAGGCGATTCGCTCGGTAGGTGCATCTCGGTTCAGCAGCAGGAGCCCAACGGTCATCATGCGACTAATAGAAAATAGCAAGAGAATTAAGCAGAGCAAAGTGCTTAACGGAATTGTTACGAGTTATTATTATTATTAATAATAATATTCATTTGCATGTTAACACCGCGGGTTTGATTGTTGATACTGAAGAATAAGTGACAACAAGTCTCCCTAAATCTCCAGCTCTTTTTCTCAGAATCTTCGCAGTGTTCAGGAAGCCTGTCGTCTGAACAATCTCTTTACCTACAATCTCTGATTTCGTTAATCACGATTTTAGTGTTTTTGGTACTGTTCCCAGTGCTCGGGTTACTATGGGTATCACTGTAACCGTTATGTGGTTTATTATTTCACCTCCTCTTTTTCACTGGAGTTTACCATTACTTCACACATACCTATTCTACATACAATTTTCTTTTCTAAAATAATACTGTTTCTGTCCTCTTCTCCAATAGTCTTCTTCTTCTTCTTCTTCTTCTTCTTCTTCTTCTTCTTCTTCTTCTTCTTCTTCTACTACTACTACTACTACTACTATTACTACTACCACTACTACTACTAATACTACTACTTATTATTATTGTTTTTTTTTGCTGTTATTTATACTATTTTTTACTTCTACTGCTATTATATTTCATTGTTAACGTCACAATAAACACTGATATTGTCAAAGATCCCCCGCCCTATCATCTCCATATCAGCATCATTTCAAACGACTGTTTCGATGGTCGACTCGATTCTCGCTTTCAATTCAATACGGTGACATTTAATTACGCTACTGGCTTTGTGTTGTCTGTGCTATGTTGTCATCTCCATTGAACTGTTGCTTAAGTGACAATATCTGCCTGCTTGAAAGGTCACCATCCATTGTATGGGCGAAACGTGAGATGAAGTTATCCTCATCTTTCGCAGATTGTTCTCTCTACCGCGAAGCTGACAATAAATGTTTGATACTCAGCGAACAGTCCGTGAAAAACGAGCTGCAGCGAGCGTCCAGTCAAACACTCAGCGTCGCTGCTGCTAGCATTGTTTCCTTGGTCTCCGTAGATATGCAAGTTTATACCGACATGTAGAAATGTGTGTATCGACTATAATGCACTTCAGTAGATTTGTCCGCGTGCCAGCAAGCATAAACCTATTCGTATGTATATGAGTA
Source organism: Acanthosepion esculentum (assembly GCA_964036315.1). Classification (NCBI taxonomy): domain Eukaryota; kingdom Metazoa; phylum Mollusca; class Cephalopoda; order Sepiida; family Sepiidae; genus Acanthosepion; species Acanthosepion esculentum. Next base: position 58,249,328 of record OZ038476.1, on the reverse strand, counting down.
TGCGTACAAAGGTGCTTACTCTTTGGGACGAATACGGTCTCTGTCTACACAAGTATAATTCTGGGCAAGCGGCCCACTTCCTGTGCTTGTCATTTTAACAATGTTTTCGTTATAACGTAGCAGGAGTTGATATGAACAACTCCAGATCCGTTTAGTATGTAGTTTATTAAATGCAATTCACTTGATGACTGCAAATAAGATAATAAGCTACACCCCATTCCAGAAATGCTATAAGCGTTTCTTTACGGTAAAATCCAAATCATATTATTAGTTTCGACCATCCAACGCGAGATCGAATCTCTCGATATCTCTTTGCCACATAGCTCTTTTGAATTACAGACTTTAATTTGGTATTTTTTAAAGTGAACTCAGTACATATAATTTAGTATCTCTTAAAGTGATATCATTACATATAATTTAGTATCTCTTAAAGTGATATCATTACATATAATTTAGTATCTCTTAAAGTGATATCATTACATGTAATTTAGTATCTCTTAAAGTGATATCATTACATATAATTTAGTATCTCTTAAAGTGATATAATTACATATAATTTAGTATCTCTTAAAGTGATATCATTACATATAATTTGGTATTGCTAACAGTGACCCTAGTACATATTCATCATCATCATCATCATCATCATCATCATCATCATCATCATCCTTCTTCGACCTCCCTATGTTTGGTCGGAACATAGTTCTTTCGGTAGCTGATGCAAAATGTGGGACGCCAACCCTACATCTGGGTGTTTTTTTTTTTTATCGAGACACCATCTCTAGAAAGACTGCCACCAAACGCTAAAGAGTTCTTTCAAGCCATGAAGTGAACTATCCCGCGCCAGACACCAACTTGGAATTTGAATTTCCGCGGACTGTCTTAGAGACTCCAGCTCCGGATTTTTCCTCAGGATTTACACACGAAGCCTTTCCAATGATTTGGTATGGCCGCATATTGTACACACACAAAACATACATACATACATACATATATATATATATATATATATATATATATATATATATATATATATATATATATATATATATATAGTCATCCACAGATAGACTATTTCGCTGTATCACAGCTCTTCAGCGTGGCGAGACATCCGATTGCTTCAAGCCTGGTCGAAACCCGACCGATTTGGCATCAGTCAGAGATCCTACCCCTAGGCTATCGTTGCACGGCAGAAATGGAAATTTTAACGTTTTTCTATACGAAATACGCCAGTGGCTCGGAGGTAGTGAATATTGGGGTCACCGCAGATCAACTCTTCTTAGAAAACGGTTCCTGATGGACAGTAAATTTAATTTATACCTCTGGTACTTCCCGGCCTGAATTACATGCTAAGATGTTCGAACTGAGTGATCCAATGACCCCTCGACTCTTGAGAAAAAGCAAATTCTCTGGGGTTTTTTTTTTTACGAATTCTTCCCTAATCCACAATGACAGAATCTGACTCAGGACTTTTTTTTCTTGCGGGTTATCAATCTGAAAAGACAATTGCATCGTGCGGCACGGTTAGGAATTGCTTGGAAACCATACCACGGATTGTCCCAAGCCTTTTGGGTAAAAATGGATCGATTAAATAGTTCACAAACCATCGATGCTTACGCTAGCATGAAGTCTCAAGTCATTAATAGAATTGTCTTGCCTTTCTTTGTGATCATACTTAATGTCGTACAGGCAGTCATAACTTGCTATATTCAAACTAAATATAAAAAAAAAAAATTATTTACATATAGACAGGAATAACCAGATCTTGACTTCAATCACTTTCTTACCGATGTGACGCAGCTTTCCTATGTCTTTTCTACATATACTTTCATGGCAACAACTCTTTCGAGATTTTTCCCCTGGTGACCCGACTACATGAATTTAAGCGTAGTACTAGATTGGCATCTAGGTCCCACCCTTTTACTGTAGAATTAGTTAAATGTAACCGCACCTTCTACTACAACAATTTCTTTTCTCGTACTTCCTGCTTGTGGAACTCCCTTCCGTTTTCTTTGCTTCCCTGATAACTACAATCTTCACAAATTTAAGTGCAACATTATTCTTCATCTTCTATCTTTTTGAACCTGTTCAGCTTTTATTCTTTCCTCGGTCCCCCTATACCCAGTCGTTTTTCTCAAATTCACTCCCCGTAAACCCCTGCGCACTAGTGGCTTTCTCGCCTTGCGTGGGGTGAAATGATTAAAAACAAACTACAAATTGAGCATGTTCTATTTCTAAAAAGAAATTTATGTAAAAAAAAAAAACTCCACCGTCTAACATTCTTCATCAAACTGAAAAATTGATGCGAGACCAATGAAAAATGAAGCAAACATACCGTTATTTAATCCATAGCATAGGGGAGAAAAGATGGATCCATGCCTTTCTGAAGATTATTTTTGAGAAAGGGAACACAGGAGATCAAGCTGGAAATTAAACTCGTCACGTCGATTGCATTTTCTGAGTCAATATCCGTTACACTACCTACACACGTACTCTGTATGCCCAACACTAGTCACCTGGCATATATTATTTGTTGAAATGATAGAAAAAAAATGAGCGGCATAGAAACTGCGCATGCGTTTTAACACAAACACAACACACACAAATGTGTATGTGTATGTATTTCTTTACATGGGCGAATACCTTTGTGCATATATGAAGTATTGTGTATCTTAGTGTAAGGGCCAAATAAACCATTTTTCTTTCAGGCATTTTAGCAAAACAACGCCATGTTTATTTGTGTTTCTTTCTTTACGCGATTTACATTTATATTAAATACGGAAAAAAAGAGAAAGCCAAGACTGAAGTTATTGAAGTTGGGACATCACCGGGTTACCCTTACTGTTTTTACACTATGCCTTTATTGCATTGTGTAAGATTGCACAATGTACTGGCGGAGGAGAAATCCATCTATAAAAGTACCCGCTTCCGAAATTTTCCGGCTTGGTTTTATCGTTTCCCAAGGCAATACATTCTTTTATCAATCACGCTACGAGGTTGGTAACTGTTTGCGATTCGGGAAGGGCGCGAACATAGAATTAAAGAATAGCATAAGTAAAATTCTGCCAGTGCCTCAGCATCACCAATTCGTTCTGTTTACAAAAAAAGAAAAGAAAAAAAAAGAGATAGGATGAATTGCAAGGTGCACGCTGTTCTTCCCAAACTCTCCTCCTTGCCTTGAGTAATACATTGCAGGAATCTGACTTCGTCAGGCCAACTGATTCTGTTTCCGTTGCTCTGCACATGTCGATTGTGCAATTGTTCTAGCGATCTGACTTCTTTCCAACCTATCTTTTCTTTTTGTTTTGTACATTCTCAGCTGACAGGGGAAGAGCTTGATGGGCTGAATGCTTACCTTTAACAAGCGACCAATGACTTGAGATTTCTGAAATTTGTTGCATTCTTTTCTCTTTTTCAATAAAATATTCGTTATTCCTCTACAGATGATATTGTAATGTTATTTTACTAAAGTCTGATAAGAATACGATATTAAATTTTCCGTACGCAAAATTATTGTTTAGTCACTTCAAGTCACCGCTGAATTAACATCGATCAATCAAATGTGGTTTCGAAAACTTTCTTCGGGCGTTCGATATTTTCACAAAGTTGTGAGCGTCTCTGCCTTCCACAACGTGAACCTAACGTTAGATGTTTTTTAACTTTTCATAGTAAGTGATAAACTAAGGTATTTGTGAGATACTATGACCGTTAAACTTTTAGTCACACAGATGCTTGTTATGTTTTTAATAAGATTAAAAAATGTAACATTTACACTATATGCAACGCTGTCCACAAGATAGTCTGCCTTTAATTGAAATTGCATTTCAATTACCGTATTTGACGGCATATAAGGCGTACATTTTTTTTTTACTAAAAATATCTTTTAAAATTCCCCTGCGTCTTATATGCCACATGTAGGTTTACTAATTTAACTAATTACTAATTTTTTTCTTGATTTGCCCTATTGAAAATTGGGGTTCGTCTTATACACCCGCACGTTCATATTCCACCAAATACTGTAATTAATTGTGTATAGACAGAGGGCAAAAAAGTCATTATACAGTTACAATAACAACTAAGACAAAGCAATTAATCAACAGTATAGGAAATTATTATTAAAATGGTTCTGGTTAATAACAATAAAATGCTATGGTAAACAATAGTAAATTAATTACCAATATTGTTCGAACTGCAAGCTTCATTTCAGATATGACAGCAATATTCCATTTTTAGTTTGAGTTGATTCTTGTAAAGATAGATCAAGTCTAGAGGGGTCAGGTACTTTCTGGGACGGTAAAAGCTCTTTGGCGGTCGTTCGTATGTACCACTTCAGGTCTGGAGTGAACTTGAGTCTCACTAGACGTTCAAAGTTCATTCAAGGTACATCGAGGTCTGAGACAAATTTTAGAATCTGCTCAGTGATGATGAAACATTAGTAGCTTAGTTTTGGAGAAATTCAATGATGCAAACCATTCTCATTATTGTGCTTTTAGGGTTGGGCATAGGAGAGATCAGCTGCCAGCCTCTGGTCATCTAGATTTTGGGAGGTGCACCCATAAACCATTTAATCCACTCCCTCATTACACTTTTAATCCCCTGATTATCATTTCTTTCTTTTAGGCGTTACTAAATTTGTTTTTCCGTTTTCCTTTTTCTTTTTCTTCTTCCTTTAATCTTTTAATCTATTTTCTTTACTTTTGACTTCGAAATATAACTGCTATTTTTTCTTTGCTGTCTTCTTCTTCTTCTTCTTCTTCTTCTTCTTCTTCTTCTTCTTCTTCTTCTTCTTCTTTGTCTCTTGCACTATTTCTTCTTCGTCTTCTTCTTCTTCTTCTTCTAAATATTCTTCCTTTTCTCTCTTCATTATTTTTCTCCTCCTTCTTGGGAATACTTGGTGCTGTAAGCCTGGATGTGCACGTCGCGTAATCGATAACGGCTCGGAATTGGAAATTGGAGAGCTGAGTTCCAATTCTTGTCGGGTTTGTTATATTCACTTACGCGCACATACCTTTGGGAAGGAGATGAATCAATCTATCTGCCCCTAGCTGTGAGTTGAATCAGTAAGCTATTATTATCTCCAAAAGATTATTACAATCTGAAAAAAATATGTTCCGGCTTTAGATAACTTGCAAGGTTGATAAGCCGTAAAGAACAAATCAGTCTTCTATTTCGTTCGTTCTTTCTTCATCATCATCATCATCATCATCATCATCATCATCTTCTTCTTCTTCTTCTTCTTCTTCTTCTTCTTCTTCTTCTTCTTCTTCTTCTTCTTCTTTCGTTATTTCCAGTTATATTTTCTAGACCCTGTAATTTCTATGTTTTCTTTCATTCTTTATAACTTATTTTTCTTCTTTTTAGTTCCTTTTCTTTCGTTCTTTCTAATAATTTCTTCTTCTAGTTCTTCTTCAGCCTTTGTTCTTTCTCCTCCTTATTTCTTCTTTTTCTTTGTCTTCTTATTTTTCTTCTTCTTCATCTTTCTTTTTTTTCTAATAATTCTTCTTTCTAGTCCTTATAGTTCTTTTTCTTCTTTCCTTCTTTCTTCCTTTTCTTCTTTTTTTTGATATTTCGAAAGTTTTCTTTCTAGTTTTTTTCCCACGTATTTTCTTTTTTCCAATAACTTCTTTCATTCTTTCAAATTCACATTCTTCCTCGTCTTTCTAATTCTTCTTTCGTTCCAATTATCATTCTTTCTACTTCTTTTTTCCTTTTTTTTTCTAATTCCCTTTATTCCTCTTCTTTCTATTTCATCTTCTTTCGCGTTTCCTTCTTCTTTCTATTGCCTCCTCTTCTTTCGTTCTTCATAATTTTTCTTCTTTTTCTTTCTATTTCTTCTTCTTGCTAATTCATCATCATCATCATCATCATCATCATCATCATCATCATCATCATCATCATCATCATCATCATCTTTCTAGTTCTCCTTCTTTCGTTCTTTTGTCTTCTTCATTCGATCTTTTTAT
>OZ038476.1:58235865-58240865 GCA_964036315.1 Acanthosepion esculentum | reverse complement strand
AATATTCTCGATATTAGACATTCTCTTTTTTGTATGTTAGTGACACAAATGTCTTTCTTGAACTGAATGTATATATAGTACAGGTAATCGATCCGTTGGTATGTAATCCAGATGGATCCTAATGTCATTAATTATTAAAACTGATCCACAGAGAGCTCGATGTATTTATTATAACAAAGGATGGTTTAAGATCGAGATTTCCTCTAACCTTAAAATTGTTGACTACCTAGATATCACCATTAACCTTAATGATAAATCCTTTTAAACGTTAGCATAAAGAGAACGAAACCCCCAACTATATTAATATCGGTCCTAACCACACCAGTACAATCCTAAGACAAATACCCACTACCGTTTGCATCAGGCTTAGTAAACTATTGTCCAATGAAAAAATCTTTAATACGAATAAAGAAATAGTACGAAAAGGCCCTCCATAAAAGTGGTTTCAAAAGTAAATCGTCTTACGCGACCACCATTTGAAAAGAATACATACATATATGAACTTTATTAAATGTTCATATATGTATATGTGAAGATATGTACGCATATAAGTGTGTTGGACAGCATGATTTATTGCAAATCCACTAGCGTAGTATACCAAGCAACCATTACACCTAAAGAAAATTCGACAAACCATAATATTTACATCGGCATTTCTGCAGGAGAATTTAAAAAGAAAATCAATACACATAAACATTCATTCACCAATCCAAAATTAAAACACCAAACAGCCCTTTCGAAAAAATTGAAGGAATTGAAGGAAATGGGTCTGAATCCTCAAATAAATTGGAAAATTCTAGAATTCTAAATTCTAGGTTTCGCGAACACTCCCAATAGTTTTTTTTAGCTATGTTTAGAAGAATAATCAGGATAATAAAAAATAAAGATCAATGCAAACTATTAAATCAACGAAGAGAACTAATCACGAAATATAGACATAGAAATAAATTCCAAATTACATAATAATAAATATACATATATGTGGGGATGTATGTGTGCGTATATTGGCATATATGTATGGACATGTAAATGTTCATATATGTATATGTGAAGATATGTACGCATATAAGTGTGTTGGACAGCATGATTTATTCCAGTGGGTGCTCGGGTATTACGCACAATCTATAAATCTATAACTCAACTAATTTACATTAATCTTAATGGGTTTAAGTTTAAATTCCCCATCACTTATTAACAACATTGAACACCTGTAGTACAAAAACTATTTACTGTGAATCCCAGAAAAAAACACACTTGGGGATCGTATAACAAACGCCACATAATCAAAACTGATATTAAAATACAAACAACGAAAGGTCCTGGCCATAACAAAACTCCAACACCAGACCGCTCCCCCGGGATAAGATACCTTACGCCCCACCAATCGCTATCACAAACCCATTCTCATTAACAAGGCGCCTACCAGAGGAGAACTGATACTGATAATAAATTTAAAACAATGCTCCGAGACAAACATTTAGAGGCTGATGATAGCCGCGCACAGAACGGCTTGAAATAGACTATACTATGTTGAGGCAATATTTGTTTTGTTTTTTTTGCTGAAAAAGACACACACACACACACACACACACATATATATATATATATATATATATATATATATATATACAGGCCGTCTCCGAGCAGTTTTTGTGAAGTGTCTTTCTCCCAATGGGCCCTTCCATCCTCTCCAGCGAGAGAGCATGTCTCGGTGCTGTCTGGATCGCCTGCACAGACATGGTGTTTCCGACTCATGAAGTTCTACTGCTATGATTTCGTGACAGCATCCTTATTTATTAAGTGGTCCCTCGGTCTTTTATTAGGTGATATTAAAATAAAATAGATTTATAAACAGTGTGGACATAGAAATCAACACTGCCCGTTTCTCTGACGGTTTGATGATCGCTTCAGGCATACAACTGTCACCATGCAGTGTTGCTTCCTATGTCCACACTGTTTATATCAACAAACGCCCTATCCTTGATATTGATCACTCGTCTCACATAAATATAGCAAACGTCAAACAATACGATTCTGTACATTTATGTATAAGTCTATGTGTATCTGTGAGTGTTTGAATGCCCGCGCGTGTGTGTGTGTACGTGTGCTTGTGCTTGTGAGTGTGTGCGTGTTTGTGTGTGTGTGTTATGAAGTTTATGGCACTGTTTCGTCTTGTGTACTCTGTGGTGTTCCTCAAGAGTATGTAGCATCCGGCAGTTTTCAGGAAGTTGTGGACGGAATACTTTATTTTGTCCAGTGGATTACATTTAATTTTCATTCTCAACCATCTCTCACCCACGCCGAGTCAACCGCCTTTTCTCGTTCCGCTCGCTTTCCAAGTCTTTTTTTCTGTCCCTTCTTATTCTCTCTCTCTCCCTCTCTCTCTCTCTCTCTCTCTCTCTCTCTCTCTCTCTCTCTCTCTCTTTCCAACATTATTCTTATCTTCTTTGCAATTTGTACATATCTTTCTCCAATTTCTTTTTCTTCTTCTTCTTCTTCTTCTTCTTCTTCTTCTTCTTCTTCTTCTTCTTCTTCTTCTTCTTCTTCTCTCCACACTCCCAAATAAGTTCCCTCTTTTTCTTTCCTATTTTATTCTTATCTACTTAGCAATTTGTACATGTCTCTCACACTTTACTTCTTGCTCTTCTTGTTCTTGTTGTTGTTTTTGCTCTTCTTCTTCTTCTTCTTCTTCTTCTTCTTCTTCTTCTTCTTCTTCTTCTTCTTCTTCTTCTTCTTCTGCTTCTGCTTCCTCTTCTTCTTCTTCTTCTTCTTCTTCTTCTTCTTCTTCTTCTTCTCTCCACACGCACTAATAAGTTCCTTCTCATTTTCTTTCCTATTTTATTCTTACCTACTTTGCAAATTGTACATGACCTTTATGCTTTCCTTCTCCAATTTCTTCTTCTTCTGCTTCTTCTTCTGCTTCTTCTTCTTCTTCTTCTTCTTCTTCTGCTTCCTCTTCTTCTTCTTCTTCTTCTTCTTCTTCTTCTTCTTCTTCTTCTTCTTCTTCTTCTTCTCTCCACACTCCCTAAAAAGTTCCTTTTCTTTTTCTTTCCTACTTTATTCTTATCTTCTTTGCATTCTGCACATATCCTTCACACGTTTTTCTCCAACTCTAACTTTTCTTCTCTCCCTACTCTCCCTCTCTCGTTTTCACTTCCTCCTCTTTTCTCTCCCCAACTCATTCTCTCTCTTACGCACTTTCTCTCTCTTTCTCTCGTGATCATGTAGTGACTCTTTTCCAATCTTGTATTTTTAACCGCTAGCTCAAGTTTTATAATTTTTCGGTATGAATTTTGGTCAATGCTTTGACCACTGAACAAACATCCGGACATCGAAGACGAATCTTTGGCTAACAAGAAAGCACGACTCCAGTTCTAAGTTTCTTCTTCGATAGCCAACAACCGGTCGAATAACATTGACCCGGATTTCTTTGTATTTTCCACTCTTCCCTTTTTGGTATCTAATTGTTTACCGCCGTTGTTCCCTGGTGCCTCTGGTACATTCCATATCATGTCCATTTCCCCGTCGTCTCCGGTGAAATAAATCTTCGCTACTATTTGACAGGGCAAGAGAAAACAAAGGAAACCTCTTCACCAAACAAATGCAAAGGAAATTGAACACAAAAGGGAACGAAATAAAAGGAAAAATTCGAATCTAATGTTTAATGTACTGAGGAATATTGCCTGTTCTGGCCGTGTCTGTTGAAATGGTTTCAATAGTAATTTCGTTTGGGTTTCGTTTGGTTTGCTGATGAGTTAAAGACTAAATGGAACTGAACATTACGAAAATATTTGGCATGTTTAATTCAAATAAGAAATTCTTTCGATGTCGATTAAGTCGTGGCTGAAATTACTTACGCTATTTCCTAATGATAGATCGGGGTTTAAACACAGATTTTAAAAAAAAGCAATTTTGAACGTTGGCTTTTGTTCTCTTTGCCATGTCTCTTCAAAACTTGGACGATCATGGCTCTCCACAACTTATTATACAGTTTTGAACTGGAGTAGAAGTTCACCCCTCGTTTTATTTTTAGGATTGGGTTTCCGGCCCCTTCTAAAGTCTACTTTAATTCTATACTCTTAAAGTCTCCGTGTGAACTCTGATACTTTGTTCGCTAATTAAATCTTGACCTCTTCAAGTCTAGAATTAGGTTGGCTGTCTATCTTTCCTGTTATCTTACCCTTTCTTAAACTAATATAATCCACAGAGTAACCCTCCACTTTGAGTGGCTCTTGGGCCCTGTATTGGTTCAACACTAGTAAAAAAAAACCTTTCTCACAGACGAAACGACGCAAGCCGTTCGCTGCTCTTTTGCTATTTCCATGTTAGTTCCACCAGCACTAACCTTCACGACTAAGACCCGCTATACTACGTACATTGAAGCTAACCAGCTTCATTCCCTTCTTATTCCATTGGTGAGATGTAAGTTCCATTGCTGTAGTTTCTTCCCACGAATCGCTACTTTGTAGAACCGACTCCCAAGAGGATACTTCCCCGATAACTACAATCTTAACCTCTTCAATTCTAGGGTTAGCCGTTATCTTCCCCACATATCCGCATAAACTGCGCCTCTTACTCTGTAAACTTCTACCTTGAGTTGCTCTTTGGACTTGTACAGGGTGAACGTCATTGTAAAATAAAAATCTGATGTAATGGAATAACCTGTCACCCCCATGAGTGACTACACTATAGGTAGTAACTGCCTATAAGTATCTGTAAGTCAACGGACTACAGAGGCTAGCCGAAATCTTTTTTCGGCTAAACAGTCGAACTCTCTGCCTTCGGGCAGAGAGGAACCCGGACGAGGCTATGCCGAAGGGCAGAGTCTCATCCGGGGAGGTAGACAGACCCGAACCCGTTTAGGCGGGGTTTACGGGGAATCTTTGGCTGAATTTACGAGATCGGATACCCCACATTAAATTCGGCATGTGTCACGTCTGATCACGTGGGGTGGTTAGTAAATATACTAGCTGGGATCTGTTGAATACGACTCAGACTTA
>OZ038476.1:58125865-58230865 GCA_964036315.1 Acanthosepion esculentum | reverse complement strand
TTTGTATCAAAGGGAAAATAAACAGAATAGTCCAAATTTGAAAATGTCTTCGACATGGAGAAAAACAGTAGTCTGAATGGTATCAGCTAAAAATAATGTTTTTCCTGAAAGGAAAAGTGATACTCTATGACTGTGAGAGTAGGACAAACCATTCATTCGGGCGAAAAATACAGAATCTGATCATTGTGAACAAGGAAAAAAATCCGCCGACCGTAGCTGTGTTTCTTTCTTTCTATGTGCAGTGTCCTTTCAGGACGTAGGTGATCATGGCTCTCCACCTCCCTCTAGCCCTTGCAGCTCTCAGCAAGTTACTTCCCTCTGCCCCTCCGACCATATTCTGTCATCCACTTGCTTAAGTCCGCCAGGTATGTCATGCATTGTTTTTCCTTGTCTCCCTTTACTTCTATTCGACCCATGAGTATCAGATTCTCTAGGCCCTCTTCCCTCATTATGCGTCCCAGGAACTTCAGCTGCCTCTTCAAGGAAGGCGAAAAATGAGAAACATTGTATAATATCAGAATCTTACCCCTTAATTAAAAAAAAAAAATAGCAAATTAAAATTAAGACTATTCGGAAAAATAATTGGGCCACTTGAAACATTTGCTAAATGTGCTTGATTGAATCTATTCGGAATTTCAGGCAGAATTCACGACGGAGATTTTAAGAGATATTTTGCCACCCAATCTCGAGTGAGCAATGTCAGATATGTAACAGGATGACCCAAATGTGTGACTTGTACAAATATTAATAATAATATTGTATTACTTTAGCTACTCTCTAAGGAATTTTGAGCAAAATTTGGTCTTCGTGCCCGCAAAAAAACAAAAAAAAAATCACGAAATGTCAAATGGACAGTTTTCCTCTTGACGCCTCTATTATTTTAACTACCTTCACTCCTTGGTAATGTTTGCTGCTTTAAAAAGCGATGATTTGAATTGTAATAAAACCTAAACATATAATGAAAGTGAATTTACAACAAAAATATTAAACATTGTTTATTAGATTGTTTATTTGCAAAAATAATTTTATATTTACAACATTCTAAAAAGTAATGCAATTCAAACTAATGCAGTGCAATATTTATCATTTACCAATTTATAAAGAAATAAATGTAAAAACCTTTTTATTCATAAATTTATAAATATTTACTAGATTATTAAAACGTGAACCAACTATAAGGAACTCTTTGTTATTTACCATTTTATTGAGTTCGAATCAACATCCAACCATTCCAATAAACAATAAAATAAATACAGTTTATTATCTTTGCTGTCAATTCTCAAGACCAAAACATGTATGAATTCACTTACATCATATGTTTAGATTTTATTACAATTCTAATCATCTATTTTTAACAATCAACATTGCCGAAGAGGGGAGGTAGTTAAAATAGCGGTGTCAAGGATAAAACCGTCACTTTGGTACTTCGTTTATTTGCAGGCACAAACGGCCCAGTTTGCCGAATTCTGCTGAGTGGTCTTATCAGATAAGTCAAAACATCTTCTGAAATCTACATAGCATCATGTATTCTAGAAACAGTCAGGACTCTGAGATATACATTGCACATTTGAGATTACCTCAGTCAACATGATATTCTTCGGCTAAACACAACCGGTTTAAAGTTTATAATCTGCAATGAAAGGGAATAATAATAATAATAATAATAATAATAATAATAATAATAATAATAATAATGGAGTGAGAGTTCATAATAGAGTTTCAAATGGATTCAGCAATACAAGTAAAGCACAATACACCGACTGAAGATGCAAAATACGTAAAAAAGAAAGAAAAAACAAATGCAACCGACCAGATACAGAAACAATGGCAAGATAAACCGCTGCTAATACTTTCACGGTAATAGCTCCGATGAGCTGCTTTCGCTGGTTACTAGGCCTCATGAATTTGAACGTCCTACGAGGCTGGCATCCCGTTCCCACCCCTTCACCGTTGAAACTGTTAGATGTAGACGTCTCTTCTACTCCAATAGCTTCATGTCTCGCACATCTCGCCTGTGGAACTCCCTTACGTATTCCTGCTTCCCTGACAAATACAATCTCCAACTATTTAAGTGTAACGTCAATCGACATCTCCAGTTGCCTTGATCTATCCACTTCCCTTCTCCACATCCTTTCACCTTTCATTCCTATCTGCTCTCGCTCCAAATCTTCTGTAACCCCCTTGCCTTGATCGATCCATTATCTTTCTCCACATCCTCTCCTTTACCACTCCTATCTGCTCTTCCTCCAAACCTTCTGTAACCCCTTGCGTGCTAGTGGCTTCCAGCCTTGCTTGGCGTGATAAGCTTAAAAAAAAAACTCTGCCCGTACCAAACAAGCTAATGTAGACACGCCCCGCACCCATCAGTGGCTACGTAGTGCAAGGTTAAAAGTTAAAACGGAAGGTTTTATCCTTGCTGCACAGGATCAGTGGCTGTTAACTAGAAATTATCAAGCACACATACTAAAATATTGTGTTAGCCCAAAATGCAGGTTCTGTGATGATTACACAGAAACAATTAACCATCTTGTATCAGGCTGCACCCACTGAATATATAACCCGGCATGACAGAGTTGGCCAATATCTGCACTGCAAAATCTGCAACTTCTACGGGAAGGATAATGAAAAAAATTGGTATGAACACCATCCAAACCACCTAAATTCCCTCCATATTCCATCGGTGAGAAGTAAGTTACACTCGAACAGCTTCTTCCCGCGAACCACTGCCCTGTGGAATAGACTTCCAACAGGTTGTTTCCTCAATCACTACAATCTTAAGCTATTCAAGGCGAAGGTTAATCGTTATCTCCCTCACCTATACACACAAATGGCCTCCTAAAGTAACCCTTTACCTCGAATGGCCCCAGGGCATTATAAAGGGTGACCGTCACTGTAAAAAAAAATGTCTGCGGCTGAGGAAACTGAGTTAAAGACCACTAAACCTGGAACCAAGGATGGAAGTCTGCATTGTTCTTTGAGGAATGGTCCAGATGGATATTAATGTTACTGGAGCGATCCAAGCATTTCTCCAGAAACCTCTCCTACGAGAACAAGCGGTGGGGGAAGTGTAATAGTGTGTGTGTGTGGGGGGGTCACAATACCTGCTGTAGGAAATATAGACTTGACGGTGGTTGGGAAGCGTATGAATTCGTAAAGGTACGTTAATTTTGTTCGCCAATCGCTCCAAGAGATGAAGGGAATCGGATATATTAACGACACACACACACACACACACACACACACACACACACACACACACACACACATATATATATATATATATATACATATATATATATATATATATATAGATATATATATATGTATATATATACCATATTTATCACTATATTTTAGTGTATACACCTGTTAGAGTAGACGCCCAATTTTTCTTTACACATTTTAAATTATATCTACCGGATCATGTATTGGAGAATATTAATAAAAACGTTTCGGTAGGGCTTGAACCTGCGTCCACCATTAGAAAGAAAATGCATCAGCCGGAAAGTATTATGATTCTGGAATGAATAGCCCGGTAGATGGAATTCAAACTGTTTTCAAAATAGGGTGTCTACTCAAAGGCGTGCATCCATTCAGTATAACATTTAAGTAATAAGAAATGTATATATATATATATATATATATATATATATATATATATATATATATATATGTGTGTGTGTGTGTGTGTGTGTGTGTGTGTGTATGTGTGTATATATATATATATATATATATATATATATATATATATATATATATATATATATATGGCCGATTTTACTATCTTTAAACTTAAATCTTCCATGAATCTCTTCTATTCATATCTGCTCTAGCGTATCAATGAATAGAAGAGATTCATGGAAGATTTAAGTTTAAAGATAGTAAAATCGACCTTGCTAACCAGACGCTTCTCTGTGTCCGAAAGGTTAAGGCACGTCACGCGAAATATATATATATATATATATCAGAAATTTTATCGGATTAAACATTTTAAATCATTAGTTCTTTTTATATATATATGTACATGTATGTGTGTCTATAGATACATATATATATATGTATATGTCTACTCAAAGACGTGCATCCATTATACATAACATTTGAATAATAATAGGAAATGCTATCGGATTAAAAAAATATTCTTTTGTTCTTTGTATATATATATATATATATATATATATATATATATATATGTGTGTGTGTGTGTGTGTATGTGTGTGTGTGTGTATGTATATATATATATATATATATATATGTATATATATATATATATATATATTGCCCCCAACTTTTTATATGCAAGTGAGTAGGATGCACAATATCGGAGATAGGTCATTTACTGGTATGCCCAGTGTAGGCATATAAATAAACACTGCATGATGACTGTCAGTGTAACACCTCAAATGATTTTCAGGAGACGTAAAACTCATTATCTCCTTCTCACGCTATATCTTTCTCTCTTCTTATATGTATGCGTATGTGTGTGCGCCTGTGTGTGCGCCTGTGTGTATTATATAGTTGTGTTCAACTGTTGCATGTATACTTATTTTTCCCTAACCTTGACGTGGGCGCCGAAATTTTAAGCAACTCTATTTTTTTCCGCTTCAGCCACATTGCGGTGAATATTTTGTTCGGACTCTTATCCTTGTTTTGAGATTACACTTCCTTGATCCATCCGGACGGCTATCGTAATGCGACTCGACAGTGGATTACGGCCTAAGAGCATTAGACCTTTGCGGTATTTGGGACGATACAGTTCAGTCGGCAAGAATAACAGCCGAAACATATAATCGTGTATCAATAATACTTCGCATCGTAAACACAGAAAGAAAGAAGAAAAAAAACGCATTGTAACAAATAAAACAACTATCATGATAAAAATTAGAAATCACTGGCAATTTTAAATAAATGTCATGGTAGCTTACATATATAAAAATATCTCGCGATAGTAACTGAAATCGACAAGTGCCTGATTGGTGGCTGGAGTAGTTGAGTATATCATGCCACTTTCAGTACTCAGTGTTCGGGATTTCAAATTAGGATTCTCAAGGCAACACAATCTTTCTGTTTTTCCCAACTTCGAGGAGCTAATCTTAGTAAAGATTTATATTGGGTCGATATCAATTTCTTTCTTTTTTGTGCCATGTCATTTCAGGACGTAGGTGATCATGGCTCTCCACCTCTTTATATCCCTTGCAGCTCTCAACAAGTTCCCTCCCACTGCCACCTCCCCCAGACCACGTTCTGTCATCCACTTGCTTAAGCCCGCCAGGTAAGTCACACATTGTTTCCCCTTGTCTCTCTTTCCCTCTATTCGACCTGTGAATATCAGATTCTACAGACCTTCCTTCCTCATTATATGTCCCAGAAACTTCAGCTGTCTCTTCCTGATATTAAGTATAAATGTCCTCCTTGTTTGCAACCTCTTTAACATCCCATTATTGCTCACACGCTCGGTCCATCATATCCTTATCATCCTTCTGTAGAACCAAATCTCCTTTGCCTCGATTCTCTTCTTCATCTGTGAGGAAATCGTCCAACATTCGCTGCCATAAAGAAGGACAGATGTCACGTAACAGTTCAGTATTCTTTTCTATGTTACCAAACATATCCTCCTGTCTCGCAGAACTCTGCCCAGCTTTTGGAATGTGTCCTTGGCCATCCGAATACGTCTACGGATCTGTGTCGCACTTACCGTCCTCTGTCAAAACGCTTCCCAGGTATTTAAACTTCCACGTCTGCTTGATTCTAGATTTCAGGACCTTCAGATCGCATCATCCTCTTACTGACGACCATGGACACCGTCTTCTTGTAGTCAGCTCTCTCTATGAAAAAATGTTTTGCTTGAAACACGTGTTAAAAATGTATTATCTCTTTAAGGCGAACGTATTCGTAATTATATTTTTACTACTAAAACTTCGTCCTATGCCAGGCCCAAGAGAACTGAATTTACTGTGTGAAGATGTACGAGTGTAAGTGGTGGAAGTAAGTGCAGATTACGAGGATATGTAGTATAGATAATGGTTGATACTAAACTTGAAAAGGTTAACATTGTAATGTTTCGGGAAGCATCCTTTAGGAAGTGTTTCACAGAATAACAATTTCTGGGGAAGAAGTCTAAGTAGAATTCACTCCTTATCAATGATTTACGGAAGGAATGAAAATGATCCGATCCTGTGTCCATGGGTAATAGCTGGTGGAATCAAGGATTATAGTTCGTCTGAACATTTGCTATGAGCAGCTATAAAGTAGCGATGGGCTTGAGCTTTTCGTCTGTGGGAAAGTGGCTGAACATAATTCATCGCCCATTTCTGAATTCTGTCAAGGCTGGAACGTTAAGAGTGGGTAACTCCAGCCCAAATATGGCAACAATATTCCTGGGATTTTTGGGTGTTTTGGGGAGCGGGGGGGGGGGTTCTTCTGCACTTTTACTTTTCTCTTTTTCATATTTAGATTGAGACGACAGATAAAAAAGGAAATAAAAAGGGAATAAAATAAACCGAAAAACTAAAGTTGTCAATTTATAAAGAATTATTCTTCATGTGCCGACGTAGGCGATCATGTCTCTCCGCAACTTATTGTCCTTTCTAGCTCTTAATTAAATTTATCTTCTGCTATTTCCCTTAAACCCTGTTCCGCCATCCATCTAGTCATGCCCTCTAAGTGGGTTATGCGTTGGTCTCCTGTCCCTCTTTCCTTCAATCTGTTCCGTGAATATCAGATTTTCCAAGCCCTCTTCCTCATTATGTGTCTTCCTGGTGTTAAGTATAAGTTTCCTTTTGTTTCCACTTTCTCTAAAACTTCATAGCGATATATTTCTTAATCTATGTAATAAATGCGAACGTCAGTGAGTCACGTGTCACTGTGAAACACTTTTTCAATTAAAGGGACACAACTTTCCAACTTTCAATATCTCATCTTTATCTATATAATAAATGCGATTGTCAATGTGTCACTGTGTCATACATTACATTATAGGCCGTAGCCCAACATATCATACCATTTTGGAATCAGACCGACACCCTGAGCAAATCAAAAACATCCTGGGTCGGATCCACAATCCTGAAATTTTGGATTCCCAAGGTTTGATTACTGAAATTATTTTCGGCGATTTTTTACGTGATTTTTTGCAGCGATTTTTTCAATCGATAACAATTTAAAAATAAAATAAATAAATTTGGGAACAATCGAAATTAATTGCGAAATCCAACGAAAGTCACCCATGAAATAAGAATAACTTTGTATGGAAAGTAAGGGCCTACGTACATCATATTGTCTTTAAATTAAGTGGCGACAGGATAATTATCATTGAACTTTTAAAAGGCCAGTTTAAATATTAATGCGATAGTTAAATGCAGCGGACATTTTTGAGTTCTACTGTAGTTTATTGTTGCCTATCGCATCTACAGGGGGACTTTTAAGCTAGTATGAAAATAAATGATAAATATTTTTGATTTCTAGATTAATTTAAAATACCGTAACTACCGGTCACAAAACGCACTCTTCGCCAATATGCCTCCATATTTTACCTGTTGGTATTACGTACAGGAGGCCGGTTAAGTTTTGGTTGATTGATTCCTTTTCTACGGCTTATTAACTCTTTCCAGTTTATTTATAGCCAGCAAATATTTCTAGATTTTAAGTTTGTTTTATTTTAGATAATAATGGTTTAATGATACAAGTCTTACTAATATAGTAACTCATATTATTACCATGCATGAGGCTCATTCACAACTTTCCCAAGAGTATCTGCGCGTAATATCGTACCCACCGGGAATTGGAACTCAGCTCTACGATTTTAATTACACCACCCGCACATCCAAACTTACAGCGACTGGTATTCGCAAGCGGTCACCCATCTAGGTACTGACCAGGCGCAATGTTGCTTAACCTCGGTGGGAACTAGTATTTCAACGTGATGTGGCCGTAATCCTAAATCCACGTGCCTCGATCTGTACATCTTTAGAGCTAAGACCAACCACGCCACCTATACAGGATCGAATCCTCCTAATTACTTTCGTAACCATTACTAAGAAGGCCAAGTCATAGTTTCTTTCCGAGAATCTATACTTTATGGAACAGACTCCCAAGAGGATGGTTCCTTGATCTCTACAATTTTAATGACATATAGTCTAGTGTCAACCGTTATCTATCCTACATATCCTCATAATCTACCTGTTCTTCCTACTCTTACAGCCATGAAACAACCTAAACTTCTACATTAGCCTTGTATTTGGTGAACATTTAACAAAATGATTTTAAAAATATTGTAATTTGGTATAAACTGTGGCGGACATCGTTCAAATAATGCCATTATCAAATAATGCTACTATCAAACATGTACTTTACAGATAACTTGAAAAAAATCTGGTTATTTTTAGAAAGAAACAAACCAAGAAAGAGAAGATAAATATTTCTTTCTTTTTATGTGCCATGTCATTTCAGGACGTAGGCGATCACCTCCCTCTATCCCTTGCAGCTCGCAAAAAGTTCCTTCCCTCTGCCACCGCCCGCAGACTACGTTCTGTCATCCACTTGCTCAAGCCCGATAAGTATGTCATGCGTTGTTTTCCCTTGTCCCTCTTACCCTCTATTGGACCCGTGAGTATCAGATTCTCCAGGCCTTTCTTCCTCATTATGTGTCCCAGAAACGTCAGTTGTCTTTTCCTGATGTTAAGTATAAGCCTCCTCCTTGTTTGCATCCTCTCTAAGGCCTCACCGTTGCTCACATGCTCGGTCCATGGTATCCTTAACATCCTTCTGTAGAACCACATCTCCTTCGCCTCGAGTCTCTTCTTCATCTTTGAGGAAATCGTCCAGCATTCGCTGTCGTAAAGAAGGACAGATGTCACGTACTTAGCTTATTACGGAGCAAAGCTATCAAAGTGGGGTAACTAGTGAGAGTCGGAATCACTACAGGAGTAGTGTAATAGTCAAGGAGCTCACTAATTACTACACCATAACGAGGTATCCTAGAAAGAAAATAAAGAGAAAAAAGCCAAGAACGTTCATACTGTAGGTTTTGTTAAATGATATCTTAACACACATAAAGTTTCATTTCATCTGATCCGAAAAGTTATGCAAGACTCCACTGGGGCAATAGATAGAAATAATTAGAATATTTTAAAGGTTTTCTAACAGAGCAAGATTTCAACTGATGACTGATTGAAATTCTTTAGTTGCTGACTTTCGCTACTAAATCACTGTGCATATAATCGGGGTGGGGGGTACTCATTTAACACACACAGAAAAAAAGACATCTCAACACAGAGAAACGTATCGTACAGTGCATTCAAAGTACTGTCAATTTTACAAGTACAAGACTGACCACCATTCCCCCAAAATGTGGCATTATTTTATTTTATTTTATTTTTTACTTAATTTTCCTTATGATGCGTTCACGTGATGCAATTTGTATTACCGGACGAGAATGGAAACTAGGTGACGACGACGACGATGAAGAAGAACAACAACAACAGTAACAACAGCAGCAGCAACAACAATAAGAATAAGGACAAGACCAAGAACAACAATAAGAAGAACAAAAAAAGAGTTGTAGATGAGAACGAAGATGAGTATACGAATATGGAAAAGAAGAAAAAGTTAATAATAATAATAATTATTATTATAACAACAACAACAACAACAATAACAACAACAACAACAACAATAATAATAATAATAATAATAGAAGAAGAGAAGAAAGAGAATAAAAATAAGGGGATGAAGGAAAAGTAATAAGAATGAGAATTTTCCTAAGAAATCAATATTTCTTTCACTCTCTATTTCGAGATGAAATTGACCTTTGAACTGGAAAATATCATAATGACTTTTCATATACCCGACTGAATAAGCTATTAATTTTTTTTTTTTTATAAGTGTATGCAATCGGAATTTCATTTCAGTCTCAACGTTTAAACTTATTTTTCATTTTTACTCGGGAGTAAGTGATAAATTAGTGATTTCACTTAAATTATGACTAGAGAATATTAAAAAAAAAGTCTTTGATTGTCTACGTGTGTTTTGATGAATGATTTACAGCGGGAATGACGTTTCCTGTTAAAGCGGCTTCACTCAGAAAGAGGTCAGACGGAAAAGAGGGGGGTATGAGCGTGATTAAATTGACACCGCTATCAAATGTCAGTAAGATTATTGATACAGAATCAATGGAGAAGAATTTTTTTTTTACCTTTTATTCTGTCAAAAATGCTTTTGCTGATTTTTTTCTTTTGAATTACCTTCATCGGTTTATATATATATATATATATATATATATATATATATATATATATATATATATATATATATGCATGCATACATAAATACATACATATATATATATATATATGCCTGCATACATAAATACATACACACACACACACACACACACACACATATATATATATATATATATATATATATATTCCTTTTTTACAACATTTATTGTCTATATTTTTGAATGTAGACGCTTCGATAATTGAGATCCTTGTTTCTATGCGGTTAAGGGTTAGTTAATCAGTCTTGGTTGTCTAGGTGATGGGCGAAGTTTTGAAAATTATTAATAGAAAAGAACTTGCCTCTTCCTAAATCATGAAAATTTACTTTAACACATCAATGACCGCCTTCCCATTTTTGGGTTATAAGTAGAAACCTGTAAAATAATCATATTTTATGTGTTGTGCCCCTAATACCCTAATATATTCAATTTACAAATCCTTTGTAAATGAGCCCAGATATCATTATAGTGAAAATTTTCAAAAATGCAAGTCAAGAAATACCATTTTAGAGATACTTCATAAAGTGGGTTTCTTTTCTGCTAGTCTGAAACTGCTAAATTCATACTAATCTCCAGATCATTGCTGCAGCTTCAGATAAAAATGAAGGAAGCTTATTAATTTACAGCTCAATGGGGAAATGATTGCCTGATATCATACAATAGATCCAAAACTAAACATCTAACATTTTATCACCACCGAGCAGAACCTAAACTTGCACCAAACCTGATGAGTGGTCATATCATCAAAGAGGCTTCTTGCTTCGAACGCCCACTGTTTCAGTAATATGTAGTTGCAGTATTTTTTCATACTCTGTCGGAGCTATTTTCCTCAACAACAATCTCGTTTTTCTCTCATCTTTCCAGCCACTGCTTTCCTGACTGAATATTTGTTCATGTATACGAAATTACGCAGAAAAAAGTCAGTCCTTCGTCAGGATTGTATACAAATTCTGATATGTGTTTTGGGCAGCGTCTGATGTAAGAGAGGTAGAAGAATTTTTCATTTTCTTCGGAATTATATCCAACAACTCCTGTTGTTGTTTTTGTAGTTCTAGCAAGTGTTTTGTTGTTGTATTTCATTTATCAAAGCCAAAATCTGCTCCATATTCGCAAGAATATGTTTTTTCCTACAACCAAGAGACTTCTTTTTCTTCTACAAAACAAGAATTATTTAAAAAACCAATGTTGTTAAAATTCTTATCGTCACTTTGATTCTTGTTCTCGAAGCATCAAGTATATCTTTCCGTACTTTTTCACTCGGTATAAGATTCCAAAACCCTTTTAACTCCAGTTACAACTCGTATGAGTTCCTGAATCCTCGTTACTGTTACAAGTCCTAAGAATCCTCGTCTCAACGAATCCCTCGTTGCCACTGTTATAACACGCTTCGTAGCGCTTATAATATAATGCTTCGGCTGCTTGCTGTGTGATGCCTGTATTAATTAGTCTGAAGGCTGCTGCTTATTATTACCATTATCCTAATTTTCTTCATCTTCATGTCATCAGTTCTCAGCTCAGTATCTATGTTGATGACACAACTACTTACACCTGTTTTAATTGTAAGTCTGATTGGTTCGATAAAGCCAAATTGGCAGCACATCTAAAAAAATGACCTACATTCTGTTGTTAACTGGGGCAAGGAATGGCTTGTTAATTTTAATACCTCCAAAGCGAAACCGATCTCTTCTAATTGTATGAGAGAAACACTTTTTTGCCTTCCATGTCTGATGCTAACCTCCGGGAGAATGTCTCATTACACTTACTCGGGCTAACGTTTTTCGCTGATATGAAGTGGAAAGATTATATTGAAACGATAAGAAACATAAGAAAAGAAATCCTTGTAAATTCAGTTAGATCTCGTAAGAGTTCCCAGTCCCTTGTTGCTGTTATAAATCGCCTGAGTTCTGAATCCCACGGCACCAATGTTATAACACACTTCGTAGCGCTTATAATATAAGTAATGTATTAATTAGTCTGTAGACTGACTCCAAAAGGCTTCTGGTATTTACCAAACCTCCTCACAAGGCAGGATGTGACACAAGGCCGGGTTTTATGTGGGGCGTTCCTAGCCCGTAGGCTCAGGCAAAATATTTCCCGTAGACCCTGCATGCACTGGATCGGGTTTGTCTACCTCATCAGACGAGACTCTGCCTGTAGGCATAGCTTTGTCTGGATCCCTCTCTGACCGAAGGGAGAGAGTTCAACAAGTCAGCCGCGAGCCTGGCAGGGAACTGCCAGACTCCAAACAGCTTGTTCTTCTTACTTCTGACCTGGAGCGATATTTATTCTGTAGGATATACAGAAATGTGGCACAAGGCCGAAGGGGGGATTGGGGAAAAGAGACGGTCTTCATCTGTCTTAACTATAACTTAGCTAGCCGCAAACACTGACCCAATCGTACGAATATTATTCCTTACACCAAAACACCACAATCATACGAACCGTTCTTACTACAACCACCATAATACCTCACTGTCTCTATGAAAATACTAACTCGTCCCCATATTTACAAATCAATGTCTGTGGGGGGAGGGGAATAAAAACTTCTGACCTGGAGCTCTTTAGTTATAGTTATGGACTAGTTTATATAGTCACCAGGGTGTACTATTAACTCTACAACAATGGTCGATCATACTTTCAAACAAGGGTAGGTTACGAAATATTACGTAATACATAAAATTTTTTAATTATTTTTAAAATCTTAAAGCAAAATACAGTGTATTAATCATTTCAGTTTTTTATTAGTAAATATGGTTTTCACTTAATAACAATATCACCTAAGCGGATGAAAGTAATGCAAAATTTTAACATATTTATATATTATAAATTGTTATAATTAATATTAAAAGAAAATGCAAACAATTCTTGTAAAAATTCATTATTCATCGAAAAATGTTTTCTTATGACAATTAGCCTTAAGAAATCTTATTTATAAAAGCAATTAAAAGCTTTTCTTATTAAATAATATCAGTTTTATTGCATTTTTTATTTTATGATTCGGAGCAGATTTTCGGGAAATGAGTAGTAGTGTGAAAAAAATAAAGTTGATTTACATTATCCAAAGAGTCCCGCTTTTAACTAATAGAACAATTTTCTGATGAAATTTTAATTTTTCGAAATTTCATAACATTAAGTAAGTAACATCTGGGAAAATTTTTTTTACCAAGATTTAAAAAAAAAAAATTTCCAAAATAATTTCTTTCATTTGTGAAGAAGTTCTGAAAGTTTCATTAAAATCCAAAAATTATTTGATTTTTGCGAGAATTTACAAATCAATGTGCATTTCACCGGAAAATAAGCGCAAAAATACTTATAGTAAATATTACGTCGACCGCTGACGAAAAACAAAACAAGATTTTTTTTACCAAAATTTTGAACGTACTCGAAAGGATTAAAAAAATTGTAAATAATAAAAAATATTTTGGTCTTTCCTCTTAATAGTAACATACAAAAATGTGACTATAAACTTTATTTTTATTACATTTGGGACCTTTTTTCTTCATGCCATCACCTGGAAAAAATCCCTGCTTGTTAGTAGCAGTGAACTACATGGATGAATGACTGTCTGTGAAGAAAGTGAACTTTTTCCGTAGCTTTCATTTGTCTTTTTTATCATTAATTTTAGTCAGTCTTTGTATTGGTTAAATATAGTCTTTCCCACCCACCATCTATCTATCTATCTATCTATCTATCTATCTATCTATCTATCTATCTATCTATCTATCTATGTCAGTCTGTTCATATCTCTATATCTATCTATCTATCTATCTATCTACCTACCTACCTATCTATCTATCTATCTATGTGAGTCTTTTCATATCTATATATGTATGTCAGTGTTTTCATATCTATCTATCTATGTCAGTGTTTTCATATCTCTATATCTATCTATCTATGTCAGTGTTTTCATATCTATCTATCTATATATATATATATATATATATATATATATATATATATATATATATATATATATATATATATATGGGGGTAGATAGGAAGAGGTTCACGAAAACAGAGAAGCTACGGATTATTTTAAATTTATCCGTTGTAGCTATGGAATTTTTTGCAAAAGAATCAATTTTTTAAAATAATTACAGAGCGCGTTCGCGCGTGTTTTTAAAATTCAGCATCTCAATCGAGTGCAGTTTTTATCGCAGTTACAATAAGTTCGTTTTTGTAATTGACCTCTGAAGATGATCTTGGAAAAGATCGAAAGTACTCGGGTTATAAAAAAAACTACGGCGTCTTCCTTGATGAATTTCATCTTAGCATCAAGAAACTGATTTGTGAACTAGAAAAGATTAGTATAAAAAAATAAATAAACAATATGTTTATATTATTCAATGAAACATGTTTAAATGAAGATATGCTGCTTATATATATATATATATATATATATATATATATATATATATATATATATATATATAATATGTATATATAGTGTGTGTGTAAGTGTAAGTGTGTCTTTTATATGTTTGCTACTGTCCTTTGGAATACATGATCACTGTCTATAGTCATTATAAAGAAAATATTAAAGCATAAAATGCTCTACATACTAATCATACTTATATATCAATAAATATATATTTGGTGCTCAGTTATGTATCAAAATAGAATAACTTGGTCAAGAACTTTCTTTTCCTTGGGTGCGGGTGAAGGAACCAGTGGAAAGGTTGCCCTTAACCAACTGTCAGAGAGGAAAAAGGAAGACGATAGATTGTAACAGGATATCGGTTTTGTCGAACGATCATTGTAATGATATCTTAAAGGTATTCGAGGTGAAAATGACCACATCTTGCGGCATAATGCGACATTATGGACGGAGGTAAGTGAATCACACGGGCACAATCATTCAATTAAACGGCATATTTATGATCAAGCGAGCGCCAACAGGGACACTATCATGGTAGCCTTTCCCGCCGAAGCCGCTACTCCTGTCAAGATGGTTATCGTCGGCAATGTCCCTATAAGCGACAATTAGTCTGACCAAGCACATGATTTGAATGGATTTGGCCAAGCGCATGCTCTGTATGAGTAACCCAGCCTGATCGAAAGCAGAGTTTGGTACGATCAATAGGAAATCAGTTTGTAAACTAGGTTACAAATAATTTTCTTTTTTTAAATAAAGTTCAACCGATGCAATGCCAGAGAGCCACCTGAGGTAGAGGTTTATTAAATAATGTCACTATAAGAGCGTACAGGGTGGGAACAATAGTTGCAGATTATGAGGATATGTGGGATTGATAAGGGTTGACCATAGTATTGAAGAGGTTAAGATTGTAGCGATCGGAGAAGCATCCTCTCGGGAGGGAGTCTGTTCTGCGGAATAAGCTGTCTTGCCAATGGAATATGAAGGGAACTACGATGAGTTGACTCAGTGTACGTGGCTTTCGCGTGTCATTGCTGTGAAGGTCTGAACTGGTGGAAACGAAGGAATTGTGTCCGCCCGAACATCTGCCATGAAATAAAAATAGAGTAACGAGAAGTTAGCCACCTTTTGTCTGTGAAAAAGGGCTTCTGGATGGAAAAACAATTCTTCACCCACAAGGCTCTGCAAAACGCCTTTACTTTTATGTACAAGGGAAAACCCTTACTTTGGTTGTCATCTACAAGGGGAAAAAAAGAAATATCTACTTTGGCTTGTTATGTACAAGACAGAAATATCTACTTTGGCTTGTTATCTACATGAAAGAAATATCTACTTTGGTTTGTTATCTACAAGGATATGATAACAATCTAATGTTATTTTACCATTATGCGGTAAGGTATATGTGGGAGGTATTTCAGCCGCACTCTGTATAATAGAATAATATATAATTGTGCTTATTTTTGAAGAATAGAGTTGATAAGCCAAAGGGAGATTATTTATAACTCAATATATATTTTTTCTTTGTTCCGTTCCTTTTTTGTTCAACAAGGAATAATGCCTGAACAAAAAATTTAAAAATTATTAAACACTGGAATATGTAATGAAGAAAGAAGGCCTAGAGAATCTAAAACGCACAGGACATATTAAAGGATAGTGAACTGGATTAAGAAGAGAATGTGAAGTTTTTACCCTCTGTGAATATGGCATGGTGGGTTTTAACCTTAAAGGTCTGAACTGGTGGAACTAAAAGGTAGAGCGCATCAGTAGCGATGAGCTTGAGGCGATTTGTCCTTGGGAAAAATTCAGGTTTTGCCCTCAGAGTCTCAAGTGTAAATAAGTAATTATCTCAATTCTGAGACAGGCCACCCGGCTCAAGAATCTTAACTAATTGGTTTGATTTTACCGTTGGCAAACTTTCTGAATAAGATCGGTGAATTTGATATTAAGATAATTCTCAAATACAAACAAAGCAAAATGAATTTCCACAGCACATTTTGAATAGAGTCTCCAACTACGTATATGTATTGAAAAGTTCCCACAACGACCAACACCTCGGAATCTAACGAAATGACTAAACATCAGAATATTTTAAAGCCTTCTTGGACAATTTGAAACCTTTTCAGCATACCATCGTAAAAGTAGTCATATAATAAATTCTACGCTGAATTTCAAAACTGATTTATCCATGCATTCGCACGTAGTGCAAAATGCACCCAAATAAATTTTTATGGCAAATAAACCTCCACACCCCAAAAGCCTGCATATAGACAAATGTGTATACACGTATTTTTGGAGCATTTAAATATACAGAGACAAGTTAAGAAACAAAAGATGACAAACTTTTAGACAAAGAATTCCAGTTACATATTTTGTTTTGCACCGAACGAAAACAAATAAATTTATTTGATGAACATTTTTTCTCCTTCGCAAGCGAAAAACAGCACAAAACAATAAAGCTTTTCAATATTCTTTTCAAATCAGAATGTGAAACTCAATGAACGCGCCGACACCAAATTTTCTCAAAATAGCAGACGTGAAAAGAAAAATCAGTCTTGCCTCGTTATGAATATGAGAATAGCTAAGAACTGAAAATGGTTTGAACAACAAGGACAGAATCATCTACGTCTGTTCAATAGATGGCACTAAAGAACAAAACTAAAACAACAAAAAGAGCTTGGATTATCTTAAGAGAGAGAGAGAGAGAGAGAGAGAGAGAGAGAGAGAGAGAGAGAGAGAGAGAGAGAGAGAGAGTGAACTAATATATAAAAAAAACAAAAACTTTGAAATATGGACATTAGCAAGAATGGCAAGTCGGCAGGATAAATATCTATTTTCGATCAGCGCCCATCGTGTTCTCAAGATGATATTGTCTTTGGGGAGTTCGAAGCTAAATTTTATTCGATTGTAAATTACTCGACCGGTATCTTTGTCTTTTGTATTTGCAATTCTCAGTCGACTTATCAAAGGAAGAGTAATGAGAAAAATGAAAATATTATTTACAAGAAAAGTGACTAGAAAAAAAAGAAAGAAATTGAAAATATAATAATGAAGCAGATAAAGATATGAAAAATTACTCAACATGATGATTTTTGAAACAAAAGAGGATAACAAAAATAATCTTTATAACAATTCAGTTACAGAAACAGATTCGTCGGTTTAATTTTCTTTCTTTCTTTTTTTATTTCTTTCGTTCGTTCTTTCTTTCATCATTTCTTGCTTTCGTTTTTCCTTTTTTTTCTTTATTTGCCCAAATCTTATTTTTTTCGTTCTTTACTTCGGACTTATTTTCTCTTTCTTCCGGCCTCGAATTTTTAATTCATTTTTCTTTTCTCTATTAGCGTTTTAACATAATTATTGGGTTGACCAAAAAAAACATTCACTTATTAAATTTAGTTAATAAACCGAATGAACTTTTTGGACACCTAATATTTATTTTTCTATATTCCTTTTGTATTATTTTTTATGTTAGTTTATGTTTATTTATTATTCTGTGACTTTATGTTTTCTTTCCTTCTCTTCATTCCCTATTTTCTTTTGTACATTTTTATTTCCTTTGTACCACTTTTTTTTGTTTGATTCTTTCTTTTGTATCCACAGGGTGGTCCGAAAGTCTTATTACCTCTACATAATATAATTTTCTATTTCAGATAGCTGACACAAGCTTCTACAGTTTGGAAGAGATAGGGGTGACAAGACTTTCGGACCACGCTGTATTTCTGTTTTGCTTTTTCTTTCTAGCTTCACGCCTTTTTCTTTCTTTCTTCTTTTCTTTCTTTCTTTCTTATTTTCTTTCTTTCTTCTTTTCTTTCTTTCTTTCTTATTTTCTTTCTTTCTTCTTTTCTTTCTTTCTTCTTTTCTTTCTTTCTTTCTTATTTTCTTTCTTTCTTCTTTTCTTTCTTTCTTTCTTATTTTCTTTCTTTCTTCTTTTCTTTCTTTCTTTCTTTCTTCTTCTTCTTTTTTCTTTCTTTATCTTTCTTTTAGTTCTTTTAGCCGTATTCTTTCCTTTCCTCTTGTCGCCTATTGTCTTTAACTTTTCTTTATTCTGTTGTTTTTCCTTTAGCCATTTTGTCTTTCCTTTCCTTCATCTCTCATCCTTTTATCTTATTTTGTTTTGCTTCTTGCTCTCTTTTGTTTCGCATTATTATATTTACATCCTTTTGTCAATAAAATTATCTCCTGAAAATGAAATAATTTTGTTCTCCATTAAGAAAAAAAAGTCGCCTAAAATTGTATTTCTTTGAATTGTCAGCATCTTAGAAAAGCTTCAATCGTCGAAAATACCGGACTCACCGAAACGAAAAGGTTAATTAAAAAAAAAATAGCATGGTTACATCATCACTTTCAAAATATCTTGGCAATTCACACAACAAATACAATATTTCACACACACACACACGCGCGCGCATATATATATATATATATATATATATATATATATATATAATATTATAAATTAATAGATTTAAAATATGGTTTTACCGCTACACATTTATAATATTAATGCTCTGTAAATTTAAATTTACATAGAGCACTATTGTGTAAAAATAAAAATATCTATAAGAACACCGGATTTTATATCTTACTGTTCTTTCCTTTTTATTTATATATACATATATATATATATATATATATAGATAAATAGATAGATAGATAGATAGATAGATAGATAGATATATGGGAAGGGAATTCAGAGCAGCATGAATCCATCCAGCTTTTATAACAACTTAAAATAGACTGTTTGACCAACATAAAGACTGACCAAAATTCATGTTAAAAAAATTAACAAAAACAAATGAAAACTACAGACAAAGGATCATTTTCTCCATCAAGACATTCATTTCTGTAGTTCACTGCTACCAGCAAGTATAAAATTATTTTTCTCTTGATGATGGCCATGTTGGCCGAAACTAGTCGAGGAATCTAAATGAAATAATAATAAATACGAAGGAATAATAATATACAACCCAGTGTGTCTGAAGAATTTAATTATTTAATATTTTGTATTGTTCAATATATATATATATATATATATATATATATATATATATATATATATATATATATATATATATATATATATACCGGGTGTAACAGCAAAATTGTCCCAATCGTGTTACAGCATAATTGTCCAGCCCACAAAATGTTTGATAATTAAAAAAACACTGAACTAATTGAGTTTATTTTTTTCAGGTTTTCAGATAACACGTTTAGCCATCCTGATACTATTTTTCGTGAGTATAACTGAAAAACCCTTTGTGTTATTCACCTCTCCAAATTTTCCACTGCCTTAACCAGGTATTGAACTCACACTGTCACTGATATCTCCTTTTAACATATATATATATATATACCAAAATTACAGAAAAATATCTTGAAATACTAGACTAAGTTTAGTCAATAAAATCATCATTGGCTTCAGCCACGGCCTCCAGACGACATCGGAATCTCCTGCATCTCTTCTGGACGGTCTTCTTGTTTAAGTTGGTGAATGATTGCCATAATCCTTGCCTTCAGTTCATCTTTGGTGCTACGTAGAAGCAAGATTAAAATTGCATATGTACATATACAATATTTTTACAGTTTGTCTTTGTATTTTTTTGTAAATAAATCTGAAGATGAGGATTTTTATTTTATTTTAATAATTGAAAGCTTTTTTTTGCATAAGACAATTAATTTATTGCAGGGGTTCCTCGAGCCACTGGAATGTTTCCTTGTGGTTCCGCTCCAGCAAAAAGGTTGAAAACCACTGCTATATGTACATTTCATTATTTTTCACTATATCTTTTTTTAATTTATTCAAATTTTTTTGCTCATATTTATTGGTGTCTCATTCACCTGCACCCGACATAATAATCAAGGGGTTTGCAGTCTGTGAAGTTAGGTAGCCAGATGTAAGCAGTCATGTGGTCTCATAAATTGTCTAACAGCCATGACTGGTTTCTCCTTCTTGTGTGGCATGGTGCAGAGTCCTGTTGCTAAACATAGGATCTTCCAACAGCCACCCTCTTAACCCAGGGAAGCATTACCACCTCAAAATATTTGATGTAGACCTCCGTTTTGAGTTTGGAGTCCTTACCAACAAATTCAGGAATCTTTTCGAATCCTCTGCACTGTCTTCAGATTGAGACTCAAACACTCTGAAATCTTCATATAGGAGCTTGCGGCGCGAATGCCATGCGGTACAGCATAATGTTTCCAAATTTTTGTCGGTGTGAATTGCGTTATTATGCATTTTTCTCACAGACGGTGCCCAACTGACCCTACTATACTGTGCAGTCAACAAAATCAAAAACAAACAATGCGCATGCGCGTAATTAAAAAAATATATAAAATAGCGACAATTTACCTATTCCACCCTGTACTTATATTTGTATGTCCATATAATCATATACATCGGCTGATCAAAAGTATCAGGACTGCTGCTATAAAAAGAAAACTACAACTTATCAACAGGGTATTTAATCTGCTTCGAAGTAGTCCCCCGACCTTCTGAAGTCACACTCATTTGCAGCTGCCTTGTAGCATCCTCTTGGATTTCCTCGACGTCTTGAAATCGTGTTCCTTTCAGGTGGGAATTGATTTTCGGAAAAGGAAAAAGTCGCAAGAGGAAAGATCTGGAAAATATGCTGGTTGTCGGACCTACGGAATCTTGTACTCGGCCAAAAAACTGCTTCGCAAGCCAGGGTCACTTATGGAACTGATGGAACTTCAAAGTGAAGCTATAAACAACAGGAGTGAGCGAGAACGTTATCACTTTGTGTGCATGCGCGACGGAGGTCAAAGGTCAATCTGTGCAAAGCGGCGTCACTGGACTTACTTTATCTTCGTTACCATAGCAATAGTTCCGATATCTTTTGATCAGATCTCTTATACATGACTCTATATGTCAGTGGTTTTCAACCGGGGTTCCGCGGAACCCTAGCGTTCCGCCAGTAAAGCCCAGGGGTTCCGCAAGAAGTTACACAAGTACTATGATTGACACAACCCAATATTAAAGATCTGTGCCAGAAACATCAGGCTCAATTTTCTCATTGAATTTTTAATGAAAATAAATGCAATCCATTTAAACTGAAGTTTTTTGATACATGTGTAATAACCGTAGAAGCAAGATTAAAATTGCATATGGACGTTTACAATATTTTTACAGTTTGTCTTTGTATTTTTTTGTAAATAAATTTTGAAGATGAGTATTTTTATTTTATTTTAATAATTGAAAGCTTTTTTTTGCATCAGACAATTAATTTATTGCAGGGGTTCCTCGAGCCCATGGAATGTTTCGTTGTGGTTCCGCTCCAGCAAAAAGGTTGAAAACCACTGCTATATGTACATTTCATTATTTTTCACTATATCTTTTTTAATTTATTCAAATTTATTTGCTCATATTTATTACTATAAAGACGAAATCTATATGCGATGTAAATTTGACGTAACTAATACCATAAATAGTTTTGTTTTCTGTATTGAGAACTTATTTTTTCCACTCACAGACACATGCAAACAGATAGATAGATAGATAGATAGATAGATAGATAAAGAACAGACTGAGATAGAAAAGAACATAGATAGATAGATAGATAGATAGATAGATAGATAGATAGATAGATAGATAGATAGAATACATGGAAATAACTCCCAAAAGAATCTATAAAATGACACAAAAAGGCGAAGGTCTCAATATCAAAATGACAAATCATTATATTTTATCCAATCAAATTTCACAATCGTGGGGAGCCCGAAACTCATCGCGCTAGAAAGAGATCTGCCGAACAACCTATCCCCTTTTTTCACCGAGTGGGTGAGGAAATGACGGAAGTGGCGGTATTTCAAGTTCGACGATGTCGGTCAAATCGAAAGCCTGAAATAACCGAACAACGAACCGCACAAACCGCAGAAACGACAACCAGTCCCCACCCACGCTCGGATAGATAGATAGATAGATAGATAGATAGATAGATAGATAGATAGATAGGCATATATATATATAGATAGATAGGAAGGCACATAGATAAAAAGATAGATAGATTATTTACATTATTCGGACTATTGTCCTTATCTTTGTCGCCATATTTATTACAACGTTTCGGCTGTTGTACGCTCTGGCCTTCTTCAGGTGGTTGGAATGTCGAACTGAACCCTTTATTTCGCTGGGGTAGACTGTTCTATTTCCTTGTTTAATGGATGTCAGTTATCAGTTAATTTCTCCCTCTGAAAGTTCTCCTCTGCCTTAACCGGGTATTGAACTCACACTCTTGTCACTGGACCAACGCCTTTATCCACTCTGCCATGTGTCCTTGAGGACATCTGTGTATGAATTTCTGTGTATTATAAACCTAATGTCTTCAGCAACCATTTTTACCAGTGCTCACATTGCAATTTTTGCTGCTATCATTTCATGTTTTTACCAGAGGTCATATTGCAACTTTGTTGTTATTATCGCTTTTCTCTGGCACTCCTTATTACTGGTTTCCATATTGTATTCATTTCTATGTTTGGTCGGCTCAGGAGATTTTTGTGGTCTAGCAAATGTGCTGATTCCTTAAGTTTACGAATTTTCCAATGGTGTTAAGGCAGTGGTGAACTTTCAGAGGGAAAATTAACAGGACTGATAACTGACATCCATTAAACATGGCACGTGGAACTAGAACATGGCACGTGGAACTAGAAATATACATATATATATATATATATATATATATATATATATATATATATATATATCGAAATATATACATATATATATATATATATATATATCGAAAAAAAGCTCTTCTATGAATCGAGCACTCTGCATCACTGGCGTGTTTATTCAAAAATAAATACGTAAAAATTCACCTTCCTCTCTGCCGATAGCTGATAGTTTAGGGGAAAAATCTCCGACTGATGCCAAATCAGTCGGGTTTCGATCCTGGCTTGAGGCAATCCGATATCTAGCAACACTGATGAGCTACGAAACAGTCTATATGTGGATGACAATATATATATTAATTCAAATTTTATTTTAGTGGATAGCAGTGTTTGAATTAGACGCCCCGTTTTAAAAACAGTGTATATTACGTCTATCGGCCTGCTCACTGGAAAAAAAAAACTTAATAACAAGAATTTCCCCTCAGTGTTCGGTCCCCTTTTATAGGAGAAATCACCGTTTGATCCGACGTGTTTTACAACTCGACTACAGAGACCGTTATATTCCACCAAATCATTATTTATCCTTTTAAGGAATGCACACCTTAATGAAATTGAACATTCAGATTTTCTTGAAAGCCTATAAATTCTCAGTTTCGTAACCGATTAACAACTTAAGATACGCAGACGACACAGAAAAATGACAAAATCTCCTACAGAAAGTAGCAACGGGGAGCGGGAAGAAAGGACGAAGCAAAAACTACAAGAAGACAGAATGCATGGTTACCAGTAAGAGGATGAGCCCAAAATGCGATTTGCAGGTCGGGAACACTAGAATCAGGCAGACGCAGAAGTTTAAATATTTGGGAAACGGTAAGTGCGACACTGAGATCCGTAGACGTATTGGGATGGCCAAGGACACATTCCAAAAGCTGATTTATGTTCAATAAACAGAACGTCTACTCAGATACGACTATCCACGTTTAAGTATTATATGGGTATTTATATGGGAAAACAATATATAATTTTTTATATACCAAGAACAAATTTAAGGGAAAAGTCTATGACAAAGTTAACCTTCGTAACGAAAGGAATGAATCAGAATATATTGTCCTACCAACCAACTCTATCACAACTACAATTGAAAAGAATGTATCTAAGCTTAACATAAAATTTGTTGCAACAACTTCTAAAACAATAAAAGACTTAATTAGTACAAAATAAAATAATAAGCTAAAACTTGATGGAGAAATTTACCTTATTACCTGTAATGATTGTCAGAAGTAATACAGAGGAGAAACATCAAGGAATTTAAATAAAATGGATTTTTATAAATCAACGCACTAAATGCATTCGTTTGTCACCGCAATGAGTCTGGTCATACCTTTGATTTAAAAAATGCTATTCTAATTAACATAATGAAGAAAGCAATTCACTATGACGAAAATGTACAGCAAGTGGTTTGATCTCTGGATCATATACAGGCTCGTACAGTGTTTCACCTTTTCTGGCAGATCTTCTATTATCACAATGTTGGTATAATTAATAACAAAAGTGATGGAAACATGAAAAAATGAAAAGAAAAAGAAACTAAATTAAATAGGCTAGGCTACATATTCAAAACATATATTTACAAAATAAGATAATTTAAATCTAAAATTCTCAGCTTTTCTCTCTTTGTGCACATGCGTATTCGTATCAACTTTAGCCCGGTGAAGTTCTAAAGGACGAAACTCATCGCAGGAAAAACTTTTAGATATCGGTTGACACTGGACATGAAGAGACCAAAACTGTAGTTGTCAAGGAAGAATCACTCGGGAGTTTGTTCGACAAAAGAAGTTCCAACAAACACAAGGGAACAGGATTTATTCGCCATCATGTACATAGCATAGGGGGTCGTAGCTATGAAGGTTTGAACTTGTAGGACAAAGGAAAATAAATCGCCCGAACGTCGGCTAATTTTAATACCGATTTAGTAGTGGAAGGTTAGCGACGTTTTGTCTGTGAGATTAGGGTTTCAAAATGGAGAATAATACATCACCCAGAAGGCCTTGAACATTTGAGAACTCGAGGCTGACAGTAATATTCCATTCTCGGTTTAGTCTAGTACGATATTAATGCACTATTCTTGGTCTGATCTAACGCCTGCTGCCATGCTCTATCTTTACAAAAGATAGAGCAGGAGTGAGGCATTTTCTGGGGCGATTCAAAGAACCGACCATTCTTTCAGCGTCTTTCGATGGCATGAATACGCATGGTGCGATGGGTAAATTGTCACCATTTTATATTTTTAATTTCGCGCATGCGCATTGTTTGTTTTTGATTTTGTCGACTACATAGTATAGTAGGGACAGTTGGGCACCGTGTGTGAGGAAAAGAGCACCATGATGCAATTCACTCCTCCAGAAATTTGGAAACTGTACTGCTTGGTATTCGTACCGGAAGCTCCAATATGAAAATTTTAGAATATTTGGATGTCAATCTGAGGACAGTGCAGAGGATTCGGAAAGATTTGGTTGAGTCTAATGGTGATTACGAAGGTGTTTGGAGTAATCACTAGTGATGGTGACGTTATGCCTCCATTCATTTTCCCACAGGGTCTCAGACTCAACAAGAAGCGTACATCAAGTGACTTGAGGACGTAGTACTGCCCTGGGTTAAGAGGGTGGCTGCTGGAAGCCCCCTATGTCTGGCTACAGGACTCTGCACCATGTCACACAAGCAGAAGAACCTAGTCATGGCTGTCAGACAATTTTTGCAACCAACTCACCTCTTACATCTGTCTACCTAACTCCCCAGATTTGCAACCCCCTTGATTATTATATGTGTGGGGGTGGGGCGCAGTAAATTATTAATTTTTGTTTTTCAAAAAATGTTAGAATGTCGATTTACTTTATTAAAAATTCAATTACATTAGATTTGCTTTATTAAAATAATTAAAAACAAAATAATGGTTCATTTTGTTTTGTCTTTTTCCATTTATTTTATTAAAATATAATTAAAAACAAGTGTGTTTTATTGAATTATTTTTATATGTCAATTTACTTTATTAAAAAGTACATTTATTTACGATTTACTTTATTAAAAATAATTAAAAACAAAAAAGTCGTTTATATTTTACATAATGCCTTATTTGAGGAAAAATATTCACTAATTAAGGTTTTACTCCTTAATAAATTAATATATTTTTCTGGTGCTGTGTTGTCTCGGTCCTGAGTTGTCCCGGCGATTAGTAGGCGGTATTCAGTCGGCGGTGTTGAGGTGGTGCTCTGTTTATAATAAACAGTAGTAACAACATTTATCAGCCTGAATGTCCGAGAAATCTCAAAGAAAATATGTGTCCTCCAACAGGAATCGAACCTGTATCCTACACGGAACTGCAATATAGCCTAAATGGCATAGCACATCACGCTATATAGAGGCTCTCTGTAGTATACAGGGTCGATTCCGAGGTGATATATTTACAGAGATGCTTTCCTATCCCTTAATACTTAGCTTAGTTTCTAGTCTGTATTATACTCTATTCCTCAGCATTTTCGATTTCTGTGACACACTATTTTTACATGAAATCTTTAACGGCTCTACTCGGTACAACTTTCCTAATTGTAATGGAACTGACAGTCATCATACATGCGTTGATATCTATCTATCTATCTATCTATCTATCTATCTATCTATCTATCTATCTATCTATCTATGTCTGTCTGTTCCTTCCTATCTCAGTCTGTTCTTTATCTATCTATCTATCTATCTATCTGCACCCATACTCATAGGCTTACTGTAGTCAAATGGCACAGTACTGGGTATCATCTTGGACATATTTTATAGCGAATAAATGGTCTTCATTCTTTTTGATACAAAGATACCCCAAAATGGCGAGAAAGGTCACTTTCCGTAAAATATCTGATACAAAGATTTAGATACCATTCTTCTGTTTTCGTTCATGCTTTATTTTTAACCTCTTCAAAAAATTTCATGTGTATAGTGCACCCCCCTATTTTTTGCGTAAAACACTGTTCGTAAAAAAAAAAAAAAATACTCATACTGTACTCGAATATATACGTTATTTGAAAAATAATAGGCGTGCCGTACCAAGGAGAAAATTGAAGGAAATAATTTAATCATGGCCGGCACTGATATTTGATGCATAAGAATATGCACATATTTAGACGAACAATTACACATGCTAAATTTAATGTCAGTACACTTAGGTATAAATATAACCCTCGCACACCCGCACGCACACACACACACAGACACACACACACACACACATATATATATATATATATATATATATATAATGTGTACTATGTACGCATATAAATGTTACTATGTACGCATATACGCTCAGATATAAATCTATGGTTACCTTCATCTGTATATATCAGAGAACACTTCATAACGTGTCAAATTAATAAATATTTAAATATTGAAAGGAAGATGGTAGATCTTGCTGTTTCAAGTAATAATATTATTCACAATAAAGCGAAAAGAAGCAATTTTTCAAAGTCTGTAAGAAATTAATTCACAGCGAGGAGAAAGCTGTAGATTCATTTCAGATTTTGGCATGTCGAGTGGAAGGGCGAAGTCGAGATCTGATGATCTTTGTTGTAATCAGCCACTACGTCAAGTCGTTCGACTCATTAATCTGCTAATGTCCACAACTTTAATGTCTGTATCATTCCATTTGAAACAAATTAAGTTCATATGTTTTTTTTTGTTCAGGGGTACCTTCAAAGTTGTCTATCTTAGATTAAAAATATATCTCATCTCATCTATGAAAAGTAAATTGCAGTAAGTACAGGAAGTCCTGCTGCTCACCCAGGATTCAGTCTAGTCTTCTGCAGTTTTCAAGTTGTTTTTTTTTAAATACAGCATTATCATTGATATTCCTCTGGTGAGTGTTCAAGAGATCTTTCTTTAGTCGAAGTCAAATGAAAATATTTCGGAAAATATTCAAGCCTAACATGCGCCAACAATTAAGATCTACACGATAAAACATACATTTCTCAAGTATATTTTTCACTCAGAATCGTAATTAGCAAGGAGAAAGGAGCAATTAACTGTAAGAAGAGAAAGGTGCAATTAATTGTAAGAAGATGGAATGCATGATGGTGATCAAAAGGGACACCCCAAGGTGTGAGTTACACACTGGGGATGTCAAAATCAAGCAGGAAAATTCGGTTTGCTAGCCAAACAACGGAAATTGTGACACAGAATTTCAAATGGTCATATTAATAACGAAAGGTACATTTCGGAAACTGTAGAGCGTATTAAAGGGTTGAAAAAATTAGGAACAAAGAAAGTAGTCTTGAAATGGAATGTTATATCTGTCTGTTTACATAACAGTAAAACCTGGACAATTTCGTTACAACTGGCGAAAGGATTTCATGCAATCAAGTTGTCTTTGCTTTTATTACCGTTTACACAATACATGGCTCAAGAATCCATCGTTAGAACTGGTAAATGACTCTAGTGAAGTGATAATCAGATCGTCGCAGGACTTGACCCTGCCAACGAACACGGCTATGAGTGATAGGACAGGGAATGCTCGGATGGCCGGTCTTCCACCGGAGCTCCTCATTGGCCACAAGATCGAACCAATGCACCCACTCGATGGGCCAGAATGAACGGCACTCGAATACATGGATATGTAAGACGAAGATCTTGTTCAGAGGCCACGTAACGTTGCAGAAATAATAATAATAATAATAATAATAATAATAATGATAATAATAATAATAATAATAATAATAATAATGATAGTCAAACGGACAAAGTCATTGAACATTTGCGCCCAGATATCGTTATTCTCAGCAAACAAGAGTTTGTTACTTTATTGACGTTACTTGTCTGTTTGATAAGAGAGAAGTCGAGAAAAGACATGAAATTGTGAACTACACAGACTTAAAGTACCAGGAGAAAAACGAAGAGAATATAGATTTACGAAAAGGTATAGTGCGTACCTATCGTGATCGGAACATTAAGAACAGTGTCAATCATAAAACTACTGAATACCTAAATATCTGTGGAGTATAACCTGATATCCAATATCTGTAAAACCAGCTAATAACATCCAATAAACTGCGCAAAAAGACAAATAATAATAATAATAATAATAATAATAATAATAATAATAATAATAATAATAATAATATACAATAATACTTGATTATATAACAGGGATGTGTCATGCTTTACACTCTTAATTGATCGGGAGTGTTCATATTTTACCTTGATGGTTTGGTTTGGTTTGATTTATTTTACGGCATATCAACCCCAATGGATTATTTAATGCGGACAATTTTTTTTATTGCTGGTGATATTTTTTTTCAAAAATGTATTTCTGGTAATATTATTTTCTTAAAAAAAAAACTATAGCTGGTAATATCTTTTATTTTTTTCAAAAATTTATTGCAGGTAATAATCTTTTTTACAAAGAAATTCTGGTATTAAAACCTATTTTTGCACTTTCATAGTGTTTTGACCCCAGTTTAGGGGTTAACTATTTATTATGCGCCACTCTGACCAAAACCTGCCACCACATCCTCGACATTTAGCTGTGGCGCATGTGCCTGGTATATTATGTGACTGGGCCTCACGGTGCGTATAATGCAATTCGTTTATTTTTATCCTAGCGTCACTTTGTTTCCTTGCTACTCTTTTATTCAATAATAATAATAATAATAATAATAATGAGACCGTAAACAAAAAAAGTGCCTCCTTATTGACTTGGCAGTCCCTGCGGACTGGAATGCATCTATAAAGATCTTCAAAAAACTATGAAAATACAAGGATCTTGCCATCGAAATCTCAAAACATGTGGCACATGGGAACATCAACAATCCCTATTGAAGTTGGAGCCCTCGGATTGGTTGGAAAAGATTCCAGTAGACTAATTGAAGAGATTCCTGGAAGCCCATGCCTTAAAGAAATACAAAAAAATTTCCTCACGAGTACAGCCCACACATTACGAAGAGCTTTATCTATGTAAAATATATATATATATATATTTTTTTTGTCAGTGGAAAATGTCATTTCTAACCTTAGGTCTCTGGGCAGGACCCCGAACGAAATATGTACACGCCAGAAATCAAAGGAAATAAAATAATAATAATAATAATAATAATAATAATAATAATAATAATAATAATAATGAAAGAAAAAAGATGGAAAAGCAATCGACTTTAGAGTCTTGGTGATAAAGTAAAACCTCGATGATAATGTTTGTCGAGGAAACTTCTCAATACGTAGACAAGGGGGATAATAAAGACGGGATATTTTTTCGGCCCAATGAAGAGGCAGTGTTAATGTATGGTGGACATTAAGTAAAGAGACTAAGCTCGATGGAACGTACACTCGGATGCTGCGAACTATACTTTGGATGTTGTCTCCAAGAGACAGCATCCAACTAAATTACAAAACTATGGATCCATCTACATATTTCTACAATCTTACGCGAGCGCAGAATGCGATTCGCAGGATACTGCTGGCGAGCAAAACAAAGAATTGCACGAGATCTACTGCTCTCGACACCTCGCCATGGCGCAAGGCGGGATAGTCGCCCAGCAAACGCCTACATTGACCAGATATTTCCTGACATAGAATTCCACCCAAATGACCCCCCGACCTTGATTCAGGACCTTGATGGATGGCGTGATAGGCTAATGAATGCCCGAAATTGCTCAACGAAATAAATAGAAAAGCAATTGGTGGTGAAGAGAAATCGAACGAGAAAAAGGGGGAAACTACGAAGATATAATTAAATAAGTGACAAGTTAAAGAAGAAAACGTACAAAGAATAAAAGAAAGAAAATGCAATAGATACGGAATGCACAACACAAGCACACACACATAGACATATATATATATATATATGTGTGTGTGTGTGTGTGTGTGTGTGTGTGTGTGTGTTAGTGAGTATAATTTTACAAACGTTCCCCACAACAAAACAAGGACAAAAGTCCATCTAAACATATGTCCGCAAATCCTTCATTTTTGTGTTATTAAGTTTAAAGAAAGTTTACGGAAGATGGCGGTAAGTTAGATTTATCATTCGAGTACATTTTGTGGCTAGTTTGTCTTCAGCGTTTAACGTGTGTAGTAGTGTGTTAACTGAGAAGTGTTTCGTTTAATAAAGGCAGGATATTCATATCGGAAGCAGGCATATATATATATATATATATATATATATATATATATATATATATATATATATTTGCATACGGTCACGTGAATGGTAATGAACACGAGGCAGCACGGCTGTATCATATTGCGTTTCCAGACCGAAGGCAGCCTAGTCATGCAACCTTTGCTGCTGCTTATCTACACATTGCTGAGTCATGATTCGTTGAACTACAATCTATGTATCTAGGAAGACCCATTGCTCAGTTAACAGCATATAACGTAACCTTTATATTTAACTCAAAAACGAAGGATTTGCGGACATACTTTTATATATGCTATTATACTTGTTTTGGCGTGAGGAATCCGCCTCAAAGTTTGTAAAAGTATTGTTGATATACACACACACACACACTACATATATATATATATATATATATATATATATATATATATATATATATATATATATATATATATATTTATATATATATATATATATTCATATATATATATATATATATATATATATATATATATATATATATATATATATATATATATATATATATACATTTATACATATATATATATGTATGTATGTATGTATGTATGTATGTATGTATTCTTATTGTAATATATTCCAGACACATATGTCTGCCAATTCAGGAAAGATGCAAACATAATATTATTATCATCATTTACCAGAGTTTTATCACAGCTCATGGGACAAGTTAAAATGCCTCATGGCATCATTTCAAATTACCTAGAAAATAATTTTTGGTTGCAAATTATCTGAATTATTTATTGGGGTTGTCAAGTACACAGTAATGAAATATTCCAATGAATCTAAGGTACTGTAATGCACCAAGTAAATATTTCATTTTACATCTAAATAAAATAAATAAATTGCGATTATGGTGTTTACAACATAAAATTATTTTCCTAATTATGCTGTTTCCATGCAGGAAATATTCAAACATCCATTGGCCTAGCAGTTATTATGACTGCCCGTTGAAATTTATCAAATCTTTCTCTTGAAATAGTTTTATCAGGAAAATAGGTTTTCCACATCCAGTAACTTATGGAACTTTCAACTATTGATGGGAATTTCCTTCCTAACCTTTTGCTTAAGGTAGTGTGGAAGATAATGATCCCGTTATTTGGTAAAG
Organism: Acanthosepion esculentum; assembly: GCA_964036315.1. Lineage (NCBI taxonomy): Eukaryota > Metazoa > Mollusca > Cephalopoda > Sepiida > Sepiidae > Acanthosepion > Acanthosepion esculentum. Next base: position 58,198,293 of record OZ038476.1, on the reverse strand, counting down.
TTCTTTGCGATTCTGTGTCGCCAGTTTACGTTATCTGATGAAGGACGCCACCCTCTTTCATTCGTTCGAAATCATTTTTATAGGAAAACGGTTGTATATGACTGATAGTTTAGACATTTCTGCACAAACTGCATGTCAGCATTACTCCTTTTAACTTCATTTGGATTCCATATCAATTCTTGCATTATACTACTTTTTTTCCATTTTTCTTCATGTAAACTATCATCAAATGGAAATTGTCTTTGGGAAGGTCGGCATCAAACCATATGCTAATGCTGACAGGGAGATTAGCCGTTTCCATGCAGGAAACATTCGACATTCATTGATTGAACAGTTATTATTAGTGTCGGTTGAAATTTATCAAATCTTTTGTCTTAAAACAGCTACCCAGGAAAATATGTTTCTCATATCCAGTAACTTATTGTTCTTTCAACTATTGATGGTATCTTCCTTTCTAATCTTTTGAAAGTAAAAAATCTTGATTATGTCATTATCTTCTCTTTGAGTTACTTGTGCTATCCATTTTAGTTGTTGCTACTGTTAAAATTCTTCAAGTTTTGTAATGACTGTTATTTTGTAAGTTCCTTCTGTGGCGCCAATCTAAGTGATCCGATCAAGAACGGCCTTTTTCAAGATCAACATGGTTCATTCACACGAAGCCATTTGTAGTTACTGATATGAGAAAACAGTTTTATATAACTGATAGTTTAATCATTTCAGAATGAGCTGGATACCATTCACGACATCCATATGAAAGTCTCGCAGGTAATTATTAGTTTAGTGAGTTCAATTCTCACGTAATGCTACACTACTATAGCCTTTTGCCAGACTAGGTTAAGCTGAGAAAATACTTTTTTGTCTTGTTTTTTTCTCTTGTTTTACTCATTTTAACTTCATGTTTTTCGTTCTTCTATTTTTATTCCATATCAGTTCTTGCATTGTACTACTTTTGTTCTGTTTTCTTGCGTGTTAATAATAAACTATCATCAAATGGAAATTGTCTTTGGGAAGGTCGGCATCAAACCATATGCTAATGGTGATAGTGAGATTAGCCGTTTCCATGCAGGAAACATTCGACATTCATTGATTGAACAGTTATTATTAGTGTCGGTTGAAATTTATCAAATCTTTCTCTAAAAACAGTTACCCAGGAAAATATGTTTCTCACATCCAGTAACTTATTGATATTTCAACTATTGATTATGTCTTCCTTCCTAAACTTTTGGGAAGTAAAAACTCTTGATTATTTCATTATTTCCTCTATTAATTTAAGAATGTCTTTCTATTTTGGTTAACATTAAATCCAATCGATCAGAATGCAGAAAGACATGTCAGCATCGTGCAACGGCAATATATGCCAGTCGGCGTGTTTTTTTCTGTTCTTTTTTTTTATCTACATCTGCAACAGCCAAGTTTTTTGTCCAAAAGTGATTAAGAAGAAACGATGAATAAATTCAACATACATAGAATGTCTATCCAATTTAATAAAACTCGTTTGCAAGAAAATATTGCTATCCAGTTACACCAAATTATTATTATTATCTTAATTTTTATTTCGGTTATTATTATACATCCTGCACACACAGTTCCAGTTCTCGTTTGGTTCGTTATAATCCCTTAAGCTGAGAAAGGTAGGAATCCATCTATCCTCCCCTTTCTATGGGTTAATTAGGAAGCCTTGTATCACTAAACCATTATTATCCCTTATTATTATGTCGGTTAAAATTTATCAAATCTTTCTCTTAAAACAATTTTACAGATTTTATGTAATTAGAGTTCTCAAGTTCACTAAATTTTATAGATCCTTTTAATATTGATATGAAGTTCCTCACAATTTATTTTGTTCTTCGTAATATGGATAGTTCACATTATAGACTGGTGCTACAGAATTACAAATTACGTCCAACAGCAAAGACTCTGTTCAGGAGGTTTTGAGGAGTGTGGAACCACCTCTTAATTGCTGGTGTTCCCAGCTTCAACCTGACTCGGCGTGGTAGCATCTGCTAGGGTCCCAGCTATAGGAAAATAGTTAACCCCCAAACTGGTGTCAAAACACTATGAAAGTGTAAAAATAGGTTTTAATACAAGAAATACTTTGAAGAAAAATTATTACCAGCAATAATTTTTTGAAGAAAAAATACATTATTACCAGCAATACATTTTTGAAAAAAAAATATTACCAGCAATACATTTTTGAAAAAAAATATTACCAGCAATAAAAATCTTGTTGGCATTAAATAACCTATTAATTAATCAATTGATATGCCGTAAAACAAAACAAAACAAAAAATTAAAAAAATAAATAATAGAAACCATATCATTTGAAGATTTCCAACAGCAGCAACAACAAAATGGGTAGCACGTGTAACTAGAAGAGAAAATAATGATATAATCAATGATTCTGATGTACGATCGAGTATTTAAAGGCTGCATTTGATTGAAGTCATTTTGAATCACTTAACTGAGAAAAAGGCTGTATATAGATTTCAGTTTAAACTTTTCTGAGCCATTGAAATCCCATGCATGATTTACCTTGATTGAGTCTCAAGACTTATAACGTAGATTTATTCAATCATAGATCTCTTTACCGCGAAACAATTGCATTTCCAAGAGGCTTTTTTACTGTATTATCTCTTTTAATTCTTTTATTTAAAAGTAAAATCAACTCAGGATTGTTGGTCTCGTGTATCTGATTTCCTGGCTTATCACTGCCACTCATCCAGACTCTGCCTATTTGTCTGTATATCTGGTACTGTATCTGTAGTAAGAAACAACACGGTTAACATATGATAATGTTGGCGAGTAATTAAAGCGACCCGATCTGGCAAATTAGACTGATCTAATTTGATTTCAACTATCAGTCTTGGTTCTTTGTTAGCACTCGAAATTAAAAGCAAATAAGTAATTAATAAAATTTGATTTAATTAATGTGCGTCTAAAAATATTAATTACGAATTAAGTTGGCATTAAATAGACATTAATTAAAAATTCGTCTTTAAAAATTACTTTTGTGACAGTTTTACTTATATGTATCTCATTTATAGTCGTTGGTATCGTAGATTTTACAAATCTAATTGTAAATTGACAAAACTGTATACACATACACAAACGCGGGCGCGTACCCACGCTTCCACACACATCACACACAATTATAGTTACATACCCATTTACTGTAGCCTTGTGTCATCGTAAAGCAAGCTTCATAAATATAGATATATATTATGTCATGCAGCCGCTATATATATATATATATATATATATATATATATATATAGCGAGAGAGAGAGAGAGAGAGAGAGAAAGAGAGACATAGATAGATAGATAGATAGATAGATAGATACACAACTATTACATTAGAACATATAAATATCCACTACAAAATTGTACATTTTGTTTCAACGTTAAAAACAACGTTTCTTCAGGCGGCTAACAATGATGGTACTAAACGATTTTATACTTATTTATTTTATTTTATATATGTATCTATGTATATATATATAAATACATATTTGGGCAGAAATTTTTCTTTCAAGGATCTTTCATCGAAAATGGCCGACAAGGAAGATTTAATTAATCTTTTATTGAGTTTTTCCTGCATTCTAAAATTTTTCCGTTTTTCAGCGGTTAAAGAATATAAGAAAACAACACATGAAACTTACCATACCAAACTAAAAACAACATCCTTGATAATGTCTATAGAACTAGCCAAAAGCCTTCGGAATTATAACAACTATGGATAATTTTTCTGTTCTTTAACCCCTGAAAAACGGAAAAATTCCAGAATGCTAAAAAAATAAACAAAAGATTAAATATTCCTTCTCGGCCGTTTTCAGTTCTATCTATCTATCTATTTATCTATCTATCACTCTCTCTCTCTCTCTCTCTCTCTCTCTCTCTCTCTATCTATCTATCTATATATATATATATATATATATATATATATATATATATAATGCACAGTGAGCGCTGGTGATAATAAAACCGTGGTCAATGTAAAATAACAGAGTTAAAATTTTAATGCACATCGCAATAGTCAGACATAAATTTGTGCTTAATAATTGCTATGTAGACTAAATGTTAAGGAACGAATGTACATTTATTCTTAGTGTATATATATATATATATATATATATATATATATATATATATATATATATATATATATATATATATACATTAAATAAGTAAGAGAGTGACAACCTTAAGGTTCCATGACTATAATTTATTTCTTTAGTAAATTGAAATAAATTATAGTCATGGAACCTTAATGTTTTCTTTTTCTTAATTATTTAATTAATATTTGGTCTGTTGCTACATTGAGCTCTCTGGATTACATCCTCTTTGGAATTATCCACATGGATTACCAAACCCTTCATTACCTTACTATATATGTATATATATATATATATATATATATATATATATATATATATATATATATATATATATATATATATATGCAGGTTTCATTAAAAAGACAGACAAGGTACTACGGTTAAGCTTTTTATTTAATCTTTTTCTTGTGTTCGACAAGCGTTATCTTTATTGGACCCAGGGTGTGCAGTAACTGTCCAAATATTCTATAGTTCCGAACGCTTTCGGCTATTACTTTTAGCCATTAACAAGGATGATTTTATTTTTCCATTTTAATTGAGAGTGTTCGTTATGTGTATGTTTTTAGTGTGTCATAGAGATGTTTCATTTTCCGAACACGGTTAGCACATTATGGCCTAGTTCGTAGTTAATATTGTTAAGATTTGGCTTTTTCTTTTATTATTAGGTCTTCCATTATCTTTAATCTTTTTTTTTACAGATGGATAAGGTTATTATGCTTTTGTTTTCTACTAGTATGTTTCGAATGGAGTTTAGTAAGTTTGTGTGCGTGTTTAAATGGGTTTTAATAGAGCTCTAGTCAGATAAGTGTAACGTAAGGTGTCTTGATAGGCATGTAGTTGTGTGACCGATGTAATCCTCAAACAGAAACAACTGAATAAAATTAACAAAAATGAACTCCAGCTATTTTTATGACAGTTTTATTTTTTATCTTTTTTTTTTAATGGGGTGACGCATTAATTTCGATATCTTGCTGTTAAAAGTACATATGAATTCTTCAGTGTTCCTGTTAGTTCATCTTAAGGTTTGAGCCTTCGACGGATTTCAGTCATTATCAACAACTAAAGAAATCGGAAGAAATTCAAAGTCCCTTTAGTGATAGTTTATAACTATTCTGAGATGTTTTTGAATTTTGTTTTGAATGTTTGTCTCATGAATGTGATGTTGTATTTGAAGTTTTAAAACTGTGATTTGACGTGAACGTGACATATGACGGTTATGTTAATTTAAATACATTCTAAAATAAGTATTCGAAAATCATAAGTGACTTTGTTGATTATTAACGGCTCACACTTAGCATAGAAAGCATTCTAAAATCTGAAATGTTTACTGTGTATTATTCACAGAGGAGTGTCTTATAATATTTTGGCAACAGTTTGTATTTCTGTATCCTGTGCTCTTTTATAGCAATTAAGTCGGTATTGTGACAAGTTTATCTACAAGAAAGAATAGTGATTGTATATCTTATATCGTGTCTTGTGTGTATGTGTTATACATCTAATCTGTAAGGAACGCTAGTATTAATCCCGGGCTGTTGACTCTTTTTTTTTATATCCTGATTCTTAACGTAGAACAGACAAAGTACTAAAATATGTTCAAACAGATTTTAGATTTTTTTAAAAATTGCAAAATGTTATGCTTCCTTATGGTTATTTTTCTTCCTTTCCCCATAAAGATTTAATTTGCCAGGAAATAATGAAAACTAAACGAGAAAATGGCGCCGTAACTGTAAAGTCAGTTAAAAAAAAAGCAAAAAAAAAAAAGCTGCAAGCTTACCCATGTGTATCAGGTTCAGATGCAGCCGGTGCTAAAATAATTATTTTTCTATTTTCAAATTTACAGATAGATTTGTTCGTATCTCTGAAAGTTAAGCAGTATGTTAAAATTTGTAAGTCAGGGAGTGCTGATACTAAAAAAATAAAAATAAAAACAAAGATATATCTGATTTCTCCATCATCAATTAATAATATTTTTTTGAAGTTTTAAGGATCTAAAAATTTCACAAATCCTAAAATAATTAGCAGATATTGAAAACATTCCTTAACAGACAATAATTTTTCTTTTTTAACGAAGATAATCTTCGGCTTTAGATGTCTACAAACATAACGTATATACTCACGTATCATGCGACATTTGAAGACCTAATTTTGAAGCTAGTTTTAAGGGGTGTTGCATCATACACGAGATATAAAATTAGCGTATGTACAATTGGCCCTGTCTACACCGTTGACAAAACTATAAATCCATTTACTGTAGACAAATTAGCTTCAAAATTAGTTCTTCAAAGGTCGCATGATACGCGAGTATATACGCTATGTAATTGTGACGGCGCAAAAGCCAACAACAATTTTGTGTTTACAGGGTGACGGGTAATTGATACAGGCATTCCAAATCTTGCATGGCTGTTAAACTTCCAGACTAGATTTGTGTTCAAAATTTTGAATTTACAGACAGACTTGTTCATATTTCTGAATGTCTGTGACCACATAATTTTAAAGTCGAAGAGGGTGTACATTAAAAATAAAAAAGAAAGAAAGAAATTATATAAAAAAATTTCTATCATCAATAAATAAACTTTACTTGCATATCTCCGAGCTTAGGAATTTCAAAGTCTAAATTGTAGAAATTACAGCATAATATACCGCAGTTGTAAAAAAAATTACCAAAAAATTACATGTAAAGATAGTAAAAAAATGTATCCTGTATTTACGAATATTCTGTCTTATAATATTTTGGCAATGTTTGTATTTCTGTATCCTGTGCTGGAGCAAAAGGAAATATAAAAGGATACTTATACGTAAATTAAGGAAAAGGCAGTCGAAATTTCTGGGGCACGTAATGAGGAAAGAGGGCTTGGAAAATCTGATACACATAGGACAGATTGAGGGAAAGAGGGACAGATGAAAGCAGCGCGTGACATACTTTATGAGATGGTAGAACAGGGTTTCGGAGAAATAACAAAAAGACAAAACTTATTAAGAGCTCCAAGGGACAGGAAGATGTGGAAAGCCATGATCGCCTACGTTCTGAAGGGACATGAAACGTAAAAGAAGTAGATTTAAGTCAACTAATATAACTCCAGGCGAATATCCGTAACTATATCGCTACACCAGAGCATTGAACTCTGCAGAGGTCGGCTGTCTGATCGGGCTTGACTGTGACACGTTCTGTCCAGATAACATTAGCAAGATACAACACAAACGTCTGGACTTTTATCTTCGGACAACAAAATAAAATAAAACTATTCATGTATAACTTTTATGTTAATCTTATCCGTTGTAAAGCGAACGCGTTTCTTAAGTGTAAGTTCTTAAGTGTAAATGACTTAGATTTTGTTATATAGATTTCTAAAAATATTACTTGGTGATAATGCCACTCCACATTGGTTTCTTTTTTTCCCACTGAAACTTTCCACCACCCCTCAAGTGACGGCACCGCCTACTTTATGAATCTATAGTAGAGGTTAGAGATACGAACAAGTTTTTTTAAGACATCTTCAGAATATAGTGGCTACCATTTTTTAAAATATTAATTCCTTGAATATGTTTTGAGGCATTTTCCCAATTATGCATTTTTGAGAATACGCCGGGCGAAAATCTTATTAAGAGCTGAGAAAGAGACCAGTTTTGAATAAAACTGATTTTTTTCAGTTATTATATGGCTGTAAATACTGGACCATCTCTGCACAGATGAAGAAGAAACCTGAGGCTATAGAAATGTGATTCTACAGGAGGATAGTGAGAATACCAGGCACTGAACATGTGAACAACAACAAAATTTTAGAGAAAATGGAAACAAAAAAGACACTAATACTTAAAATCAGAAAGAGACAGTTGGAATTTCTAGGGCACATAATGAGGAAAGACGGTTTAGAAAACTTGACACTCATAGGACATATAGAAGCCAAGAGGGACAGGGAAAAACAGCGTATAACTTAGCTAATAACCTTGTGTAAATGCATAGTCGAACAGGATTTAGGAAAGATAACAAAAAAATAAAAATTACTAAGAGCTACATAGGACGGGAAATTGTGGAGAGCCATGATCGCCAATACTCTGAGGAGACACGGTACATTGAAGAAAAGAAGAATTATTATTAACATGACTCTTGGTCAGGTATTGCTCCAAACAAAAAAGGCATAAAATTTCTAAGAAAAATGTGAATGCTACTGCATGGTAGTTCACTCAAATATCACGGTAGATTGGCTTAAAAATATGATTGAATCCATACAAAAATACTTTTTTGATGGAAAGCATTGCCCGAAAACGAATATGTGTAATTAGTCAGATAACTTTATAAGTTAGTTTATTCTATTCACATATGGAGCGTAGTTGCCGTAATTTCTAAAAAATAATAAGCATTTTTTTACTGTAAATTACAGGTGATAGTAGGGGTGCATATTATAAATCCGCTTAAACAAAAATATTTTTTTCATTATTGATTTATAATAATAAATACGTACTTGTTCTAAAATAAGAAAGATATTATCCCAATTTTCACTTTAAATCAAACAATAATAATTGTAACATTTTTTGTCAATAAATTTATGTTTATCAGTAACCGCATTTTTTTATTTGTCGAAAAAATAAATATCTATAAGAAGGCCAATTTTGAAGAAAAGAGGATAGTAAGTTAACAATTTATTGAAATTTTAATTTTCATCATCATCATCACCACTTTCTATTAAAGAATCAATATCTAAATTGTCATTAAACAAATTATCATTCATAATATTATTTTCGGCCTCTTCATTCTCTTCCCAAAGGATGTCATCTTCAGAGCCATCCATGGCTGTCGTGAGACAACACTTTTTGCAACCTCTCTTTATAACATCCTCACTGATGGAATCCAAAGATTCCTGAATCCATTTTAAAATAAGTTCCAACTCTGTTTTTTTTTTCCTGTTACCATTTATCGGTAAAACCGCTGGTAATTTTCAACATTATTTTAACCGCTTAGTTTCGATTTTATTCTTGATGTCTTCGTAATTATTTATTTTATTTTATTTTTTGACAAAATTTATAGATGCGTATTATACATAGGGATAGATATATTTCTTTTTGGATCATTTGTTGGGGTGCGTATTATTTTCGAGAAATTACGGTATAATTAAAAGTCCCTTAAAAATATGAGATGCCTCCACAGAAAATGGCCGGGTTGATGATCCTCAATAACACCAATTAAAATATTCTCCATATATTTCCTTTATAGAATAGCAGCAACAAATTGCTCAATAATAACAATGAACTACGCATCAGTTACCATAAATTATCGCAAATGCAGAAAAAGCAGAATGCGCGAATAGATATCCGTTAATTGGGCTAGGATGATATCCTTTCATATCATTTTCAGCATTATGGTGTAGACAATATCACGTGTTTAAACCTTTAACTATGAACTATTGCATTTTCATGTAAAATGCATAAAACCTCTGCTCCATTCATTAAACGTACGGCAGATCCTAAAAAATGGATTAAATTGAAAAGTAATTACCTAGCACATCATTAATGTTATAGTTTCTTCCTAAAAATAAAAAAAAATACTGGTAGCCAGTAAATTTTAGGATATGACCCAAGTAACTTCAACATCTAGCCATTTTTACCAAATAATGATATCTTTTGCATAGTGGTTGAATTTCTAAACGAGCTTAGTACAGTGTAACCCGGATATAAGAGACCCGGATATAAGAGACCCGGATATAAGAGAGACCCGGATATAAGAGAGACCCGGATATTAGAGATATTTCTCTTGTCCCAAATAGAGCCTGTGTTAATGTATATAAAATAGACCAAACCCGGATATAAGAGAAACCCGGATATAAGATACTTCTTATCCAGTCCCGACAACTCTCTTATATCCGTGTTACACTGTATAATTAATTTTAATTAATTATTTTTGGAACAAATTAAAGTTTTTTTTTTTATTTAACATACTCATACTATCTTAAAAACAATTTAATGATTAAAATAACTTATTTAATAAAAATGCGTAATTGTTTTTGTTTTGTTTTTTTTACATATTTTTTTGCTTTAATTTTTTTATATAAAAGAATCCAGTTTCCAGTCGGGCCCTGCATTTGTGAGAACTACAAACAAATCACAAAGACAAACGCTTCAAACAGTTTAAATATGACTCCAGAAAGAAATATTTACGCATGGTCAGTTGTATGTTGCATGCTCAAGAGTAAGAAATCCTAAGAATTTATTCTTCACTGTTAAAAAGGAAAAAGGGTTTTGTCAAAGTATTTTCCCAAACAAATCAACTTATTCAAATTACATCGATTGGTTTGCGAAATTGAACGAAACGTAGAGTTTGTAAATCTTGACAAAAATGTTAGTGATAAATTCGACAATACTAAATACTGTGAGGGTTTCAACACACATCAGCGTTTTGCAAACAAAAATTCTAGTCTAGTCTATGCATAGACGAATGGTAGACCAATAGATATATAAAATAGATTCTGAAGAGAGAAATTGTCTAGCACATCTTGAAACAACTTTCAATGAAAAGTTCAATGAAATCTTATAATTATCCGATTTTTTAAGGGTTAATCTACCTTTGTTTTTTTTTATTTTATTATTCAGGGCTGGTGTTGTCCAGGCTGAGTGAGAGAGGAATGTATTATTCCAATGTCTTATTTCACACTTAATCAAGTTTTGTGTGCGTATGTGTGTGCATGTGCGTGTGCTTGTGTGTACATTAAATAGAACAAGCACATGGCAGCCACTGAGCACAACACACAAATAAAAGTACATACGCGCATGCAACGTCAGATGCTGGCAGTATGTGCCGGACAGATAGAGAGAATCAGTTCATCTATATATAAGATTTTGTCACTTCTGTTAGTCTGTCCGTCCGTCACACCCTCTAAAATAGCTATATATTGATCAATCGAAACCAAATTTTAGGGAGAAGTAAGGAGAAGTTAAGGAGGTATTAAGTGCAATTGGTTTTACTAGGGGGCGCAAAAACCGCGAAGGGGCTTTTGTCAAAGTATTTTTTTTTAAAAAAAGCAGCTTATTTAAATTACATGGATTGGTTTGCGAAATTGAACGAAACGTAGAGTTTGTAAATCTCCACAAAAATGTTAGTGAGAACTTCAAGAATATTAAATACTGTGAGGATTTCAACACAAGTCAGCGTTTTGCAAACAAAACTGCAAGTCTTTTATAATATAGATTTAATTAAATTCCATGATTTCAAGGAGAAATGTTAACTTCTGGCGTTAGATAAGCTAATACAAGTCATACAAGTCATTGAAGATATTTATTATCCGTGCAGTCAGGTATGTGTGAAAGTTCCCCGCGGTTGTTTTTGAAAACTGTAGACTGAATATACAGTAGAAAACCCCCTTCTCCACACCCAATGGAAACTTAAACAAGCACTAGTAAATTTAGCTTACAATGGCACAAGACCTCGAATACACCGTATCCAGTAAGAATTGAACTCCAACTCATAATAGTAGTAAAAGCCTTTTACGCTATCTTACGTGTAACAATAATCTATAATTCTGTGACTTCTGTTAGTCCGTCCGTCACACCTTCTGAAATAGCCAGACATTAACTGATCGAAACCAAATTTCGGAGAGAAGTGCAAACAGGTAACAGATGGTTTTAATAGGGGGCGTAAAAACCGTAAAATAGGGGTTTTGTCAAAGTATTTCTTCCAAACAAATCAACTTATTCAAATTACATCGATTGGTTTGCGAAATTGAACGAAACGTAGAGTTTGTAAATCTCGACAAAAATGTTAGTGATAAATTCGACAATATTAAATATTATGAGGATTTCAACACTCGTCAGCGTATTGGAAAAATATCCTAGTAAATTTATGATTAAGAACTATTTTTTAAAGTAACTGCTTTTTCAGGACGCTTTATGTCGTTGCACTTGTATTAAAGTGAATGAATGTTTAAACGTATGGTAATTAATATAATTTATAAATTCACTTACGGCTAAATTTCTCGACCGCGTCCCTATCAGTAGAACAAACAATTCGCAGACTATCAGCCTTTTTTATATATATATATATATATATATATATATATATATATATATATATATATATATATATATATATATATATATATATATATATATATATATATATATATATATATATATATATTACTAACAAATTGCGATTATAACATAAGCGGTGATATTATTTGCATAACAATTTTAAAGACTGATTTTAAGAAATCTTTCATTTGTATTTATTTTTAATTCAAATTTTGAAAATTGCTATATATAAATGTTTCTGTCGATAAAGTTTTTTTTTTTTTGCATTTGTAGAGAAAACAATATGGCGTAAATTTCAACAGTCTTTCCTTTGTTTCGTTTTTTTTTTAATTTTTTTTTATTAAATATTTATAAATATGACCCTTCAAAATTCCGTCACAATTTCCGTCGCCTGGTTAAAACGTTGAATTTCCTCATCTGTTTGATTTTAAGGTCCCCGGTGTAAATTCCACCGCAGTGTACCCCTTTTAACCGCCATCATGCACCGACGGATATCAATGTCGCACATAGACTACAATAAACAAAAGAAAAACTTATATTATACATATATAATAGAATGTATGAAGATGTTAAAAGCTTTCAAGCGAAAGAGTGAACTTCCTATCGAAAGCAGTGGGACATTGGAAAGTGGAATTAGTCGCAAAAAAAAACAATACATAGACTAAAACAAAATAACTTTCTGGAGATAATAATGATTTACAGATACAAGTTCTAATAATTAACCCATAGCTTGGGGGAGATTAGGAGGATTCATACCATTCACAAGGGTTTTTTTTCGCGTAAGTGAATATAACAAATCCAATTGGAATTGGAACCCGTCTCTCCGATTTCCAATTCCCTGCCGAAATCCATCCACACACCCAAGTTTACAGCACCTGGAATTCCAAAGTGGTTACTCATCTGACCGGACTCGGCGTTGCTTAACTTGTTGTCGTCCGAGAACCCGTGTTTCAACTTCATACGGTCGTAAACTGAGAAGGTGAAGAAAGAATAAAAGGAGAGGTACGAAGTAGGCTAATTTCGTGTTCACACACACATGCATGTATATATATATATATATATATATATATATATATATATATATATATATAGATAGATAGATAGATAGATAGATAGATAACAGAATGAGATAGATAGATAGATAGATAGATAGATAGATAGATAGATAGATAGATAGATAGATAGATAGATAGATAACAGGATGAGATAGATAACAGAATGAGATAGATAGATAGATAGATAGATAGACAGACAGATAGATAGATAGGTAACAGTATGAGATAGACAGATTGATTGACTGATGCTAGATAATATGCATATCTGTTTATGGTGACCTATTCACAAGATATAGTCGAAACATACATGGCAATCTGTGGATGTGCTACTGTATAGCGACTAAGAGTGAACAAATTATTTTCTTCAGGTTTTCCCCAGGCGGTATGGTACTCGTTTATTTTCTAAAATAAAATAAAAAATTATTTCGATCTTATTATTTTCTTCCAGGAATCAAAAATTCCCCGTTTATTTTAAAAGTTGAAAAATTCCTACCGGCATTAGTATTCTTGACGGCACTTTTATTTTGTCCCAAAGTTTCCTTTCTCAAATATGCCCATTGGTATCCACCCCTGTGTATGTATATATCCCTATTTTCATACTTAATGTACTTTGTGTGCGTTCCTCCCTCTATATACATATGCGTATGCGATATAGAAACATGTGCGAAAGAGTCTCTATTCATAAATCTATTGATATTCTAGGATAAACATTAGTTTTCTGTATTTATAGATGTTTTTCGTTGTTTTGAACGCGTTCATACTTATCTTGGAACATCGAAGCGAAATGCAAAAAAAAATGCACAAACGAGGGTTTTCATTCGTTATTTGTTTGCTACAAGGCTTTTGACATTCTTAACCACAAAGTTGCCTTTCAAGTTTGTTCTTTTCTGACTGTTTTCATTTGGAAAGTCGATTTTCTTGATTGAAAATTCATTTGTCTTATAATATTTCTTAGCATCTTTTTTCTCTAAATTAGTTCTTTTCCGTTCTTCTCTTTGCGACGTCTCATCTTTATTCTCCGCTATTTTGTCGTCTTCTTTTTCTTCTTCCTCTTCTTTTTCTTCTTCATCTTCTTCTTCTTCTTCTTCTTCTTCTTCTTCTTCTTCTTCTTCTTCTTCTTCTTCTTCTTCTTCTTCTTCTTCTTCTTACTTCTTCTTCTTTCTAGTTATTCTCTCGTTCTTTCTTATTTTTATTTTTTCCTTCAAGTCCTTCTTTCGTTCTTCATAATTTTTCTTCTTTCCAGTTTTTCTTCATCTTTCTAGTTCTTCTTCTTTCCTTCTTTCTAATTCTTTTTCTAATTCTTCTTCTACTTTCTATTTTAATTTTTCGCTCTAATTCCTCTTCTTCGTTCTAGTCCTTCTTTTGTTGCTTCTTTCTTCTTCCTTCAAGTCATTCTTTCACTCTTCATAATTCTTTATCTTCTTTCGTTCTTCTTTTTTTCTTCATTCTAGTTCTTCTTTCTTTCTAATTCTTCATCTTCCGCCTACTCTTTCTTCTCTTTCTTTTCCTCTTCTTTCTAGTTATTCTCTCGTTCTTTCCCATTTTTATTTTTCTTCGTTCTAGTCCTTCTTTCTTTCAAATTTTTCCTCCTCCTTCACCTATTCGTTCTTCTTTTTCTTTTACTCGCCCTCTTCTTTTTCTTCTTCTTCGTCTTCGTCGTCTTCTTCTTCTTCTTCTTCTTCTTCTTCTTCTTCTTCTTCTTCTTCTTCTTCTTCTTCTTCTTCTTCTTCTTCTTCTTCTTCTTCTTTCTAGTTATTTTCTTGTTCTTTCTCATGTTTCTTTTCCTTCATTCTTGTCCTTCTTTCTTTCAAATTCTTTCTTCCACCTTCTCCTATTCGTTCTTCTTTTTCTTTCCCCCTTCTTCTTCTTGTTCTTCTTGTTCTTCTTGTTCTTGTTCTTGTTTTTCTTCTTCTTCTTTCTACTTATTGTCACTTTCTTTCTCATTTTTCTTTCACGACCTTCTTTCGTTCTTCCTAATATTTTCTTCTTTCCAGTTTTCCTCCTCCTTCTTTTTCCTTCTTCTAGTTCTTCTTTAGTTCTTTTTTCTTCTTCTTCTAGTTCTTCTTCTTCTTCTTCTTCTTCTTCTTCTTCTTCTTATTATTATTATTATTATTATTATTATTATTATTATTATTATTTCTCCTCCTACTCGTTCTTCTTCTTAATCAGAAGCCCCACTTACCAACTGACTCTACAAAACAAACAGATTTTCAAACTTTCATCCTTTCTCTCAATAACACGAGCCAACTATGCAAGGTACAAATATTTTATCAGCGGTTCTAAAAAAAGATATAAAAGAAAAGAAAAGAAAAAGAGAGAAAACCATGAAAATAATTCTCTCTGTCACGTTATTTATCTTACAAATAAATATAACGTAACACTTTTAATTTATCTAGTTGACTTTCAATAGGACACAGAAGAAAGTAAAAGAATTCGGGTGTAGGAGACTGGGAAATGTTATTTTTTTTATTTTAAAAGATGTGATATATATGCGGTAAATTTCAAATAAACAAGATTTCCTTTTATTGTCCTTCGATGTAGATATTTTGTTTTTATTCTCATTCTCAAAGCAGATACTTGTTTATCTGAAATCAGATATTAAGAAGAATTTATTTATACATCACGCAAATTACATAGTGCATAAATGTCATTTGTACACACACACACACAGACACACACACACACACACACACACACATGCACAAACCCATACATACATATGATAAAATATAGTCTTCAGTTATACCCAATTTATAAGAGAAAACTACTAAACATCATGTAGCATAGGCGATGCACATAATATGCAGGTAAAGGAAGGATTTTTCCTATGTCTACATTTCATGAAACGGAGAGAACTAATCACGAAATGTAGACATAGAAATAAATTCCAAATTACGTAAGAATACATGTGCATATATGTGGGGGTGTACGTATAGTGGCATATATGTATGGACATGTAAATTTACATATATATATGTATGAAGATATGTACGCATATAAGTGTGTTGGACAGCATGATTTATTCCATTGGGTGCTCTGGTATTACCCACAATCTATAAATCTATAACTCAAATCATTAACCTTAATCTTAACGGGTTTAAGTTTAATTCCCCCATTGCTTATTAATAATATTGGACACCTGTAGTAAAAAAACTATTTCCTGCGAATCCCAGAAAAATGCATTCGGGGCCTGTATAAGAAATGCCCCATAGTAGGAACTGATATAGTAGGAACTGATATTAAACTACAAACAACAAAGGTCCTGGCCATAAATAAACTTCAACCCCAGACCGCTTCACTCGGGATTTCTTACGTTCCCACCAATCGCTAACACAAACCTATTCTCATTAACAAGGCGTCTACCAGAGGAGGACTGACATTGAAAATAAATTTAAAACAATGCTCCGAGACAGACACTCTATGTTGAGGTAATTTTTGTTTTTTTGCTGTAAAAAATACATATGCTCTGTTAAAATAAAAATATCGAGCTCTCTGTGGATCAGTTTTAATAATTAATATTACTAGGAATCACTCGGATTATATACCAAGAGATCGATTACCTCTACTACTATATATATATATATATATATATATATATATATATATATATATATATATATATATATATATATATATATATACACACACACACACACACACACACACACATATATATATATATATATATATATATATATATATATATATATATATATATATATATATATATATGCACTAGATAGAATATATGAATTAAATAGCAGGTCAGATTGGGCTCTCTAACTTTGCCTGACAATCAGTCTAGAAGAAGGTTAACTCAGAACTCAATTTTCACCCGGTATAAACGTGATAAAGAAAATTGCTTACTTTAAGGCCTTCCTCATATACATTGAATATTACCGCATTATAGATTTAGGCTACATTCTAGTGTGGGTAGCGTACATCTTCTAGGTAAACATTAGACAACCAGATACCTCAGTTTCGCTTATAAGACTCGCAAGTTATTTTATGATATTTTTAGGTCTGCAGGAGGAGATCCCTGTGTGAGGCACCTTTGGAAGGTGCCTGAAAACCATACCACATCTTGGTGAGGGAAATTGGGTAGACGGAACCCTAGAGTTGTGCTAGCAAGAAGTCACACGTCATCGTGACCGAGGATTTGAGCGTGGTATCCTTGCTGAGGCTGCTGATCACGCTCTCGCTCCCAGAAACTGTAACTAATGTCCGCAAAGCATAGTTTCAGAAAAACCACAGAAATGAACAAACATAAACGTGCCTCAGCAGGCGTCAATTTGCAATTGGGCTAACTAAGCTGCCATCTTCGGATTCGACTGGATGGATATCAACGTTTCTTTATGATTCATATAGTAAATGACACACATTTACTATATTAATAATAAAGAAACGTTGATATCCATCTTAAAAAATAAACATGCACACACATATATACATATACTTTTATTTTGCATTACATATATATATATATGCGTATATTTACCGGCCTGAATATCCGAGAAAATTACATAGAAAATATGCGTCCCCTGAGAGGAATCGAACCTGTATCCTATACGGAATCGTCATACAGCCTGATATTCAGGCCGGTAAATGTCATTAATACCGTTTATTATAATCAGAGCATATACTTAAATATTTGTATCTATAAAAAGAACGTATAAACATAAAAATGTCAATATATATATATATATATATATATATATATATATATATATATATATATATATATATATATATATATATATATATATATATATATATATATATATATATATATATTAGGTTGGTGCAAAAATAATGTCGTTTTTTGACATGATCTTGAACGTCAAAAAACGACATTATTTTTGCACCAACTTAATAGATATATATATATATATATATATATATATATATATATATATATATATATATATATATATATATATATATATATATATATATATATTGCTTGCTTGCTTACAAAAATCGATATCTGCGTCCACAATCTACGTTCAATAAATCCGGAACCGGATACGTATTTATTTGGTGAATTTTATGTCTTAGATTTTCAATATATAATGTTCGATCTATGTGATCTGCCAGTTTGGACACGGAGCCAACTTGACAGTTTTTCGTTAATAGCTTTATTCAAACCATGATCTGATAGCCGGCTCCGAGTCCGAAATGACAGAGACACACTTTGACTCGGAAAGTTATTTCCCTGTCGGGAAAAAGGATGCAGGTTCGATTCCAGTCAGAGACAGAATTATTTTTTTGTAGGAAATCTCACTTGACGCTGGTTATAGATTTCGCTGTTTAATAAAATAAGATAAAAATAAAACAGGGATAGCAAGTGAAATCAGGGTACCCACTATATATATATATATATATATATATATATATATATATATATATATATATATATATATCGAACGTGTATCCTATACGGAACCGTCATATAGCCTGACGTGCTTTACCGATTGAGCCACAGAGGAACGTTTCAGTTAGCATGGTCAAATTTACTTGTTATAAAAAGAACGTATAAACATAAAAATGTCTTAAAATAATTGTCGGACTATGTCCATTTCATAATGTGTGACGTCATTTCCTTACATTTGGAGACGCATCGAGCAGATATGAATGTAGGAGAGAAAATCATGGAGAATTGTAGTTTAAAAACAAATAAAATCGGCCTTGCTAACCGAAACGCTCATCTGTGGCTCAATCGGTAAAACACGTCAGTATATATATATATATATATATATATATATATATATATATATATATATATGTGTGTGTGTGTGTGTGTATGTGTGTGTGTGTGTGTGTGTGTGTGTAATACACTTGTGATAGGTATTAATCCTCTTCTTCTCCCTCCAACTATGGGTAAATAGTAGGACAGACTGGGTTCTATAACCTTGGATGGCAACTGGTCTAGGAGAAGGAAAACTCCGAATTCAAAAATTTCTGGAGGGTCGTTTTTTGGACCTATTGTGCACGTAATGTACCAGTTCTCTGTATTCGGACTTTCAGATGTTTTATATATTTATATTACATGTAGGTTTTAAGAAAAATAATCTTTTTACTTTACCGGTTTCGCTGTATAGCTTTTCCAAAATTTGTTTTTATATGTGGTTTTAAATGTTCATCAGACTGCCATGTGAAATCACGTGCCAATCCGATAAACATTCAAAACATGTATTATAAATATTGCATATGAAACATCAGGTGTATTTTCAAATCTTATTTTCTCTGTATAGCCAGATTTGTACAGAACTTTCTCGCTTGCATTTTTCCCTATATATATATATATATATATATATATATATATATATATATATATATATATATATATCGTGATCGTGATGTATATATATATATATATATATATATATATATATATATATATATATATATTTCCTCACCGGTAGCACGGCACGGAGTTTCATGCCAAAGCAATCTTCAATCTGAAGACAACTTCGGAATCTCCTGCAATTCTTCAGGACGGTCTCTTTATTTAAGTTGGTAAATGCCGCCATCATCCTTGCCTTCAGTTGATTTTTGGTGTTACAAAGATCTCGTTCAACTACACATAATAATCAAGGGATTGCAGTCTGGTGAATTAGATCTAAGGAGTGATGTGGTCGAAGAAATTGTCTAACAGCCATGACTCGTTTCTCCTTCTTTGTGGCATGGTGCAGAGTCCTGTTGCCAGACATAGTGTCTTCCAGCAGCCACCCTCTTAACCCAGGGCAGTACTACTTCCTCAATACGTTTAATGTAGGCCTCTGTGTTGAGTGTGAGCCCCTCAACAACAAGCTCAGGAGTCTTTTCTCATCAGAACGACCATTCTGACCTGCCGTACCTTCGTATGTCATCATTAGACTCATCCAACTCTTTTCGAATCTTCTGCACTCTCCTTAGATTGAAAACCAAACACTCTGAAATTTTCATATTACAGCTTCTGGCGCAAATGCCAAGCAGAAACAGCATCCCGTTTCCACATTTCTGGGGAATTAATTTCCTCAAGTTGGTCTTTTTCTTGCAGACGGTGCCCAACTGACTCTACTATGCTGTGCAGTCGACAAAATAAAAAATAAAAAACGCCCATTCGCGAAACTAAAAATATAAAATGACGACAATTTACTCATCGCACCCTATATATATATATATATATATATATATATATATATATATATATATATATATATATATATACATATATATATATATATATCCCTCTAGGAGAAGGATAACTCTGAACTCTAACCGGCCTGGAGAGGGTTGGGGTCCGTCAGGCTATCTTTCTCAAATAAAAACACTTCTGCTGTACCTCCGGTACATGCGGTGCTCTTGCGACCCTCAGGAGTCACGGGATTCGTGATCGTGATGTATATATTAGCAATATCAGTTCAGGACATCGGTCATAATGGGCCTCCGGAACATGTTTTCTTCAGTTTCTGTAAATTGTGAATGGCGATAATATTTCTTGAGAAAAGTAGGAGTAGCTTTCCGTTGTCTTCTTCGCGGTTTTGCATTAAGAGTTGTTCTTTGCCTAATCTGGTTGTCCTACGAAGGACAAAGGGCCCACGTTCCTCTATTATTTTACCTGAAAGGAGAGGATAAGAGATAGATTTATGTCTTTACAAATGGTATTACCGCAAAGCTAATTCAGCCAAGAAAGATTTTTTAATGTCATGTGCCTTCTGAATGATCATTGCTTGCCATAGATGCCTGGTTTTATCATCTATGAACTGCCGCATAGTTTGGTGCTTTCCCGTTGCCTTCTTTAGGGTCTGAAATTCAGAGTTTTCCTTTTCAATGCAATACGAGATCTTGGGATACAGGAAGTGCGTAGAAACTGAATACGCTGCACGATAGGAACAGTTTCGCATAACACCGCAATCTGTAATAAAGCCCAAACATTAACCTAAAATCTCGATTGATTCTTTATTTTTTTACGCCTTATCATCTCTTTGCACATTATTTAAAGCCAAAAAATATTTTTAGATAGTAAGAGTTTTTTTTAGATAATATTGATTTAGCGATAAACGTCTTACTAATTAACCCATAGATTGAGGAAAATCGGTGGATTCATACATTTCCAAAGGATATTTCCGCATAAGTGAATATAACGAACCCAACTGGAATTCGAACTCGGCTCTCCCTAAAATCTAGAGTCAAATTCTTAAATATCAGATTGAGACTTTTATATGGATGTCATAAATTGCGTCAAAGCCTTTCAGAATTATCTAAAAGACCAGGTGTATACTGCCACTTTCTCAGATTGATGATTAAAATGGTTTCGAGCAAATGACCATCCTCCCTCGAACCTTGTGAACTGACGCTACAGAATCACAAACAGAGAACTGCACCATCTGAGTGAAAACACGCCACTTGAGGACTTTCAACAGCAGCAACAACTAAAATGGATGTCACATGTAGCTCCAAGAGAAAATAATGACAGAATCAAGATTTTGTCGTTCCATACCCCATCAGTACTGGAAAGAGCGATAACAGTTATTGGACATGAGAAACCAATTTTACTGAAAAATTCTTTCTACGGAAATATTTTTTACAAATATCAACTGACAGTAGAATTGGCTGCTCGATCAATGAATGTCGAATGTTTCCTTATAATGAAACGGCTGATATTACCATTACTATTAGTATTAAAAAAAATAACATAAGTGTTGATATGTAAGAATCAACCAACCAATAAAAAGCTGTTATACCCATTGCCAATAGTGACGATAGTAAATGTTAACTTTAAACCCAGAACGCCATTGATAAGGCTCGAACATGCTAGAAACATTTGAGCCCTTTTAGTTTATCTTAGTCTGACACGGGCTCATATTAGCGAGGGAGAAGTCAAAACTGAGGTCATGCGAACTAGGTTGCTTACACCCTAGACATTGCTCTGTGCTAAGCGACTTTTAGTATAATTAGCCTTTATGTGGTCATACTATTTCTGGGCTGTACCGTTAGCCGTTACAGCCACCCGGAAATCGACCGAAAAAAAACAGAATTAGGCGATTAACTCATCGCTCAACACTTACACACATAATTGGCTTTTAATTGACGTAAGTGAAATTTAATTACATCAACATTTTCTTTGGCAATACGAAAGAATCAATGAAAGAGTTGGCTTTCATTTCTACAGAATTAGCGAGAAATTCATTAAAAGAATGGCAATTTACATATAGAATATTTCATGCCCAAGCACTATTAACATCAGTCTAGCAATATTAATAATTCATAAAATATATTGTAAAAAATGGGACAAAAGTTTTGTTGTGTTTTCGGGGTTCTTTTCTTTACTTATCTTTTTTTTTGGTGGGGGGTGTCGTTTATCGTTTAGATATTTTATCTATCGGGATAATTGGTGTATACTTTGATGATCATTAAAAAAAATTACTTTTTTTTTAATATACCATGTTTTTTTTTTTCAGGATGATATCGCACGATATAGCATATTTTCCACTTTTCTGTTGTTAAAAGTACTTTTTAACACTTACATCTTTCATCCTGGGTACGACGTTAAACTGCATCCAACAGTAAGGCCTGTGATCAGGAGGTTTTGAGGAAGCGTGGAACCACCTCTTAATTGCTGGTGTTCTCAGGTCCACCCTGACCCGGGGTGGTAGCACCTGTTGGGGTCCCAGCTATGGGAAAATAGTGAACTTCCAGGTCTTTTCCAGCACATTGAAACAATGATATTACCAACTATACGTTTTTGAAACAATGATGTTACCAGCTATACGTTTTTGAAACAATGATGCTGCCAGCTATACGTTTTTGAAACAATGATGCTGCCAGCTATACGTTTTTGAAACAATGATGTTGCCAGCTATACGTTTTTGATATATTTAGTAAATACTGGATCTGGCATTAAATAACCCATAATGGTTGATATGCTATAAAACCCCAAACAACCAACCAACCAAACTTACATCTTTGTCTCTGTTCTTCCATTATCCTTTGACACAAAAGAGCTAAGTAAGTTACGCGTTGTTTTCCCCTATTTCTCTTACCTTCAATATATTTTGTGAGTGTAAAACTCTAAGAAGACCTTCTTTTACCGTTATGTCCCAGACATTTCTCTTGTTCCTTTCTAGATATAAGTACAGGAACCCTCGGTTAATGCGGTTTCGATTAATGCGCTAAATTTTTATAAACTGAAATCCGATTAGTGTATACATAATACTCGATTAGTGCGGTAAAAACATTCTTCAGTTTAACCATAGTAATTGAAAATTTAAAAATGGAAAATGGGTAACTATATTGTTGGTCAAGTATTACGTTACCAAACTAATTACAGTAATATTTAAAAAAGACGGTTATAAATCGATTAATTTTATAATATAAGCCGATAATAAAAATACATATTTGAATATTTGTCTCTATTAAATATTTTTGAATATTTTGATTTTTTTCATGTTTATTTTAAAGTTCTTAAAAGGAAAATTCTGATATTTTTGTTAAAAAAATGGACGATTTAATAAGAGACAGAAATTTACATTTATTAAAAAATATCGAAATATAAAAGCTGTATTCGTTTACTATAGGAAGATTATAAATACAATTTTCAGGTTAAAATACTAATGATTATATGTTTGGAAAATTTGAAGGGGCAATTTCTCAGTATCGACAATTATATGATGGTTTGGTTGTTTGGGGTTTTATGGCATATCAACCACTATGGGTTATTTAATGCCAGATCCAGTATTTACTAAATATATCAAAAACGTATAGCTGGCAACATCATTGTTTCAAAAACGTATAGCTGGCAACATCATTGTTTCAAAAACTGGCAACATCATATTGTTT
This sequence comes from Acanthosepion esculentum, assembly GCA_964036315.1. NCBI lineage: Eukaryota > Metazoa > Mollusca > Cephalopoda > Sepiida > Sepiidae > Acanthosepion > Acanthosepion esculentum. The sequence continues at coordinate 58,174,280 of OZ038476.1, read as the reverse complement.
CAAAAACGTATAGCTGGCAACATCATTGTTTCAAAAAAGTGTAGTTGGCAACATCATTGTTTCAATGTGCTGGAAAAGACCTGGAAGTTCACTATTTTCCCATAGCTGGGACCCCAACAGGTGCTACCACCCCGGATCAGGGTGGAGCTGGGAACACCAGCAATTAAGAGGTGGTTCCACGCTTCCTCAAAACCTCCTGATCATAGGCCTTGCTGCTGGATGCAGTTTAACGTCGTACCCAGGACGAACAATTATATGAAGAACAGTGGAATACAATGCGGCAAACCACTGTAAATATTTTTTTCATAAAAAACCTGATTAATAAACATTAATTCATAGTATTTTTATTGTATCTTTTTATATGTATCTATATTTTAATTAAAAAGTACGCAAATTTGAATTTAATTCTGAATGAGACTAAAATTTTAGATAATTTTTCCTATAAGTTATTATATTCAATTAATGCGTTTTTGATTAGTGCGTATCTTTTAATCAACACATTACCCGCACTAATCGAGGAATTCCATTGTAAGTTTGTTCTTTTACATTAAAATTCTTCGTTGCTAATATATTCCATTCATTGTACTTTTAGCATTACGTCGGTAGAATCATACCTCTGTCTTGTCAAGTCCCTTTTCCATTCATGAGGAAATTGTTTTGTTTTTTATTGATTCGTTTTCTACAGCTTATCAACCCTTTGCAGATTATTTAAAACCAGAAAATAATTTTAGATTGTAAGAATCTTTTTTTTAGATTATAATTGTTTAATGATACAAGTCTTACTAATTTACCCATAGCTCGTGGAGAAGAGATGAATTCATACATTTCTTAAGGGTATTTGCACGTAACTGAATATAACGAATTCAGCCGGAATTGGAACTCAGCTCTCTGATTAACAATTCCGAGCTATGATCATTACACCACCTGCACATCTTACAGCACTTGGTATTCTCATCAAAGTAATGACCAAGCTCAACGTTGCTTAACTTCGGTGAACGTTCAGGAACCGCTTATTTCAACGTGATGTAGCCGTAAGCCTGGGTAAATTGTTCGTATTCATTACCATATAAGAAATTAGATATTACATAGTATCTCAGCACTCATTTTTGTTTCTAACAACGTTTTCCTATGTCTTAATACTTGCTTAGTTTCTGAAAGACATTTTTCAACGTTTTCCTATGTCTTAATACTTGCTTAGTTTCTGAAAGACATTTTTCATTATTCCTACATGCCTCCGAATTTCTTTGTCCTATTTTCGTCGTCTGTTATTACATTACATTGATAATTAAGTTTCGGCTCTTGTTGGATTTTGACATCCCGAATATGTAGCACCTTCTTTAGGCTGTCTTTTTTGCTGACGACCAGGCATTCTGTTTTATTGTAGTTAGCAGTTAGTCCTTTCAGTTAAAAGCTTGTCTAAGAGTTCTTTTAGTTTCCTTTCTGGTTATAGTATCGATACATTGTTATTTTTAAGATTATGTCTACCGATAATAAATCCTGTTAGGTCTTCCAGTTCTCTTTGGATCCATTATTCGACGTGTATAGCCAGACGGCTATACACGTCGAATAAATCCGGTGAGAAAATGCGACATTGCCTCGATTTCTATTTTTTCTGCCTTCACTGATTTCATTTTATATCCTCCTGCAGGCTGTTTGTTCCCAGTAAAAGTTACGGATTACTCGAATAGCTTTTTCGTCCGAATCAATCTTTTTTTTTTTCTTATATTACAAGTAAGTCTGCTGTGGCGAAATATTTGTATGTTTTATTCTCTCTATGAAAACGACTCTTTTATCGGGTAAAATGGGAAGGAAAAAGCACGCCTTCTCTTTGATTTTCAATGCGAACAATGTGTTTATTTCTTTTGGAACAGAAATGTTTCTTGAGGAATATATCGGACCGTTGAATTACATGGCTGATGAAAGCCATGTTATTTTTGGGGTTTATGGCAAGTTGGGTGGTCGATTGAATACACAAGTGAGTTTCTCACACGTACAGGTATTTGGATAAAATGACAAATAAACACATCCAAGTTTAGACATTTGGGCACTTTGATGTGGCGTAATGGTTAGCAAGCTTGTCTCACTAGATCAATTACGCCTAAATAGTGAGTTCGATCTTCACTGTATTCCCTATATTTAAGCTCTTGTGGCACATCTAAGCTGCACTTAGAAAATCACCATAAGTCTCTAGTTGGGACCCGGACGGAATGAGTATGCAGCAGAAATGGTAATAATAAGTGTTTCTTCAAACGTTATAATAGTGGACGACCGAACGGAATATATACAAATTTACTTAGAAAAATCCAGGGCGTCAGTTAGAGATCCCATGCAACGCTTAACACAATCTATGGAGAACTGAGACCAATGTCTCTTAAGCTCAAACGAAAACGATTACACTGCCACCGAATGAACCGGGGGGGGGGGTCGTCTCATCCTTAATTCTATGGCATCCTTCTGGAAGTGACTTCTCACGAAAATTGACTTTCTCAGGACTCAGGGCTGGACATTGGGGATCTGAGGATAGCAATGCAGGGCCGAACAGTGTGGAAAAGGATTATCAATGAAGTTCCGACCAACCATGGTGAAGTCGAAGGATGATGATGATGATGATGATAATGATGATGATGATGATAGTGGATACACGTATTTGAAATAGACGTCCTATTTTTATTTTTACTTTAAACAGTATTACATCTATCGACCTGCATATTCGAGAAATTTTAATAAAGGTAATAGGTTTTCCGGCAAGGGATAGAACCTGCATCCTTGTTTGTAGGATAAACTATCGTTTCATTCGATATGCTTTAACGTTCGGTCCCCAAGAGCTCCACCGTTCAGCCGTAGTGAAGAAGTAAACATACTGTATTAAAAATAAATCCAATTCTTTAGAAATTGCTTTGTTTACGTTTCGGCTACGAAACTGGGCAGATATTGACTTATTGAAGAGGAGAGCTTTCCTTAAAAGATGTCATATTTGAAGAAAACCGACACCGTTCGAGCGTGACACTCTGGACTTATGAATATATGTTATCCGCAAGGTGTATAAATAGTGGTGTCAGGCTACTGACTGGAGTGATTATTGAGTGACTATTGAGTGGAACTATCCAGTCGAATTAGTGTGAATTATTATTCGTCGATGAATTTTTGATTTAGACGGACGTCAAGCTGAGCTGCGCTACTAACAAGGTATTCACTGAAATGGTTAATTATCTTTGGTTGGCTTTTACTTGTTAAGTAGTTTTTTGTGGTTGTAATTAAATACTGTTTTATTTAACACTGAAGTCTCGATTTATACTTAATTATTAATGGCCACCATACGTCACAAAAAAAAGGGAAATACATTACTCCAATACGCTGGTTGATAGACGTAATACACACTGTTTAAAGTAAAAATAAAAATGGGCTTCTATTTCAAATACGAATATCCATTATAATCACATATGAAGAAATAAAAGTGTTGAATTAAAAATAAATCCATTAACTCTTTTGAAAGTGTTTTGTTTACGTTGAGGGATACGAAACTGAGCAAATGTAGGTTTCCGAGAAAACGCACAGACAATACAATTCGGTTTCTGTTAAAGTCCGGTTATTTTTTACGAAAGTTTGCTGTATTTTTAATGATAATGCCTGTGTCTCACCTTAGAATATGTTTTAGATTTTGTTACGAAACATAATGTAAGAGATGAAAATTCTTATTTTACTTGAAACGAAACCGATGAAAAATTGAAGTGTTAAATTTAGTTGCTACACTTTTTAAAAGTCATGCCTATTATTCACCAGTTTTCTCCAGAATTTAATTGTCCCAAATTAATGCTGCGTATAATACATGGATGTGATTTATACAGAGATGGGTATTATACGGATTGGTATTATTTACCAAAAATCTTAAACTTTTTGGGTGAAACATGTAAAAGTAAAAGACTTTAGAAACTGTTATATATATATATATATATATATATATATATATATATATATATATATATATATATATAGTTGTATATTTAGGCAGCAATCCTTCGTTTATGCATATTTCATTAAAAATGACAGACAAAGTACTACGATTGTGCTTTTTATTTCATTTTTCTTGTGTTCGAGCAAGAGCTTTCTTTACAGGACAAAAGGTGTGTAAGAACTGTCCAAATGTTTTATTTTTCCGAGCGCTTTCGGCTATACCTTTAGCCATTATCAAGGATGATTCGTTTTTTCAGGTTAATTGTGTGTGTGCTTTATGTGTAAGTCTTAGTGTGTAGTAGGGATGTTTTTAATTTCCGAATACGGTTAGCACTACGAACAAAGCCACAATGCTCAGACCGTTCATCTACACAACCCAACATTGAATACAACGACCCATTGCGTACGTATGCACACAATGACACATAGGTCAGTATATACGCCTAGTCCCACACTGTTCATATATGTTTATGTTTGTGTGAGGTGCAATGCGTGAGCGTGCGTGTATGTATGTCTGCGTACGTATGAGTGGCGTTCCGACGATAATTTTTCCTCCTACTACCATAAAAAACACCGATATACGCAACCATATATAAATCCAAAATTTAAAAATGAATCAGTTGTCTGACCATCGCAACTAGCGTGAAACACAGGGTCACAAACTCATATCAATCCAACTATATATATATTTCGTCTGCCGAAATATCCTATTCCCCATATGAGGTAAAAAAATTGTTTGATTATTAATAATATTGCTCTGTATAAATTAAATAAAATACATCGAGCTCTATTTTGTGCATTAGTTCTAATATTTTCACATTACTAGTATCAACTTGGATTATATATTAACAGATTTTTACCTTTATATATATATATATATATATATATAAAGGTAAAAATCTGTTTATATATAATCCAAGTTGATACTAGTAATGTGAAAATATTACATTTCAATTGAGCACTGTTGAGTGATAAGCTAATTCTATAAACAACAGCCACCTGCACTAATGCAAAGCTCTTCAGTAAAATGAATGGAGCACTTTGGCTGATTGGCATTTGTTTACATTTCTAAAAACAATACGCTAGATTTAGTTGCGTAACTCTACCGAGTGAAGATAGCTCTGGCTGACACCAAATTAGTTGAGTTTCAATCCTGGCTTGAGGCATTCGGAAGTCTAGTCACACTGAGGAGCTGTGATACAGCGAAACAGTACTGTCTGTGAATGACACACATATATATATATATATATATATATATATGTGTGTGTGTGTGTGTGTGTGTGTATGTGTGTGTGTGTGTGTGTGTGTAACGGTAAAAAATCGGCCTGGCGATTGCGTCTAGCATGAAACAGTCTGTCGCCTCTGAGTGTTGACTTCAATGTTCACTTTTACATTAATATTGCATACGCTCTATCTCTGATATTTAGCACTTTATCCCATAAATATAGCACAACTTAAAACTATATTTCTTTATATATATATATATATATATATATATATATATATATATATATATATTTCTTTATATATATATATATATTTCTTTATATATATATATATATATATATATATATATATATATATATTACTTCAAAAGTTATTTTTAATGGATATCTATGTGTGAGCAGACGAATGTTTTTTATACAGTGTGTATTAACCAGCCTGCACACTCGACAAAAATTAGTAAAGAAACGGTGCCCTTCGAGGGGGGTTGAATTTACGCCCCACTCCATAGGACGGAGTGCGCTATCTGATGAGGAGGGCTTTAGATCGCTCCATCACAAAGATCGTCGCAGCTCGCAAGATTCTATTTACCCTTTTAAGAAATGCACATCACCTCATTCATCAGTCACCATTTTCAGTATTCCTGAGACCTGTCCTTTTATTGTCCTTTCTCCTCACTAAAGTCTTCTCATTCTTTTTCACTCCCAGTAACTCTTTTCGTCTTAGTGGCATTATCGCCTTGGTGTGGTGAAATAATTAAAACTCACATATTTTCTATTCCGTATCGTGACTTAAACAAAGCAATTTATAAAGAATTAATGGATTTATTTTTAATCCGACATTTTTTATTACTGCAACACATTTTTCAGCCCGTCCTGGGTATGACGATAAACTACATCCGCTTCCTGGGTAAGACGATAAACTACGTGCAACAGCAACGCCACTGATCAGGAGGTTTTGAGGAGCGTGGAACCGCGTCTTAATTGCTGGTGTTCCCGAGGTGGTAGCACCTGTTAGGGTCCCAGCTATGGGTAAATAGTTAATCCCCAAACTGGGGTCAAAGCACTATTAAAGTGTAAATATAGGTTTTAATACCAAAAATACTTTGTAAAAAAATTATTACCAGCAATATATTATTATCAGCAATACATTTTTGAAAAATAAAATATTACCAGCAATAAAAATTTTGGCGGCATTAAATAACCCATTGAGGTTGATATGCCATAAAACAAAACAAACAAAACCAAACCATTTTTCAGCAATTTTTTAAACAGTCTTCATATTTCAGATCTTCGATCGATCACTTTCAATGTTTACATTTTAAGGTCTGTACTATAATGCGTCTTAAATATATGAGGAAAAGCGTACTTTTTTTTCAATCATATCACCCCATGCAAGGGAGTGAAACCACTAAGACTGAAGGCATTACTGAGTGTGGAAGAACAAAAAAAAAGAAAAAAATGAAAAACATTAGGGAGTGAGAAGAATACAAGACTAATTCAAGACAGAAGATATCGATTGACATTGCATTTAAATTTTTGACGGTGGAAGTTGGCTCGAAAGCAAGAAGCCGGAAGAGAGTTCCACAAACGATAAGTGGTTCACGCTATCGTGTCAGACAATTTACTCTCGTCAGAATCTATCTTGTACATTTATAAATTTTCCATTTTTCTATGTATGGAATATTACTGCCATATCTGGGCTGATGCTCCGGCTATATGAGATTCTCGACAAAATCCAAAGAAAGTTCTGTAATGTTATCAAACTTGACCTGGCATCTCGATTTCAGTCACTGCCTTGACATAGCCTCCCTCTGCCTTTTCTATAAATATTTCCATGGAAGTTTTTCCAATAAGTTCTCCTATTCGGTACTTCAATCGCATGAAATTAAGCGTATTACTAGATTGGCAACTAGGTCCCATCATTTTACTGTTGAAACAACTAGATGTAACCATCAATTCTATTCTAATAGTTTCTTTTCCTTCACTTGTAGTTCGTTGCTCCCTCAACAGGCTTCTTACGTGCTTGTCACCTACGATCTTCAAACATTTAAAGGCAACATCAATCATCATTTTCAGTATTCCTGAAAACTCTTCTTTTATTGTCCTTTCCCCTCAATAAAGTTTTCTCATTCTTTTTCACTCGCACTGGCACTTTGCATCTTAGTGGCGTGTCGTGAAATGATTAAGAAAAGGTCTTTTTCCTTTTTTCACATCATCGTTTTCGAGGTATTAAAACTGAAGATATTTTTTGTTCTGTTCGTCTTGAAATCTAACTTATAACTTTTCTCCATTCATATCCTTTCTCCATTCATATCCTTTAGCCTCTCTGGAAACTCATCTGATGATTTGAGTAAAATGACGTCAGCAAATCGGATGTGTATGACGTACTATTCAGTCATCGGGAAAAATTAACAGTGCGAGTCAACTGAATGCACTCATGACTTTCGCTGATAAAGTTACAGTGAAGTTCACAAATCCATTGAGCCACTCGAGGTAGAGGGTTACAGAGGAAAGGGTACAGTTTATGCGCATAGGTTGGAGAAGATCACGGTTAATCATAAGTTAGGATTGTAGTGATCCGGAAAACATCCACATCCACTTGGGAGCCGGTTGCGCGGAGCAAACGTTCGCGGGAAGAAGCTGCTTGAGTGAAAATTACTTCCTGCCAGTGGATTATAGAGGAAATGAGAGTAGTTCGTCACAAAGCGCTGACCGTGGCGGGCCCTAGCCGTGAAGGTTAGAAATGTTTTAAGGTTTGAATCAAAAATCAAAATATATTAAAACAGTCAGTTTGAGCTCAGCACCCGAAGATTGCCCCATGCATGAAACTCAGAGTCTTGCTACAGGTGTGCAATAGTATGTATATTTATTAATATATATATATATTTGCTCTGTTTCATTATATCGAACACAGTTTTGTTAACACCTGCACTATATGTGCGATATATTGTAATTTAATTGCCATACATATATATATATATATATATATATATATATATATATATATATATATATAGAGAGAGAGAGAGAGAGAGAGAGAGAGAGAGAGAGAGAGAGAGATAATAAAGTATAATATTATGCTATGCTATATTTATGGATTATAGTGCTCAATATCAGGGATAGAGCGTATATAATTATATATATATATATATATATATATATATATATATATATATGTATATATATATATAAATATGAAGAGAGAATTTTTACCGAATATAATATAGAATTTATATGGAATACATATTTAAAATATATATAAAGATAATTATAAATGTATATATATATATATATATATATATATATATATATATATATATATATATATAAATCTCTACCTATCTGTCTAACGATCTATCTCTGTTTCTATCTATCTGTGTATCTATCTTTATGTTTCTGTATGTCTATTTTTATCTTTCTATTTCTTTCACTCTATTCACGTCTAATATATCTCACTATTTTATATCACTTTATTTCTATCTGTTCACACACACACACACACACACACATATATATATATATATATATATGAAGAAATATAGTCTTAAAGTGTGGTATATTTATGGGATGCTCAATATCAAAGATAGAGCGTGTGTAAATATAAAAGTGAGCATAGGAGTCAACACTTAGAGGCGACAGTCTGTTTCATGCTAGATGCAATCGTCGGGCCACGAGTGCTGTTATTTTTCTCGGCTATTTATATATACGGGTCAGTGGTGCATTGTGGGTAGTCACAATGCACCACTGACCCGTATATATAAACAGCCGAGAAAAATAACAGCACTCGTGGCCCGACGATTGCATCTAGCATGAAACAGACTGTCGCCTCTAAGTGTTGACTCCTATGCTCACTTTATATATATATATATATATATATATATTTCTCTGTGTGAGAATTTACTGTTGATGAAGCAACTGAAATCAAATCGATGCAGAAAGTAGTAAAAGGTAAAAAGGAAGTGAAATATGAAGACATTTTAAACAGAATTTCATAAGATTCATTTATCTACCGAGGAGAGAAAATATTGATGAAAGAAAAAATTATGAGAGAAAGAGAAATATGAAAATTTTTACTTGAAATAAATGGTGATTTAAAGGGGCGAATTAATGAAGAGTAACTTGAAAAAAAAGGAGAGTAAAAAAAGATTGATGAATGAATGAATCAAAGTAAATTTGAATTAAATTATGAAAGAATTTGAACAAAGAGTCAAAGGAAAGAAAATTAAAATTTGGTGGGCGAATAAGATTAAAAAAAAAAAATCTTTGGATACAGCAAAAGCTAATGAAAGACAAATGACATTGAGTAAATAAATAAATATATAAAACGGCGGAAAGAAAGAATTGGGTCAGCCTCTGCCGTTCCTCCTAAGAAATGCCGATACGTCTAAAAGTGACCGCCATTTTTATTTTGCTCTATCAACCAATGAAAAACCTGCTTACTATTATTTTCTTCGCATAGCTATTTCCGCCATGGAAACTGAGGAAATATAAAGAAAAGTTATCAAAAACGGTCAACCCATTGTAGAACCGGATATCCGCTTTAAGCACAATTTTGGTGTCTCAGTATATGCATTTATTATTCTTTATATTGGCCATGTCAAACGTCAAGGAAATTTCTTTTCACTCCACACGCCAACATATATATATATATATATATATATATATATATATATATATATATATATATATATGTTGTTGTTGTTTTTTGTTAAGCGTCAGATATATTATTTACTTTTTTGTTTTTATGAATATAAGGAAATATTTAACAATATACCCATTACACACGTGCTAACCCAGGTGACAGAACATTTATAAACTAATAGATTTTAATAAATGTGTATATATTGTGGTGCATCAATAAGTTCGTAGCCTAATTGTGGGAAGGAAATTATTTATTTTCCATTTCAAATATTTGATTTTCATCATAAGCTTTTTTTTATCACTCAACTTCAAACAACGCTTCTCTAGAGATTGAAACTTACAGATCAACAGTCAGCTCATAACTCTCTCAGGTGAAGAACTTAATTTTGTCCGGTACAGGGGTGAATGAGAGGAAATGGTGAAGTTGCAGGGAGATTGTGTCGCGTTGAAGCTCCATGTGAGAAATAGCTGCCCGTCTACTTGGTAAAACCGTTGTTCGGGCTTTCACCTGCGATCCAGCACAAATGAATTCCATTAATGAGATATATGCAACCACCTTAGCCATCAATCAAAGGCGAATGAACCCAGTCTGCCCCTGCTGTTCACCCTTTCGCTGAGGGGAAAAGAAATGGATTGGTATCTTTTCTAAGGTATTCGCGCAAGAATTAATATAATTCGAACTCCACTCGACGGTTTCACTTTCCGAGCTGTTAACTTTTACAATACCAAGATGGACACACACACACACACACACACACACACACACACACACACACACACACACACTGAATGTCGTTTCGAAAGTAAGGCCTCTTCGGTCTATCCAACGTATTTTGTTCCATGTATCTCTCTCTCTCTCTCTCTCTCTATATATATATATATATATATATATATATATATATAACAAGAACGTATAAACATAAAAACTGTCTTCAAATATATATATATATATATATATATATATATATATATATATATATTTAGTTGGGGTGATGGGAATTCACATCAACCCAACTAAATATGTTAGCTCTATCACTGATACTGTGCGCTTTCCAATAAGTACCGCGCATATATAATATATAAATAATATATACAATAAATTACACATATATATATATTGCATATATATATATATATATATATATATATATATATATATATATACACATACTTATTTTACATATATAATATATATATATATATATATATATATATATATATATAGATAGATAGATAGATAGATAGATAGATAGATAGATAGATAGATAGATAGATAGATATAGAATGCGATGCATAACTTGGCGTCTAAATTATGCATAGATGAAAATAACACTGATATTCATTTTAACAGATATATTTACCAAATTTACACAGAAATATCTTGAACTACTAAAGAGTAAATTTATTTATTAGAATACCAATTGGCTTCAACCACGGCCTCCAGACGACTTCGGAATCTCCTGCAACACTTCTAGCCGGTTCCCTTGTTTAAGTTGGTAAATTCTACCATAATCCTTGCTTTCAGTTCATCTTTGGTGTTACAAGAAGTTTTGTTGGTCTCTCGCTCAACTGTGCCCCACACATAATATTCAAGGAGGTTTCAATCTGGGCGGTTAGGTGGCCAGATCTAAGGAGTGATGTGGTCGCAGAAATTGTCAAACAGCCATGACTGGGTTCTCCTGCTTGTGTGGCATGGAGTAGAGTCCTGTTGCCAGACAGGGTCTTCCAGCAGCCACCCTCTTGATCCAGGGCAGTACTACTTCCTCAAGGCACTTGATGTAGGACCCTGTATTGAATCAGAGGCTCTGTGGGGAGATGAATGGAGGTATAACGTCGCCATCACTAGTGATCACTCCAAACACCTTCGTAATCACCATTAAACTCATCTAACTCTTTCCGAATCGTCTGCACTGTTCATAAATTGACACCCAAATACACTGAAATGTTCGTATTGGATCTTCCGGTGTGAATACCAAGCAGTACGGCATGCTTTTCCCCTACTATACGGTGCAGTCGACACGACAAAATCAAAAACAGACAAGTCACTTGCGTGAAATTTAAAATGTCAAATGGTGACAATTTACCCTTCGCACGATATATATATATATATATATATATATATATATATATATATATATATATATATATATATATATATATATTAGGTTAGCCAGAAAGTCCTAACTCACTTAGGAACTGGGAAGAAAATAATAACATTTTATGGAGCAACACCAATATTTATTCTTCAATATAAAGTCCATCATTTTCTGCTAGCGATCAGTCCCAAGTACCCGTCCGATCTGCTGGTTTTGGATAAAAAACTGTAAGCAAGCGCTTCCCTCACCTCAAAAGTGTTGAATCACTGGTGGCAGTGGAAATGTGCCACTGAGCGGAATAGGCCATAGTCACTCGGAGCGGCATCGGGACAGAATGGTGGATGTGGAAGAACTTCAACACTGTCCATCTGTTTAAACTTCTTAGTCAACCTGGCAGTGTGATCCCTCTCACTGTCTAGCTGAAACAAAGCCCGACCTCGATTGAACAAAGCAGGATACTCCTTCTTTACTTTGTCATACACGCGGTCTAGCTGCTTGCAATGCAGTTTAGCGTTGATGGCGCGACCGTGTAGAACAAACTCGAAATGCAGTACTTCCTTGGAAATTCCACCAGACAGATCGAGATTTGTTGTCTTCTTTCCACTTCCTAAGTGAGTCAGGACTTTCTCGTCAACATAGTATATATATATATATATATATATATGTATATATATATATATATATATATATATATATATATATATATATATATATATATATATGTGGATGAAAATAAAAAAATAAATACATACATATATATATATATATATATATATATATATATATATCATATATATATGTGTGTGTGTGTGTGGATGGCAATAAAAATTATATATATATATATTTATATAGTTAGTAATCCATTGGTATAATCCAGGTAAGTCCTACACAACATAGAATTTGAAATATGTTAAAACTTAAACATATATATATATATATTAGAATGAATTTTTTATTAATCCGACAGATTTTTATCACTTCAAACGTTATTGTTAGTGAATACTCGTATTTGAGTAGACGCTCCGTTTATTTTTAAATATTATATTTATTTATTTTCGTCTCCCGGCCTGAATGTTCGAGATAACTTATTAAAAATTTTACTTTAATAAATCTTATTAATTTTTTTTTTAATACAACTTATTAAAGAAAAGTAAAAGTCACCCAATGAACATCAAACTCACTAATGCAACAAAGTCGAACAAACGCGGCTTTTATATAATATGTAGTTTTCATTCAGCAATAAATATTTGGGGCAAGACTTTTACAAACTTACATCTTCGTGTTTACTCTCTTCGTGAATTATCAAATCTTCGCCACTTCAATAAATAACTACTATCATTGGGTATTTCGACATAAACTTGTCTGTTTGGCCATTATTAGTGAGTAGTGAATTCGATTATAATTAGATAACCCGCATTCTTGGTTTATACCAAATTAAGATAATCTTAGTAAATAAAGATTATTCCTGTCATTTTTTAGTAGGACTCTCAATCTCTAGACCGGTAGGTATTAATTTCGCTGCTTAGAAAAACTGTTCACTTAAACAGGTATATTCACTAAATATAACGGTCATATTAATAACGATTATTATACATCATACTGGGGCCTATGAGCAGGTATCGATGAATTCTGGCAATTTTTTCTCGCCTTTGCACATCCCGATACAGTCAGTCACTTTACGTTTTTGCAAAATCTGTCACACGATAGAGACGCAAGAAATAAAACATATTAACGTCCATGTTCTTTAAGCCACAGGTCACAAGATGTCCTCCAGAGGTGTGACAGCAAACAAACTGATACAAAAAGAATTATGTGCGGAAAAAAAAGTCGTGTACGCGTTTGATTTTGAAAGAAATATACTGATAAAGAAAGACACGATTGGGTGTCCAGTGTGTGTTCCCATTGGCTATTATTCTCCAAAGGAAACGGATGAATGACTTGGCGAAGCCCTTAAATGTGTCTTCTGCAGTATCGACCTTGTGCTTGGCAAGTAGCGACGATATAGTCTGTAAAGGGGAACATATTGATCTTCGAGCAAAAAGGGAAGACTTTTTGGATAAAACTTCCGGTCAAACCGCGGGCGGATACAAGAATGGAAAGGGATCGTTAAGTTATATTAATAATAATAATAATAATAATAATAATAATAATAATAATTGTATATATATATATATATATATATATATATATATATATATATATATATATATATATATATATATCCGCGTTTTGTCTGAAAGTGTGTGTGTATGCGTTGTATTAACAGAAGCAAAAATTAAAGGAATTTCTAGAAAAGGAAGACTTAAAATTAAGTCTACGAACAACGATAGTGTAGAGAAAAGAAGAAAGAAAGAAAGAAAGAAAAAAGAAAGAAAGAAAGAAAGAAAGAAAGGTGAGGAGAGAAAATGTAAAAAGTTGTAAAGGGAAAGATAGGGGAAAACAAAACAAAACAGAAGAAAAGGAAAAATTGGAGAGGAAAAAAAAAACGATGTATTAGAAAATCATTCAAGAAAGCTGAAGGGGAAAATGAAAGGAAAGGAGGGGAAAACAAGAAAAGTTTGCAAATAGAAGAAAATGAAGAATGAAGAAAGAATTTGTTGAAGAAGGAAAACTGATTAATAATGTACAAATAAGAACAAATATTTATTTAAACAATCGTCAAAAAGGACAAAAGAGCAAAATATAAAGGACACACAGACACACACACACACACACACACACACACACACACACACACACACACACACACACACACACACACACATACATATGAATAAATAAAACAGGTATATTTATAAAATAATTACAAAAATCATTGTATGGTTTTCAAGTGTTCTTGATACTGTGGAAATATACCGATCTGAAACTGATATACAGGATGAGATGGGTAAATTGTCGCCATTTTATATTTTAAATTTCGCTCATGCGCGTTGTCTGTTTTTGATTTTGTCGACTGCACAGTATAGTCGGGTCAGTTGGGCACCGTCTGTGAGAAAAAGAGCACCATGAAGCAATTCTCTTCGCGAGAAATTTGGAAACGGCATGATGTATTGCTTGGCACACGCGCCGGAAACCCCAATACAACCATTTCAGAGTGTTTGGGTGTCAATCTGAGGATAGTGCAGAGGATTCGGAAAGAGTTGGAAGAGTCTAATATGGAAACTATCCAGATGAGTTGCAGGAGATTCAGAAATCTTCTGGGGGCCGTGGTTGAAGCGAATGGCGATTTTATTGAATAAATCTACTCATTATTATTTCAAGATAGGCAATAGTGTCGCTAAGGCGTAAGGGATTTCTGGGAGAGAAAGAGAATAAGAAAAGGGGACAAGAAAAAGAACAAGATTCAGTAAGACAGAAGATGGCAGGGAAGCCAGAAACCGGAGGAGGATTCCTCGGGCGAGAAGTGTGAGAAAAGGAAGTAGTCGAATCGAATTTCCGGTTACATGTAACTAGTTTAACAGTGAAAGAATGAGAACTAGTTGCCAGTCAGGAAGCACACTTAAATTCATACAGTCGAGGTAGCTCGTCTGAACAAACGGCATTAAAATATTTGGAGAAAAGACAAAGGGGAGATACGTTACGGTGGTGATTGAAAGAGATTGAAGCCGAGATGCCAGGTTAGGACCAATCCTTCTTTGGATTTTGTCAGGAGTCTGGAGATATATAGCAGAAGCACCAGACCAGATATGGTTGCAATATTCAATACATGGACGAATGGGAGATTTACAAATGTACAAGATTCTGACCAGTAAAAGTATCTGGCACGACATAGTGAAACAAACTCTCCTTGCAGTAGACCTAACAATTGATTCGGTATAATCGCTCCACTTCATTTTAGTAGAATATGTGAACCCAAGAAGGTGTAAATAGTTGCTCTCTTGGGGGTTAGTATCAACCAGGCAAGAAACGGTCCTGTGTGGTGATTAAATTATAGTATATTTGCTTTGAGGAGGCACGGTGGCGTAATGAATAGCGGCACAGATTGAGAAATCGGAGAGCTGAGTTCGAATTCCAGTCGTATCCATTATATTCACTTACGTGCTAATACCCTTCGGAAAGGTATGAATCTTCTTCTTCTCACCCCAGCTATGGGTAAATAGCTGGACAGACCGGGTTCTATAGCCTTGGATGACAACTGGTTTACCACAGAAAGAAATGGCAACCTAGTGCGGGAAAAAAATCTGCCTGGTCAGTCATGTATCGAAATATACATTATCGCCTAAGCGTGTATTATGCATGGCGCATAACTGACTGATAGCGAATGAGAAATCGAAGATCCGAGTTCGAATTCCAGTCAAATCCATTATATTCACTAGATTAGGACAAAAAATTGTTATGTATTTTGCCGTCTCTTTGCTAACTGTAAGTTAGTTTGCCATTCGAATTCCAGTCAAATCCATTACATTCACTTACTTGCTAATACCCTTGGGAAATGTATAAATCCTCTTCTCCCCCCAGCTATGGGAAAAATAGCTGGTCAGACCGGGTTCTATAGACTTGGATGACAACTGGTCTACCGCAGAAAGAAATGGCAACATAATGTGGGAAAAATCAGCCTGGTCAGTCATGTATCGAAATATATATGGTTGCCTAAGCGTGTATCACGCATGGCACATAACTGACTGATAGCGGCTCGGAATGAGAAATCGGAGAGTCGAGTTCGAATTCCAGTCAAATCCATTACATTCACTTATGTGCTAATATCCTTGGGAAAGGCATGAATCCTCTTCTTCCTCCCCACCTCTAGCTATGGGTAAATAGCAGGACAGGCGGGGTTCTTAGCCTTGGATAGCAACTGGTATACCGCAGAAAGAAATACTGCTGGAAAAAAATATGCCCCATCAAAAAGATACATGATCGCCTAAGCGTGTATCACGCATGGTGCATAACAAACGGATCTTTGTTTTGGAGTCGTTAAAATTTACAAGTCATTCATTGTTTCATTTAACCACACTTTTAAGAGCAGTATGGTTAATTCATGTTATACTTGATTACTTAATTAGACAGTTATTTTCATTTGCGTTTGCAGTTAAGCATGTGGAATATCTTCATTAAATATAATTTGTTTCTGCTAATTTAAAGTTTAGTTTGGTTTGGTTTGTTTTACGGCATATCAATCTCAATGGGTTATTTAATTCCAACAATTTTTTTCTGGTAATATTTTGTTTTGTCAAAAATCTATTTCTGGTAATATTTTTTTTCATAAAAAATGTATAGCTAGTAAAATTATTTTTTAAAAAATGTATTGCTTGTAATAGTTTTGATTTCTTGAAAGATTTTCTGGTATTAAAACATATTTTTACACTTCCATAAGGCTTTTTACTTCAGTTTGGGAGTTAACTATTTGCCCATAGCTGGGACCCTAACAGGTGCTACCACCCCGGGTCAGGTTGGACCTGGGAACACCAGCAATTAAGAGGTAGTTCCACGCTCCTCAAAACCTCCTGATCAGTGGCGTTGCTGTTAGACGTAGTTTATCGTCTTACCCTGGACGCGGATGTAGTTTATCCTCATACCCAGGACGGGCTAATTGAAAGGTATTTTTTATTCTGTCTTGAGGTGGAATGTTTTGTATACACGGAGCTTGCTAAAAAGTAAAATCTAAAATCGTCCTTTATTTAAAATAAAAATCGCCATAATTGCATATTAATAAGTTTCATTTTTTCATGTTTGATTTTCTTTTTCTAAGTTATAGATACCACGATTCCTCACTTAACGATTTACCTTTCTGAGAACCACATACTTACGACCACCAATAAAATCTCATACAACAGAAAATATACCAACCAGTCGGTATACTGTGTACGAAAATTCTGTTCAGGATTGTTTTCTCTTTCTTCAAAATGAATAAAAATAAATAAATGAATAAAAAAACAAACAAATTACGTGCATTGCATTTACAGTATTGCAAACCGAAGTAAAGTACAGAATATAGAACTCTACTGTTCAGTGCATTACTATATAAAAGTTTAAAATTTAATTATAAATGTTACAGATGGTGCAGGATTGACATTAAAGCTATATAAAGGTGGTTGGCACAAACCCGTTACACACAAATATGGCCGAAATAGGTGTCATGTACAACATCTAACTTAGCGTCCAGCTCGTTCAGAAAACAGGGCGTTAGCAGAGAACCTAGTTGTTAAGTGAGGAGTGATCATATTATTTGTTAATTCTTTTCATTTGCTATATTTTTCAATTTTTTTATTATTTTCAAATTACATCTTATTACGAAAATTTCATCTGATATTTGTGGACTTCTTTATACAGTGTAACCCGGATAGTAAGAAAAGTGATTTCCATTTTTTAAAGAGGTATTCATTTCATTCAGGTTTACCCTTGCTATAAATGTACAGCTGGATGCTGAAAGGTCCTCGCTCCGACCAAATGGCTAAACATCGGATTTTTTTTCTTTTTTTTTTTTTGAATTCACCTCTTAGTCGACCAGCGAACTTTTCAGTAAAGCCTCAGATGTGTGCGTATGGAAAAAAAAAGCAAATACGTCTCGCATATTTGAATATATATATATATATATATATATATATATATATATATATATATATGTGTGTGTGTGTGTGTGTGTGTGTGTGTGTGTGTGTGTGTGTGTGTAAAGAAAGAGAAAGGCAAATCGAAAGAGAATAACAAAAATTTAATATAAATTTTGGAATTTCGAATGGTGAACAGATGTCTTCTTAAACCGGAAGTTCTTTCTCCTCGTCAATGTCTAATTACCAAGGAAAGCGCCACCCAACGGTTGTGTTCTTAGTTTAAACATTGAAAAGAATGTGTGTGCGCGGGCATACGCGTACGGGGTATGATTACTGTTTATGTATACTTTTAGATATATGCATATACATATGCCTAATAATGAATATATATATATATATATATATATATATTATAATATTTTTTAAAAACACCTTAATTTCAACTTAATTTCAAAAATTATATTAGGGGTCTCGGCTCTCGCTTTTGAAACTCTTATGTAGCGAAGGAATCATATTTTTAAATATTATAATATAAGCTCTACTTCTGTATGGAGCACTCTCCTTTTAAAAATAAAAGCAAAAATACTAAGGAGCTCCGGATTATTTACCTAACGTGTTCTTTCCTATTTTTCTGCATACCTGCACATATATATATAAAAACATATATATATATATATATGTATGTATATATATATATATATATATATATATATATATATATATATATATATATATTCGGTAACAGTTTCCAGTGCAGCTGTAATTCTCTGTTTCAGTTCTTCAATGTTAGCTGGAAGAGGCGGTACGAAGACTTGTCCTTTCACATAACCCCAGAGGAAAAAAATCACACGGAGAAAGGTCGGGTGATCGTTGTGGCCATTTCAGAAGCAAATCGTCTTCTGCACTACCTCGACCGATCCATCTCTCTGGCAGAACCTCATTGAGGTAGGCTCGTACAGTGAGCTTCCAGTGAGGTGGAGCCCCATCCTGCTGAAAAATGAAACTTTTCGTCTTCATTTTCTATGAGTTGATCACTTAGCCAATTTTGAAGCATTTGCAGATAAACTGGAAACTGTTACCGAAGACATGCTACAGCGAGTTTGGCATGAGCACGATTACCGACTGGACGTGTGCAGAGTCACAGGCGGCGCTCATATTGAACATTTATGAAAATCTGTCATAGAACCAACAAATATGTGTACTTTTCTTTGTAAATTTAACCGATAAAACTTATGACCTTCAACATAAAGTGTATTTAGTTTCATTAAGATCCATCAAGTAGTTTCCGAGATATGGGCATTTAGAATGGGGTCAACCATTTTGGAACACCCTGTATATATATATATATATATATATATATATATATATATATATATATATATATATACACATGCATATATATCTAGATAGATAGATAGATAGATATCACATTTTGTCCCTATCTACCTATCTCATTATGTTCATATCTATCTCATTCTGAAAATATCTATTTATCTATCAGGCTAGCTAGCTGTCTGTTGGTCTGTAGCACACATCTTCCCAAAGTGTGTGACAGCCTTACTGGGGATGGGTGAATTTATCGAAGCGCCCATTCTAGAATCATTACTATCTAAGGTTATATAAAGCAGTCTGTCCTATTTAAGCCATAGCTGGAGGGGGAAGAGATGGATTTATACGTTTCTTATGGTATTTGTTTGTAAGTGAATGCAACGAACCCAGATGGAATTCAAACTCGGAATGAAATTCACTCAATCAATACCTCTTGCGCATCCCAATATATATATATATATATATATATATATATATATATATATATGTTGTTATGGTAATTACCCACGCATGTATGGACACTCCCAGCTATAAATAGGAGCAGGTACTGCTTTTGGAGGATGAAGTTTCCAGTAGTCAGCTCTGATAGTTGGACCGAACATTCTGTAACACTCTCATCTCTATATATGTTCGTATTACTGTTTCTGTTAATATATTTATTTAATTCAATTCCTCTGCTGTGTCTTATTTCTGGCTCTAACAAGGCCACAACATATATATATATATATATATATATATATATATATATATATATATATATGTATAACCTGAACATAATAAACTATGAAATCTCCACCAATATTCTTAAATGCCTATAATTGATAACAGAAGCCATTGGTTTATACCAACGGCTTCCCATACTTAATACTTTTCGTTTTCACTCTCGCGTGATCATACGTGTCATTATGAGCTGCGGTGCGATTTTGGCTTCAAGCGTCTCATTGCACAAAATTGTCGTTGCTTGGAAATATTCTTTGTAAACAAAAACAGACTATCATTATTGTTTTGTCAGTGTATTGTTTAATATATTATAATGTAATTGTCATCTTTGATAATGGCTTACGTAAGCCGAATGCTTAGATAGTATTAAAAAATATGTATCAATATGGTGATTTTCTTTCGTCTTTTGATGATAATGTTATTAAACTTATCAGACGATATGAAAAGAATTTACATAAAATAAATAGACAAAACTTGTCTATATTATTTAATGAAACATACATCAATATATATATATATATATATATATATATATATATATATATATATATTAGAGGGTATCACTAATTTACTCATTATATTTTTTCAGTTTTCTCTTTTTATACACAGTTAGCACTGGTGTAAATTTTCTTTTGTTTACTCTGTGTTTGTGTGTGCGCCTGTCCGCGCCCGTCTGCACGGATGTGCACCGTGATCATTTTGATAGGAAAGGATTTTTCATTTATTAATCCGATATATATATATATATATATATATATATATATATATATATATATATATATATATATATAACTTAACATAGCTGCATAGGTAAATGAATTATAGCCATACAATTATGTTAATCTCCGTTTATATATTTTTGTATTTATATGTTTATACACATACATATATACATACGTGTGTGTGTCTGTGTCTACGGGTGTACGTGCGAGTGCTATTGAATAGAATGGACAAAGATTGCATGTTGCGCCTTTTGATGAGTTTCTCCAAATGTCGAATATGTTGGTTGATATCAGGTGGAAACTTATAAAGAGACTTGCCGTAATTGTGTGTAACGGCTTATTCGATGCCAGGAGAACGTCACCAAAAGGCTTGACAAACATTCCTTGTTCTTTCTGTTAAATAAAGCATGTTCCACGGAAGTAGCGAGAGGCTTAATACATCCCGTCTGTGAGGAGAGAGAGGTTGGATGGAGGAAAATAATTCGTCACCTACAAGGACACGGGGACGCTTTTGGATTCTATCGATTGGCTGGCGAGTGCGGTCGGTGCAGATCCCACACAAATATAACAACAGTACTGCATGTATGTATGTATGTATGTATCTCATTCCGTGTGTGTGTGTGTGTGCGTTTGCGTGCGCATGCGTACGAGTGCTATTTCGAATCTATCTATCTAGCTAGCTAGCTAGCTAGCAATCTATCTCATTTTATTCATATCTTTTTCTTTCTATTCATATCTGTCCTTCTATCTATCTATCTATCGATAGATAGATAGATATCACATTTTGCCCCTATCTATCTATCCATCTATCTCATTATGTTCATATCTATCTCATTCTGCTTATAGATATAGGATTGCTTCCTAAATATAAGTTGCATGATGTGTCCTAGTTGTAAAGGTCTGAAGGAGTGGAACTGTAGAAAGGAGACTAACCATTGCCATGGAAACAGCCACAGACTTACAACGTTACGTCTGGTGGAATCCTATATAAAATCAGAGAGAACATCAACCGAATTACAGGTAGAAATCAAGAACAGTTTCAAGTCTTTTCGGATAACGTAAAGAACATAGAAAACAGGAATAGCAAATTGGTAACTATAATTAAGGAAGCAGCAGAGATAACAAGGAAATCAAACGGAAATAGCAGAAGCAAAGGGAGATGACTAAAAATCAACATTAGAGCAGATGCAAAAAAAAAAGACAAGAAATATGATCGCAAACACTGAGAGAAATAAAATGAAATATGCAACATTAAATAATTTAATAAAAAAAAAAACGAAATACGAAAAAAATAAAGATGATCTTGGAAATAGTAGAACCTATCAGGGAAGAGAAAAGCTTGAAATATGCAGCCGACATAGATAAACAGTAATTGCTTGCATTAAAAGACAAACAAGGAAGTTTCCAAATGTAGAAACAAGATGTTATGATTAACCGAGAAGAACTATGCAAGCATGTTTGCTTAGAAAATAAAAATACCAGTGCATTCATTTCGGTAGTAACTCGTAATCTTCCCGAAGAAATATGAAATAATGTTTGCAATGCAAAATTTGAAACGCCATTATCAGGTGAAGATGTCAGAGAAACAGACCTTTTGAAAGATACAGAAGAAGTAAAGCGCAAAACATTAGCATAAATATTTAACCAGTGCATGTAGAAAGGTAACTCGGAAAAAGAGGAGACGTGGTGGAGTAATGGATAGCGGCTCGGACTGAGAAATCGGAGGACCGAGTTCGAATTCAAGTCCAATCTATTACATTCACTTACGTGCTAATACACTTGAAAGTATAAATCCTCTTCTTCTTCCACAGCTATAGGTAAATAACAGGGCAGACCGAGTTCTATAGCCTTGGATGGAAACTGGTCCACCACGGAAAAAAAATGGCAAAAAAAATCTGCCTCGTCAGCCATGTATCGAAAGATACATGATTGCCTAAACGTGTATCACGCATGGCACATAACTGACTGAACTCGAAAAATTTTAGTCTAGAAATATAAATCCTACTTTATAAAAAAGAGATAATAAAGACCATATCGAAATTACGATTGAATCTATACAAATTATTCACAAAAGTGCTTACAGACAAACAAATACCAGTGCGATTAGGCAAGTTTAAGGAGTGGCTACTCAACGTCAGATGATCGATAAACACGAGGTCAACGGATCGAAAAATAACACAATGTCACATTGTTTAGCTTCGGATGATTAAGATGAAACTCGGTAGGAGAGCGAAGCATTAATGAAAGCTATATGATTTGGTATAAAAACGATAACACTAGTAGAACACTCAAAGTATGTAACATAATAAAATATACATTGGAATAAGTAAAGCAAAGAAATATGATTAAACCTAAAGACATAACATTCCACCTTGAAAGTATTTTCCGAAAAACGATAGGATAGGAGTAAATATAAAATATAATAAATATAAAATTAAAATTAAACGCAATGACAAAGAATATCAGAGTCACAATGTCGTGGAAGGATCTAGAAAATGTCTTTGTCATTCCGATAATATATGTTATCACTATCTCTAAAATACTGACAATATTTCTTATTACTTCTTCTTCTTCTATGTGTCGTGTCCCTTCAGGACGTTGGTGATCATAGCTCTCCACAATTTATTGTCCTTTCTACCACTTAATATTTTTTTCTTTTTTCTATCTCTCCCAAACCCTGACCCACCATTTATTTACTCAAGCTCGCTAGATAGGTTATGCGTTCTTTTCCTGTCCCTCTTGCCTTGTGAGTATCAAATTTTCCAAGCCATCTTTCCTCATTATATGACCTATAAATGTTATTTTTGTTTCCATTTTTTCTAGAAATTCGTCGTTGCTCATATGTACGGTCCATGGTATTCTCATGATCCTTCTGTAGAACCACGTCTTCGTTGTTTAAAGTCTCTTCTTTGTTTTTTAAGAGACTGTCCAATATTCATTGGCATATGGAAGGACGGATTTTACATAACCGTTGATTACACTTTTCTTTGTTTCTAATGATATGTTTCTGTTTCTTAATACTTTGCTTAGATTTCGGAAGGCACCCAAAATGCTCATTCGGATTTCAGTGTGGCACTCACTGCACTCGGTTAATACACTTCTCTGATATCTAATTTTTTGTACTTGTTTGATTTCTGTATCTCCAATTTGCAACTCCGTCCTGGGTAAGACGATAAACTACGTCCAACAGCAAGGCCTCTGATCAGTTTTTGAGGAGCATGGAACCACCTCTTAATTGCGGGTGTTCCCAGATTCACTCTGACCCGGGGTGGTAGCACCTGTTAGGGTCCTAACTATGAGCAAATAGTTGACCCGAAACTGGGGTCAAAACACTATGAAAGTGTAAAAATAGGCTTTTAATAAGTCTTTGTTAAACAGATATTACCAGCAATACATTTTTGAAAAAAATCACCAGCTATACATTATACAATATTATCAGAAATAAAAATTTTGTCGGCATTAAATAACACATTGAGGTTGAAACAAAAAGAAAAGAAACCAATTTGCAACCCAAATATCACAAAATAATCACAATGTTTCTTATTGCTAGCAATAAAATAACATTCAAAGTAATACTGCCCCAACACACGTATACAGCGTGTCCAAAAAGGTTTCGCCCGATTTTTATTTATTTTAACTTATTGTATTATTGCAATTTTTTATTGTATCATTGCAGTTTTGATTTTATTGTATTACAGTTTTAATTTGTATTATTGCAGTTTTTATGTTATTTTATCATTGCAGTTTTAATTGTATTATTATAGTTTTTATTTTTATTTTTATTGCATATTTTATGTTATTGTATTATTTCAGTTTTTATTTTATTGTATTGCAGTTTTTATTTTGTATTATTGCTGTTTTTATTTTATCATTGCAGTTTTAATTGTATTATTATAGTTTTTATTTTAATTTTTATTGCATATTTTATGTTATTGTATTATTTCAGTTCTCATTTTATTGTGTTATTGCAGTTTTTTATTGTATTATTGCAGTTTGGTCTTTGAGGCTTCAGGAACGTGGCTTTTAGACAATCAGAATCAGCAAATTGCTTCTGTCTGACATTACTATTAGTGTGGCTCAAATGCAGTGAAGAATTTCATATTCATGCGGCTCAGGGCAGGAGAATCTCGAAACAACGTTAATTCAAAACAGCAGGCTCTGTAAACGATGCACCCAGATCTAGATGACCCTCTACAGCAGCATCTAATAAAAAAGGTGAGCAGTTGAAAGCTTGTTTAATCGACAGTCCGCAAAAATCTGTTCGGCACCAATCTCATGAATTTAAAATCAGTCACCAGAGCATGCATAAGTTGTTGCACAAAAGCAATTTAAAGTCCTACATTACTCGTCTGTTCCATGCTTTGCACAATGGAGATGTTGATCACAGATTTGAGTTTTTGGAGATGTTCCTTGCCTTAATGCGCAATGACGAAACAGGATAAGATATGGTGGTCAAATGAAGCGTGCTTTAAAATGAATGGCCATATTAACTGACATAATTGTTCATATTGGAATCATGAAAATCCACATGTGGTTTTGGAGAAGGAAGTTAACCTCCCAGGACTGTCTGAACTATGATTCCAAGCAATGGGATTATCGGCCCATTCTTCTTCAAAGTGCTAGTCACAATAGAGAATAGTACCTTAACATGCTTTAAATCTACTTCTTTCCTCAAGGGCAACAACAAAGAGACATATACTTCCAACATGACGGGGCTCTGCCCCACTATGTGCATTGTATTAGTGAATGGCTTGACATCAATTTTAATGGCAGATGGATTGGTCAGCATGGACAGATTGAATAGACACCATGTTCACCCAATTTAATCTTGTGTGTGTTCTTAAAGATATGGTATACAAATAGAAATGGTGAATCTGTTCTTACCACTTCAAGCGAAGCACGCCGCCATATTCCTGATCAGATAGAAATTGTGGCTGCGTTTCCTTCCTTTTCTACTGAAGAGCGTACACTGCTGGTGAACCAGAAGTCATCCGGGATTGGACAATAAATTGCCAAGAAGTGTCGTATGGCGTGTACTTCGGAAGATGGAAAAAGTTGTAGCTGACGGAAGGTACACAAATCGATACCCGATCAGTATCGGCTGGGTCACTGTGGAGAGGAGGTATGATGTTGAAAGACCCGAAACCCCTAATGAACCTCAGCTAGAAACATCACTGATGATGTGTACTAAAGTATCTAATAGATGTATGTTACGAAATATGTACTATATATATATATATAAATGTGTGTGTGTGTGTGTGTGTGTGTGTGTGTGTGTGTGTGTGTGTGTGTGTGTGTGTGTGTGTGTGTGTGTGTTGGGAAATTGTATGACAAAGTAGAAAAACTTTACCTGTAGCGTGTTTCCTCCTTCAGGACTTCATCGGACTGAATTTTGTTATGTTGGTAGGACTATACATGCGCACGACGGGGAGGTGCTGGGAATTTTAGAATTTTCTTTTTTATCTAGCCAAATTCATTTAGAGTCTTTTTCTTTCCATCACTTTTGCAAGTAGGTATACCACACTGTGATATTAGAAACCCTGCCAAGAATGGTAAAATGTAAGACAAGGCGCTAATATACTGTAGATCACTTTGCGATTAAGGCACTCTGTAGACATTTACGTCGTAGTGAATTATTTTGTTCTTTGATCAGAGTAGCATTTTTATGTCAAAATTGTGGTCACTCTCGTTACGATAGGCAATCAACGCATTTGATATATTATTTTGTAAAATGTCCCTTTTGTGTTCATATAATCTTTTATTTAAATTCCTTGAGGTCTTTCCCATGTATTTTTGTGACAATTATTATAGGTTATGGAGTAAAACTCTCTTTCAGGTTTTAGCTTACTGTTTTGTTTAGTACTGAATAAATCTTTTATTGTTTTAGATGTCGTAGTAACAAATTTTAGCTTGAGTTGAGATAGATTCTTTTCGATTGTATATGTGATAGAATAAGTAGGCAGGATAATATATATAATTTTTAATCATCTGTTGTCTCAGAACCTAGCGAGAAATAAGGAATTCACATCGCTCCATCTGACAAGTGAGGGGGAATTGTGATCATGTACAAGAATACATAAACAGAAAAAAATAACTCCCTACCCAACAATACCGCCCGTAAGAATAAACAACAAAAAATAACTACCGAAAAATAAAAATTTAACAAAGAAATCAGGAAACTAATTAAAAATGAAAACAAATCGTGATATAGACTCCTAGAATATCTCCCTAGAACATCAAAATTCTACGGTCTCCGTAAACCCCTCATAATTGGTTCCCAGTGCGTCCCATTATCTCAGTAACAGACAGCGCCCCAACTACATAAACTGGCCGAAGCCATAACAAAAATTTTAACCCCTCTCCTTGGCACAATCTCTTCATCTCATATAAAGAACTCAGGCAGCCTAGTTGAAAAACTAAGAGAAATGAACATGACCGTCAAACACGTGGTCAGTCTAGATATAAAATCCCTCTCCACGAAGCTCAGATGAAAAATGCCTAAATCTCCTAAAAAAGCATCTAACACAATCAAGATAAAGCTCTCTCTACCAACAGATAAAATAATAAAAGCCTGCCGTCTCATAACTAATCTATGCTACTTTACATTTAATAATGATTGTTACAAACAAAAATTAGGATTACCAATGGGATCGCCTCTCAGTGCAGTGATAGCGTGTATCTTCTTAGAATTTCTCGAATCCACCTCTTTCCAAAAATATTTTTCCAAAACAATCCACAAATTTCAGTTATATTGATGATACTCTACTTATATGTCCTCGTGATACTGATTTACCTAACCTAGTAGATCAACTAAACAAAGTCAAAAACACAATGGAATCTACATATGAAATGAAAGAACACAATTCCTTACCCTTCCTACATATCAAGTTACACCGCGTTAGCAAAAATATAAAACCCAGTGTCCACCGGAAATCAACTAACAAAAACGATCTAATAAATTTCTTATCATAACAACAAAATAAAATCTAGCATAATCATAGAATTCTAACTAAGAGAACTAAGAATATGCAACTCAGATTATTTACACGAAGAGCAGAAATATATTGTAAACTCTTTCAAAATTCTCCACTACTTTAATTATTTCATATTCAATGCGAAACAAAAAGCTCATAAAATATCCCAAAACAAAAAAAACGGCTCCTCTTGAAATTCCAATGAATAAAAATTCTGCCTACTAATTTCATCACATCTATAATCGAAAAGAAACTGTCTCAACTCCAGATAAAAATTGTTACTAGTCAATACTAAACAAAACAATAATCTAAAACCTGAAAGAGTTTACTGCATCGCCTTTAATAATTGTCACAAAAATACATAGGAGAAACCCGAAGGAATCTAAATAAAAAAAAATTATATGAATACAAAAGGAATATTTTACGAATTAATTTATTGAATGCGTTATTTGCCCACCGTATTAAGACTGACTAAAATTTTGACATAAAAAATGCTACAAAGAACAAAATAATTCACTACGAAATAAATGTCTAGAGAGTGCCTTAATCGCAAAGACATTTACAGTAAATTTGTTCCCATTTCACAATTCCTGGCAGATCTAATATCACAGTGGGGAATATCTACTTACAAAAGTGATGAAAACAAAAGGAAAAAGAATCTAAATGAATTTGACAAGATAAAAAAAAAATTCTAAAATTCCCAGCACACCTTATGTGTAGTCTTCCAATATAACAAAATGTAGTCCGATGAAGTCCTGAAGGACGACACGCGTTACAAGTTTTTCCACTTTGTCATACAATTTTCCCAGATAATGAAAATAAATATCGTTAACATATATATATATATATATATATATATATATATATATATATATATATATATATATATATCACCGGTATTAAGCACTTTTACCCATAAATATAGCATAACTTAAAACTATATTTATACCATATATATATATATATATATATATATATATATATATATATGAACACACACACTCTATCAAACATTTAACCTACATATATATATATATATATATATATATATATATATATATATATATATATATTATGAAATCAACGAACACTCGTTACCACTTTTGTGACGTCAACGAATACTCGTTGTCAGTTTCGTAATGCTCGTTGCAATAGAGACTTCATAATCGCCGATACATCTATAGTACGCCGTTGAACAATGCTGGTGCCAGACGCCTTCGAATATCACTTGCACTAATATTACTTGCTCGATAATACTCGCTCGAGCAGTAATCCGTATAGTGATACGAATAGAGGAATAGTATAGTGAATAGACTTGAGAATAGCGGTCCATATAGTATACAGGATAGAGTAGGAACAGCGATCCGTATAGTAACCGAGGATAGAATAGAAATCACGACCAATCTAGACAACACGCGACTTCGTATATATGCGTTTCTTTTATGGTCACATGGTCCACTTAATTCAGTAATGGGATCGCTTGTGTTTGCTCACTGGCGATCTATGTTCAAACTCAAGTGTCGGCAGTGTCTATGTACATTTAACGTATGTATCGTGATGAAGTGATGAAATAAATATTTGACTGATCAGTACACAATATATTAATTAAAAATAAAAGCGAAATATTAGTAAAAAAAATGTGATTGCTCAATACAAAATAGCAAATTCAGGTTTACAACACACACACACGTAATATCTCTCTCTCTCTCTCCACACACACACACACACACATATATATATATTCTAAATTCAAATTTTCTTGATTATATATATATATATATATATATATATATATATATATATATATATATATATATATATATATATATGATCAAGAAAATTTGAAATATATTCTAAATTCAAATTTTCTTGATTATATATATATATATATATATATATATATATATATATATATATGATCAAGAAATTTTGAATTTAGAATATTTTGGCTTTGGGTTGTTGTTGGATTACATTCGTTATTTTCTTTTTCAGATATTCTGTCAAAATTTGTCGTTCCGTTTTGAAGGTGCCGTTCCCTATAGGTTTCCTGTTTCCTTTTGTTGAACTTCAGTCCGCTCAGCTCTAACATTGTGACTTGAAGCACAATCTTTCACGTTTTTACTTTCATTTATTCAAATTTGATTCCATACTTCCGTTGACTTTTTACTATTAACGTCTCTTTCTTTCTTTCTTTTTTTCTATTCACACGCACACACACAATTATAAGCATATATACATATATATGTATGCACATTTGTATATGTATCAATGCACGCATTTATATATAATACTAATGATACATATATACATATATACATATATACATATATATATATATATATATATATATATATATATATATATATATATATATATATATATTATTATTATTATTATTATTATTATTATTATTATTATTATTATTATTATTATTAATGTACACTACTGTTCAAATGTTTGAAATCACCCCAAGAATTAGCATGGTATGAATTTGACAGAAGAGTGAAAAAACGAAAATGAAAAAGAGGTCAGGGTCAGTGAAAAAAGAATGGAATCAATTATCAAACTTATACTTTGCGAAACTTTTGCGACGAATGCAAAGAATTTGTGCTGCAGTAATCAAGTTTAAAGGAGGACATTTTGGTGAGAGCAAAATTCAATCATAAAATGCATTTGTTATTATTGTCATAATTAAATTTCTAATAAAAAATCATGTCTTACATTTTTTTTTTACCATGTGTAATAATTTTCTCTTATTTAAAGTACACATCAACTACTTTTGAGGCTAATCTTTTTTAAAAAAATTACCAGGGGTCGTCTCAAGCATTTGAAACGTAGTGTATATTTGGGCAGCAACCTTTCTTTTAAACATCTTTCGTCAAATATGACGGTCAAGGAAAATTTCATTAATTTATTATTTAATTTTTCCAGCGTTCTTACATTTTTCCGTTTAGTCGGGGTGAGAGAGTGCAAAAACCGTCCATTGACCCAAGTGCTTTCGGAAATTTCAATAGCCATTTTCAAGTGTTTATTTTTATGTTTCTTTCCATCTTTTGACTGTGTGACATTTATTATCTGTGTGCTTTTAAATTCTAGTAGGAGCGTTAATTCCGGGCCATCGTGAGTTGGGCATGGCTAGAATTCGAATGGGCGACTTTCTATTTTTAAAAGACTTTCAGTACGCCGCTCCCATTGTTAAACAAGGGGAGGTTGAAGGTGGTGGTGAGAGATATTTGATATACAGGGCTTTTCTTATAATGAGACGTTTTCATTAATTTGATTTACAAAAAAACTCTAGTGTTTTCGACCAGTATTTTTTCTTAAGGGTTCTTGTAAATTGTGGGTTGACGTATATATATATATATATATATATATATATATATATATATATATATATATATATATATATATATATATATATATTTAAAGAGGTTTATTAAATTCAACTGACACTTTTGACTTTCTTTTTTTTATTTTTGTGAGCTTGCGCTACATTGTCTTCCACGCGACTTTTTCTAACGCTCACTAGGTGGCGTCGTATAAAGCAATATAAAAAGAAAAGCCACAGACTATCCCAATCTCTTCGCGTGTTTTTCAATCACAGAATGACATAGGAATAAAACGTATCTCTTTTCCCTTTCGAGTAAACACTTAATCCCCAATGAATCACGTGTTGCATGCAACACAATACTATCTCTTCATTGTATCCTGTTTGAAAAAAAAAAACTTCATGCGGCAACAGTAATATATTCCCTAGAAACTATCAAATAATTATATATTTTCATCGAACACGAGATAATCCCTCTCTGTTCAACAATCTGGTCAATTCACCCAGAAATTTGTAATCTAATGGCGCTATACTATCTTCAGTGATATTTCTCTCCTCTATTTCGGACTTCTCCCGCAATTTTTTTATATCGTTTCCTCAAATTTTCACTCACTCCAAAGAGCGTAATGGTTCTTGACTAAGAAAACGATATCGAAAAAAGGCTCGAATCTCAATTAAGTCTATTTATATAATTTCCACATCTATACACCGGTAAAGTCATCGTATGGGGTATTCATGGACGTATACGGAGTAAGGATAATAAGAAGAATGTAATTACATATGTATATGTATATAAATGTAGTAGTATCCTGGTTAACAATGAGATTGAATGAAAGTATCTATGTTTTGAAATGTAGCTGTGGGCGACTTATAAACGTGGTGAAAAAAGGGTATATGTTTTCAAATGTAGCAGTGGGCTACTTATAAACGTCGTGAAAAAAGTGTGTATGTTTTGAAATGTAGCAGCACTGCATATACTTGTTAGTTCGCCAGCTGTTTGCACAAGTTA
The DNA here is from genome assembly GCA_964036315.1 of Acanthosepion esculentum. NCBI lineage: Eukaryota > Metazoa > Mollusca > Cephalopoda > Sepiida > Sepiidae > Acanthosepion > Acanthosepion esculentum. The sequence goes on along the minus strand of OZ038476.1, from coordinate 58,141,796 downwards.
GGACCTGTTTATATCACGATGACCGCAGCGTCGGAGAATGGATAAAATATTGATCACTTCTGATTTAAGTTGATTTTTCTATTTCGTTATATACACAAAGATCCGTTTCGAAAGTGCCGCTCCGCTCGTGGCCTTATATCCTGGTTGTGATAGCTTTCTGATTGGTTGGTCGAAATATGATTTTGTGGCCTGTCGATTCTGTATACACATCTGTTTTCAAAGATGGTGAAAGTTTGATCTTTTTGTTATTATTTATTTATTTTTATATTACTATTTCTATTTATATCACTAAAATCACTCCCACTATTCGTTTGCTTTTTATTTCAGTCATCATGTTAAACAAGTCACAGTCAGAAAAACAGATCTATCAGCCAAAAAGGATGGGCTACAAAATCATTATTGCTGCTATAGTGGGTTCGAAACTCACAGAAATTTCCGCACGTGTAGATTTATACCAAGCTAAACTAAATTCTGTATATATTGATATTTGCCATTATATCATAAAAGTGCGTGTGTGTGAGAGAGAGAGAGGGCGGGGAGAGATATAAGACAAGACTGTTTACATCGAATAAACTAGAACGGTGATACGCGATATGCGTTGGATACTCGTTCAAGTCTCTCTGGATTTCAGCTCTTGGCCCATTAAAAAATATCTGAACCTTTATAGTCACCATGTATTTCAGTGAGGTTTTCGGGATGGGGTATATAATGGAATGGTAATCCAGTCTGAATACGAATAGAGAGACAGGGGCGACAGAATATGACACTAATTAAATTCATCAGCCATGCTTGGATAATATTTCTGCAAAGCTAAATACCAAAGTATAATCTATAATTCTTAATGATGGACATAGTTTGAAAGAAAAAAAACATATCTAAAGTAATTAATCACATCTTAATTGGCTGCAAACCAACCTTGACGACTTTCTGGCCTCGAGTACATCACATGGAATCAGAGGACACGAGTTAAAAGACTGAAAATAGCAAGATATTTTTTCTTAATATTTCTTTCGTCGTTCTTTCTTTGTTATGGTTTTTTAAGTTTTTGTATGATTTGAATCTTAATTTTTTTTTGTCTGTTTTACTTTACATCTGTTTTTGGTTTTTTGAACGTATTTCTTGGACTTTATTTATATTACTTGCTTTATTTTCTTTCTTTTTGTATTTTATGGTTGCTTTTAAATTTTATTTCTTTATTCATCTATTTCTTTTCTGAGTCTTTCTTTTTCGTTTAGGAGCATTACTTCCTTTCTTTTTCTTTCTTTTTTTTCTTTCTGAGTTTCTTTTCTTTCTTATTTTCTTTCTTTCTACTTTCTTTCTTTCTTTCTTTTCTAAGTTTTCCATTCTTTCTTTCGTTTCTGATTCTTCCTTTCTATCTTTCTGTTGATTCTGAGTCTCTCTTTCTTTTTTCGTTTATGAGTTTTTCTTCCTTTCTTTTCCTTTCTTTTTTTATTTCTGAGTTTCTTTTCTTTCTTTTTTCTTTCTTTCTACTTTCTTTCTTTCTTTCGTTTCTAAATTTTCCATTCTTTCTTTCGTTTCTGATTCTTCCTTTCTATCTTTCTGTTGATTCTGAGTCTTTCTTTCTTTCTGTTTTTCTTTTTTTCTTGTCCTTTATTTGTACTTCACTTCTTTTTTTTCCCTTTTTTGTATTTACTGCTCTTTTCATTCTTTGTTGTGCGTTTCTTTTTTTACTATTTTCTTCTGCTTTTCACACACATTTATTCTTTCTTTCTTTTTTTCTTTCTTTCTTTGCGTCTTGTACTGTATTTGTTTTACTTCATTTATTTATTTCCGCTATTTCGTTTCCATTTTCTCTTTCTTTTTTCGAATTTGCTGCTCGTTTTTTCTTTGTTATACGTTTCTGTTTTTTTCTGCATTTTCTCTCATTTATTCACAGGTGATATTCTTTCTTTTGTAACTAGAATTTGTTGCTTCTTTTTCTTTCTTTCTTTCTTTCTTTCTTTCTTTCTTTCGCATTGCCTTCTTTCTATCTATCTATCTATCTATCTATCTTTGCTGTTTATTTTTTATTCATTGTTGTTTTTGTTTTTTCTCCTTTCTTTTTGCTTTTTTTGTCACTTTGTGATGCTACTTCATTTTTATTTCTATAATTCATTTCATTTGTACGCTATTTTGTACATGTTAGTTACACAGATACACTATTCCCACGACTGCATCACACACGACGCAGTCCGAGACCCTACCGAAGAAGAAACTAGCTCACTGGAAGACCTCATAACCGCCATCAACAGACGACAAAAAAGTCGAAATGATATGGACACGTCAATAAGAGCCAACGACAGAATAAGAAGAGGTAGACAGATAAAAATGGGCTGAGAACGTCACTGGGAGAACTGGAAGATCATTTGCAGAGACTCAGGCATTGAACCGCTACAAATTAAGACATAAAGCGAGAGGTGGTCAGGTGTTCAGATGTGTAGGGACCCTACGATCACACTCAGTGATGGGACTCACGATGATGATGAAGACAGATGTTCCATCGTCATGAACACTGTGGGAGACCAAAACTTAATAGTTAGAATGGCAAGAAATATTTCGTTAACCTTTTCCAAGCGTAGCTTAAATGTGGCACACGGACGAAAGTAGGTGTCACCCAGTGAGGATCGAACTCACTACTCAGTCGTAATTGATCTAGTGAGACAAGCTTGCTAGCCATTACACCGCCTCAAGGTGCCCAAATGATTTTCTCAGCGCAGCTTAGATATGGCGCAAGGCCGAAAGCATAGGGAACCCAGTGAAGATTGAACTCACTATTCAGTTGTAATGTTTCTAGCAATACATACTTGTTAACCATTACACCACGTCGAGGTTCCCCCAACGAAGCGGTATATATGGTAAAAAACAGCTCGCTCATATTTTATATGTCAATAATCAAATAATAACTCATACACAAATTTAACTTCTCTAAGTACAATGCTGTTCGATAAAAGTGACTCACCTGATTTTTTACTTAAAAAATTCTTTCGCCTATTGTTTTTGGGGTCAAACTAATTTTGAATCTTGCTAATATAAAGACCCCTTCCCGACCAACTATTAAAAAATTTACTCACCTTAAGGTATTCTATTGATAATTATAATTTTGGATATAAATGAGATTTAGAGAAAAACTCTGTGCAAAAAATTGACTCACTTATTTCCTGCAACTGGTAATCAATAGAAAGATAACCGAACGGCTTTAAATAAAGAATAATAGAGGTATAATTTATTTATAATAGGTAATATAGTTCGAAATATTTAATAATCTATGGGTCCTCCTTTATTTTGAATAACCTTTTCAACCCTTTTTGACATTGACTTGATTAGGTTCTGGTAAATCTCATCTCCAAGCATTGAATTCCATTCGGATATGAAATTCACAATCAAATCCTCTTTGTTGCTCAACTGCTTTCTCGACAGCCTGTACTTTATAATGCTCCATAAGTTTTCTATGGGGTTGAGGTCAGGAGTTTAGGGCGGCCATGTCAAAACACTCACCTGCTTCTCACCAAAGTATTCCTTCATCAATTTTGATTTGTGACAGGGAGCATTATCCTGCATAAAAATGAGCTTGGTGGGGTCGATTTGCACCCTTTCAGCAGAAGGGAACAGACAAGACTCTAAAATTCTCTTGTACTGCTCGCTCCTGAGGGTCTTTTCAATAGGTTTTAAGAAACCAGTTCCATGAAAAGAAAAGCATCCCCAGAACATTATACTGAACGGATGCTTGACAGTACTTACTGCTAAATTCAAAAAGTTTTCAAAGCTACTTATTCGGATTTTAGATCGTTTATCCTTTGAATTTAGCTCAACTTTCGTTTCATCGGAGAAGAGAACATTTAGTAAAAAAAAAATCAGGTGAGTCACTTTTATCGAACAGCACTGTATGTGTGTAAAAACGAAACCGTACTATACAGGAATATACAGGAAAACTAAACAGCAGAGGTCGGCATTCCCCGGCCCACGAAGTATTTTTGTCCGGCCCGTCAACATCACCGTAAAAGGGAATTTGAATTTTTTGATGAGTTGTTATCCTGTTATTTCTGCAGTAAAATAAGGAACCTTGTTTAAATAATATAACATTAACTTTTTCTTTAAACCTTCGGACCAAGGCAGCCTTCCACCATGAAAACTTTCAACCATCCGCAGCATTTGTTTTTAGCCAGCAATGCGAAACTTTCATTTCTTCATCGTATTGAATGCCAACAGAAAACGAAACAAAAAGTGATTATTATACATCCTCCATATTCACCGAACTTAGGATCGATAGATTCTCGTGTTTTTTTTTTTTTAGATTCCTAGTTCATTTCATAATTAGCAGAGCATTCATAAAATAAATATATAAATCGAGTATTTCAAACCATTGAGGTGGGGGATGAGATTTTTCTTTTAATGTGGAATCAAAGATGTGCCTTTCTACTGAGCTGCAGTCGTTGAACATGAAGTTGATTATATTTTTGATAAATAATACTTAAATAAATTTCAGTTACGATTTATATATCCTTTCTGGTAAAACCTTTTTTTTTTTTTCGAACACCCTAATAATTAAACACGTGTAGATAGCACGAAGCCTATTGAACGTGTGGAAATAGCACAAAATTTATTAGCAGACTGACCCAATAATGCTGTACACGCATTTCTTTTGAACGGGGAAATCAGTGTACGTATAGAGCGGGAACTTTTCGATACCATCTCGTATAGTGGTTTGGGGGCTTAATGACTGGAAAGACAAAGGGATGGAAATTGTCCGAAACACAGAGAAAGACAGGAAAGAAGAAAACTAATATGGCTGCTGTCTAGATAGGCATATGCAACAGTACATTCAGTGTGTACTTATGGCAATGATCTTCAATATATCCACTTTTAAAATTAGAACTTTAGAATTTAGTATATATATATGTGGCATGCTACATGTGGCACAATATAAATTTTAACCTTTAGCAAATAGAGTGAGAGAGAAAGAGAGAGAGAGAGAGTGAGAAAGAAAGAGAGTGAGAGAGCAAGCTGGTCAACCCGCCAGTGCAGGGTGTCCTCCAATTTAACCTTTTAATGCAGTGGAAAGGTATTCACAAGCGAAGTTTAATACAGATTAATTAATACTAATATTAATATTAATTAATATTAATAAAGAAATATTCACACACGCGCACGCTTACGCAGGCATACACGCGCATGCATATATATAATTTAATTCAAGCTTTGTTTTGACGTCAAAATTAGCCGTTTAGCTGTATGTATATATATATATATATATATATATATATATATATATATATATGTATATATATATATATATATATATATATATATATATATACTGTATATATAGACTAACGTCAATCGACATCTCCAGTTGCCTTGATCTACCACTTCCCTTCTCCACATCCTTTCACCTTTCATTCCTATCTGCTCTCGCTCCAAATCTTCTGTAACCCCCTTGCCTTGATCGATCCACTGTCTTTCTCTTTCTCCACATCCTCTCCTTTACCACTCCTATCTGCTCTTCCTTCAACCCTTCTATAACCCCTTGCGCGATAGTGGCCTCCAGCCTTGCTTAAAAATATACACATACACATATATATATATATATATATATATATATATATATATATATATATATATACAGTCTATCTAAATATATGCAAATCACATTAACCTCAACAGACTGTATATATATATATATATATATATATATATATATATATATATATATATATATATATATATATATATATATATAATTATTTATTTGAATATTACAACATAAATATGTTATAAAATCACGACAAAAATAGCCATTTTGTTTCAACACTTCTGGTGTCTTATCTTATATATATACATATATATATATATATATATATATATATATATATATATATATATATATATATATATATATATATATATATATATATATATATATATATATATACATTCTGTCTGAAGATATGCAAATCACATAAACCTCAATTTACAAATTTTAAAAGGTTAATTTAGACGTGAAAACAAAGCTTGAATTAAATTTTGAGGTAGTATCAACATGTTTTATTAAAGTTATTGGATTTAATATAAAAAAAGTCTGAAGTTATTAGGCAGATTAAACTAATATTAGTTTAAGGTCTCTGAAATCTAATAAAGACTATTTTTATTTTTTCCATAATGTATGTTCAAACATAGATAATGGAAAGCATCTAACAAATACTGAAAAATAGAAAATGACAAAGATATTGGGGAATGGAGGAGACACGGATTGAGTAATCGAAGAGCCGAGTTCGAATCCCAGTCGAATCCATTACATCCACTTACGTGCTAATACCCTTCGTAAAGGTATGAATCCTCTTCTTTTCCCCCAAGCCATGGGTAAATAGTAAAACAGACCTGGTTCTATAGTCTTGGATGGCAACTGGTCTACCGCAGAAAGAAATGGCAACTTACTGCGGGATAAAATCTGACTCGTCAGTCATGTATCGAAATATACTTGATCGCCTAAGCGTGTATCACTCATGGCACACAACTGACTAACTGATTGCGGAATATTGGTATTATAACTAGGTTGAGAACTCAGGGTGTTGCAAAAACTTGGATCGATTTTAAATGTAAATTAAGTTTAACCGTCTAATGATGTTTTTTTTCTTTTTCTTTCAGATTTAACAACTTAAGTGTTTGGCAATTTCAACCATGGAAAGATTCATTTTTTATTCTAAACGGTGTGTATTGTATCTTTAATAAAGAAAATATACTCTGCGGCAGGGATCGAACCTGCATCCCCCTTTGTAGGAGAAACGACCGTTTGAGCACCCGTACATTAAACAGCTCGGTCACAGAGCAGTCGAACAAGGTTCTAATTCCCTTTTAACGAAAGCACAATTCCGCGTTCAGATATTTCTCGAAAGCCCATATCTATAGTCAGTTATCTTATCCGAAACTGAAACAAATCAATTCTCATGTAATTAAAGGATTTAATTTTTACCTGTCATGTGTGTGTGAAGACACTCCAATTTTTTTAATTGTTTTTTTTTTTTAATTATTTTATCGACTATGAATACATACGCAGTCCTCAATCATGAAATCGCAGATAACCTTACAGACGTGTACATAAACTTTTGATCCCAAGAAACGGCATCCGTTCTTAAGTCGAATCCGTCCAGATGCACTTCTCATAAAACAAAAACTAAAAAATATTATGCAAAATGTAGCGAATTAAAAGAAAGAAAAATGCTAAAAACTTAAGATGTAGTTAAAAATATCCATTTACTTTTAAAACTGAAACTAGATTTTATATATATATATATATATATATATATATATATATATATATATATATATATATATATATATATATATATGTATGTATATTTGTGCGGTAGGGACAGGAAATGGTGTGGTTTGTCAGAGCTGTGGCTGGCAGCAACGGAAGGAAGAGGTAAAAGGCATGAGATGTCTGTATATATTTGCCGCCGGTCGTATCATTCTTTGTGAGTGACGGTCTCCCTAATTAATTAAGCACAAATTTAAACTGAACGGGTGAGATAAAAAAAAAATAACTCTGAGTAATTATGAATAAATAAATAAATAAATAATATATATTACAGCAACAAAAAAAGGTCTTCTCAAAATTAAACAAAGAGGCAAAATAAATAAAACGAAACGAAAAAAAAAAAAAAAAACAGGCAGAATGGCAAAAAATTTAACAAAAAAAAATTAAACAAAAATAAACAGAAATCGGTAATATAAAAAGATTACTCAGTTAAATCAGTTATATGAAAGAAAAATAAAACAAAACCCTATAAACCATTAATGGCAATGATGGTATTAATTTGCCTACCCGCGAGATGCAAATATGATACAAGCTCAAATTTAATCATTGGTTCAATAAGCGTGCATGGGGATAGCAAAAATTACGTTGTTTCCGTCTCCTGGATCAAAACGAAGGCTCTTCTTTTAGTGCAATAGAATGTTGAAGTATCCAAATATCTCTTCTTTTATATGGCGTCTCCCTTCATGACATGGGCGGTTACGGCTCTCTACAACTTTTAGGGTTCTAAGCAATAGTTGTCCCTTTTACAATCCTTCCCAGTTTTTCAGTCATCTATATACATAAGTTTATTTTTCTCTCTGCCTCTTACTTTTAATACGTCCTCTGAGTGTCAAGTTCTCCAAACCTCTTTCTTCATTATGTCTACCAGAAATTTATACTGTCTCTTTCTTATTTATCTACAATTGTCTTTTTTGTTTCTATTTTTTCAGTCATTCACGCCCAAGAAAACCAATAAAGATACTAAGGTTATTAAGTGTGAAAGAATCCGAGAAATTCTGGTTACATCTCGCCATTTCAGCTGTAAAATGGTGAGAATTAGTACTACGGTTAAATTCATAAAATCAAGATGCCAAAGAGAACAGCTCATCAGAATAATTACCATAAAAATATTAACAGAAAAGGCACAGGGAAGCTACGTCTACAGCAGTGGGAAAGTGACCGAAGCCGAGTTGCCAGGTCAAGACCGATAACATTACAGATTCATCTTTGGATTTTGTAAAGAATCTCTGAATAAATAGCAAAAACACCAGACTAAATGTGGCAGTAATATTCAGTGCATTGATGAATAGCAGATTTATAAATGTGCAAGGTAGACTCTGGCGGGGGAAAAAAAACTTTCTAGAACGAGACATTTTCTTTAAAGCATTCTCGTTGCTTATATACTCCATCAATTTTCTTCTCAGCATCCTTCTGTAGAACTGCACTTCTGTTGCTTCCATTCTGCATCCGTGAATAAATTGTCCTACATTCATTGCCGTATAGGAGGGGGGCTGATTTTACATGGCATTTCAATACTTTTTTCTTTGTTTCTAACGAAATATTTTCCTGACCCTTAATAATTAATTTACCTTCTGGAATGAATCTTTCGTTATTCCAATGCGCCTGGTGATTTATGTATTACATTATTGAAAATCTGTTATAAAATTTCCCAGATAGCTAAATGTTTATATTTGTTTGTTCTGACGATTCTTTCTTAGCTCGCATCATGGTCTGTCCCACTTGCTAACGACTATATATTGTCTTCTTACAATTGATCGTTAGTCCTTTCTTCTTGCTTTCCTGTACTGCCTTGTCTAAGAATTCATGCCGATTTCTTTCTGCGTCTGTTATCAACACAGCGACATCTGTGTATTTTATGTTGTTAACATTATTTTACACCAATAATAAATCCTGGCTGGACTTCTAGTCTCACTGAGTAGGTTAAATAAATACGATGAAAAGGCGCATCTTTGTTCTATGCCCCTTAACGTATTTCGTCTTTGGGCGATCTGAGTAAAACACAAATGTTTACGGAGCATAAATTCTATCTTCAATATTAAGAAAGATAAAAGAAATCAGCGTATATGCTAGCCCACAAATGTTTTGTCCATGATATCCATAGCATTCGTTAGGAAAACTACATCGACATTATAAATGATATTTTCAAGCGAGATAATATATTATTCTTAGGTCATTTTTTTATCATTGTAATTTTTTTATTTTATTACTTTTTTGCATTGGTGTGGTTAGTAAGAAATTTAATAATTACAAAATATTATATAGCTTAAGGACTAAACTAAGGTTTGCCTTATAAAACAACGGCAGCGTAGATTTTTATTATAGAAACATTTTATATCTAGTGATTAAAATAGAAAAGAGCTTTCTGCGTGTTTGATAGTTTATATTCTCCTTGAGAAGCTTTGGTTCAATGTAATAAAAAGCATGAAAAAACAACGTTTATAAGAGCAAAGAGGCCAGATTGCAGAATACGAAGGCAAATATATGAAATAAATAAAGATTAAAACGATGTTCGACGAAAATGCAAGTTTATTTTTCCGGAATATCTGCGGTCTGAATACATTTCCTTAACGTCAAATAACCTAAGGGAAAAATTAATAAATAAAAAATCGCGTGATATTATTGTTGACATTGCGAAAAATATTCAAATCTGACAAAAGCAGGTTCCAGAATTACCGCAGGGTTTCTTTCTCTTACTTCCTAAGTTCTGGAATCTTCCGGAAAACAAATATAATTATCGATTGGAATTCAACATCGCATCGATATCTTCTTCTTCTTCTTCTTCTTCTTCTTCTTCTTCTTCTTCTTACTCTCTCCCTTTGCATCTATACACACACACACAGACACACACACACACACATTATATTATATATATATATATATATATATATATATATATATATATATATATATATATATATATATATACACTGTGTGCGCGATGGTTAAATTGTCGCCAGATTATATTTTTAATTTCGCGCCTGGGCGTTGTTTGATTTTGCCGACTGCACATTATAGTAGGGTCAGTTGGACACCGTGTGTGAGAAAAAGACGACTATAACGCAATTCACACCGCCAGAAATTGGGAAACGACATGCTGTACTGCTTGGCATTAGCACGGGACGCTCCAATACGAACATTTCAGAATGTTTGGGTCAATCTGAAGAGACAGTGCTACCCAGGCTCAAGACTGTCGCTGCTGGAAGACCCTATATCTGGCAACAGGACTTTGCACCATGTCAAACAAGCAGTATAACCCAGGTATGAATGTCAGACAATTTCTGCGATCACATCAGCCCTTACATCTTCCCACCTAACTCTTCGGACTGTAACCCCTGTCATTATTATGTGTGGAACGCAGTTGAGCAAGAAACCAAAAAACTCCTTGTAACACCAAAGATGAACTGAAAACGAGGATTATGGTAGCATTCACCAACTTAACTAAGTTGAATATCCAGAAAAGGTGCAGGAGATTCCGAAGTCGTCTGGATGTCGTGGTTGAAGTTAATGGGGATTTTTTAAAAATAAATGTGGTACCACAAGATATTTTTATGTAATTCTGGTAAATATATCTGTTAAAATGTGATGTCAGTGTTGTTTTCATGTTTTCGCAATTTAGACGACAATTCATCCATCGCACCTTGTGTGTGTGTGTGTGTGTGTGTGTGTGTGTGTGTGTGTGTGTGTGTGTGTGTGTGTGTGTGTGTGTAATTTAACAATCAGGTGATGTCATTTCCTAAAAGACCTTTGTGCAATATTAAAAGATTTACCAATTTTTTTAAAGAATATTTTTATGAAATTAAGAAGAAAATATGTTAGCAAAATGGAAAAAAGATGGAAGAAGCGAGTATAGCAAACTTGACAAAAGAAAGAAAGAAAGAAAGTGACTACCTATAAGAAGACGATGCAAAAAAAAAAAGAAAGAAAAGAGCAAAAAAAGGACAGAAAGAATTCTGGAAATGAAAAAGATAAAAATCGGTCTCATGGAGAAAAAATTTAAGAAAGCTAAGATACGAAAGAGAAAAAAAGAAAGAAAGAAAAATAAAAGAGCAAAATGGACAATGAAAAAAAAAGAAAAAAGAAAAAGGCGAAATTATATACAGAAAGAAAGAAAAGAGAAATAGGAAAACGAAAGTGTAATCTTGAAAATAACGAAAATAACAAAAGAAAGAAGAAAGAAAATTATATGGAGAAAGTGAAGAAAAAATACAGGCAATGAAAAAAGACAAAATTTAACAAAGAAACACAGAGAAAGAGAAGAAGAAAAGGAAAGAAAAAGAAAAGGGTACATAATAGTTTAAGAATAAACAAAAAAGGGAGAAAAAGTTAAAAAAGAATATGTACAGAATGTCAAAAAAAGAAAAAAGAAAGAAAGAGAAGAAAAAGAAAATAATCGCAGACTAAAGATGAAAATTAACGAAAGAACTTTCACTTTCTGTTTGTATGTTCATCTTTATTTCAATATATACAGAAAGTGAAAGAAAAACAAAGTAAGCAATAATGATGGAAAATAAAGAGAAAGAAAAGATAAAAATATATACAAAAAGTGGGACAAGGAAAAAAGCTGACAAAGAAAAAAGGAAGGAAGAAAAGAAAACAAACAAAAGCAGTCAATATAAATGGAAACAAATGAAGAAAAAACGAAAAAACAAACGAAAATATATACAGAAAGTGAGACATGAAAAAAAAGAAGCAGAAAATTAAGTCGACAAGAAAGAAAGAAAGAAAAAAGAAAGAAAGAAAGAAAAAAGAAAGAAAGAAAGAAAAAAGAAAGAAAGAAAAAAGAAAGAAAAGAACCAAACTAGCAAGTCAACAAAAAAGAAAGAAACAAACAAAAAAGAAAGAAAAAGCAGACAAGCAAGTCAACAACAAAGAAAGAAAGAAGCAGACAAGCAACAAAAAAAAGATAGAAAGAAAGAAAAATAAACAGACAAGCAAGTTAACAAGAAAGAAAAAGAAAGAAAGATAGTAGGGAAGAAAGAAAATAAGCAGACAAGCAAGTTAACAAGAAAGAAAAAGAAAGAAAGAAAAAAGAAAGAAAGAAAATAAACAGACAAGCAAGTTAACAAGAAAGAAAAAGAAAGAAAGAAAAAGAAAGAAAGAAAATAAGCAGACAAGCAAGTCAACAAGAATGAAAGAAAGAAAAGGAAACTGAAAGAGGTCAGTAAAAATGGAAAATTACAAAAGAAGATATCGAAAAATATCTACAGAAAATAAAGAAAGAAATAGAGACAAAAGATAGAAAGAATAACGCCACACCATTCCTTCCTAAATTACTATGCAAGAAATTATATTATTATTTTTTATTACGAATTTTTCTCACTTTATTATTTACATGTATTTCTTGCTTCGTAATAGAATTTTACGTCTGTAATTATTGCTTTGCTGTTTATTAGATACTCGCCCAGTCCTTGTTTAAGCCCAATTCCCTAGTGTCATAAGAATCTAACGAGAACTTATCACATGACCTGTCAACATGTTTCATTGAACTCACAAAAGCCCCAATTCCATCCATTTTGTTTTTATTTCTGCCATTATACTTTTCTATAATCCTTTTAAGCCTTGTTTTTCCCAAGGTTAGTATAGAAAATGACATTTCTGTTTATTTTTCTTTTATTTAAGATTACGGTTTAAAAATATTATTTCGATCAATCGTAGGCTGGGTTCATTTCTTTATGTTGTTTGAAAATGGCGCTTGTATCCTCATAGTAAAAAAAAAAAAAGAATCTTCAATTATTTTTCTGAGATATGTAGCTGGCTGTTCTCTTTTCATAAAACTGATAACCTACGTGACTAAAACAATAATATTTGCGACAAGTGAATTTTCTGCTAGTTAAGCAATAGCAGTAAGACTCAAATACACTTCCTGGATTTCTTCGTCCAAGTATGTCCGTGGATATATGTGGATTAAGAGTTCAAAGGAAGTGTCTTCCTTGAACACTCGGAGGAAATCAAGATTGTAAACAGTTACACACGTTTATAATAATAGATAATAAATAAACTAATCTGGAGGAAGATTAAATAATATTAAATTTATATTAATGAAAATAATTATTTTACAATGTGAATTCAGTAAAATAGAAATAGTCGTAAGATAAGAGTGTATTTTCTAAATCAGATTTATTCACTCTTTACACCAGAATTTATTGCTGCCAGGCATCTTAACAATGTAAGATATGCAGATGACAATGTTGATAGCAGACAAAGAAAAAGGAAACTGCAATAACTCCTAGAGAACGTAGTAAAGGAAGGCGAGAAGAAAGGACACAGCATCATTCGTAAGAAGACGGAATATACGGTTGTTCCCAAGAGGAACATCCCAAGATGGGAACTACAAAGGCGAGATACCAAAATTAAGAAGTATTTGTTTTTATTTCTGAGATTAGGTATTGTAATATTTATATTATTTACATTGTTCGAAATGCTGTCCTCATCGTTATTGCCATATTCACGATGATTCGGCAGTTGTACTCTTCGGCCTTCTTCGGATGATTGAAATTTTAAACTGAACCCTTTATTTCGTTTACCAGGGTAGATTGTTCTAGTTCAACGTGCCATGCCTCTTCCGGATGTGTCAGTTATATCGCTATAATTCAATTCTCTAAGACTTTGTTCAAAGAAAGGGTTCAGTTTGAAATCACCTGAAGAAGGACAGATCGTACAACGGCCGAAACGTCGTGAATATGCCAATAAAGATGAGGACAACAGTCCGAACCATGTAAATGATGCAAAAAAAAAGCAAGCAGGTGCGAAAATTTAAACCCCTGAAAATTGCTTTAACAGAGGGCGGAGAAACTGCCTGTGAAATCCGAAGGCGCGTTTGAATAGCAAACGATCCTTTCCCAAAGCCAAAGAAAGTATTAAGAAACAGGATAATATCGTTAGAAACAACGAAAAGAAAGCTGAACTGACATATTATATCGGTCCTCCTGTATGGCAATGAATGTTGGGCAATCTCCTCACAAGTGAAGAAGAGACTAGCGACAACAAAATGTGGTTATACAGAAGGATGATGGGAATACCGTGGACTGAACATGTGAGTAACGAGTAAGTTTTAAGAAATATAAAAACAAAAATGACGCATAAAATCAGAAAGAGATTACATTTTTAGAACACATAAGGAAAAGGGGACAGGAGAATTTAACACTCACAGGATATATCAAAGGCAAGGATAAAAAGAGGATCGACAACTGCAATGATTTAAAGTATGAAAGAATAGGAAGTTGTGGAGCGTCATGATCGCCAACGCCTTGAAGTGATACGAAAGAAAAAGAAGGAAAATTACTAATAACAATCAAGAATTGCAGCAATGGCTAATAAAATTTAATTATAGGAGAATGTATAGTCGATTGAATCACGTCATCTTTCCTCTCTATACTATGTGACGTGCCACTGGCAATACTTGAGGAGCAAAAAGCAGGAGAGCAGAAAGTATTTGATAACAAAATACCCGCCCCTACGGCTTTGCCACTCGTGGAGATGCATTTGACTGAAAAAGGCCTACTGATTCAAATTACTGAAAAAAAAAAAGAGAATTCAGTCATGTGAATTTATTAGCATCCGCAAATGGAAATAGTTCCGCATGAAAAAATGAAGTGTATTTTGCTGCTGTGGACCAGCAGTAGATCATAAAAGATCGTGAAAATATAAATAAGTATCTCGACCTTGCCATTAAACTGAAGATGTTGTAAAAATATAAACATGACAGTCATACCAGTGATTACTGGAGCATCTTTTTTCTAAATGACTTAGAAAAAAAGATACCAGATCGTGGATTTGGCAGCGTAGATCTGAAAAGAAACTGAATAGACAAATATATCTACCTTGCCAAGTAACGGTGAAAGTAAAAATGAACATGAATATGACAGTGATTCCAGTCGTTAACGGAGTGCTACGAACAGACAGTCTCAGAAAAAAGGTGGAGGAAGTGGTCATTATGAAAAGAATTAGAACAATCCAAACGACATCATTGTTGACAACGGAAGGGGTAATGAAAAGAGTGCTGGATTATTGAGCGAACTTTTACCCGCGTATAAAGCCATCACTTACGACAGATGTGAAAAAGAGTGAATAATAATAATAATAATAATAATAATAATAATAATAATAATAATAATAATTTGAAATGAGAATTGAAGGCAAAGAAAAGAAGATCGACAACTACAATGATTTAAAGTATGAAATTCTGAAACGTTGGAAAAGTCTAGAAAAGAAAGTAATTAAAGTACCTGTGATCACTGAAGCATTGAGGTGTTGTACAAAAAGCATGAAAAGAACCTTGCAGATATTGAATTGTGTTCTGGAAACAGAGCAATTACAAAATGTTTGCCTGCTCAGAACAATAAGGATACATCGGAAACTATTGAATACAGTCTGTCGAAGAAAGAAGAAATGGCCGTATTATAAGTAGTGACCTGAAAATAAGTTTTTTTTATTACCAGGAACCAACATCATATGCTGCGAATAATAATAATAATAATAATAATAATAATAATAATAATAATCCAACT
Organism: Acanthosepion esculentum; assembly: GCA_964036315.1. NCBI lineage: Eukaryota > Metazoa > Mollusca > Cephalopoda > Sepiida > Sepiidae > Acanthosepion > Acanthosepion esculentum. The sequence goes on along the minus strand of OZ038476.1, from coordinate 58,125,974 downwards.
TGAACTCTAAAAGCTACTACAATCGGATTGGAAGACTACTTCACAAAAACCAGTGACCCTCTCCAACAAATAGTAAAATACCAAATCCACTCCATCAACAAAGAATCTG
>OZ038476.1:58108365-58120865 GCA_964036315.1 Acanthosepion esculentum | reverse complement strand
AGTGTGTTTCATGCTATATGTTGGCGTGAAACATGAAACAGAAATAGACATGAACGCTGGGTGTTGACTTCAATGTCCAATTTCATATTTAAAGCAAGGTGGGTTACAAGAAGAAGAAGAAGAAGAAGAAGAAGAAGAAGAAGAAGAAGAAGAAGAAGAAGAAAGGTATTATAAATGTATCGATGGGGGTTAATTGAAATGTTTATTTTTTGATCCAGCCTCATATGTGCTTAAGATGAATTTTCTAATATGTAAGCAAGGACTCAAGTTTCTGGAACGTTCATTAGGTGTTTTTTTTTTTAAAAAAAAACAACCCAAAAAACAACTAAAGCGTTAAGAAGTCATTTGACAAAAATCGGCTGAGGAAGCCGTAAGGTTGAAACCAAGATAGCGGATTCAACTGACCTCCAGATTTTTAAAGATAAAAGCTCTATAGGTTATTTTTACTTTTATTTTTTCACGTGTATATATATATATATATATATATATATATATATATATATATATATATATATATATATTTTATAATAAAAATATTATTATAATATTTTGCTCTATGTTGTATCGAGCACTTTCTTTTTAAAAAAGTAAATGCTAAGAACAGTAGATTCTTAATCTGTCTGTTCTTTCTCTTTATATATATATATATATATATATATATATATATATATATATATATATATAATGTCTTGCTTAGAATTATCCCTACCAATTATATATGTATTATACACACACACACACACACACACACACACACACACACACACACACATATATATATATATATATATATATATATATATATATATATATATATATATATGTATGTATATATATATATATATGTTGCGGGAGAGATAATGTTCGTGTATAAATGGAATGTTTTCCGATGCTGCAACAGTTTAATTTTAACGATCTTTATATTTAATATAAATTACTGAAAACGCAGCCTCGAAAAAAATTCTACCCAAGAAAATATCCAGAACATATATTGACAAGTTCATTGAATAAAACAATGAATCATAATTCCTCGGACGATATACATTTTTGGAATGTAGTACACAGCGAGCGTCCGGGATTTGAATGGATGTAAATGGCGACGACCAGAAACATCTCGTCCTCTTGTTTCATGATATAAAAATATTATTTCATTAGACAACTAAATATAGATTGTAAACGTGCGCTACAATGACATTCATTGATTTTTTTTTTTTTACTGGATTTATTTGCTGTATGTTTCTCTTTTGTAGTCTTTCTCGCTTGTATTAATTCGTTTGACTTTAAAATATGTAATCAATTTTTAAATCAAACTAAAATTGTCTGTATGTTATTAAAGATGAAATTTGAAGAAATGTTGTTTATTTTATCCGCTAATTTAATTTCTTTGTTTTTATTGTCTCCGTTGCATATTCCAATACTCTTTTCATTCATTTTAAACTATGATCTTGAAATTCGACTGAGTGTAACGGTTATTTGCGAAGAGACAACAGAATCGACTAAGCGATTTCGAATTTCATATGTGACTTGTTTTTTTGTTCTTTTTTATCATTTCACCCCAAGCAAGGTGGGGGTACCACTGGTTAGCAGGGGATTACATAAGTGAAGGTGAGAGAAAAAAACTGTGCATAGGGGGAATGAGGAAAGGATAATTATGATTAGATATTGTTAATAACATGATTCAGCATCCTTGTTCTCTACCTCATCTCAAAACGAATGTTTTGCATCTTGGATGCTTTTTGTGGTTATTAGAGAAAAGAGCAGATGTGCGAACACAAGGGTAAAAACCATGCAGACTGTCATTTACTAGATTGGCAATTAGGTCTCATCATTCTACTGTTTAACTAGCTAGATGTAACCCTAAGTTATATTCTAATAGTTTCTTCTCTTGCACGTCTTGTCTGTTGAAGTTAACCGGATTCTTGCCACCTTCAAAAATCTAAATGCAACGTCCACCCCCCTCTTCTGTCTCCCTGAAAATTGTTCTTTTATTGTCCTTTCTACTCACTAAATACACACCATTCTTTTTTACTCCGATTAACCCCTTGCGTCTTAGTGCCATTGTTGCTTTGCTTGGGGTTAACTGATTAAAAAGGTTGTTATGCAAATTGTCAGCGATTAACTATGGAACACACATTTATTTGTACTAGTTTTAACCCGCGAAAATTTCAGGATTTTCCTATCTTAAATTTCTGGTTAATCTTAACTCTTTAGTTAATGATTAAATAAGCACATGGCGAGGTCTGCATCAATAAAATATCTGTAGAAATTCCCCTATCGCATCGTTAAATATTTGGGCTTATCAACTTTAAAAATATTGCAATAACAATCATAAATATGAATGCGTTATTTTCAGGAGTAAGAGGGTAGAAATGAAAACTTTTTTCCATTTCAATGAAATAGCCGTTAAAAACTATCCTTCTTTCTTTCATTTTCTCACTGAAACCAAGTAGCGTCTTTGATATCATTTGTCTTCTCACGCGATCAAAACGGAATAGTCCATTATTTATGAGGTATTAGCAGGAGACGTTCAAAACTTCTATCGATCTTCCTTTCTTTCCTTTCCTCACTGAAACTAAGTAGAGTCCCTGATAAGATTTTTGTCTTTCCACATGATCAAAACGGAATAGTCCATTATTTATGAGATATTATTGGCAGGGCGTAACGTCCGTGTGAAATGATGAAGGAAGGGACAAGCAGAATTATAATATTTTGTCATGTCAACGAACATTCGTTGTCACTTTCGTAATGCTCGTTGTAGTAGAGACTTTGTAATCGTTGTTGAACAATACTGGTGTCAGACGTCTTCGAATAATCTCGCACTAATAGTACTTGCTCGATTATATTTTATGGCAATTTACTCGCACGCACGCATGGACTATCCTGACCACTACATTTTCAATTAATTCTTTCTTCTTGTTCTTTGTATTCTGTATGCCGTGTCCCTTCAAGACGTGGGCAATTATAGCTGTCCCCAACTTCCTTGTGGCCCTTAACAGCGTTTCTCTCTTGACCAAGCCCCCCCCGCCTTCCGTTCGCCATCCATTCATTCAAACTCGTCGGGATGAATATATACCCTGTGAGGATTAAGTTTACCAAACCCTCCTTCTTCATTATGTCTCCAATAAATTTCAGCTGTCTCTTTCTGATTGTAGCTCTTTTTGTTAACTTTTATCTTTAAAGATCTCTGATTCCTTGCTCGCGCTGTCCATGAAATTCTCAGCATCCTTCTGCAGAATCACATTTCTCTTGCCTCCATTTTGTCCAGCATTCACTGTGATACAAAAGGACGAACAGCAATTTAGCACTCTTATCTTTGTTTCAAGTTTTTCTATTTCTCATTACTCCCGCTAATCCAATGCGCACTCGGATTCCGATGTCTCATTTTCGAACCTCTCTTCTCATCTATTTAAATTTCTGTACTTGTTTGATGTTGGTATCCCCAATTCTTATCTTAGGCTTTTTAAATCTTGTTTATAACCATAACTTCTGTCATTCAGTTGATGCTTAGTCCTTTTATCTCACTTTCCTTTACTACCTTGTATCTTGTAGTTTTCTTTCTGTGTCAGTCACAAACACAGTGTCATCTGCGTTATCTTATAGTGTTAAAATTACACCCACTGATAATAACTCCAGGTATCTAGCTCCCTTAGGTTAACCTCACCGTTGAGGTTGAATACATCTGGAGAGAAGACACAACTTTGTCTTAAGCCTCTTTCTATTTCTGTGCATCTACCCAATCTATTTTCTATCACTATAGCGGACGGTTTGCATCAAGTATAAGTTATGGATTGTTCTAACATCCTTTCCAAATAGATCAAGTTTTCCTAACGGAAATAAATTCTTGTGTCGTTCCCTGTCAAATGCTTTTTTTGGCGTAATCTATAAAATCGAAGAGTACATCCTTCTGAACTTGTAATGAACTCTCTGATATAAATTTAATCATAAACATAGAATTTCCAGTACCTTGACAAAAACGTATTGTTCTTGTCCTATTTCTGGTCTAATTCTGCTTCGCGAACTATTCATCAGAATTCGCATCATTAGCTTGCTTATGTGGCTCATTAAGCTGATTGTCCGATGGAGCTCGCATTCATTTTCTGGTTTCTTCGGATGGACATAATTTTAATGAGGTTGTCCGTTATATTGTCTCTATCGTATATTTCTGTTTGTGACCAAGGAAATGGTTAAGAAATAACAAAACAAGAAGTTGCAGATAAATCGTGTATTGAACAGTAAATACAACAGAAGAGTGTTACACGACTTGGGAGTGTGTGTCGGTTGACCAGCGTTCAGTCTATATCACTGTTCCCCTGAGGCTTACCTTCCTACTAATTGTATAGTAAGTGGAAGAGTCCACAATAGCCTCATTAGAGGGAGGACACCACAACAATTTCGTTTATTACTTCTGTGATCTTGTCGATACCGAATCGTCTAAGGCTGAGGTTATTTCTTTTACGGTCCCACCTGGTTCTGTTGCTTTGTTCCTGTTCAACATGTCCAGTGCATGTCTTACTTCAAACTTGAATATTTCCGGCCCTTCCATGTTTTGCGTTTCTCTTTCTCTCTGGTCGTGAAAAATTTCTCTAATGTATTTGCCCCATTTTTTTAAGTATTTTTCTTTTTCTGTTATCAGTGATCGTTCCTTTGATTTATAGAGCCTCTTGATCGTCTAACTTCTTGTCCTGTTAAAAAAAAGTAGCCCTAAAAATTGCAAGGAGCAAAATGCGGAGTTAATATCGTTGAAATGTAGTCTAGCAACTCTGGCGGGTTCAGGTTGTTGGCCAGCAAAGCAATGTATATTGTATTGTTGCTCATACACCCATGTTCCAGGTAGTCTTCCAGTACAGGCCCTTTTGAAATCCCCCTGCAAAAAAAAACAAAAAAACTTACTTTTCCCGCCGAAGATTGAATATTGAATTTCTTCGTCGCTGGCGAGCCAGGATGTTTCTACTCCATACTCTGTCTTTTGGTTCTTGGCTCATAGTGATGGACCCACGTTTCGTCACCTGTGACTGTTCTGCTCAAAAATACTGCGCCTTCATTGTCGTAGCGATCAAGTAAACGTTAGCAGACGCCAACGCGTTTGTGCATGTGATCTGCGGTAAGGTCTATTGGCACCCATTTCCCACAGACTTTATGGAAGTCGATTTTTTTCGTGGATGATTTGATAGGCAGAACCATGTCTAATCTGCAGAGAACATGCTACCGCGTCGACGATAACCCGCCGGTCTGCTATTACCATGTCACGCGCTTATTGAAGGTTCTCCTTGTTCTTCCCCTTCGTACGTCACGCTTTTCCGGCCACTTTTAAACTTCTCGATCCACTCATACACATTTCTACATCACTGGGTGCCCGATAATTTAGGCCTTGTGCCACATCTAAGCTACGCTTAGAAAATCATCATACTCACTTCTACGCGGGAGTGGACTGTCGCTGTATTGTGCTAAAAGTCTCCAATTAATTTTAGCCACTGACAAACCTTCCGACCAGAGAAATCGGACCACTGCTCATCGTTCCTCCTTGGTTCACCCTGCTAACAGTGGCCATGTTTATAGTGCAACAGTAACAAGAAAACGGGCGAGATCAAGCTCAACCTTCGATCATGTGACCACAATAGTACCAACTATAAGCGCACAGGAGCAGAAGCCAGTGTGACAAACCTAACGATATGTTATGACGAAAGTGCGAATAATCTTTGACTTGTTTCGATGTTATTTTATTAGCACGTCAGGTCAAATGACGGCTCCATATAGGCCACAGGTTCGATTGCTGTCAGAGAACGCATATTTACTACGGAATTTCTCCAACATTCTGGCTGGTAAATGTAATAAATACTGTTTAAAGATTGTTTTTCGCCAGAAATAAGACGACGAGTTTCCTTCTAGAGGATAGCACAATATGCATATATATATATATATATATATATATATATATATATATATATATATATATATATATATATATATATATATATTTATATATATATAGTGTATGTGTGTGTGTGTGTGTGTGTAAGTGTGTGGATAGATAGAAACAGTCCGAGATAGATAGATAGATAGATAGATAGATAGATAGATAGATAGATAGATAGATAGATAGGAGAAAGAAATGTGGAAAAAAGAAATGGGAAAGAAGAAAGAAAGGAGAGAGGTAGAAAGAAAGAAAAAAGAATGGGAAAAATGAGAAGGAAGGAAGGAAGGAACTGAGATAGATAAGAAGAAACTGAAATAGATAGATAGATAGATAGATAGATAGATAGATAGATAGATAGATAGATAGATAGATAGAAAAAAGGAAGAAATCAGAAAGAAAGAAAGAAAGAAAGAAAGGAGATAGATAGATTGATAGATAAGAAAGAAGAAAGAGAGAGAGAGGAAGATAAATAATTATCTAATGTTATTAAACGAGAGTGTTAACTGAAATAAATAATGTAAACACCAATCATCTTTATCTTTTTCACTCCTGCTATATATATATATATATATTATACATTACTTTTTCAGTTAACACTCTCGTTTAATAACATTAGATATTGAGCATTTTATCCCATAAATATAGCACATCTTAAGACTATATTTCTTTTTATATATATATATATATATATATATATATATATATATATATATATGCATGTATGTGTGTGTTTGTGCGAGTGTGTGTGGATATGTGCGTAAAATATTATGAAAACGTCTGAAGGATAATTGAATGAAAACAATTACATGTTGCTTGCATTTAGAAGATAAAATTAAAACATTTATTTCAATGACGATGAAGTTTTTCTCTAACCGGCCGTTAGTGGATTATACATGACGTAAATAATGTTATTAAAAGAAATGAAGGCAGGCTATGCATATAGACTGCACATCCCCTGCGCCTGTTTGGACCATGTGTATGCGTAAAGCGATCCACGGGTTTTATTAACCGAGCTCTTCTGTCATATATCATCCAATGGCTCTCGTTGTCATCGCAAATGCGCAGACGCCGTCGTTGATAATTCCCAGCTGAACACCACTTCCGGCGCTTAATTTCCGTTCACTACCTAACGGTATTTAGCGCCCATTTTAGTTTTTTAAGTACGTTGAGGACGAGAAAGGGAGAAGAGCCGGAAACAGACCGTTTGTAAAGTTATAACAGTTGCTAAGTTGACTTTTGCTTTCTTTCTTTCTTTCTTCTTCTTCTGCTTCTTCTTCTTCTTCTTCTTTTTCTTCTTCTTCTTTCGTGTTCTTGTCCTTCTTGTCCCTCTTTTTTTCTTTTTAATGTTCTTTTTATTTTGATGCAGTTGTTATTTTTGTTGCTGTTGTTCTTATTCTTCTTCCGCCTCCACTTCCTCCTCTTCCTCTTTTCGTCCTCTTTCTCTTGATTCCTCCTCCTCCTCTCGCACTTTCTTCTTTTTGCTCCTCCTCTTTTTCTTCTTCTTCTTCTTCTTCTTCTTCTTCTTCTTCTTCTTCTTCTTCTTCTTGCTTCTCCTCTTTTTTGTTTTTTTCTTTGCATCTATTTTTCCTTTTTTGTGCTCCTCCTCCTCTTCTTTTTCATCTCTTTTTCTTCATCCTGCTGTTTCCGGCTCCTTTTTTCCTAGTCTTTCTTACTGATTCCTTCTTTTCTCTCTCTCTTACTCCTCCTTCATCTTCTTTGCACTCATTTCTTTACACTGTTTTCATCCTCGCTCTCTCCTTCTTTCCATTTCCTCTGTGTACCCTTTGACTTTCTCGAGGAACACCTTCATTTTTTTTCTCTCTCCTCCCACTTCTTTTCTGTTTCTCACAAATAACATTCTCCTCTTTGAAATTCGTCATCCCCTATCACTTCCCGGACCGTTACCAGAAATTTATGTCCTTGATTTTTTAAAAGAAGTTCAAATGAGAAAAATGCTAGAAATTTATAGTTTTGAGTTAAAAGAAACCTACAGGGAAAACAAAACCATTTATATGCCCGCTACATTTGCAGGTATTTTAAATGACTGAAAAGAAAATAATCAGATACATTTGAGAAAATATAAAAAAGAAAGAACAATATTGATAAAATTTCGTAACTTCTCTTTTTTCAAACAACGCAATTATTCAAAAGTTAGCGACTTGTATACGTACAATTCCCATTGCAGGATATTCAGTTACGACTTGGTTTAACGGAAGAGGAAGCCGAACAGCCTGTAGCATTTTAATGGTCATCCTGTTGAGATATTCAAGTTGGGATATTAAAGAGTTGGAAAAGCCATTTGTTACAGTATCATTTCAAGGAAACGTTGGAAAACAATTTACAATGACATCTAAAAGTGTGCTGTACCGTTTATAGCATTAAAGGGTATGTGAGTACTTTTACGCGTCTCGTTATAATATTACCAGTGTTAATACAATTATAAATAGTACCTGTAAATATAAACTTGGCTTTAATTAAGTTTACCGTCTGCCATATGGCATATGAACGATATGAACTACGCCAAGATGCTCATTTACATAGGTTTCCCACGCACACACACAGAGACATATATATATATATATACACACACACACACACACACACATATATATATATATATATATATATATATATATATATATATATATATATATATATATATATATATATATATTGTGTGTGTGTGTGTATCAGTGTAAAAATAAGATATCTGTAAAGACAATATAAATAACAGACAACTTTCCTTTACCAACAAGTTTCTCTCCTGTGGAAGTTTATACGGATTTCATTGTCGTCCATATATATATATATATATATATATATATATAAATATGTGTGTGTGTGTGTGTGTGTGTGTGTGTGTGTGTGTAATTTGGCAGCAACTTTTCTTTTAAACATGTAGTATTGAATGTTAAAGACAACATAGTCTTGCACATTTTCTTTTGAATTTTCTCATATTCTCTAATGAGACTTTTTATTTGAAAATAAAAAAATATATATATATATTGGATGCGGTGGTTAAATTGTCGCTAATTTGTATTTTAAATTTCGCTCCTGTGTGTTGTTTGTTTTTGATTTTGTCGACTGCACATGATATTAGGGTCAGTTGGGTACCGTCTGATTTCAGAGTGTTTTCGGTGCACAATCTGAGGACAGTGCAGAGGATTCAGAAAGAGTTGGATGAGTCTAATGGTGATTACGAAGGTGTTTGGAGTGATCATTATTAATGGCGACCTTATACCTCCATTCATCTTCCAAACATAAACTCAAAACAAACAAGGATGCGTGCATCAAATGCCATGAGGAGTTAGTGCAGCCCTGAGTTAAGAGAGCAATTTCTAGAAGATACTAAAATGTCTGGCAACAGAGAGCTGCACCATGCCATACAAGCAGGAGAATCCAGCCATGCTTATCAGACAATTTCTGCGACCACATATCCCATTACATCTGGCCACCTAACTCACCAAACAGTAACCTCCTTGATTATTATGTGTGGGGCACAGTTGAGTGAGAGACTAACAAATCTCCTTCTGACACCAAAGATGAACTGAAGGCAAGGATGATGGCAGCATTCACAAAATTAAAGAAAGTGACCATCCAAATGTGTTGCAGTAGATTCCAAAGTCGTTTGGAGGCTGTGGTTGAAGCCAATGTCGATTTTATTGAATAAATTTACTCTTTAGTATTTCAAAACATTTTTGTATAACTTTGGTAAATATGGTTAAAATGAGATATCAGTGTTGTTTTCATTTTTGCGGAATTTAGACAACAATTTATATATATATATATATATGTGTGTGTGTGTGTGTGTGTGTGTGTGTGTGTGTATTACTTCAAACGTTATGTTTTAGGGTATACCGTGTTTGAAATAGTCACTCATTTTTTTCCAGACAGTGTGTATTACGTCTATCGTCTTGCGAACTCGCGGAAACTTCATAAAGAAAATGTGCTCTCTGGCAAGGTTCGAACCTGCGCCTCCTTTGTAGGAGAAGCTACCGTTCGATCCGATTGATTACAAAGTGGTACTTCGACATAGTGCAATGGCAAGCAAGCTTGTCTCAGTAAATGAATTACTACTGAGTAGTGAGATCGATCCTCACTGCGTGCTCCATACTTTCCACTTTGTACCACACACACACACACACACACACATATATATATATATATATATATATATCTTTACAGGGTTTTTATGTGGATTAAGGGTGTGTAGAAACTTTCAAAATTTGTTATTGTCTGTCGCATTCAATGAAACTTGTATAAAAGAAGAACTGCTAGCAAAATATAATGTTTGAGATTTTATTATGGTAGTCAATGGTTTTCAGAATAAAAAATAGTATTCACAAACAAACTGACTATGTTTTGTTGGTTGATTCCTTTTTTTTCGGTTAATCAACCCTTTGCGTGTTATTTAATGTCAGAGAATATATTTCGATTGTATAATCTTTCGGAAGTAATAATGGTTTATTGATACAAGTCTTACTAATTAACCGATATCTGGGAGGCGAAGAGGTGATTTCATACCTTTCCCAAAGGTATTTGCGCATAAGTCAATATAACGAACCCAACGGGAATTCGAACTCGGCACTCTGATTAACAATTCCGAGCCATTATCCATTACACCACTCACACATCTAAGCTTACAACACCTGGTATTCTCAAGCAGTCACCCATCTCGATACTGACCAGTCTCAACGTCGTTTCGGTCAAAGTACGGGAACCGGTGTTTCAAAGTGATATGGCCGTAAGCTAAGATGTTCTTGATATAAAATGGAACGATGGAGAATAATGGGGTACAAAAATACAGTTGACGTCGAATTATTAATATCAGGTTATGTTATAAATCTATAATACAGTTTATTTAAATACTTATAACTAATATTGGATTTGCAATGGGCTTTATTTGGTTAAAAAAAAATTTAGAACGACTTTTTTTGGTATGTGTGTCAGATTTTATAATGCAAACAACCGAATTAAAACATGATCTTTTAATTATAAATACACCCGAAAGATATAGGTAACATAAACTTATATTTCATTAGTACAGTATCTCGTATATACGAATAAATTATTATTTAACATGATATTTTGTTCGTGTTGCTTTCTGGTACTTATTCTTTTCTTTAATATTATTTACAGCCGTTTTTATGTTTCACAGAGATTCTTGGTTGAATATTGCTTTCCATGCTCATATAAATGTGCTTAGTCAATGTTCTTAATATTCTGCATCATTTCTATTACATTTGTAAGACCAATTAGTTCACTGTGTCCTGCCTGACAATGTTTCTTGCCAGAATCCATCTGGCACATTTATAAATCTATAATTCGTCCGTGCATCGAATATTGCTGTCATATCTGGTCTGGAGCTCCAGGAATATATATGAAGATTCTCAACAAAATCCGAAGAGTGGTCTGTAATTTTATAAGTCCTGACCTGGCATCTCGACTTCAGTCACTTTCCCACCGCCGTGACGTGGCTTCCCTCCGTCTTTTCTTTAAATATTTCCATTGTAATTGTTCTAATTAGCTCTCCTTCTTGGTACATCTATCGCATAACTACTAGCGTACTACTATGTTGGCAACTAGGTCTATCGTTTTGCTGTTGGATCATGATGAAACTGTAAGTTCTATTATTATAGTTTATTTTCTCGTACTTCTCACCTGTGGAACTGTCTGTCATCCGGTTTCTAGCTTCCCTGCCACCTACATTTTTCAAAAATTTTAATACAATGTCAATCACCATTTTCTGTCTTCCTGAAACCTGTTCTTTGATTTCCCCTCACTAATGTCTTCTCATTCTCTTTCACTCTCAGTAAACCTATGGCATATTAATGACATTAACGCCTTGCTTGGGGTGATTTTTTTTAAAATCATGAGTCATTTTCACCGGGTTGACTATGTTAGAACTCTGTAAATAGAAAAACATCTGCCTGCAATAAAAAGGTGTTGTGTCCGTTAGACTTTACAGTTTTTGTGTACGTCTGCGAATCTTGGATATTGGCAGCATGATTACAGCGAAGAATACTAGCATTAGAAAGGGAAATGCTACAGAGTCCTCCTCGGAGTCTCCTACGCCGACCGTATCACAAATGGCGCAGTGTGAGACATCATTTGCCAAGAAAGAAGCCTGTTGGGAGACCACATAATCATCGCCAAGAAAATGTTGAAATGGTATGGTCACGTTACAAGTGCCAATAATCTTTCCACTGACATTCTACAATGTACCATCTTCTTTTTCTTTTTCATGCGGCATGTCCTTTCAGAACGTAGGCGATCATGGCTCTCCACCTGTCTCTATCCCTTGCAGCTCTCAACAAGTCCCTTCCCTCTGCTATCTCTCTCAAGACCACGATCTGTCATCCACTTGCTTAAGCCCGCCAGGTATATCACGCGTTGTTTTCCCTTGTCTCTCTTTCCCTCTATTTGACCCGTGAGTATCAGATTCTCCAGGCCCTCCTTATATGTTGCAGAAACTTCAGCTGCCGCTTCCTGATGTTAAGTATGAGATCCTTAGCATCCTTTTGTAGAACCACACCTCTGTCGCCTCGAGTCTCTTCTTCATCTTTGAGGGAATCGTCCAGCATTC
>OZ038476.1:58054621-58104621 GCA_964036315.1 Acanthosepion esculentum | reverse complement strand
GCTTCAAGAATATATATATGTAATGTATTCGAAAATTATAACAGATATGTTATAAAATCACTACAAAAATAGCATTCTGGTGTCTTATTACGTGATGGTGTTGAATGTCATTCAACACCATCGCTTGATAAGACACGAGAAGTGTTGAAACAAAATGGCTATTTTTTGTAGTGATTTTATAACATTTTAATGTTATAATTTTCGAATTAATTATATTTGCTCTACTCTGTATTGAGCACTCTTTTAAGAATAGTATTTTGGGGCTATTGGAATTTATTCCGTATACACCAATCCTATACCTGATATATATATATATATATATATATATATATATATATATATTTCTAAAGAATTAAAGGAGATTTTTCTTACTTCGAACATTATTATAATGGACATTTTACAATTAAAATAGACGCCCCATATGTATTGATTAAACAGTGGGTATTACGTCTATCGGCTTGCGCATTAGATAAATCTTATTAAAAAATGTATTTACTGTCAGAGATCGAACCTGCGTCCTCTATTGCAGATGAAACCACCATTTGATCCGGTGTACTTTACCACTCGGCCACGAAGAGCGACACAGGAATAACGGACCTAGGTTCTCTTTTATTTTTAAGGAAAGCACAACCATGCAGATCATTTTTTTGAAAGCCCATATTTGCTCAGTTTTGTATCCGAAATATTAACAAAGCAATTTTCAAAAGATTCAATTGATTTTTAACTGGAATCTCTTAATATTTCAGATGTTATTATAGTGGATACTTCGTATTTGAAATAGAAGCTCCATTATATATATATATATATATATATATATATATATATATATATATATATATATATATATATATATATATATATATATATATATATACGAGTGCTTTACTCGTTTTGGAGTTTTTTTCTTTGGACTCTGAGCTTGAACTCTTGACGATTGTTTTCGCCTCAATTTCATGTTCTTAATTCTTTCTTTTTTATTGCTCATCTTTCCTTGAGTATTGGTTTGTTCAACTACAAGCTTAAATACCTAAGGTTTTTCCAAGCGAGTATATATATATATATATATATATATATATATATATATATATATATATATATATATATATATATATATATATATATATATAGGTCCAATAGTAGATTGTAATACCAAATTCTCTTTATGTTGATCATGCCACTACAACTCTCGCTCGTAGGTTAACTAATCACTTCTCCGATAAACGATTAATGAGATCACAATTTCGCGTATTATTCCTACCAATATCTTATCTATAATAGTCGATAATACTCTCATCTAAAACAACAATAATTGTAAACGGATGCTATATATTCAGGAAGTACGATATAATAAAATTTTTTAAATCCTGCATTATGTAAGGTATACTCTAGCGTAGGGTTTCTACATATTTTCAATATGTAAAAGTAAAAAAAGACTAACAGAAGATTTTTTTTCAAAATCAATTCTGCAGGGCTAAAGATACCGACATGTAACTGATGGCTTCCTTTTAATTCACCGACGATGTCTTCTGATTTAAAATTTTTAAACCATAACGTTCTCTGTCAGAAAAGTAAATACGAAAACAAAACGCCTGTATATCTGTCTGTTTGTTTGTCTCGCTTTCTGTCTGTCTATCTATCTATCTATCTATCTATCTATCTATCTATCTATCTATCTATCTATCTATCTATCTATCTATCTAACACATTCTGTCTTTGTCTCATTTTGTTTATACCCGTCTCATTCTTCCCATATCTATCTATCTATCTATCTATCTATCTATCTATCTATCTATCTATCTATCTATCTATTTAACACATTCTGTATGTCTGTCTCATTTTATTTATATCTATCTCATTCGTCTCACATCTATCTATCTATCTATCTATCTATCTATCTCAGTCTGTTCAAATATCTGTCTCAGTCTATTCAAATCTATCTATCTATCTATCTATCTATCTATCTATCTCAGTCTGTTCAAATATCTGTCTCAGTCTATTCAAATCTATCTATCTATCTATCTATCTATCTATCTATCTATCTATCTATCTATCTATCTCAGTCTGTTCAGATATCTGTCTCAGTCTATTCAAATCTATCTATCTATCTATCTATATATCTATCTATCTCAGTCTGTTCAAATATCTGTCTCAGTCTATTCAAATCTATCTATCTATCTATCTATCTCAGTCTGTTCAGATATCTGTCTCAGTCTATTCAAATCTATCTATCTATCTATCTATCTATCTATCTCAGTCTGTTCAGATATCTGTCTCACTCTATTCAAATCTATCTATCTATCTATCTATCTATCTCAGTCTGTTCAGATATCTGTCTCAGTCTATTCAAATCTATCTATCTATCTATCTATCTATCTATCTATCTATCTATCTATCTATCTATCTCAGTCTGTTCAGATATCTGTCTCAGTCTATTCAAATCTATCTATCTATCTATCTATCTATCTATCTCAGTCTGTTCAGATATCTGTCTCAGTCTATTCCAATCTATCTATCTATCTATCTATCTATCTATCTATCTATCTATCTATCTATCTATCTATCTATCTATCTATCTATCTCAGTCTGTTCAGATATCTGTCTCAGTCTATTCAAATCTATCTATCTATCTATCTATCTATCTATCTATCTATCTATCTATCTATCTATCTCAGTCTGTTCAGATATCTGTCTCAGTCTATTCAAATCTATCTATCTATCTATCTATCCATCTATCTATCTCAGTCTGTTCAGATATCTGTCTCAGTCTATTCAAATCTATCTATCTATCTATCTATCTATCTATCTATCTATCTATCTATCTATCTATCTCAGTCTGTTCAGATATCTGTCTCAGTCTATTCAAATCTATCTATCTATCTATCTATCTATCTATCTATCTATCTATCTATCTATCTCAGTCTGTTCAGATATCTGTCTCAGTCTATTCAAATCTATCTATCTATCTATCTATCTATCTATCTATCTATCTATCTATCTATCTCAGTCTGTTCAGATATCTGTCTCAGTCTATTCAAATCTATCTATCTATCTATCTATCTATCTATCTATCTATCTATCTCAGTCTGTTCAGATATCTGTCTCAGTCTATTCAAATCTATCTATCTATCTATCTATCTATCTATCTATCTATCTATCTATCTATCTATCTATCTATCTATCTATCTCAGTCTGTTCAGATATCTGTCTCAGTCTATTCAAATCTATCTATCTATCTATCTATCTATGTTTTTGTCTATCTGCAGCACAAAACTTTTGACACTCTGGTCTTTTGATAACGAAAAACATCGACGCACCAATAAAAATGCAAGCCTAAAACTGGCCAGGAATCAAATTATCGGCTGCAACACACACTAGAAGTACGTGAAATACTTGATCTACAACAACAACAACAACAAAAAATAACACTAGCACGGATACTAATCGCAGCAATTCCTTGCTTAACAAATCAATTTCGCACTGACAGATAACGCATCAAAATGTGCAAAATGAAAAAGAATAGGAATATAGGAATAAATATCATTATTCGATAACTAAATCATCTGAAATCGATCAATAAGGAAATGCTGTCAGTGTACTTTTGAAGAAGTTAAAACTCCAAGAGAATCAAGCGAAAAAGAACATTGATCCGGTGAAAAAAGTACGACGGTGTCAACTTTTGGACTGAGTGATATACCGAATCACATGAACGATGAGACTATTACGCTGAATATTTTTCTTGTTGACTGAACGAATGTGCCAGATTATCCTGAAAGTATATTTGAGTCACGTAACTAAACGCAAGTAAAGTGAATGGGATGAACGTATATCAGTATCCTTTTTTTGTGGGGGGGAGGGAAATTAGGAACTTACCTTGGGTTACAATGTAATTGAACAACTTAGTTATTGTATAAGCTATAACCATTCCGCTACTTCTGAAGGTGGTTGATAGATAGATAGATAGCTAGATAGATAGATAGATAGATAGATAGATAGATAGATAGAAAGAAAGAAAGAAAGAAAGAAAGAAGGCAATGAGAAAGATAGATAGATAGATAGATAGATAGATAGATAGATAGATAGATAGATAGATAGATAGAAAAAAGGACGGAGGAAATCAGATAGATAGATAGATAGATAGATAGATAGATAGATAGATAGATAGATAAAAGGACGGAAGAAATGGGATAGATAGATAGATAGATAGACAGACAGACAGATAGATAGATAGATAGCTAGATAGATAGATAGAAAGAAAGAAAGAAAGAAAGAAAGAAGGCAATGAGAAAGAAAGAAAGATAGATAGATAGATAGATAGATAGATAGATAGATAGATAGATAGAAAAAAGGACGGAGGAAATCAGATAGATAGATAGATAGATAGATAGATAGATAGATAGATAGATAGATAGATAGATAGATAGATAGATAGATAGATAGATAAAAGGACGGAAGAAATGGGATAGATAGATAAACAGACAGACAGATAGATAGATAGATAGATAGATAGGAGAAGAAAAAGAAAGAAAACGAAAGGAAGAAATGAGATAGATAGATAGATAGATAGATAGATAGATAGATAGATAGATAGATAGATAGATAGATAGATAAAAGGACGGAAGAAATGGGATAGATAGATAGATAGGAGAAGAAAGAAAAAAAGAAAAAGAAAGGAAGAAATGAGATAGATAGATAGATAGATAGACAGACAAACAGATAGATGGAAACATTGAATTTCGATCGACAGATAGGTATGTATTAATTACGCTATTTTTCGCGACAACTTGATTTAAAGGTAAATTTTATTAATATGCCTCTATCACCGTTGCCTGTGCCTGAATAACAGACGCAAATTAACCTCAAGCATCACAAAACTGATCATCTTTACCAATCGATCAGGTTTAACTCTCACCCGCTACTAATTTCCAAATCTGTGGGTTACGACATTCCTAAACACTAAAAAAAGAGAACACGCAGGGTTTTACTCTCCACGGTTACCCAATACCATTTTGACAGTCTGTAACGCGTTTTCACCATGCAATGTCGGTAACTAAAGCAAGCAAGACTTGTCTTCTGCTGTAAATGATATTTCCTTGGCGTTTTTGTGAGCCAATCAGAACAATTAACACCGTGCATGCGCATTATTTACAAATGCCTCCGTATGCACAAAACACACGCATGCAATCGCGTTTTATATTTCGCTCTGCCGGTGTCAAATGCACGCTCTTTTCTGTTTTTCTAATCTACACATTTCCATCTTTTCTCTTGCTCTATCTCCCGATCTCTTTCTCTCTTTCTTTATATCGCTTTCTCTATCTCTCTTTTTCTATGTCTATATCTATTTGTCTTTCTATATTTCTCTATGTCTTTCTTGTTCGCTATATCTATATATTTTCTCTATATCTATTTCTCTCTACTCTTTCTCCTTCACTATCTCGCTTTCTCTTTGTTTCTTTCTCTACCTCTTTTTTCTTTTCTCTTTCTCTATGTCTCCATCTCTTTCTCTCTCGAAAACCCATTTGTCTTTCTCTGATGTGCACGGTGTCTTTTTAAAAAATGTTATTAATACCATTTCTCACAGTCATAGCCATTTTTCCTCTTCCGAGAGCATATTTTTAATTAATGAACTGATACGTAACATTTCTTTCTGTCACAAAACTTACGGTCAAACCAAGTTGAAATACCGGTTCTCGTACGATTAGCAAAGTTAAGCAACGTCGAGTCTGGACAATACCGAGGTGGGTTACTGCTCAGGATTATGAAGGACTGTAATCTTGGATTTGCGGGCGGTGTAATGAATAACGAGTTGAATTCCAATTGTAGTTGGCTTCGTTATACAGGGTTTGGACAAAATAATTGAAATACTTGTTAAATTCAAAGAAAATTTATTTAATATGGAGTTGGTCCTTGTTTAGCCTGACATACAGCTTTAATACATCTAGGAATGGAATCATACAACTTCCTGACTTCATCCAGAGGAATTTTCAGCCATTCTTCCGTTAACACCTGCTCCAGCTCTTTACGACACGACGATGGAGGATAGTGGATCCTAAATTGTTGCTCCAAAATGCACCACAAATGTTCAATAATATTGATATTTGGAGATTGGGGAGGCCACTTCATATGTTATTGTTCATTTGCATGCTCTTCATACCAATTCTTAAGCACTCGAGCGGTATGTATTGGAGCATTATCGTCTTGGTAGATGCTGTCACCATTAGGGTATAAAGTCTGGGCTATTGGTGAACATGATCTCCCAAAATGTTCAGGTAATCTTTGCTGTTGATTCTACCATTCAGAGGAACTATTGAACCGAAACATTTCCATGATATGACAGCCCAAACTATCACTGAACCACCTCCCTCCTTTACTGTTGGAAGAAAGCAGTCAGGGTTGTAAGCTTCTTTGGGCTGCCTCCACACATAAACACGTCCTAAAGTT
Source organism: Acanthosepion esculentum (assembly GCA_964036315.1). Taxonomy (NCBI): domain Eukaryota; kingdom Metazoa; phylum Mollusca; class Cephalopoda; order Sepiida; family Sepiidae; genus Acanthosepion; species Acanthosepion esculentum. The sequence continues at coordinate 58,098,183 of OZ038476.1, read as the reverse complement.
GGGAAAAGAGAAAAACTGGACTCGTCTGAGAATATGACTTGCTTCCATTGGTCTGCAGAGCAGGCATTGTGATCTCTGCACCACTTCAACCTCTTCTGAATGTTGCAAGTAGAGAGAAGAGGTTTCCTTACGGCGGCTCTTCCATGATATCCAGCTTTATGGAGCTCACGACGAACGGATTTAGTAGAAACTGGGCTATTCAGATGATTATTCATCTCAGCAGTCACTTTGGCCGCAGTAATCCGATGATTTTATGGCACATTGCGTTTCAAAGCACGTCGGTCCCTATCAGTAAGTTTGCAAGTCTATCCCGAATTGCTACGGTTGCTAGAGGCTTTACCCTGTTTCTTGAATTGCGTCATAGTTCTTGATATGGTAGCTTTTGAAAAATCAAACAGTTCAGCAACCTTAGTGATCGAGGCTCCTGCCATGCGAGCTCCAGCAATTTGCCCTTTTTCGAACTCGGAGAGGTCGCGTATTTAGCTTAAATTTTACTAAATTCTAAAAATAAATAAGACAAAGACAGTAAATTAGATAAATAAACGTATTTACAATAGATATAACCTGCAATTACGAAGTTTTAGTTAAAGTTCTTAATATAATATGTCTTTGAAATATAGGAATGGAATTTGCACCCGTTCTAATTATTTTTTCCATCCCCTGTATTTACTTATGCGCAAATACCATAGAAATCCACCTCCTCTCCCACAGCTATGGGTTAATTAGTAGGACTTGTATAAATAAATAATTATTATCTCCAAAAATATTATACTGTTAGAATATGTTCTGGCTTTAAGTTATTTGCAAAAGGTTGATATGCCGTAAAAAAAACAAATAATTCATTTCCCCAGTTTCCGATTCCTAGCCGTTATGAGTTACCCCATCTACACATTCAAGCTTATGGCACCTGGTATTTCTAAGCGGTCACCTATCAAGTTACTTACCAGGCTTGACGCTGCTTAACTTCGGTGATCGTAAGAGAATCGGTGTTTCAACGTGATATGACCGTCAGTCTTGATTCCGATGTCCACACACAGAAAGTCAGCAGTTGCTCAAATAAGGACTGTTTACAACTAAGGTTTTTTTTAAGCATTTCACCCCAAGCAAGGAGGGAGTGTCACTAGCATGCAGGGGGTTACAGAGAGTGAAAGTGAGAGAAAAGACTGCGTATACAGGGAGTTGAGGAAAGGATAAAAGAAGAACGGAATCAAGGCAGCAGAAGAAGGCGACTAAAGTTGCCTTTAAATTGTTGAAGATTGTAGTTATCACGGAAGCAAGTAAGAGGAAGGGAGTTCAACTGTTGGGAAGTGCGAGAAAAGAAACTCTTGGAGTATAAGTGGCAATTAACTATTCAGTAGTAAAAGAGTGGGGCCTAGATGCCAGTCTAGTAGCACGTTTGAATTCATGCCGTCGGTGCATCTGGGAAGATACCTCGTCAGAACAGTTGCCATGAAAATATTTGTAAAAAAAGACAGAGGGAAGCCACATCACCTCTATGAGAAAGTGACTAAAGTCGAGATGTGAAGTCGGGACCGATTACATTGCAGATCCTTCTTTGGATTTTGTCGAGTACCTCCAGATGAACAGCAGGCGCACCAGACCAGATATGGCAACAATATTCAATAAATGGACGAATGGTAGATTTGTAGATATGTAAAATGGACTGTGGCAAAAAAAAACCTTCTGACATGACATAGTGAACCAACTTTCCTTACAGTAGATGCAGCTTATTGAAACTAATTACTGAAAGAACAACACATCGAACCCTGAAGCAGATGAGCTACAGCAGAAGAAGAACGCGCCGGGTGCCACTCCTGTCAGAAACTGAGGCTAAATTTCGCTTAGTTTTACAAAAATTGGATATATAGAAGTCTGGAAAACATTGCTTGGTCTGATGAGTCCCGATTTTTACACAGAATTAATGGAATTATAAAAAGAATTAATGGAGTTATTAATAACAACAAAAGTTAATGGACTTTTTTTTATGCGGCAATTTTATTACTTCAAACATAATTAAAGTGAACACTTCGTGTTTGAAATAGACGCCACATTTTTATTTATTAAACATTGTGTATTAATTACGTCTGGCGGCCTGTGTATTCGAGAAACCCTAATAAAGAGAAATGCGTCCACCAGCAGGGATCGAACCTGTCTCACCTTTTGTAGAAGAAACCATTGTTTGATCTAGTGTGCTTTACCGCTCGGGCATGGTGAACGAAGCAACACACAAGATTCTATTTTCCCTTTTTAAGGAAGCACATTCTTTTCACACGGATTATTTTCTCGAAAGCTTCATATCTAATTAGTTTTGTATCCGAAACGTAAACAAAGCAATTTATAAAGAATTTATGGATATATTTTCATCCGACGTTTTTCTTAATTCAAACCTTTTTTTCTAGTGGATGCTCCGTGTCTGAAATATACGCCACACTTCATCTTTTATTTTAAACGGTGAGCATTATGTCTGTCTGCCTGTGCACTTGAGAAAACGTTATAAAGAAAATGTGCTCTCCGGCAGGGTTCGAGCCTGTGCCCACCTTTGTATGAGATACCACCATTTGATCCGACGAGACTTTTACTTCTCGGTCACAGAGAAAATAACAGCCAAGCCAGGTTCTATCAATCTTGCTTAAGAAATTAATATCCCTTCGTTCTGCTCTTCTCAAGAGCACATATCTGCTCAGTTTCGTATCTGAAACGTAAAGAGAGAAATTTATAAAGAATTAATTAAACTTCAGCGGTTATTTTCCCAATTAATATTTGCACTAAAAAAAGTTAATTCATACATAAGATATTCTTTTACAAAATACTTTTTTTAAATTAAAAAAAAATAGTAGCCCACATGACCCTATTTTGATTTTGTTTTTGTAGTCAACTTGTTGATATAAATCATTGCGTTCATTCACTATATGATTAAAGTTGAATTTGCATCAGGACAGTTACCACCTTCCCCCACACTCCCACGACCACACACACACCGCCATCTAAGAAATGACCAGGCTCGACACTTCGATGAACGAACAAGGATTGGTGTTTTCAACATGATTTTATCCATGGTGGAAAAGTTCTCAATAACAGAGATCAGAGTTCGTTTGTAGACATAGACAGTGAGGCCATAGGAATCAACACTGCAGGGTGACCTATTTTCACGACCCACGACTGAAGCTGAAAATTACCATTCAGTACTGATTCATATGTACACACACGCACACACACACACACACACACACATATATATATATATATATATATATACATGCATGTGTATGTTTGTATTTATACATATATGTGTGTGTGTGTGTGCCTGTACTAAATTTTCATTTGTGTAAATATAAATATATCTGTCTAAATATACATATAAATATATATATATATATATGAACACAAGACCTCTCTCTCTCTCATATATATATATATATATATATATATATATATATATATATATATATCATAATTAAGTAATTCATCGAGTTTTAGAGGAAACCTCAACAGAATGCAGAAAGCACTGGACGGCCGTTTCGTCCTATATTTGGGACTCATCAGCAGTGGGCATCCACTACCAGGAACTGAAACCCGGACAGTTACGTTATTAAGCAAACGTCATACCAAAAGTACCACGGGCCCCGGTGACGAAGAGGTAACACAACTATATTTACACATGAAAACAATAGACAAAAATTAAAATTCCTTGAAGCTATATACATAAAACAGTTGAAACCTAACCTGAACAAAATAAACTATGAAATCTCCACAAATATTCTTAAATGCATATAATTTATAATAGAAGCCATTGGTTTATACCAACGGCTTCCATAATTTATACTTCTCGTTTTTCGCTCTCGCGTGGTCATGTGTGACGTCACGAGCTGCGACGCGATTTTCGCTTCCTCGTCTAGTAGATATGATTTGTCGGTACTTTGTGCTTATTCATGCGGCAAGGGCGGACTATCATTGTAGTTTCGTCTATGTGTTGGTTGATTGATTGAAATTGTCATATATGATAATATCTTATGTTAGCCGAAAGTTTAGATTCGATTAAAACATGTATCATTATGGTGTTTTCCTTTCGTCTTTCAACGATAATGTGATTAAGCTTATCAGACAATATGAAAGGAACTTACTTAAAATAAATAGACAAAACCTGTGTATATTATTTAAGGAAACATGCATTAATGGAAAATTGCTGCCTAAATATACACAATATATATATATATATATATATATATATATATATATATATATCGAGTCTAATTCAGCATCAGTTAAATGACAAACATTTTGCTTGTATTAATTCTCTTTCTCACTATATATATATATACTTTATTTTTTATTCTGGTAGACTTTTTTCAAGTTAAATGGTATATTTAGTGGATTCTCGTATTTGAGTAGGCGCTTGTTTTATTTATTATACAGTATTTGCTGAGAGGGCAAATTTTCTTAATAAAATTTCGTGGACATTCAAGCATAAATATTATAATACCGCATAATCAATTATAAGTATCCATTATCTATCTACCTATCTATATATCTATATATATATATATGTATATATATATATATATATATATATATATATATATATATATATATGTATAACATTACTGTTATATATATATACACATATATATATAACATTACTGTTATATATACATATATATATATATATAACATTACTCTTATATATATATATATACATATATATATATATATAACATTACTGTTATATATATATACATATATATATAACATTACTATTATATATATATACATATATATGATATTACTTTTATATATATATATATATATATATATAACATTACTGTTATATATATATACACATATATATATATAACATTACTGTTATATATATATATACATATATATATATATATAACATTACTGTTATATATATATATACATATATATATATAACATTACTGTTATATATATATACATATATATATATAACATTACTATTATATATATATACATATATATGATATTACTGTTATATATATATATATATATATATATATATATAGTAGCGTACAATGAGTGCTGGCAGTAATTAAAATGTGAACGATGAATAATAACGGAGCTAAAATTTATACTACTAATAAATATATATTTTGCTCCATGGAGGAAAATAAAACAGTAAAATTATATATATGATTCTAAAAAATGGATTATACTTATAAAAATAATTGTTTGTGTATATGCCTACATTTGTTACGTGGCTATATACTTATATTTTTGTATTTGAATGTATGTATTTATACATACATACATACACTTTTATATATATATATATATATATATATATATATAACATTACTGTTATATATATATACACATATATATATATAACATTACTGTTATATATATATATACATATATATATATATATAACATTACTGTTATATATATATATACATATATATATATAACATTACTGTTATATATATATACATATATATATATAACATTACTATTATATATATATACATATATATGATATTACTGTTATATATATATATATATATATATATATATATATATATATATATATATATATATATATATATATATATAGTAGCGTACAATGAGTGCTGGCAGTAATTAAAATGTGAACGATGAATAATAACGGAGCTAAAATTTATACTACTAATAAATATATATTTTGCTCCATGGAGGAAAATAAAACAGTAAAATTATATATATGATTCTAAAAAATGGATTATACTTATAAAAATAATTGTTTGTGTATATGCCTACATTTGTTACGTGGCTATATACTTATATTTTTGTATTTGAATGTATGTATTTATACATACATACATATATATATACTAGCAGCATGGCCCGACGTTGCCCGTGCTTGATTCAAAAAGCGTACGACTCATACAGCAATCGCTATCACTTGATTTAAAATATTTTTGCCCTTCCTTGCCTTTAAAGGAGTGCCCTTTGCCGTGCTGATGTTGCTACGTGCCTTACTTCTTGCCTATCTCACACTGCGAATTTTTCTAAGCTCTATACTAAACATTAAATCTGTTACGAAAAAAGAACTAAACAAAATAAACACAAAACAATCAGCTTTAAAAAAAGCACTCGTAACTGGAAAAACCGAATGAAAAAGAATGTTAACAACAAATACTTTTTCACACCCAACCCCGTTCTGCGGAATCAGAATCAACGTTGATTTTAAGCAAGTGAATGAGCCAACTGGAGTAAAGTGCCATGCAGATTTAAATGTTTCCCAATTGTGACGAATACAGCTATCGATTTGTTTGCATGCTAACATGCTGTTGGCTTTCACGCTGGCCAATAGAATCTTCCTGCCTATTCGTGGCAGCCAGCTATATAGGCTCTGCCCAGTAGAAAATGGCCGCAAACTACATGAAAACTGCCGTAGAAGCATGAAAAAAAATCGATTATTTCCACTATCGATGGGAGTTTGGAAATGCAACGTCGATCTTGGTCTTGCCCTTAACTTGGAGCATGTGCATGTAAATTTTGGTGCAAATCCGTCGAAAATTGCGGCCGTGCATTCGTCACACCCACACACATCCTGCCTTTTATATATATATATATATATATATATATATATATATATATATATATATATATGTATATATATATATATATATATATATATATATATATGTGTGTGTGTGTGTGTGTGTGTGTGTGTGTGTGTGTGTGGAATGCATTTTTTAGAATTATATATAATTTTCCTCCATAAATAAATGTACTTCTCCACTATCTAAACAGAAGGTTATAAATATCAATATTTAAAATGCATGAAATTCAGAATTTTGATTTTAATCAGTTCACCTCCATGCAAGGCGATAATGCCACTAACACCCAAGAAGGCTAGTGCATGTGTAAGAGAAGAAAGGAAAATACTTTAGAAAGAACCGGAAACCCAATCCTAAACACGAAACAAGGGATAGTCTGCTACTCCTGTACAAAAAACAAACAAACAAAAAAAAAAAAAAATAAACGAGGGAATGAGTGTGAACCGGAGTTGTGCTAACGGTAAGGAACAACATGTATATTTATTATAGTACATATATATTTCCCCTGGCGAGTGAACGGACGGGTTCGTTTCACGAAACCCTATAGTCAGGATGTTGAAGATAACATCAGTCAGCTCGTATCTGTCTATATTTCTGAGATAAGATATTATGTACACTATTTACTGTATTCGGACTATTGTCCTCATCTTTGTCGCCATATTTATTACAACGTTTGGGCCGTTATACGATTCGGCCTTCTTCAGGTGGTTGGAATGTCGAACTGAACCCTTTATGTCGCTCACTGGGGTAGACTGTTCTAGTTCCAACGCCTTTATCCGCTATGCCATGTGTCCTCAAGGATACCCAAAGAGTGTGAGTTCAATACCCAGAAATTCATCCACAGATGTCCTCAAGAACACATGGTACAGTGGATAAAGGCGTTGGTTAGATCCAGTGACAGGACCCAAAGAGTGTGAGTTCAATACCCGGTTAAGGCAGTGGAGAACTTGGAGAATGGAAATTAACAGGAGATAACTGATAACTGACATCCATTAAACATGGCACGTGGAACTAGAACAGTCTACCCCAGTGAGCGAAATAAAGGGTTCAGTTCGAAATTCCAACCACCTGAAGAAGGCCGGAGCGTACAATGGTAGAAACGTTGTATTAAATATGGCGACAAAGATGAGGACAATAGTCCGAATACTGTCTGTAAATAGTGTATCAGTCAGCTAAATGATAAATCTTTTACTTATATTAATTCTCTCTCCCTCTCTCTATCTCTCTCTCTCTCTCTCTCTCTCTCTCCCTCTATGGTATGTGTTTAACTAAGCGAACATTGGTCCAAGGCCAGTTTCATGGAGCGATCAATAAGGAACTAAGTCAGAAATAATATTCTTCCTTTTGGGTTTTAAGAACAAAAATCAATGCCGGAATAGTGTCCATTCCATTTATTCCAACCCGATTCACATTATCCTTCCTGTTGTGATTTACAACCCTTAGAATTACTGACCTATAATGGCACCAATTCAAAACTAGTTCAGAGTAAGAGCCAGTAAATAAAGCCTGTAGAATGAACAGCCATCGAAGTTGTTCTCTTTCTATAAAAGTGGCTGCCATTTGTTTAAACTCTCTGTTGTTGTATCTTTATGCAACCTGTGGCTCCTTTAAGAGGCAAAATGGATGCTGTTGTAGTTTCTTTTGTAACAATCGGCTCGTTAAAATGGGGAAAAATGTATGAATATTTCATTATTTTTCTTTTTGGATTTCCTTTCTACTTTTTTCCCCCATTCTCTTACCGCGTCGTCTGCTGTCTACGGAATACCATTCAAATTACATATTTTCCGACAATTGATCTCTTACAAAAAGATTAAAAAAATGAACAGTAACTTTATTTTTATTGGCTTTTTTTCTTTCTACAAAAGTTTATTTTCCCCTTTCTTTTTCGTCTTCTGTCTCTTTTTTCGTAAATAAAAAAAAACAATAAAAGGATTATTGTGTTTCACGCGTAACAATACAAAAATAAATAAAATGTTTTGATTTATTTATTTTAGAAAAAAACAATGATTTCTCCTTTTTTACCTATTTATTTAATACGTTGTCTCAAATATTGGCATTTGCTAAACATTGCTTAGTGCGACATAAGGCCAAATGTTAGTAAGCATTTTTCACCGCTTATGGCTTAAAAGTCGGAAAAGCAATCCTGCCTTGAAAATCAGCATTTAATTATCTTACATTTACATGGGTTTGAATACAGTGTTATGGTACTGACAGGTAAATATATAACGATAATGGTGATTGACAGGTGTGTACTTAGCCAAGTTTGGCATAAGGTCACGTTATATGGATAATCTCACTTCCATGGCATTGTGTATGCACTTATTTCATGTATTTAGTTTAGCTTGACACAAGGCTTTAAGTATTGGGACTTATGTGGATAGAAATCACTAAAGGAATAAAAGCCTGCTCAATTAGAATGCTATGCATTGTTCTACGGTGATGCGTTCACTGTCTATTTTTGTAAAGAATGCTTGCCTTCTTTTTCTTCTTCTTGCCTCCATTTTGTCAGCAGGTGCAGCAGATGTGATCGCAATGGTGCTAAGTTTCATTTTTATCATGTAAAATCACAAATTGTTCCTTTTCTTTTGATTTTTGTATGTATTTTTTAATGATTCTTTTGTTTATCTTTTAATTTCTTTAGCTTCCATTATTTCCGCATTGTTTTTCAGCGTCTGTTCGATAAATGAGGCAATTAATTATCTGACTCCAAAACACGAAGAACACCGCTCTTATTGCAACCGCCACCACCAACAGCAGAAAAACAATAATGGCGTTGATGATAATCATAGATATTTAATAGGGAAATAATAACAAATAAGAATGCAAATTAATAATTGCAATGATAAAGATTAAAGCTATAACCTAAATATGATTAATCAACAAGTAATAATAATAATAATAATAATAATAATAATAAGAAGAAGAAGAAGAAGAAGAAGAAGAAGAAGAAGAAGAAGAAGAAAAAGATGAAGGAGAAAAGGACGAGGAAGAAACGAGAAAAATATTAAAGATGCTTTCAATAGAAAGAAAAAACAGAAGAAAAGGAGGAGGAAGAGGGAAGCAGAAAAATGTGAAGGAAGCTTTCAAAAGAAGAAGAAAGAGGGGGAGGGGAGGGGAAGAAGGAGGAGGAGGTGAAGAAGGAGGACGAGGTGAAGAAAAAGGGGGAGGTGGAGGATGAGGTGAAGAAGGAGAAGAAGGAGGAAGAGGAGGTGAAGAAGAAGAAGAAGAAGAAGAAGAAGAAGAAGAAGAAGAAGAAGAAGAAGAAGAAGAAGAAGAAGAAGAATTAAAAGTACGAAAGGTTTTTTTTTACACAGAAGGTAGGAACAAAAACATACAGAAGCCAGAATAATAAAAATAAAAATTTGTTTTCAATAAAGCGAATTAGAAAAAAAGAAGACAAATGTTTTTTATTTTTTTTTAAGTAGAAGAATAATTCAAATGATGATAGCCTTAATATAATTGTAATTACGAAAGCTGCGCTAGTTATAATGGTGCCATTGCTGTTAATGATAACGAAACGTTAAATATTATCGTTCGAGCAATAATATCATCAGCGTTAACAGCTTCAACAAGAGCATCAAATACAATATTTCAAAACAAATTCACAAAAGCAAAAGGAAATAAAGAAGCATTTATCCACTTATCTAATGGTGTCAATATCTATAAATCATTGTCTCCTTTTATTGTTGTTAAACGTTTTAACTTCTTTTCTTTCCCTTTAAAACAAAATGAACACAAATTTGACGTAACTGTAATTGTTATTGATCGAAGACAGTGTTCCTATTTTTATCTCTCAGCACTCCACTTTTCCCTTTTTCTGTAGAATTATTTTCTTTATTTGTATTGCTTTCCTTTCATAAAAGACGTTCTCTGCTCCCCCGATTTTTACACATTTTAAACGTTTTAGCTTTTTTGTTTGCTTCTTTTCTTTTATTTTTGCCTGTTGTTTTCTTTCAAATTTTTCCCTCTCAATGATTTATAATGCATTGTAAAGATATAAATGTTCACTATTATCCTATTTACGTATCTGCAAAACCTTGTTTTTTTTATTCTTACATTTCTTTTATTTTTGGTTTTGTTTTCTGTTTCCTTTCTTCCGCAGACAGACTTGATACATATTTATATCTGTAACTGTTTTCCCTCGCCAGTTTCGCGGAGAATGCTTTGTTGTTTTGATATATTTCGTTCCATTTCCCCTGTTCGGGTTTTGTTTTTTTTTCCTTTTTTCAACAACCCTTTATTTCATTTCGTTTTGGCTTGTTTTCTAGCGTTTTCCCTACGATTATTTATTTATTCTGATTGTTTTGTTTTTATTCCCTTTTATCTCCAGTTTCTTCTCTTTTCTTTTATCTAATGTCTGATGACCCAGGGCGTCTGCGTTCTACTCCCGCGCAACGGCACTTGTCGTCTGCTGTTCTGATTATAGATATAAAAGCTCCAGCTTGTTACCTATTGTAAACGAAATAATGGCCGACTTATTTCTCAAACATTTTTGCTTTTCTTTATATTTTCCCATTTATTTTATGTCTCGAAATAACTATGCATTTACCTTTCATATTATTTTTTTCGTGTAGTTTTTTTTTTTTTGTTTTATTTCTTCCTATTCTTTCCTTTCGCATTCAATCGCTTTGGTTATATATCTATCCATTTATTTATCTAGTTATCTATCTATCTTGCCTTTTTTTTCTCCTTTTATTGTATTTATTTATTTTACTTTCCTGACTGCGATAGATGATCGATATAAAAGTGCCTTAAGCATTCGGGAGTTGTTCCTTTCCATTGTATTTTCTAAACGTACGCCATAATCAGATCCTTAAAATATGGTACTGACATTGACCTGCTAACAAGGTTTGTTGCTTATCATGCAGAGTTTTAGTATTATAAATAAGGATAATCCATTGATTCTTACGTTATCCTGATAGTGACGACATTTAGTTCTTGATAATAACCGATGGATTGCCAGAACAGATATAGCAATAAATACGCCCAACAGAAGTGAATTTTGTCCAACAGATAGTGTCATTTAGTAATGTCATTTAAATAAATATAGGAAATCACAATATTCATTGGTTCTTACGCAGTAACAAGTTTTCGCGTGTTCACCACACATTCAGTTCTTGATAATAACCGAGAAAGTTCTCGAACAAATATCGAACTAATTATGCCCAACTGTATTGTTTTGTCGAAGAGATACCATTTAGAATTTCATTGAAATATATGTAGTTTATGATAAATAAAGAAATATCTATTGATTCTCACACTGTGACGAATTCCTTTCAAATATGTCTACAATGCTATACCACAGTGATTCTTAACTTCCGTGCCCCGGGATACTAGAGTGCCACGCGATACTCTTAAGTGTTTTGCGAAATATTGTCCCGTATGTGTGTGCGTGGAAGTATTAATGGTACAGCGTTAGTATTTGTGTTGTGGTGGGATCCACCTAATCTGCATAGGTGACTACCGACTATATAAATAATGGTTGGTACCGGAAGACAGGGGAGCGAATACAGAGATCCAGCTAGAGATTCTGCCCGACTGCGACTTAGTCAACACATTCTCCAGGAACGGTCTTCCCAGAAATATACAGAATTACTAGATGTAAATATTATGTACACTTTCTTGTTATAATACATTCTTGTTCTAAGTACACTTTGTGTTGCATTATTATTCCATGCATTAGTCGAGATTCAACAATGAGTCAAGACTCAACAATTTGAATAAGTGAATAAGTATTAAAAAATTTTCAAATAATTCTTTTCACTACTCTTTGATGCGTACTACCTACATTAAAGAAATGATCCCTACTAGGCTACCCATTTGTAAGCGCTCGACGAAAACAAGGACTATTATTTCCGTCATTGAACACAGAAAAGTATGACTGCATACGAAATCCCTTCATAAATTCTCCTTCTTATGCTGGACTTCAGTTATATGAAAAAGAAGAATTGGACACCATTTCTAGTGGTCGAGGGCTCAAAATAAAACATTCGTCGGTACCCATTGATACATTTTAGATTACGGTACAAAAGGAATAACCCACATTAGCTAAAAAGGCTTTACAAGTTTTATTGCAACTTTCTACTTATTTACTTGCATTAGGCTTCTCAATCCCAAATAACATAAAAAAAGGAAGAGAGCAAGACTACACTCAACTGAAGAAGAAATGACGGTCTGCTTATCGTACATTCGATCAAACATTGAAGAAATCTCTAAAAAACATTAGGCACACGTTTCGCACTAAATAAACCGTACAAATAATTGAATAGAAACATTGAAATAAAGTAAGTTCATATTTGTGTGTGTGTGTGTTTTTAAATGCATGGTTTTATTTCATAACATCTAAATGTATACCCTTTAAAAATTTTGTTAAGTGCGCCGTGATATTTTCATTTGCTCCTAGGTGTGCTGCGGCTTAAAGAGGTTGGGAAACATTGCTCTACAACATAATATCCAGAAACTGTCTACAGCAAAATGGCCGCTGTTATCTTCCTTACCGATTTTACATTGACCATTTCGAAATTGATCTTAAAATATTTTGTTATATGTTAGTATTGAACGCTTTTATTTTCTATTACCCGGCTGTGTACTATGAAAATTACACGGTTTTCCTATTTTCATTTTCTGATTAATCATAATTCTTAATTTAATAATTGAAGAAGCTCTTTGCTAGTTCCACGACTATAAAATACCCTTGGCAATTCTCCTTTCGTATCGTTAAACATTTGAGATTAACAACAAAATTATTACAATAACAATCATAAGTATGAATGCAAGTCATTAATTAAAGAAGTAAGAAGGTACAAATGAAAAATTTAAAAACTGACCAAGTTTTCTATTCCTCTGAAGCAGACAGTAAACGCATCAGTGTTATCGCCTACATCTTCCTTTGTTTTTTTTTCTTCCTTTCTTTCTCCTTATTATGTTCACTCGTCACTCATCAACTCATCGAACCGCCATTATCTCAAATTCCAATATTTGTCCTAGAGACGTGTTTTGAAGTTCAATTAGTAAATTTAAGGATTAAATGGATTTTGTAAACGTAGTACTTCCTTTTTGTTTAAGACATAATGAAAATAACGTTTATTTACGCATAGAAGCCTGTGAAGTCAGGGGTCAAAACTATAAATAATTCATTTTATCGGGCTACTAAAAATACCGAGAAAAAAACAAAAGAAATACGGAACACCAGAAGTACAAGAATCAGGTAATTGGCATCAATGTTTAAAAATAAATTACCTTTATCCTTATATAATCAATAATTTTTTTTTAAATTACCTTTAATCTTATATAATCTTAATTTTTTCTTTTATACGATTTCATGAAACTTAGTATTTTTATTATATTTTTATATTATATTACAAGCATTTTTTAGTTAAATGATACTTTTGCGTTTAATAAATTTCTTTTATTTTTAAGAATTATTTTCTTAGCTGTTTGGTGTCATGAAATAGCTAAATGCAGCCATTTTTAATTATTCTGAATTTAAGAGTTTTTGAATTATCATACAAAATATTATTCTTCCGATAAGGAAAAGTAGTCTAAGACAATAATTCAGAATTATTTCCTTTTTGAACATCCATACAAAATTAATACAGCTGTTGCTAAAATAAAAAAAAAAATTTAAAATTCTTTTCTCAGTTCTCAGAAAAAAAAAAAAATATATATTTTGCGTTTTATTGAATTATTTTTAGTACGGTTCGGGATGAATTTTCCGTATGCTATACTACATAAATCTTTTTACTGAAATAATATTTTCAGGACTTTTCTTTATAAAATTGTAAAAAATAAAAATAAAAAAATAAAAATCCACGAACACCCCAAAATTAAAAAGTACATACGAAATATCGAAAATCAGGGGGATTTTAAACAGATCCCACCCTCTAAAATATTTCCGAAAAGCTTTCTAATATAATAAACTATCCAGTATACAATTCATTCGATAATGATTAAGTATGTCATTTGAATCGGATAATTTCCTGTTTTCTTTTTGGCAAATATTTTAAATCAGATAGTAATGAAATTTTGATTTCGTTCCGACAAAAATCCATTTTAGTGGTACCTAATATAAAATGCTTGCATAACAAGGACAAACAATTTGTTATTGGTTTAAATTAATCAGAATCTATTATATATACCTATGTTTGTATTGTATTGTAGATACCGATCAGTGAGCTTTCAGATGTTTATAAATGCACGTAAACGCCTTCATGACCAAATATGAAACATTGCATTGCAAGAGTTAATAATCATCTTTCGTATATCGTATTATTAACTGAATCAGGTAGTAGATTCAGGGCCGGTGCAAGGATCACATGCCCCCTACCCCCGAATCTATGAGACAACCCCTCGAATCTATGTTACAACCTCTTGAACTTATGATATGGCGAGACCTCACTCACTTTTCATGAGGTTGGATTAATACAAAATACAATTTTATTGTAACCTAATTATGTACAATAATAGATTATATACAATATAGGTAAAAAATTCAACTAGAAAAATTGAAAATAAACACAGTGTCTGTCTATATTTCTGCGATGAAGTATTGTACATTATTTATGTGTTTATACTATTTACATTGTTCGGCCTGTTGTCCTCACGTTTGTTGTCATATTCACAACGTTTCGGTCGTTGGACGCCCCGGCCTTCTTCAGGTGATATACTTTTCGGTTCAAAATTCCAAAGTATATCAGCTGAAGAAGGACGGAGTGTGCAACGGCCGAAACGTCGTGAATATGACAATAAAGATGAGGACAACAGCTGGAACAATGTAAATAGTGAAAATAATTTTTTTTTCGGCTATTTTTAACAACTTGAGATTTTTCTTGTTAAAAAGTTAAATAATCTGAACACATTCAACATTATGGATAAAAATAGTGATATTATATAGTGTTTTTTTTTATATAGTGTTTTTTTTTCGAGACTTAGCATGTGCAAAAAAATCATGGATTTGAACGAAAAAAACAACAGAATACGCGAACATTTTTAATGCTTTAATAATAGTCAGTTGTACTTCGTTTAATGTGTAACGTACATACATGCAGATAGAAAAAATCAAGTGTTGATAAGATAGCGAGGGTCACAAAAGCACTGTCCGAAGCCCCCAATCAGGCTTTCACCCGCATCAGTCGGGAGGTTCGGGGATAGGATGCACTGGCCTTGCTTACAAGTATTTTCTTTTCTTGTATGTGTAAGTCTTCCAACTTGGCAATGTTTACGGTGACATCCCATTGAAACACCGGTTCCCGTACGATCACCGAAGTTAAGCAACGTCGAATATCGTCAGTACCTAGATGGGTGCCAACTCTAAGCTTGGGTGTGCGGGTGGTGTAATGAATAACGGCTCGGAATTGTTAATTGGAAAGCCGAGTTCCGATTCCCGTTGGGTCCGTTATATTCACATATGCGCAAATGCCCTTGGGAAAGGTATGAATCCACATCTTCTCCTCCCACCTATAGGTTAATTAGTAAGAATTGTGTCAATAAACCACTATTATGTCAAGAGTGAAAATGAATACGGCGTACAAATTAGATACAACTTAAATGAATCAACAATTTTTTGCAACAATTTTTAACATCCACTTGAGATTTTTCATTTTAAAAAGTTAAAAAAATTTAACACATACAACATTATGAGTAAATAATATTGAAGTTTATGTAGTGTATTTTTAGACTTCGAATAAAGGAAAAAAATCACGGATTTAGACAAAAAAATCCCAGAATTCCGTCAAAATCCACGAAAACTTTTCCTCCTTTAACAATCAGTTGTGATTTAGTTTAATTTGTAATATATATAAATATAAGTAGAAAATAGTAAATGTTGATAAGATGGTGAGGGTCAGAAAGCTCTGTCCGGGGTCCCCAATCAGGATTAGACCCATCCGGTTCGGGTGGAGGTTTCGCGGGTAATATGCGTTGGCCCTGGGTAAATTGTCGCATTAAATTATCCTTTTATTGGAAGTTTTAATTCTCACTTAAAAACACGAATCCCCATTAGTCTTTCTCTTTATTTATTGCTTTAAAAAAAAACGTATGAACTTTTTCTGCTCACCTACATCTCAGCTCGTTTGGTTGCTATTTGGTTTGTCGGTTGAGGGAAAGGCATGTGGAAGAGATGTGATTGATGCGAACCGGTGTTATTCGTGATATGCGAAGACAGATTTCGTTTGTCCTGTCGTCGAAACAAAGACTTATAAGATGGCGATGAAGAAAAGCCCATAGAAAGCATTTTTACTTGTTATCTGTTGTAAGTAAAATTGATTGTGTGACGGACAGACAGACAGCAAAAAAAGATGAACACGACCAACAGAAAGAAGGTGAATGAGATTCAGATGATATCTAAAAGAGAAAAAAAATACGGTGGAGTAATGGATAGCGGCTTGGGTTGTGGAATCGGATAGCCGAGTTCGAATTCCAGTCGCATCCATTGCATTCACTTACGTGGTAATACCCTTGTGAAAGGAATGAATCCTCTTTTTATCCCCCCAGCTATGGGTAAATAGTAGGACAGACCAGGTTGTATAGCCTTGGATGACAACTGCTCTACTGTAGTAAGAAATGGCAACCTAATGCGGGAAAAAATCTACCTCGTCAGTCATGTATCGAAAGATACGTGATCGCCTAAGCGTGTATTACGCATGGCACATAAATGAACTGAACTAGACTGTCGACAAGGTCTCATTAATTTACACTTGAGTTGGTTATATGTAACCGCAAGCTCTATGCTAAAAGTTTCTTTTCTCGCACTTCTCGCTTGTGAAACTCACTTCTGGCACTAAGCTTTCCAGTGAACTCTAATCTTAAAAATTTAAATGCAATGTCATTCGTTGTCTGCTGTTCTCCTGATTATTGTTCTTTTGTTCCCGACCCTTAGTAAAGTTTCTGTTTTTTTTTATTCTTTCACACCCAGTAACCCCTTGTGTCTCAGTAATTTTACTGCCTTGCTTGGGATGAACTTGCTTAAAAGAAAAGAAGAGAGGAGCTTATTTTAAAGATGAGAACAGTTAGACTCATTGCCAAAGGGAGCCGGTGGGAGAGAAATAAGTTCAAAGGCAGGGCATATGTTTAATATCATTTAACGTATTTTCTTGTATATAAATTCTGAACGAAAATTAACGTTAACAGTTTGGCAGTGCGTATTATACACAAGTAACGTTTTCAGAAATTTTTAATCGGCATGTCTAATATCATTTAACGTATTTTCTTGTATATAAATTCTGAACGAAAATTAGAGGTAACAGTTTGGCAGTGCGTATTATACACAAGTAACATTTTCAGAAATTTTTACTCGGAGTAAATAAATACTCATTTGAAAGAGCAAGGTTGCAAATACACTCATTCACCAGAATAGATAATAAATCACAGAGTAAACAGGTGTTGATAACAATTGTTTACAAATGGTATTTGATATGTAGACAATATTTGTTCTTTGGGAATCAGTGTAAGTGAACGTCTTTTGTCTCAAAGACAGAAAACACACCAATAATATAATAAAAGAAATACACCAATGTTCCAACAAACGCTTAACTATTGTATAAATTATGTAAAAAATTTGTATTTTTTAAAAAATTTTTCCGTTTGAAAAATAAGATTATTGTGAGATTTTTATTTCATATTCTTCCGTTTGTTGACACAAAGTATCCAGTTGCAAAACTTCAAACGATCTGAGAAAAATAAAACAATACAAAATAGATATTTAAACAACGCGACATAATTATATCGCTATATAAATAATGTATTTTAAAACGCAAAATATTACGATAATTTATGCAGATACGACATCGAGAATTTAATAGAAATTATGGTATAACTTTTCAACAACAAAAAAATCTATATTTTAGTCGTATTATAATAATGTTATTCAAATAAATTTCCCAAATTTATTTTTCTTGTTAATGTATAAAAGAATTATTTTTCGTGGAAAACTTTTTTTTTTATTTTCGATCAAAAAGACAGAGACAGAAAGATTATATATCTAAAAATTCTTTATCTCCACTTACAGTAAAAGAGCAAATCTTAACCAATATATAATTCCAAAAAAGAATTCAAGGCTCACTTACAAATACAGAAAACGAACAATGCGACATTAAGCAGAAATATGAAGAATAAAACATAATATATATATAATAATAAAACAAATCCACATTATAACCAAAAAGGTTTACCGTTTCGTTTCTCACCTTCTTTTTGCATATACATTTTTACTCTTTGGAACAACTATAACTTCTCCCTATATATATATATATATATATATATATATATATATATATATATATATATATATATATATATATATATATATATAAATTTAAACAAAAACAAACCACTTTAAGGCTCCATGTAATAATTTATTTATTTAGGCTTTATGAAGAGAGGAGGAGTGGTAATTTTTAGCAATTTATGTAAAAAAAAATATATATATATAATTATTTATTATAAATATGTTATAAAATCACTACAAATATAGCTATTTCGTTTCGTAATTTATTCCATATATACCAATCCTATACTTGGTTATATATATATATATATATATATATATATATATATTAGCAATTATAACGAAAACATGTTATAAACCTCCGCTTGTTGGAATCATAGTGAACTCTTCATTTCAATCGTCTAAGTAGATCTTCGGTTTGCAAGATCTATTTCTCGAAATACTCCTGTTTGTTCGTATTAGGGATGTTTTTCAAAGATATTCCTGAATTGTTTTTATCCATGTTAGCGTATTTAAGATAAATGTCAACAGTGCTAGACCTTTAAAGGGGCAAAATATCCAAGTGAAAGGTACGTTAATTCCAATGTCCTAATATTATATTTTTTAAAAGTGCTCAATACATGTAATACACATGTTATAAACCGCGGTTATATTTGTTATAATTGTTAATAAATATTATTAAGCTCTACTTTGTATTGAGCACTTTTTAAAAATATAATGTTTGGACATTGGAATTAACCTATTTTACACTTGGATATATATATATATATATATATATATATATATATATATATATATATATATATATGTGTGTGTGTGTGTGTGTGTGTGTGTGTGTGTGTGTGTGTGTTTATTATAAAAGGCTGAAACACTAATATTCCATGGTTATAATTTATTATATTGGAATCGTAATCACGATCCAATTCATCAGACCTACAAATTGAAAAAGAAATCGGAAAACGTTTTTTCCGATTTCTTTTGTAGGTCTAATTTTCTTTTGTAGGTCTGATGAATTGAATCATGATTACGATTCCAATGTAATAAATTATAACCTTGGAATATTAGTGTTTGAGCCTTTTATATTATATTCTTAATCTGTCCTGGACTTTGAGTTCTATCTGGATTCTATCCTCTTGGGAATTTATATATATATATTCAAACATATATTATTAAATATAACAGACAACGAATGTCTATTATGTTTGATCATGAGCTGCTCCAAGCGTAGGATAGTGGCTTTAGCTTCAACAGAAAACAAAGTCTGCAACTATCCAAAATTTGGATATTTATTCATTATATTGCTCTTCGATCTAACTTTTCGGCTCACATGAGCCATCATCAGAGCGGTTATATGGGTATAACAACAGATATGCGCAACATCAAATATGACATCCTGTTTTTTTTACATGGAAGTTTGCTATGTGACAGGGACGGTGAAAATACAAAACTTACTAATAGCTACAAATATTGAGGGCTGCAAATTCTAAGTGCTTTTAAATAGAATCCAGTGTTCATTCCAGATTTTATTTTGTTGTTATGATTAGAGTAGAAGTTTATTAAGTCGTTTTTATTAGTTGTTTTTCAGTGGAAACTAAGTTCTAGGCTCTTGTCAACTCGGTGTAACATGATGTCTAAGATAGATAAAGTATTTTTTTTCTATTTCCTTTTACATAAATAAAGCCCTTCTTCGTAAGTGTGTCTTGTACTTGCGAGTACATTTTTTTTGTATTTCTTTAAGGCTTGAGCTACAAGGAATCCCTTCAATTGTTGATGCCCTCGTGTGCAACATTTTTGAGATTTCGAATTCAAGGTCGTAGTATTTTGATATTTTTTTTTTTTTTTGAGATCTTCAAAGATGCATTACAGTCTGCACGGACTGCCATGTAAACAAGAAGGCACATTTTGTTTTGTGGTCTCTGATCCGATATCTGGGCAATTTGCTTTGATCATTCTGTCTGTGTTTATTGTAAAGTCCCATAAGATTGTTACTGGTCCTATATCTGTAACCGGGTCTGGGTGATGGTCATACCAATTTCTTGCAGTTTCCTTCCCTTAAAAGTTGCTCATTTTCCAATGCAGATATTTGCCCACTCTGTTATGCCGGCTTTTATATTCAGTATTATTAGTATTAGTAGTAGTAATACTATCAATGCTGGCATCGCCTTCGTCTTTGAAAACGAAAACTTGGAGAGGAATAACAAATGTATATATGTAGGGAAAAGTAAAAGAATTCCTGGAAAGAAAAACAGAAGCTAAAAATATATGAACGTTTCGTCAATGAAAATGATTAAAATGAAACAACATATACAATCATGCAAATTATATGATAAACATGTATAGAATCTTTTTCTCTTTACTTATCACATGTAGATAAAGTTATATTGTTGTGTAGACATAGATGTATAAGCAGTTCCGCATAGAGAACATGATGTGTATCCGTACATCATCCGTTAAAAAACATACTCACAGCTATAATGTACATTGCACACACACACACACACACACATACACGCACACAAACATACACACATAAATATATAATGTACATTGACCACACACATACACATATAATAACACTCAATATGTACACTGCACACACACACACACACACACAAATACATATATATATATAAACACCCATAGTGTACATTGCGCGCACGCACACACATATTAACACCAAAATTTACATACACACAAACACACAAAATTTACATGCACACACATACGAAATTTGCATACACACACGCAAACATACACATATATAATGTACATTTCCCACACATACATATACATATATTAACACCCATAATGTATATTGCATACACACACACACACACACACACATATATATATATATATATATATATATATATATATAAACACCAACAATGTACGTTGCGCGCACGCACAAACGCATATTAACACCAAAATTTACATTGCATACACACACACACATATGTATAATGTATACTGCGCGCACACACACATAAATTAACATCCATAATGCATATTGCACACACACACACATATTTATATAAACATCCATAATGTATATTGCGCGCACATACATAACACCAAAATTTACACACGCGCGCACACACACACACACACATACACACACACACACACACACACATATATATATATATATATATATATATATATATATATATATATATATATATATATCCAAGTATAAGATTGGTGTATACGGAATAAATTCCAATCATTTAACTTCAATACATGGAAGGTTATTCATGAGTATGAACGGATTATGTTAAAAATAAGCAGACATAATGTCTGTAATTTATTTTATTAGACCTGCCTAAAAGAGAGTTTGCTGCTTAAATACCCAAATCTGTGTGTGTGTGTGTGTGTGTGTGTGTGTGTGTGTGTGTGTGTGTGTGTGTGTGTGTGTGTGGGATTACGGATTGATGAATATGTGTGTTTTTGCAAAATAGTATCAAAAATATTCATATACCCACACTCACGTACGTGTATTTTTGAATATGTTTAACACGCACACACACACACACACACACACACGCACACACACACACACACACACACACACACACATATATATATATATATATATATATATATATATATATATATATATACAGGGGTTGGACAAAATGATTGAAACAGGTGTAAATTCCACTACTATATTTCAAAGACCTATTATATTAAGAACTTTAACTAAAACTTCGTAATTGTAGGTTATATCTATTGTAAATACGTTAATTTATCTAACTTACTGTCTTTGTCTTATTTATTTTGAGAATTTAGTAAAATTCAAGATAAATGCATGATCTCTCCAAGTTTGAAAAAGGGCAAATTGTTGAAGCTCGCATGAGAGGAGCCTTGATCACTAAGGTTGCTGAACTGTTTGGTTTTTGAAGAGCTACCATATCAAGAACTATGTCGCAATTCGAGAAACAGAGCAAAACCTCTAGCAACCGTAGCAATTTGGGCCGGACTTGCAAACGTACTGACAAGGACTGATGTGCATTAAAACACAATGTGTCAAAAAATCATCAGACTACTGCGGCCAAAGTGACTGCTGAGTTGAATAATTATCTGAATAGTCCAGTTCGTCGTGAGCTCCATAAAGCTGCATATCATGGAAGAGCCACTGTAAGGAAACCTCATCTCTCCACTCGCAATATCCAGAAGAGGTTGAAGTGGTGCAGAGATCGTAATGCCTGGCCTGCAGACTAATTGAAACAAGTCGTATTCTCAGACGAGTCCAGTTTTTCTCTTTTCCCAACTTCAGGGCGAGTTTATGTGTGGAGGCAGCCCAAAGAAGCTTACAACCCTGACTGCCTTCTCCCAACATTGAAGCATGGAGGTGGATTAGTGATAGTTTGGGCCGCCATATCATAGAAATGCCTCGGTTCAATAGTTGTCCTGCATGGTAGAATCAAGAGCAAAGATTACCTGAACATTTTGGGAGATCATGTTCATCCAATGGCCCAGACTTTATTCCCGGATGGTGACTGCATCTTCCAAGACGATAATGCTCCAATACATTCCGCTCGAGTGGTTAAGAATTGGTATGAAGAGCATGAAAGTGAGCTAGAACACATGGAGTGGCCTCCCCAATCTCCAGATATCAATATTATTGAACATTTGTGGTGCATTTTGGAGCGACAAGTTAGGAGCCACTATCCTCGATCGTCGTGTCTTAAAGAGCTGGAGAAGGTGTTAATGGAAGAATGGCTGAAAATTCCTCTGGATGAAGTTAGGAAGCTGTATGATTCCATTCCAAGATGTATTAAAACTGTATGTTAGGCTAAAGGAAGATCAATTCCATATTAAATAAATTTTCTTTGAATTTAACAAGTGTTATATATATATATATATATATATATATATATATATATATATATATATATATGTATATATATATATATATATATATATATATATATATATATATATATATATATATAAAAGTGAACATAGACGTCAACTCTTAGAGGCGACAGACTGTTTCATGCTAGATTGCCTGACGATTGTATCAAGTATGAAACAGACTGTCGCCTCTAAGTGTTGACTTCTATGTTCACTTTTATATTTACACACGCTCTATCTCTGATATTCAGCACTGTATCCCATAAATATAGCACACTTTAAGACTATATTTCTTCATATATATATATATATATATATATATATATATATATATATATATATATATATGTATATGTGTGTGTTTGTGTGTTTGTATATGTATGTATATGTGGTGGTGTATATAGTTACATCAATAAATCCGTAGCCAAAGAATTTATATTGCACAATTTTTTAATATAACCACCGTTTTTGGTCAATTAGGTTATTTCATTGGTAAATATTAATTGCAGAGCTCTACATTCTACAGTAAAATATTCAGTAGCTATGCATCTATACATATACACACATAAAATATGTGTTGATATTCATATCCGCATTTTCTGCCTTATTGTATGTATGTGCATCCGTGTATGTGTATCTGCGTATCTCTATGTATGTATGTATGTGTGTATGTGTGTATGTGTGTGACGTTGTAAGCGTCAAAACTTAAGAACCCAGTCACGTCGCCGATGATGTATTTTGCCAGCCAGAAAGTCAGAGTTTTATGGTAATGAATGAGGGTTGCCGATAGATAAAGCATCCCCTGACCGGAAGTATAAGCATAAAACAATTAATAGGCTTTTCAGTTTTTTGTGTCTACGCATGGCAAGCTCAGTAATAAAACAACTGTCAAGAACGAACCAACCCGCTTCCGGTGGCTGGGGGAAATGATAAAAACAAAAAAGCACAAGGTGTCCATTCATCTTACTCTTCAAATATAATTCATCACGAGAACATTTTCCTTTCTTACTTTGAGACATTGACATTGATATTCATTATTGACTTTTAGATACTAATTTGATTATACAAACACTCACACCCACATATGTGAGGGGTGAAGGATATGAAAAGTTTAATTAACAATATAACCAACTTTGTTTTATATTTCCAGATCGATTCCAATTCGCATTATTTCAACACAAGTGTGTTACTTCATCTTAAATTTGTATATATGCAAAAGAAGCACACATCGAAGACAGCTTGATTAGTTATGCGTGTATATATGTTCCGATATCATCATATCTTACAGATATATCATCATATCTCATACATATTATGCACATATATAAACGCCGTTCAGAGCGAAGGCACTTTATAACGGAGGGATACAATGCATTTGAGGATGAATATTCCAGGCATGCTCAGATTAAGAGTGATCTATGAAAAGTCATTCACTATGGATTGCCAAGTAATATGCAGCCTTGGAAATGTGATGTGTCTGTGAGCATGTTGTTGAGGGCAGAGGTTATGTCAACTATCTGAAAGGTCATCATAACAACGACAAGCAAGCCAACTATGTCAACTATACCAAACTGCCGCCTCGTCCAGCCCTGTTTTTTGCAACAAGGTTTACAGATCATCATCAGGATTGAGGAGACACGTAGTGATACGCAGGAGAGTTTACTAAGAAGGTACCTCCACTAATTGGCTAAAAAAGACTATACCATGATGAATAGCCTAAAATGGATAAAACAAAGTTTTATCATCAATATCTTTACGTTATTATTAAAAGAAAAGACCAAAGTTTCTTTTTTTATTATTTAATTACAATTTTTAATCCTTTCAGAACAATTGAAATTTTGGTTAAAATTCTTGTTTTACTTGCATCTGCGAGCAGACGATAAATTTGCATAGCAACTTCTAGTATTCTTTTTGCGGCGAAAAACATTGATTTGAAAAGACTTTTTTGCTGTCCCTGCTCGGGATTTTTGGCAGATTGTTTGTTGGTTAAACCAAAATTGTTGGGATTTTAGTATATATATATATATATATATATATATATATATATATATATATATATATTAAAAATAACATTTTTCTATTTAGTTACTTCCTTGCAGACTGTTTCATGATAAGTAGTTTTTGTTTTTTTTTTCAAAATGGGCGTTTGTTTATTTTGTACGTTCCCAAGATCTATCTTTTAAAAGGAAAGGTGCAGCGGGCAGGCAGATCGAAAGAGTTTAAATCTTTTCGTTTAATAAACCATTCAGTTTTTTGAATTCTATGATTTTCTGTTTATACTCCATGAATAGATTGGAATTGTTTCCTATATTTCTCTTAATCTTTTATATTATATGCCACGCTACTAATGGACTTTTACCGCAATTACATTACAGTCAATGCTAATAACTGAACAAATGATGAAAGCTCACTTCTAATTGAAGGCAAGAAAACAAATTACTACTATGCTACCTACGATCAGGCCATAATAAAAAAAAGGTTAAATAAAATCTTATGACCTAAATTTAATAAACGATATTCTGAACACACAAATTTAGAAAAATAGAAAATCACGCAGAAATAAAATATGCACAATAATTAAATAAATACATGAAATATGTAAAAGAATATATGTATGTATATATGTATGCTGGCTACTCGTATTCGAGGATACTCGTCAACTAGGGCGGCTAGCCAATCCCTATTGCAGACACTCGCTCAGGCGCATTTGTGTCTATTCAACACCCACTGAGCCCACCTGTGGTTTATACTGCAACTATACTGAGTAGACCTTAGTTACATTTTTTCTGGGAAAGAGCGCGATCGACAACTTGAAAAAGGCCAGCAAAACTAAAGCCCTCGGCCACGATGACTTGTGACTTCGTGCTAGCACAGCTATTGACGGTACCCAAGGGTTCTGTCTACCCAATTTCACTCACAAGGTTTGGGTCAACCAGTGGTATGGTTTTCAGGCCCTTTACAAAGTTGCCAAAGGCTGGGATCAAACCCTCCAGTCCGATAACATCAAGAAGATTCGAACCCGTGCCCATATATATATATATATATATATATATATATATATATATATATATATATATACATACATACATATATATATATATATATATATATATATATATATATATATATATATATATATATATATATGTATAAATTCCCAAATGAGAGAATCCAGGTAGAACTCAATGTCCAGGACAGAGTAAGAATATAATATAAAAGGCTCAAACACTAATATTCCATGGTTATAATTTATTACATTGGAATCGTAATCACGATCCAATTCGTCAGACCTACAAATTCAAAATGAAATATATATATATATATATATATATATATATATATATATATATATATATATATATATATATATATATATATGTATATATATGTATATATATATATATAAATTCAAAATGAAATACATATATATATATATATATATATATATATATATATATATATGTATATATATATATATATATAAATTCAAAATGAAATACATATATATATATATATATATATATATATATATATATATATATATATATATATATATATATATACAAGTATAGGATTGGTATATACGGAATAAATTCCAATAACCAACAATTATTATTCTTAAAAGAGTGCTCAATACAGAGTAGAGCAGATATAACTATATATATATATATATATATATATATATATATATATATATATATATATATATATATATATATATATATATATATATATATATATAGTCAGTTTTCTCCTTACTTACTTTCCTTTAATATCCCAATGGCCTTCAATCCGCTAAAGTAAGAGCCACACTTGGTCTAAACTTTGCATTGAAAATAAGTCAGCATGCAGTGCTCTCTCTCTCCTTCGCTCTCTCTCCCCCTCTCTCCCTCCCCCTCTTTCTCTCTCTGGGGGTGAAGAGGTAGATTCCTACCTTTCTCAAGGGTATTTTCGCATAAGCTAATATAACGAATTGGTACTCGGCTGTTCGATTAACAATACCGACCCGTTACACAACCATCACCTCCAAGCTTACAGCTCCTGCAATTCCCATCCAGGCGCTGACAAGATTCGATGTTGCTTAACTTCGCCGATCGTTCGGGAACCGCTGTTTCAATCTGATGTGAAACACTAAGAGTTTTTGAACGACAATTAAGAACGGAAATACGTATTATGTTCAACGGCATTGAATGGAAGTTAAGAACAGAATTACGTTCCAATATTATTTTTAGTTTTTAATATCATTTATATATTTAAGATGAACATTTTGTCTCTTTATCAGATATATATTCTTGGTGTAGTTGTTTTGTTGCGAATTATATTTTTCATGTGAACCATAGAATACTTTGAGAAAGAATAACCCAAAGGGGTGCGGTTAGCAACACCGTCCGTCTTTGTATATGTTGCCAAGATTATCATAAAACAAGACAAGTATAGTTAATATCAATAACAGTTAGTTTTTAATGTCTAATGTCTCTTGAGACTTTTTAATGTTTAATTTTAATAGGGGGAGAGAAGGTTGGTTGTAAATATTATATATGTTTATTGACACAATGGAAATAAACATAAATAAACATTTGTGAAACCGGATTTCTACATCTAACGAAGTTAATATTTCTTTGTTATGTTTGTTAGACAGTAAGTATTTCGTTTGTGGAATTAAAATTGATTTTACTAGAAAATGAGGCATGCGAAGATTGGGCTTAGAGGAGAACCCGGTTTATTGAGTTTAAATTATAAATTATAGATAATCAGGTTGGTGTTAATCATTTATTTTCTTTCAATCTTTTATTATTTTTTCTTTAATTCATTCAAATTTTGTGTGAACATTGAGAATGGATTGCAATTTAGAGTAGAAGTCTTTCTTGTTCAGTAAAACGAAAAACTTTCTTTTATCATCTCTTCTAATGACTATCATTATTTACTAAATTGTTTATGCAAAGATTTTTTTCTCCTTTTTTCGTCATTAAGATAATGTCGCGGTTAATTTCCGTATATTTATCTGCGAAGGTAGAAAACTTTAAAGCTACATTCATTTAATTAATCTGATTCATTTCAACGTTCGTGTCGATTCTCTTCAATGGAAAGATTGATCTATCATTCAGCGAGATTACGTCGAAATCTTTTGGTGTTAATACCATTGTGAGCTCCAGGATCAGACAGTTTAAATTTGATATATCAAAGCAACAAATGCTCATTTAATCAAGTTTCTGTATCCTGGAATCAAGCATATATTATCATTATCCACAGTTCATGTTAATTCTTATTTAGATTCTAGCTTTTTTTTGGTAGGGGGAGTTACAGTAAGTTTCTCCCTTTACAGAGCCCGGAAGCCACTCGATGCAGAGGGTTACGTTAGAAGACCATTTGTGCGAGAGGCTTGCCATATCTTGCCTGTGGGAGAGGAGTTGGGGTACGGAATAATTCATCACCCACAAGGGCTTGGAGACACTATTAGACTCTATCAAGGCTGGGGAGTGAGGTTTGTTCAGATTCCGCCCAGCTTCACTTAAAAATAAAGTAAAATAAATCAAATTTAAGTGATTGTTTATATCTTTGTGATACTTTCGAATTCTAAATGTTGAATATTTGTGTCGTCACGTGAACGTGATATTATTTTTTAGATTTTAGATGGAGTAATGGATAGCGGCTCGGATTGAGGAATGGGAGAGTCGAGTTCGAATTCCAGTCGAATCCATTACATTCACTTACGTGCTAATACCCTTGGGAAAGTTATGAATCCTCTTCTCCTCTACCCAGCTATGGGTAAATAGCAGGGCAGGCCGGGTTCTATAGCCTTGGATGGCAACTGGTCTACCGTAAAAAGAAATGGCAACCTACTGCGGTAAAAAAAATCTGCCTCGTCAGTCATGTATCGAAAGAGTCATGATCGCCTAAGCGTGTATCAGACATGGAACATAACTGACTGGTGGCACGTGAATGTAACGTCACGCGGATTCTAATGCCTATATCAGATTCATAAGTGATTCTATTGATTACTGGTTGTTTGTTACTTACGTAGCACTTGGGTTAACCATTGCCAACGAGGGTTTACTGAGGCGTGGTTAATGTCCCTGTGCTGTAAGTGGAGCTATGATTCTCCTCATTTTAGATGGGAGAAGTTACTCAGCCCCGGATATTCCAACCAAGCAGTACCTTCCTCGTCGCACTAAAGAGGTCGGATCAGTGTAATACCGATGTCAGCGTGGTAGTGGTCGCGGGGGCTGGACAAAAAAACAGTTTTTGTTCTCGGCCCATAAGCATAAGTATGCTTATGGCGCTCTCCAAGTTAAAACGACCCTGTGCCACCTCCAGCCTTGGTGGGTAAATATACTCGGTTGTTTTGACTTAATAAAGAAAGCTTTTAAAATGAGTGATTCATTTTTTACGTTTATTTCATTGAGTATTACTGTGTAATTCACAAAAAAGGTGTCTTATAATATTGTAATTTTGTGTATTTGTATTAGTCTTTGAAAGGCCGACGTTCTTTACAAATTAACTTCCGCGATTGTATTTTGAAAAATAATTAAATAAAAATAAAAAATTCTTTATACGATATGCAGCCACAACCCTTTCTTGTAGACTCACTTGTCATAATTCTGTTATAAGTTACAATGGCCGGCCACAGCTTTATTTTTTTATTTTTAAATATCTGTGAATTGCCGTGAATTATTCGAAAAGATAGCGAACATTTTTTTTTAAATTCAGAATAGAATTTTTCATAGACGAATTAAAAAGCTTAGTCTAATCTACTATTTATCCCATAGGTGAAGTGAAAGAAGAGATAGATTCATAGCTTTCCCAAGGGAATTTTTGCGAAAGCAAACGCAACAGACAAAACCGGAACTTTGAACTGAAAAGAGATCGACCAGGTTAAACACCTAGATGTACCGGACGTCAGAATATAAGTTTTGAGCGTCTCTGTAACTTTAACGTTTTCGATGTTAAATTGTAACCAGAGTTTGCTGTATGTTTTCCCATCTCAAACTTATAAAAATTTGCCTACATCGATAATGCCTGAGTATTAGCCTGAATAAATCCCCTTTCTGAACGGAACGTATCACTTACGAGTTTTTTCAATTGTGTCATTTGTCGTTCCCTCTTAAGGCAATTCTACAACATTAAGGAATAAATATTGGTCGAGCGATGATCACCTAGATTCTGAAGAAACATGACATTAAAAAAAGGATATATATATATATATATATATATATATATATATATATATATATAAAGACATCAATTTTAAGTAAGGCTTTCGACTATTCTCCCAGGCACTTATGTTTGTCTTATATATTTATCTGTTTCATTAAGTTTGGTTTGGTTTGGTTTGTTTTACGGCCTATCAACCACAATGGGTTATTTAATACTGACAATTTTTATTGTTGGTAAGATTTTTCTGCATAAATATATTTCTGGTAATATTTTTTCTTCAAAAATATATTGCTGGTAATTTTTTTTTTCAAAAATGTATTGCTGGTAATAATGTATTGTTGGTGATAATTTTTCTTCAAAATGTACCGCTGGTAATATGTTTTTCCTTCAAAAATATATTACTGGTAATATGTTTTTCCTTCAATTCAAAAATCTATTGCTGGTAATATCTTTTTTTCCAAAACTGTATTGCTAGTAATAATTTTATTTTTAATAAAGTATTTCTGGTATTAAAACTTATTTTTACACTTTCATAATGTTTTGACTCCAGTTTAGGTGTTAACTATAGCTGGGACCCTAACAGGTGCTACCACTCCGGGTCAAGGTGAACCGGTGAACACCAGCAATTAAGAGGTATTTCCACGCTCCTCAAAACCTCTTGATCAGAAGCCTTGCTGTTGGATGTAGTTTATCGTCTTACCCAGGACGCAGATGTAGTTTATCGTCATACCAGGACGGTATATTATTAAGTAATGTTATGACACGTTTAACAGATGAATAGAAGACTTGAAATGTGGTTCTACTGATGGATGTTGATAATACCATAATAACATGTGATCAACGAAGAAGCTTTAACGATAAAAAGGAACGCTTATACTTAGAATTAGAAAAAAGGACAAACCTTACTAAGATGTACAAGGAATAGGGTGTTACGGAAAACCATGACTCCTCCACGTCCCGAAGGAACAGGGCACATAAAAGAAGATATGAGTTTGATTGCTATTTCTTCTAGCTGGTTTCGAGATTGGCTGACGTGGGAGCAAGATGAGATTATTTCAATGCATGCCGAAATGAGTGAGTGAAGGGAATGAGGGCTGAGTGACGGGGTGCTGTAGCGTACCCAGTGACCTCATGACGTGTCCCGCGTCAAGTAAAAACTATGATGCACCCGAAACACTACTGTTCAACCGCGTAAATTGCGATGCATCGTTTATTTTTGTGAGGGTTGGGTACGTAACTTTAGGGCAGTGGGGAGAGAGCCATATATATACACACAGAGATATACACATACTTACATATTGGAAGAAATTTTAGTATATACAAGTATATATATATATATATATATATATATATATATATATATATATATATATATATATATATATAATTATAATTAATAAAATAAAATAGTTGACTTATATAAATCTGTATTTATAGTTTAATGGACTCGTTTTGACATACGATCAACGGCAGATTGTTGGCAAATTAAGTTTATTTACAGATCGTATTTTTTTCTCCCTAAAAAATGTTTTTATAGCGAATTCTTTAAACTAATTCTGTTAAGGATATGAAATTGATGTGTTAGATAAAATTTTGAATTTGTTCAATTATAATTGAATCGTATAAACTTTTTAACAGACGATGAAAAATGTGACACCGAGAACCGAATACACTTTGGACCAGCGAAAAAAGCCCAAGAGCCACTCAAGGTAGATGGTTACAAAGTAAGAGTCGCAGTTTATGGGGGATATATAGGGAAGATAACGGTTAACGCTAGACTTGAACAGATTAAAATTGTAGTGGTCGGGTAAGTATCCTCTTGGTAGTCGGTTCGACAAAACAACGATTCGTGGGAAGGAGATTCTCGAGTAGAACTTACATCTCACCAATGGAATATGATGGGTAATGACGGTAGTTCATTACGATGTGCGTGGCATGGTGGGTCTTAGCCGTAACGGTTAAAAATGGTGTTACTCAGGAATGTATTTCGTCTGAAGGCTTTTCATGGAAATAGCGATAGAGCAGCGAGACGCTTTCGGCGTTTTGTCTGTAAGAAAAAAGTTGTAGGATGGAAAATTATTAATCACCCACAAGGATACGGAGAGTGAAAAGTGATGACTGGGCAACTCCTGCCCATATATGGCAGCAGTACTACGAGAAAAAAAAAACTTCGTTAGAAACAAAGAAAAGAGTGCCGGATTGCTACGTGTTATTCATCCTCTTATATAATAGAAAATGTTGGACAATATCTCCGCGAATGAGGTGAAAACTAATGCCAGCAGAAATGTGGTTCTACAGAAGGATACTGAGAATTTCATGGACGGAGTGAGTAAGCAACGTGGAGGTCTTAAATAAAATGGCGATAGAAAAAAAAACGCATCTACTCAGAATAATGAAAAGACGCCTGAAATTCCTTGGGCATTTGATGAGGATGAAGGTCTTCGAAAACTTAACCCTCATTGGACATACTAAGGGTAAAAGAAATAGGAAACAGCAGAGAACCATTTTGCGAATGGATGGCCCAATAGGAGGGAGGCTTAGCAAAGGAAGAACAATTTCTAAAATCCACACGAGATAGGACGTTGTGAAGAGCCATGATCGCCTATGTCCGTGAGTAACAGGTCACATAGAAGAAGAAGAAGAAGAAGAAGAAGAAGAAGAAGAAGAAGAAGAAGAAGAAGAAGAAGAAGAATGGAACAGCGATTTTTCTCTTTCATTTTTGTTATCAAATTAAATTTTAATATCCTTCTTCTATATGCTGCGTCCCTTCATGACATGGCGATCATGACTCTCCACAGTTTCTTGTCCTTTTTAGGTCTTAGTAATTTTTGCCTTTTTACTCTCCCTCCCAATCCCTGTACTGCTATCTATTTACAGAAACTCGTTGGGTAGGTTATTTGCTACTTGCCTCTGTCACTCCTGCCTTTAATGAGTCCTGTGGGTGTCAAATTCTCCAAATCCTCTTTCTTCGTTATATGTGCCAGATTGTGTTTCACAATCTAGGACATATAATGTAGAACCATCTTTCTATTGCATCAAGTCTCCTCTTCATCAGTGATGAAATTGTCCAGCATAAGCTGTCACGTTTTGAGAAGGGTTTGTAAAATTTAAACAAATGCAGTTTCAGTTCAAGACCGAAGGATGTTCTGGAATATCTCAAAACTGATGAAGTGGCGAAACTTATTAAAGACGATACAGAACATAAAAGCAATGCATATGTAGAATGTTTAGAATTTATTTAAATCGTTATATCGTTGCATCTAAGTGTTGCAAATAAGACGCAGAATGTGAATATGGAATTGGCAAGGGAAGTTCTTCAACATCCGTCTTAATCTGCAAACCTGTTTCCTTTCGGCCGTTTCACTTCCTGCAACACTTTTTCCTATCAGTGTTTCTCACAGTTTCAAGATATCGGAGAATTTCATCAGAGAATTTCTCTAATCTAAATTGTAATCGTTCTTTTTATAAAGAAATGCATAGTATCAGCAGGCCAGAGAATCAAAAAGAGGGAACTGAGTGAATAAGAACGCTATGTATAAAAGATTTTACCTTTAAAATGTTATTGATAACTTGCATCAAACAAATGTATGGATGAATCAATAAATTTGAAGCTTGGCGCAATAATCGGATGATTTTTTCTGTATAACGTTATAGATTCTCTGGATATTAAGTGAATTGGCAAGTAAAGAGATTACATGAAATAATAAATAGCTGTTGTCTAAAATAATTTCTTTCATTATTAGAATACTAGCTTATTGATGTCCCTACGCGCATTATGAATTTACTGTGTTTTATCTAGCACGGTACAAGCGTGCAGGAAATGGAATCACATTGGAAATTTAACGATGCTACCAATATTAAAATCATGTTAGATTTATTTGCCAACAATTACCCTTTACGCGCGAGCGCACAGACAGACATACATACACACACACACACACACACACACACACACACACACACACATATATATATATATATATATATGTAATAAATGTGAATGCCAGTGTGTCACTGTGTCACACTTTTTCAAATTCCTAAAGCCCGTTGCCCAACATATCATATAATTTTGGAATCAGGCTGACTCCGTGAGCAAAGTAAAAATATTCCGGATCTGCAATCCTGAAATTTTTGGATTCCCAAGTTTTCTTTACTGCAATTGTTTTCGTATTCCGCTATCTTGCCTTCTACTGATAAAAATAATTAAAGGGACACAATTCCCTAAATTTCAATAGCTCATGTTCAAATGCACAAATTACTGTTGTCAAATTATAGTGTTTCAAAATAAAATTATTCGTGTTTTCAACTTTACTCCTAGTGGCCGTAACCCAACGTTTCATACCATTTTGGAATCAGGTTAACTCCGTGAGCAAATTAAAAACATTCAGGATCTGCAATTCTAAAGTTTTGGATTCCCAAGTTTTCTTTACTGCGATTGTTTTCGTATTCCGCTATCTTGGCTTCTACTGATGAAAATAATTAAAGGGACACGAATCCCTAACTTTCAATAGCTCATGTTCAAATGCAAAAATTACTGTTGTCAAATTACAGTGTTTCAAAATAAAATTATTCGTGTTTTCAACTTTACTCCTAGTGGCCGTAACCCAACGTTTCATACCATTTTGGAATCAGGCTAACTTCGTGAGCAAATTAAAAACATTCCGTATCTGTAATTCTAAAATTTTGGATTCCCAAGTTTTCTTTACTGCGATTGTTTTCGTATTCCGCTATCTTAGCTTCTACTGATGAAAATAATTAAAGGGACACGAATCCCTAACTTTCAGTAGCTCATGTTCAAATGCAAAAATTACTGTTGTCAAATTACAGTGTTTCAAAATAAAATTATTCGTGTTTTCAACTTTACTCCTAGTGGCCGTAACCCAAAGTTTCATACCATTTTGGAATCAGGCTAACTCCGTGAGCAAATTAAAAACATTCCGGATCTGTAATTCTAAAATTTTGGATTCCCAAGTTTTCTTTACTGCGATTGTTTTCGTATTCCGCTATCTTGGCTTCTACTGATGAAAATAATTATAGAGACGCGATTCTCTAACTTTCAATAGCTCATGTTCAAATGCAAAAATTACCGTTGTCAAATTACAGTGTTTCAAAATAAAATTGTTCGTGTTTTCAACTTTACTCCTAGAGGGCGTAACCCAATGTTTCATACCATTTTGGAATCAGGCTAACTAATTAAAAACATTCTGTGCCGGGATACGATTCCGCAATCCTAAAATTTTGGATTCCTAAGTTTTTCATTACTGCGATTGTTTTCGGCGATTTTTTTACATGTGTTTTTGCGACGAATTTTTGTGAGATAACAATATTTATAACTTGGAAATAAATTCTGGAATAATATATATTTCGTTTTTCTTTCTTCAAATTTGTTATCGTTATGATAGTAGGAGCCGTACAATGAGTATCATCTCTCAACTGAAAGGTCTAAAAGTCAGAAAGGATCTCAAAATAATAACAATAACAAAAAGATCTCATATTCTAAATAATTAATGGAATAAAACAGACCAAGTTAACAATAAAATATATATCTGCTTATTTAGAGTGTCATCAAGATTATATTTTATCTAATCTCTGTTTGTAAACTGATTTTTAAAATATATTTATTTATTCAGTGAGACAGAAGAATTCTTGCCGTTCGCTATTATACAGTTATCGTCCTTTGTTAAGAACTGACCTAAACTCTTTAATGCTGAGGACGAAAAAGCAGAGTGGAAGAAAACACAGAGCATATCAAAGACGAGAGGATTAATCAATCTGTAATGAAAAACCTTATGGATTAGGGACAGGATCTAAGACAAAGCACAAGATTACTTACTAAATAAAAACATGGTGTGGATTAATTAATTGCGTGTATATGAATTCAAAAGAAAGCTAGATTAAGAAGACTTGCTCATATCATGGACAGAATTTGAAAAAAATATTAAAAACGATATTGGAATTCTCCTTTTTAGAAAAAAAAATTGCGCATTCTATGAAAGCAAATAAAATGCCGCATCACGTTTTTAGAAGTCGCCTCAACCATAACATTGTATGTTCCTTTGATGTCGCCCAGATTGGAATTCCCTGGAGACGTGGAATAGATTGACCTTGATTGGTTCTGTACCAAAGCACGTTTGTTCATCATATGCTGACGTCCAGTGAATTTCCTGTTAATTTTTTTCTGCATTTTCCTTGCCTTTTTTAATGTCTTTGATACAGTAACGAGAACAAGAAACGAAAGCATGCTCACCAATAATGATGATAATAATAATAATAATAATAATAATAATAATAATAATAATAATAATAATAATAATAATAATAATAATAATGATGATGATAAAGAGTAACTATCTGGAGCCGTAGAAATTCGAAGATTATGCGAGCCTCTCCAACCTGGCAATAGGAACGCCAGCAGATGGCATATCCATTAAGCCAGTGTTCTGCCGTTTGAAGAGAGTGAATTTAAATCAGAAATCCTAAGATTTGTTATGTTTTACATTTGTTTGTATTCATTGTTTGGCTACTTTAAAGGAAACTGTTATCTATGAAGGATGCGTGTGTGTGTGTGTGTAGCGTAGCGATAAGTGGAACTGGATTATTGAGTTCAAATTCCAGCCGTGGCCTCTGTGTTCGTCTTCGCCCAAATATCTTTAGAAAGCTAATATCTATGATTGGCAGTCAGTCTCCGAAGAATACACATTTGGATGTAAAACAGGTTGAGTTCAAGGCTAGTCCCTTACTACGGAAGCCACAGGGGCAACACTTGCCGTAGTGAGGCTGTGGTTCTGTATTCCACGCTGTCATACGGTTAACATACATAAGATGCATGCATCATCTATCACTCTGCACATATTTTATCACATGCTCCACCACAACATTACACATAAGAATAGCGTTTTGGTTTCTGTTGCAGATACCTCTCCCCGATTATTATAATACAAAATTAATTTTTCAACAAATGCAATAATGCGATGCAAAAAAGAGCCTTCTTAAAATTGGATATTTTCGACTGAACTAAAAATTATTTTTTGTAAATTGTTCTGATATGATTTGATTTTATATTCCAAATTCTTTCGTGATTTGTGCGATTACGGTTTTCCAAAACCTCTCGTCTTTTGTTGATCTAAATAATTTTTAACTGAATTAATAATTTGACTACGTCTCTTTGTTGCTGTTTCGTCATCCATTCGCACAATCAATTTAGGTTGGTCTATGCTGTTTCGATCTGCATGATTTTTCTCTCAGTATTTTTTTAATCAACTCACCCCAAACAAGGCGATAATGTCTCTAAGAAGCAGAGGGACTACAGAAAGTCACTGAGATTTTAGTTTATTTTCTTTATCGGCATATCAACACCTCTATGGGTTATTCAATGCTTTCTTTAGCGGCATATCAACACCTCTATGGGTTATTTAATGCTTTCTTTAGCGGCATATCAACACCTCTATGGGTCATTTAATGCCGAAATCTAAATATTTTGATTGGTTTGGTTAGTTTTCTTTCTTTAGCGGCATATCAACAGCTCTATGGTTCATTTAATGCCGAAATCTAAATATTTTGATTGGTTTGGTTGGTTGCCTTTCTTTAGCGGCATATCAACACCTCTATGGGTCATTTAATGCCGAAATCTAAATATTTTGATTGGTTTGGTTAGTTGTCTTTCTTTAGCGGCATATCAACACCTCTATAGGTTATTTAATGCCGAAATCTAAATATTTTGATTGGTTTGGTTGGTTGCCTTTCTTTAGCGGCATATCAACACCTCTATGGGTCATTTAATGCCGAAATCTAAATATTTTGATTGGTTTGGTTGGTTGTCTCTCTTTAGCGGCATATCAACACCTCTATGGGTTATTTAATGCCGAAATCTAAATATTTTGTACGTAATTTTATGCTTTCAGCTACAGATATTTTGTACAAAATTTTATACTTTCAGGGTAAAGGTATTTTTTATATATATAGTGTGTAGATGAAAAATATATTGTTGATAATTTTGCTATAGAAATGTATTTTTATATTTTTTAATGTTGCATTGATTGTCATTTTGCTATAAAAATGTATTGTTGGTCATTTTATTATAAAAAAAGTGTACTGTTTGGGGGTTCACAATTTGCCCATAGTTGTGACCCTAAGAGGTGCTACCACACCGGTTCAAAGTAAAAGAGAATGAGAAGACTTTAGAAAGAACCGGAAACCACTACAAAACAGGAAACAAGGGATAAACCTATAATCCTGTTCAAAAGATCCATTTATCTTAGATATTTCAATAGTCTTTTCCAGATTGCAAGTTTATTCTTTCTTGTTTTTGTTTTTGTTTTTGTTTTCCTTATGAGTTCCTCGTTGTTCTCCGAGCTATTCTGGGTATTGGTCGGTAGACCCAGATCGAGTCATGAAACTTTGTTGCTTTATTATAGTTAGTGATATTATTGTTATTATTCTTTTTTTTGTTGTTATAATTTTTAATATTATAATTATTACTATTATTGTAGTTATTAGTTTTTTTATCTGTTATTATTCTTGTTATTAGTCTTTTTTGTTGTTATAATGTTCAATATTATAATTGTTATTATTACTATTATTGTCGTTATTAGTGTTATAGGTGTTATTATTCTTATTATTATACTTTGTTGTTATAATTTTTATACTATAATTATTGTTATTACTATTATTATAGTTATTAGTCTTCTAGCTGTATTGTTGGCAAATAAATCTAACATGATTTTAATATTGGTAGCATCGTTAAATTTCCAATGTGGTTCCATTTTCTGCACGTTTGGTGTCACTGTGTCACACTTTTTCAACTTTATTCTTAGAGGCTGTAGCCCAACATATTATATCATTTTGGAGTCAGGCCGACTCCGTGAGCAAATTAAACTCGGAAAATGACGAGCCAACTTCAACTGGAAAATGTATGAATCAATCTTCGTTTAGCTCGGGGTTAAATAGCAGGGCAAACTGGGATCCCTTGATTGGATGAAGCAGCCAGTCTAGGAGAAGGAAAACTGAATTCAAATTTGAAGAGAACGACGTGGGGACTTTGTAGCTCACTGTCCACTCTTTCGTTGTTATCAGTTCTTCCAAAATCGTGGTTGCTTCGACACAAGATTCAACTAAGATAATCAAACCATATATGTGAGTATCTGATGGTTCAATTTTAAAATTGAAATATTGTGTCATTATGCGTTTAAATAGGCAGGAGAGTGCATATATATATATATATATATATATATATATATATATATATATATATATATATATATGTATATATATATATATATATGTACGTGTCACACATTTTGAAAAGGACAAAGTCCGACAATTATTTTAAGACAGTATATACGTTCTTTTTATAGATACAAATAGTTAAGTAAATGATCTGTTTATAATAAACAGTATTAACGACACACACACACACACACACATATATATATATATATATATATATATATATATGTATGTATATATATCTGCAAATGCAAGTTTTAGTGATTCGATCAGATTCTGCAATGTGTCAAGTGAACTTGTGCCATTGTCCAGTTTTTCAATAATCTGTAATTTCTGGCGTAACGTGAAAGAATTTCTTTTCCTTTTTCTTCCAATTGAAGTTTCTTCTGTGCGAGACATTATGGGTTGAGAGATTTCAAGTTACTAACAATTATCTGCAAAGAAAAGAAAAAAGAACGTAGCATATTCCTACAACATCAAAATGGCGACACTGAGAAGTTCAGATATGAGACGTTTGTATATGAGGACAACTACTGTATATAACTGGAGAGAAAAAATACGCATACAGCCGCCGCTTTATTTTTCTTATTCTGTTTTTCTCCCCTTAATTGTTTTTGTCTATGTAAAAAATTATCTTCATAATGCAGATGGATATATACCTATATTTTATATTTTATGCAAAATCGTTTGATCAAGTACGCCAAAAAAAAGAAGATTGGAACTGATTGGTAATCATGACAAATCCGGAAAAGATATAAGAATAATCTAGAGCCTACACTGGCAGCAAACTGTTTATATACGAATAGGAAAGGAATTCAGTAATTATACAAAAATAGAAAGGAGTGTAACAAAAGGATGTGTTGTCCCACCGGACTTATTCAACCTATACAGTGAGGCGACTCTAGGAAGTTTTACCAGGATTCGATATTGGCGGCAACAGTCTTAACAACATAAGATATTCAGATGATACAGTGTTGATAGAAGATACAAAAAGAAAACTCCTACAGAAGGTAGAGAAGGAAAGTGAAAAAGGAGTAAACAACAACTGCAAAAAGACGGAACCTACGGTTGTTAGGAAAAAGAAACAGCCCAACATGCAAATTAAAACATGGAGATAGCAAAATCAAGCAAGTACAGCAATTTGAATATCTGGGAAGGGTTTTAACAAGTGCATTGGGATAGCCAATGATTCATTCTAAAAGCTAAGCAAAGTATAAAGAAACAAGAAAATTTCCTTAGAAACAAAGAAAAAAGTACTGAACTGTTACTCAATATCAGTTTTCCTGCATGGAATTGGATGCTGGACAATCTTCTTTCAGATGAAAAGGAGACACGAAGCAGCTGAAATGTTGTTCTACAGAAAGATGCTGAGAATGCTATGAACCGAACATCTGAGCATCGACAAAGTTTTATAACAAATGGAAACAAAAAGGAAACTTATACTTAATATAAGGAAGAGACAGTAGAAATTTCTGGAGCACATAATGAGGAAAGAAGGTTTGGAAAATCTAATACAGGAGAAATTAAAGGCAAGAGAGACAGAGGAAATTTTGTTATAGAGTAGAAGCAAAGGATGAAGAATAAGCGTGAAAATGAGTATAGAGTGTTGGACGTGAAGATGGAGGACGATGAAAAGGGGATATGAGCAAGCAGAAAATACTAGTGAAAGTACTAGCACTTCTCAGTTATATTACGTCACAAAGACCGCTTCGAACTGCTCGGTAACCATGGTATATTTGAGAAGGACATTAAAATAATCCAGAATATATACCCTGGCAGAAAACCGACTGCGTACGGATGAAAAAAAATTAATTCAGTAGATATGCAAAAGTAGAAAGGGGTGTAAGACAATGGTGTGTCTTCTCACCGGATTTATTCTACCTATAGCGAGGCGATTCCAAGAGAATTAGAAGTCCTACCAGG
Organism: Acanthosepion esculentum; assembly: GCA_964036315.1. NCBI lineage: Eukaryota > Metazoa > Mollusca > Cephalopoda > Sepiida > Sepiidae > Acanthosepion > Acanthosepion esculentum. The sequence continues at coordinate 58,056,216 of OZ038476.1, read as the reverse complement.
ATTCATTATTGGCGGCCACAATCTTAACAACATAAGATATGCAGATGACACAGTGTTGATAGCAGACGCAGAAAGGAAACTCCTACAGAAGATAGTGAAGGAAAGCGAGAAAAAAGGACTAAACATCAACTGCAAGGCGACGGAATTCATGGTTGCTAGAAAAAGTAACTGCCCAACATGCACATTACAAATTGGAGAAATCAAACAAGTGCAAGGATTTAAATATCTGGGAAATATTTTAACAGAGGATGGACAGGGTTTAGAAGAGATGACAAAAAGACAAAATTTACTAAGTGCTACAAAGGACAGGAAATTGTGGAGAGCTATGTTCGCTAATATTCTGAAGGGATACGGCACATAAAAGTTTACCGTCAAACCTCCATAGCGTCAAATGCGCGACGAAGAATAAGAGTATAAAACTATAAAAATGTTGTTGTTCTTCTTCTATGCGTTGTGTCCCTTCAAGACGTGGGCGGTTATGGCTCTTCCCGACGTCCTGTCATCTTAGTAATTTTTTTTCTTTTTGCTATATCTCCTAAACCCTGTCCTGCCATCTATTTACACAAGATTGTTAAGTAGGTTATGCCCTGTTTCCTCTGTACTTCTTAGCATCAAAGTCCTGTGAGTGTCAAAATTTTCAAGCCCTCTTTCCTCATTATGTGCCATAAAAGTTTCAGTCCTCTCTGATGTTAAATATAAGTGCCATTTTTGTTTCCATATATTCAAAAATCCGTTTTGCCAAGCATTTACACAAACACGTTAGGTGAATTATTTGCTATTTTCTTCACTTTTTCTGAGTGTCAAATTCTCCAATATGTCGCATATTTTTCAGTTATCTGTTTCTGATTCTAATTTTAAGTGTCCTATTTGTTCCTATTTTCCTTAAAACCCGTTGTTACTCACGTTTTTTGTCCATGGTATTCTAAGCATCCTTCTGTAGAACCACACCTCTGTTTCCTCACGTCTCTTCTTCATCAGCAAGGAGATTGTCCAGCATTCACTGCTACATAGGAGAAACGGTATTACATTACAATTCAATACTCTTTCCTTTGTTTCTAATTATTTTTTTTCTTAGTACTTATCTTCTCGAAGGCATCTTTGGCTATTCCAATGTGCCGTCGCATTTAGGTGTTACATTTTCCGTCCTCTACTGTGTAGCAAAATTAAAGAAAAAAAAAACGAATGACTGGAAAAGTTAATTTTATTTTTATTTTTTTTTAATTTTTGAGCGTATTATCCAAACGATGTGTCCTTGTGGCCAATAATTTGATCAGGACATATCTACACCTACCGGCATCCTTCCATTGACAAATCTATTTTGCCGCATTCGTTTCAATACACAGACATTATCTTTGTATTAAAACTTACGAATCATAATGAATAATAGATATCAAAGCCGAAACGAAGAAGAAAAAAAAAGATGTGCCGATTCTTCAAGAATGCTGAACAGAAGGAGGAACCCTGGTGTGTGATTTGTAGGAGCGACACTCTGAATGGGTGTGCCATCCGGACGTCCAGCCGACCCGGATGCTATCGCATTGGGGGTCGGCATTTGGACAATTGGTTTCTCTGTGATGTCACACTCATTGTGGGTG
>OZ038476.1:58034621-58049621 GCA_964036315.1 Acanthosepion esculentum | reverse complement strand
TAGTCTTTTAGACTGGATAAAGTGATCCAATTGAATCCTTAACTCCGAGATTTTTCTTTTCATTTTCCTTATTGTTAAAAGATAGAACGTCGTTTGGCTTGTTTAGAGATATTCTAGATATTCTTTTCACGTCATGACATCTGATTAGTGGGAGGTTTAATTAAGACTGCCAAGCAAGAGATAAAAGAACCTTATTTATTTGAGCAGACAAGACCAGAGTAGATCTGAAGAGGGACGTAGTTTAATTTTAACCGAGATTAAACTTGTAACCCAATCATCTTCCGGCATACGGCGTCGGTCGCTCCCGGATAGTTTTGTGCTTTGAAAATTCTTTCTCGAGTGACACACACACACACACACACACACACACACACACACACACACACACACACACACACACACACACACACATATATATATATATAAATAAATAAATACAAAAAAAAACAGGATATATTTTCCATATATATAAATATAAATATATTTGATTTACTGCTCCAGTGGAATTATACATCGGTTTACAAATGCGTTTTTTTTCATGGTTCTATCTGCACCTATTGACTTTTGTAGGATTCGACCCGGTGAACTTAAAAACATAGTTGAGAAACATTGACAGTTCAAACCATGTAAACTTTGTCTCCTTGCTTCGATATATTTACCAACCTCCCCACAAGGTAAGATGTGGCACAAGGCCGAGTTTTAAAGTGGGGGAATTCGAGCCCATAGGCTCGGCCAAAAATTCCCGTATAAAACGGGGTCGGATAGCTGTTTCCCGAGACGAGACTCTGCCCTTCGACATAGCCTCGTCTGGGGATCCTCTCTGCCCGAAGATAGAGAGTTTGACCAGCAGAGCTGGAAAAGATTCCAGCTGGACTCCGATCCAACCCCGGAAACCAGAGTTGTCTCATGGTTGGATGGTGTAAACAGGTTATGTTTAATTTTTTTCTCCTCTTTCCCTCTGTTTTTTTTTTTTTCGTTGTATTATTATTTTTTTGTTTTTTGTTTACATTTCTTTCTATTTTTAACATTCATCTCTTTTGTAGTATAAAGCCGGGACAGACGGTGCACGCGAATCACCCCGCCCATCAAAGAAGCCGTGTGTACCAAGAGTATGACCTATAGTCAGTTCCGGCCGCCGCATGGAATAGCATGTAACCACGTTTTACAGGCATGGTAAGGTTTTGCAAAACACGAGGTTATATAAACAATCGTACCAAGGAGTCGTGAGCAGTCTCCCACACATCGCAGATGGAGAGTGTAAGAACTACATATCGGACGAGGGCATGGGGTCTCGCACCACATACTGGCTAAGAGCAACTAACGAAACATCGGAATGAATAAAATGTTAAGTAATGAAAATTCAAATCTCTTGTTAGCATTTACTATATTTTTTTATATTGTAATATTGTTCTCTTTATTATTGTTTTCGTTCTTTATTATAAAATAATTGCTGCCACCCATCGTCTTAACTTATGTTAGCTTACGAACATATCCCATTGACACACCGGTTTCCGTATGATCACAGAAGTTAAGCAATGTCGAGCACTGTTCGGTAACTAGATGGGTGTCCGCTTGGGAATACCAGGTGATGTAAGCTTGGATGAGTGGGTGCTGTAATGGATAATACCTCAGAATTTTTAACAAGAGAGCCGAGTTCCAATTCCAGTTGAATTCGTTATATTCACTTAAGCGTGAAAGGTATGAATCCACCTCTTCTCCTCCAGCTATGGGTTAATTAGTAAAACTAATATCACTAAATCCTTTGTTATCTAAAAAAAAAATCTTACAATGAAAAAATATTTTCTTGTTTTAAATAACCTGCAAAGGTTTAATAAACCGTAGAAAAAAAAACAATCTATCAATATATTAAATTTATCCTCTTATTATTATTTTTCTTCTTCTTCTTTATTCCTCATCCTTTTCTTTTTCGTCTTCCTTTTCTTCGTCACCTCCTTTTTCAACTACACCATTCCCTTTCTACTTTTTCTTCTACTTTGTTCTTCTTCACGCTTCCTTCACTTCTTCTACGTTATTCCTCCTCTCTTTCTTCCAACTTTTTTCTTCTTCACACTTCTCCCTCCTTTTCTTCTTCTACACTCTTCCTCCTCATTCCTTCAATTATTACTATTATTATTATTATTATTATTATTATTATTATTATTATTGTTAGAAACCTGCTACCCTAGCCCTCGTAACACTGTTATATTCATGTTCCAGTAACCATCCCTGCTAGTTCCCGCCCTCAAACGCAGATGGTTTCAATTATTATCCTATTGTCAGCTACTCCTGCCGAGTCATTAATCTTTTTTCTAATGTAGTCAATGCTTCGGGCCCCATAACCCCGTGTTCAGCCATGCTGACTATTGTGGCAAATGTAAAGAGATAAAGCACCCCCCACCATCTTCACCTCTATTTTGGAGCTTCTCTTGTTCCTTTTTTATGTTCACTTTTTTTTGTAAATGTTCAAGCTCAATTCTCTACTTTTGCTTGATAAACTGGAACAATAATAGGGAGAATACTTATCTGTCTTTATACTTATCATTCTTTGCATCCGTCCGGCTATCGTGGTGTTTATCTATTTCTAGACACACACACACACACACACACACACACACACACACACATACATACATACATATATTTATTTATTTATAATGAAATGGACAAAGTTCGACAATTATTTTAAGATATTTTTTTTATGTTTATACGTTCTGTTTATAGATATAAATATTTAAGTAAACGCTCTGTTTGTAATAAACAGTATTGAACAACATTTACCGGCCTGAATGTCCGAGAAATTTTCATAGAAAATATGCGTCCTTCGACAGGAATTGAACCTGTATCCTACACGGAACCGTCATATAGACTGACGTGCTTTACCGATTTAGCCACACAGGAGCGTTTCAACTAGCAACGTCGATTTTACGATTCCGTATATGATACAGGTTCGATTCCTATCAGAGTACGCATATGTTTCAAACTATACAAGCTTTTCTGTTTGTTTTCAACTTATTAGGAAAATCATTCTCAGACAGTATTTGCATTCTTGGTTTGGCGTCATTTGAAAAAAAAATTAATGTGTTTATTTAGCAATAAAAATATAATTATAGCCTGGAGTTCCAAAGACTTGCCTCAAATTGTGCTAAGAAACGCGACACATTTTTATAAGTGGAAGCATGCATACCTACGTATATAAGAATAGGTAATAATAAATAAAAAAAACAAATCATGTCTATATATACATAAATTCATATGTACGTTATTTTGAATTCCAGCCGAAATGCGATAGTAAGGCAATCTGTGTCGCAGACAGTCTGCTATACAGTGTAGGAATTTAAATCCATAATAATTCTTCAACTACTGTGGTCTTGGGCCACACTTAACTTCTTTCCGGCTTTTTCCTTCCCGACCACCTCCGATCTTCAAAAATTTAAATGCAACGTCAATCTACATCTTCTGTCTTCTTCCTTTATTGTCCTTTCCTCAGTCAAGTCTTTCCCTTCTCTTAAACTCCCTATATCCTCCTAGGTCTTTACTTGAGGTTAAATGATTATATATATATATATATAGATAGATAGATAGAGGGGAGATATTGAAAATTTCTCAAACCAGCTTACTTCCCTAAATCATTTTGATATTTGGCCATTGAAATACTGATTCCGGGAAATGGTCGTAGTAAGATTTTTTCAAAACTTTTCACCAGTATATCGATTGATTTATTGTTTCGATTTCTACGACTTATCAACTCTATGCAGGTTATTTAAATTCAGAAAATACTTTTAGATTGTAAGGATAATTACATTGAAATAATTGGGGATAATAATGGTTTAGTGATACAAGGCATCCTAATTAACCTATAGAAAGGGGAGGATAGATGGATTCCTACCTTTCCAGTTACCTGAAGAAGGTAACTGGAATTTCGAACCGAACCCTTTATTTCGTCCACTGGGGTAGATTATGCCATACCTCTTCTGGATGTATCAGTTATTTCACTTCATCTAAAGAAGACCGGAGCGTACAACGGCCGAAACGTTGGGAATATAGCAATGAAGATAAGAATAACAGTCCAAATAATGTAAACAATGTAAGTAATCATAATACTTCATCTCAGAGATATAGACAGTCATATATATGTTCATTTTTTTAAAAATTTCCGTAGTTTATCAGTTGTTTTCAAAATGATACGGCCCCACACTTGTGCCCAATACCCGTTATTGTCATTAGCATTCCGGGTAGTCATTCTCTTTTCTGTCTTACAATCCAATGTCTAATTATCTTTGCACAGATTCAGGTGGCTGAGTTTTGAATTCAAAGTTTTCCTTCTCTTAGACTAGTTGCCAAACACAACTAGAAAACCCAGCCTGCCTTGATATTGAACACAAAGCTGGAAGCTAGGAAGAAGTGTATTTGTGAGAAAGTGAATACAATGAACACGACCGGAATTCGATCACGGCTTACTGATTTCTCGAGAGATACCCCACGCCCTCTCCATGTAACCAAACCAGGTTCCTTATCTGAAGGAGGTTTCTCCCACTGCTATCTAAACTAAATTCAAAACACCTGAATCCGAGACAGTCAGTCTAGGGCTGAAGAAGTCTGACATAAGGTTGTGCCGGCTTGAAATAGACTATACCCACATGAGGTAATTTTGGGGTTTTGGTGTATAATATATGCTCTGTTATAATAAATACATGGAGCTCTATCTGGGGATCAGTTTTAATATCTGATATTACTAGGATCCACCTGGATTATATACCAACGGAATTATTACCGGAACTATATATATATATATATATATATATATATATATATATATATATATATATATATATATATATATATATATATATATGCGCATGCATTTGTATGTGGTGAGGTGAATAGGAAAAACCAGTAGATATAAATATATATAAATGAAAATATGCCACTACCCTCTTTTAAATAAACATAGTGTGTACTGTTTTATGTACTTATATATATATATATATATATATATATATATATATATATATATATATATATATATATATATATATATAAAACAATTAGAAGTTGTAAATTTAAAAAATAATGTTTTTTTTATGAAAGTATTTATATTTTTATGTATATATTTCTTTATATATATATATTTCTTTTTTATATATTCATATATATATTATATATTATATATTTATATATATATTATATATTTATATATATATTTATTTTTTTATATATATATTTTTATATATATATTTATTTATATATATTTTTTATATATATATTTATTTATATTTTATATATATATATATATATATATATATATATATATATATAACAAAAATATAAATAAATACTTTCATAAAAAAACATTATTTTTTTAATTTATAACTTTTTAGTTGTTTTTTCTATATATACATATTAAGAAAGTATACGCGGCTTCTCATTATGGTATATATATACATATATATATATATATATATATATATATATATATATATATATATATATATATATATATGTAGTTATTTATATACTCATTATATATATATAAATATAAAGATAGATACTCATTATATATTTATATATATATATATATATATATATATATATATATATATATATATATATATATATTTGCCTATAATTCTAATGTTCTCCGTTCGCTTCTCAATATGTCTAATTTGATTTTAACCAGACCTTTGAGCAGCGTCGGTCTGGGTAAGGTAAGCTTTAAATACGGGGCTGTACATAATTTAATCTAAGCCAACAACACTCAACCAGTGTCCAACGTTCAACCACCTTCACAATCACCGATCTAGTTAGGATAATTCAATCGACTACGAACGCCGAGGAGAGGGTGGTTAGTTGTTCGTGTCCGGCGTTCAGTTGATGGACATCCATCTACGTACGGAAGCTTAGGCATAATTCAAGAAAAAAAGAGATAATAGCAGAGAGTCACAAAAGAGAACTCCGCTCCTTTTATTTTGCTCGCTTCATAATGTATTACTAGATGAGGAAAAAGCATATAAAGTCTAACAAAATGGGTAGCGCCACTCTCGTCATTAATGCCATCGCTTCGCTTGTGTTACCGTTTTTGTCGTGCCGAAATCATGACATATTGTACAAATAGGAAAACGCTGATGGACTCTTTCTTCCAATGCCGGGGAGCGGATTGCAGGGGGTCACGCGTTGGCCGTTAATTTTGAATTCAGGTCGAGTTCGCTTTTTATAAGAAGCCGACACCAAGGCAATAATAAATACTTTAATTTTCGTTTAATCATTGTCGTTGTCGTCACCGCCAGGAAAAATTGCATACGCTTCGCCTTGTCTCTCTAGAGGAAAAGAAAAAGGAAAAGAAAAAAAAAAGACCTCAAAGAAGAAGGCCTATAGAATCTTGTTCGTTCCGGGTGTCTCATAATATGGTCTAGACTGAAAAGCCGAAAAACTTGTCGCCATTGGACTATCTTAATTACGTGTTGTATTGCACTTGAAAAGCCTCCGTTCGCGGCGTTCGATCAAAATCGGTTGTTTCCGTTGTGTCAAAACGGTGCCCGGGAAATTATGTCGTGTCGTAAGATATTTATTAAAATTTATAGATTTATGCTATCGGTTGATAAAGCGTTCTTTTTCATGTACCTATTTATTCCTCCTTCCTTGTTCTCCTATCAACTGTCAGTTTTATATACTAAGGTCTAAAACTATGCCTCACGTTAACTGGTATTTGCATATCAATGTATAAGGATCTCCGTCTGTACATAGATGTAGAAATCTCATATTCTTAGCTACTTCTCGCTCAGGATTAGAATAGTGGGGTTCACACAGTATCAAATAGAGTATGCAAGCCATTTCCTTTTGACAAGCTAATTAATCCTTGCTCAATAGTAAGCGCCTTATCCATCTGAGAAACAAAACTTCTGATGTCAACACTATTCGTGATGATAAAGGAGATTGAACTCGAACGCCAGTTTTTAAAATACAATCGTTTTTTTAAAGTGTTTTATCTTAAAACGTGAAAACTTTAATATAGGATACTCCTGTTGAAAAAAAAAAATAATAATAATAATAATAATAATGATGATGATGATGATGATGATGATAATAATAATAATAATAATAAGAAGAAGAAGAAGAAGAAGAAGAAGAAGAAGGACTGCACACTCTTTGCGAATGGCTTTATCTATTTAAAATGTGCGTTATTTTGTTTTGTTTTTTTATTAGAGGTGGGGTCAAAAATGCTCTGTGGAAAATGTCATGATGCCATTTCTGATCTTAGGTCTCTCGCTTGGACCCTGAAAAAAATGATTCTACAACAGAAATAAAGTAAATCATAACAATAATAACTGGCCTTCAATGATACCTGGAAACTACAGAAGAAGCGTCTTTATTCCGTAATAAAAAGAAGCCAACAAAATGGAGTTTCAAATGGGTGCAGAAATACAAGTAAAGCACAATACATCGACTGAAGCTGCAAAATACATAAAAAAGAAAGCAAAGACAAATGCAACCGACCAGTTACAGAAACAATGGCAAGATAAACCGCTTCATGGCTAATACTCTGCCCGTACCAAACAAGCTGATGTAGACACGCTCCGTACCAGTCAGTGGCTACGTAGTGCGAGTTTAAAAGCTGAAACGGAAGGTTTTATCCTTCCTGCACAGGACCAATGCTTGTTTACTAGAAATTATCAAGCACACATACTAAAATAAAATGCAGATTCTGTGATAAATATCCAGAAACAATTGATCATCATCACGGTATTGGCACCCACTGAATATAAAACCCTGCATGACAGAGTTGGCCAATATCTGCACTGGAAAATCTGCAACTTCTCCGGGAAGGAAACTGAAACAAGTTGGTATGAACACCACCCAGACCCGGTTACAGAGATAGGACCTGTTAAAATTGTATGTGACAACACAATGCATACAGACAGAACAATCAAAGCTAACCGGCCAGACATTGTTATTAGAGACCGCAAACAAAAAAAGTGCTTCCTTATTGATATGGCAGTCCCTGCAGAAGTTCTTCAAAAGGCTATCAAAATACAAGGACCTTGAAATCGAAATCTCAAACATGTGGACCATGGGAACATCAAAAATCTCTGCTGTAGTTGGAGGTCTGATATTGCTTGAAAAAGATTCCAGTAGACAAAATGAAGGGATTCCTGGAAGCCCATGCCTTAAAGAAATACAAAACATTATTCTCACGAGTACAGCCCACAACTTACGAAGGGCTTTATCTATGTAAAATATGTTTGTGTGTGTTTTTTTTAATTGGTCAGTGGAAAATGTCGTGACAACATTTCTAACCTTAGTTCTCTGGGTGGGACCCGGAAATAAATGAGTACACACCAGAAATCTAGGGAAATATAATAATAATAATAATAATAATAATAATAATAATATTGCAGCTCAGGACCAAAGCCTTGAAACCAGATCCTATCACTGTCACATAATCAAAGATGGAACTAACCCAAAATGCAGGATCTGCGGAAAATATAATGAAACTGTCGATCATATTATCTCAGGACGTCCGGAACTGGCAAAAAATGAATATACCCAGATATAACAAGGTAGCGACCTATTTGCGCTGGAAGATATGCAAAAAGCACAAACTCGAAAGCACTGAGAGATGGTATGAGTACCAACCAGACACAGTTACCCAAAATAAGAACGTAACTATCCTCTGGGACATGCCAATTCAAACTAACAGGGAAATAAATGCCAGCGGACAAGACAAGAAATTTAGAAATGTATGCTTATTGACATAGAATCAGAGTCTGAGAGAAACACCTCCTTAAAAATTGTCGAGAAAGTGTCCAAATACAAAGACCTGGGGATCGAGATTAACAGGATGTGGGAAATGAAGACTGCGGCAGTACCAATAGTAATCGTAGCACTGGGCCTCGTGAGAAAACGAATGGACATTTTTACTAACAGTGTTCAAGGTAACATCAACATACAATTTACCAGATGACCCTACTCGGAACACCCATACACTAAGAAAAGTGCTATCAATTAAATGACAATTCCCCTATAGGGCCTATGGACCATAGTTTGGAGCCGACTCTACAGGATACAAAGCAGGAAACATAACACACATACAATAGACGAAAAATGCCTCCTCATCGATGTGGCTGTTTCTGGTGACCAAGTTTAAAAAAATCGGAAAGCTTAAAAAGTACACTAACTCCCAGAATGGGAGAGGTTCGGTCACAATTGTCCCAGTTATCATTGGGGTATTTGAGTCTATCTATCAAACCTAAATTTAAAACATTTAAAAAAATGGTATAAAGACTAGTCACCCAGCGCTTCAGAATCTGCGTTGCTTGGTTCTGTGAAAGTTGCTATGTGTTTGAGGTCGTACGAGTTGATAGAGAATACCTATAATGCAAGATCTCCTGCTGAAAGCAAAAACCCGCGTGAAGAAAGAGAATATAATAATAATAATAATAATAATAATAATAATAATAATAATAATAATAATAATAAATTCTATCAGCTGAAGAATAAAGCAAACAATACATCTGAAGGCTCAAAGAATCAGACACTATCCAGGCGCTATGAAAAGATCAAGATTCTACAGACAGAACAATATCTTTCAAAACGATGCGAAGAAATTCTACAGAGAAATAGACAAAAAAATTGAAGGGATAATCACCCTAACAGTGGAAGAGTTTATACAGTTCTGGGACAAAATGTGGGCTTGCCCTAAAGAACACAAAGAAACAGATTGGATTACGCAAGACGTAGAACGGATGAAAAATAAACCAGAACAAACATGGGCGGGAAATAATAGATGAATTTGAATGTGCACTGAAAATGCACACAACTGGAAATCGCCAGAAATAGATAAAATTCCCAACTTTTGGCTCTATTATGTAAATACAGCAGACAAGAAAAAACTAGCCAAAGAACTTCAAGAAATGGTTAATGATCCTACTAAAATTCCGTCAATAAGTAAGCCAGTAGCTGTTGTCTTGTATAACAATTCTAGCTGAATAAGACTTCTTCCACCTTCCTTACGGGGTATGTTTGAACGATCTGCATCAGCCTTTGGATGATGCATGTTATACTTAGAAAGAAGCTTTCTCGTCTTAGAATCCATTCGTTCGATATCATTTAGAGATCAGTTCAAGATGTTGAAACTATATTGAACCATTGGCAAGGCTATTAATAGTCATTATTCTGTTCTGCAAGGCTATTAATAGTCATTCTTCTAATACTTCAGTTTGAGCGGCTTGGTGATAGTAGTCGTGGCTCCTGGGGGCACAGTCCTATGATTACCGAGAATTTCAGTTGAGTTCCACCACGGAATATGTGAGCGAGCGGCGCTATATTGAGTGTGATTTGCTACCTCTTCGTCACTGAGGCCTGTTGGAACAGTTGGTATGACGTTTGCTTGATAACTTAACTGTCAGGGTTTCAATTCTCGGTAGTGGATACGCACTGTTGATGAGACCCAAATATAGGACGAAACGGCCGTCCAGTGCTTTCTGCATTCTGTTGAGGTTTCTTTCAGACTCTATGAATTACTTAATTATATATATATATATATATATATATATATATGTGTGTAAGAGGCCCCCCCCACCAAATCTGTTTGCGGGCACGAAAACAACACCAAATTAGAAATTGAACATGACAGGGGCAAATTGTTGCCATTTTATATTTTTAATTATAGTAGGATCGGTGGGGCACTATCTGTGAGAAAAATAACACCATAACGCAGTTCGCCCTGCCAGAAATTTGGAAACGGCATGCTGTAGAACTTGGTATTCGCGCCGGAAGCTCGAATACGAACATTTCATTTTTTGTGTGCCAATCTGAGGACAGTGTAGAGGATCCAAAAATAGTTGTATGACTCTAATGGTGATTACGAGGCCATTTGGAGCGATCACCGGTGATAGCGACGTTATGCCACAGGACCTCAGACTCAACACAGAAGCCTACATCAAATGCCTTGAGGAAGTAATGTTGCCCTGGGTGAAGATGGTGGCTGCTGCAAAACCCTATGTCTGGCAACAGGACTCTGCACCGTGCCACACAAGCAGGAGAACCTAGTCATGTCTATCAGACAATTTTTGCGACCACATCACCGTTTACATCTGGCCACCTAACTCCCCAGACTGCAACCGCCTTGATTATTATGCGTTGGACGCATTTGAGCGAGAGACCAACAAAACTCCTCGTAACACCAAAGATGAGCTGCAGGCAAGGATTAATACAGTATTCATTAACTTAGACAAGGAGACTGCCCAGAAGAGACGCAGGAGATTCCGAAGTCGAATGTAGGCCGTGGTAGAAGCCAATTGAATAAATTTACTCTTTAGTATTTTTGGTAAATATACTTATTAAAATGAGATGTCAGTGTTATTTTCAATTTTGCTTAATTGAAACGACAATATATCCATCGCACTGTATAATGATTTCCCAACAAGATAGCATTTTCGAAATATTTTTGTGTAAATATATATTTTTGGTATATATATTGTTATGGGAACTTATCCATACTAATAATGGACTATTCCGGACATTATAAATACTGCTCCTCAAGAGGAGGGCAGAAAGGATTATTGTAAGAACATTATTGTAAGTCAACCATTGTGGAACATATCAAAATCCAATTTGAACAGCAACAAAAAAACGAACAGAAACATAAGGAAGAGACTGTTAGAGGATGCTAACGGTCTACTTCAGGAAGAAGTGATGGATACGATTTTCGATACATTTGATATAAAATGGCCGCAAACAATGCCAGAACCACGAAGATTGTCCAGAAAAAGGATGTTCACAGAACCTTTGGAAATAGATCCAAAGAAAAAAAATATTAAAAACCCCTGCTACGCAAAAGCTTCGGAAGGGGGTGTTATGGGAACTTACCCATAATAATAATGGACTATTCATGACATTATAAATACTGCGCCTCAAGAGGAGGGCAGAGAGGATTATTGTAAGAACATTGGAATAGTGATACTTGTCGAGACAACATAGTTCGCTCTAACCAAATCTGATAGTCATTACTAATACTTCTACTTCTTTGTATATATTTCTGTTTGTAATGTATCTGTGTTATACCATATCTGTGTTCGAGTTATTCTTCATTGGTTCTACCTTGAGCCATCACCGTGGTACAAGGAACTTGGACGATAACATATATATATATATATATATATATATATATATATTTAATGCCGACAAAATTTTTATTGCTGGTAATAGTTTGTTTTGTCGAAAATCTATTTCTGGTAATATTTTTTCTTTTCTAATATTCTGGTAATATTTTTTCTTTTTCAAAACTGTATTGCTGGTAATTTTTTTTCCAAAATCGTATTGCTGGTAATATTTTTTTTTCAAAAATATATTGCAGGTAATAGTTTTTTTCTTCAAAAAAAAAAAAAAAAATATATATATATATATATATATATATATATATATATATATATATATATATGTTAGAATGAGATGTCTGTGTTATTTCCATTTTTGCGTAATTTACACAACTTATCCATCGCACCATGGATATGGAGGCTACCTAGCAGAAATGAAATTCGAAAAGAATATCTTCCAAAATGTCTCATGACGCCATTGCAATTCGCCATAAAGATAAAAGCGTTGAACATTAAAGAAATGTAACCATGGTTACAGATTCACAAATCGCATGTAAAGTTACGTGGATGAACTTAAAATCTTTAGTTCCAAAAGCGAAAAGGTTGTTGAAACTCTCATTGCATTAAATGCGCGGATTCTTAGGTAGATTTACGTTAAGGATCATCCAGGATGCAATAATTTCTCAATTATCCGGGCACTGTGACGCAGGCGTTGAAAGAGAAGATTTCGGATAATTCCCAAGTCGAAGTAAATAATTACCAAAATTATCGAGAAAGAAAAGAAACGTCAACTTCTGAAAGAAATGTATCATCTATATCAATAAATAATATTTTCAAACGCTTTGTTCAAGATTTTATCCAGTTTAATTTTAAAAAACATCTGCGTCAGTTTTATATTTCCAAAGCTGGATTAAAATAGGTGCTTTTGTAAATATTATTTGAAAGCACAATCAATTTAAAAAAATCGCAAATATATATATATATATATATATATATATATATATATATATATATATATATATATATATATATATATATATATATAAAAGTGAACATAGAAGTCAACACTTAGAGGCGACAGTCTGTTTCATGCTAAATGCAATCATCGGGTCACGAGTGCTGTTATTTTTCTCGACTATTTATATATACGGGTAAGTGGTGCATTGTGGGTAGTCATTTTTGGCAGGTGTTTTAACGGAAGTCGTTTATTTGTCTATTTATTTATTTGTGTCAAATTATTTTACTTGTTTTTATTTAATTTTATTTTTGTTCTTTATCGTTTATATTTATTTTATTTTTATTTATTTATTTTTTATTAACGTAGTAAAAATGTGTTATATAGGTTATTGTGGGTGGTCTATTATGGCGGCTATTTTACTGAAAGTCGTTTATTTATTTATTTGGGTCAAATTATTTTGCTTGTTTTTATTTATTTTTGTTTTTATTTTTTATCTTATATATTATTCGTCGCCTGACGATTGCGTCTAGCATGAAACAACCTGTCGCCTCTGAGTGTTAAATTTAATGTTCATTATATATATATATATATATATATATATATATATATATATATATATATATGAAGATAGACCCTAAATCAAATTTTTACTCCGTACATATATATATATATATATATATATATATATATATATATATATATAAATGTGGACATGGAAGTCAGCACATAGAGGCGACAGTCTGTTTCATGCTAGTGCAATGCACTTTATATATATATATATATATATATATATATATATATATATATATATATATATATATACGTAGTAAAATATTTCATTTAGGGTCTATTTTTACTTCTTTTATGTGCCGTATCTCTTCAGTTCGTAGGCGATTGGCCTCCACATTTTCCTGTCGCTTGTGGCTCTGAATAAGTTATTTCTCCCAAGCCTTTTTCTACCATCCACTTACTCAAGTTCATGAAGGATGTTAAATGCTGTTTTCCTCTATCCTCTGAGTATAAGATTTTCCAAGCTCATTTTTCTCATTCCGTGTTCTAGAAAGTTCATTATTTAAAAATCAAGAGCTAAAACGAATTCCTTGTAAAATGACATCATGTAAAATACGAATATATGCACTATATACAACGCAGATAATGTAACATACCTTAGACAAAGCCAATATTTTAACTAAAAAATATAACAATCAACCCCAGAAAAAAATCTAAATATTTATTTCTCTTTCTTTTTATGTGCCATGTCCTTTCAGGACGTAGGCAAACACGGATCTCCAGCTCCCTCTATCCCTTGCAGCTCTCAACAAGTCCTTTCCCTCTGCTTCCTACCCCAGACCACGTTCTGTCATCCACTTGCGTAAGCCCGCTAGGTATGTCACGCGTTGTTTTCCCGTACTGGGTATGACGATAAACTACATCCGCGTCCTGGATACGACGATAAACTACGTCCAACAGCAAGGCCTCTGATCAGGAGGTTTTGAGGAGCGTGGAACCACCTCTTAATTGCTGGTGTTCCCAGATCTACCCTGACCCGGAGTGGTAGCACCTGTTAGGGTCCCATCTATGGGTAAATTGTTAACCCTGAAACTGGGGTAAAAAACAGTATGAAAGTGTAAAAATAGATTTTAATACCAGAAATACGTTGTAAAAATTATAAATTATCAATAAATTTTTGAAGAAAAAAACTATTACCTGCAATATATTTTTGAAAAAAAAATATTACCAGCAATACGTTTTTGGAAAAAAAATTACCAGCAATACAGTCTTGAAAAAAATATTACCAGCAATAGTTTTTTGAAAAAAATATTACCAGCAACACATTTTTGAAAAGAAAAAATATTACCAGAAATAGATTTTCGACAAAACAAACTATTACCAGCAATAAAAATTTTGTCGGCATTAAATAACCCATTGAGGTTGATATGCCTTAAAACA
>OZ038476.1:57994621-58029621 GCA_964036315.1 Acanthosepion esculentum | reverse complement strand
TATATCGTATTTCTGAAATACAGGATATTAATAGGGTCAAAATTCCCACGATAAAAAAGGAGAAGAAGGAAGTTGTGATGCCTTTTCGTCGTCCGTGAATTGACGAATCAGCAATTAGCAAGAAACTGAGATTTCCTGTTAAAAAAGAAGTTTCTTCCTCCAAAATTCCTCAGTCAGTAACACAACCAGCACGGCCCACTACGGAACAATGACCGTACTCGTCCAAACACCATTTCGAGTCCCATATAATATCCCGATAATATCACAATTCAGTGTTGTACGTGTACTTGTCCACCGACATTTATCATTATGCAGTATTTTCTCAAGAGAAATGAACACGAAATTCAAAACATAAAAAATTGGTACTTATTTTTGTGTTAAGACTATAGTATTCAAAAGAGAGGTTGTATTTTTTAGCTAAGTACGAAGTAACACAGCTCTACGCCCATTTTCTCGACCCCTCCTCCAGAATCCAGCGATAAATATCCATTCTTGTTAATGCCTATAACACATCATAGCCAGTGGAGGATCGATTGAATCACTTTGAATTCTAAGTTTTCTTTCTCTTAAACTGGCTGCCACCCAAGGCAAAAGAGCCTAGTCTGCCCTGTTGCGTAACCCATAACAAGGTGAAGATGGATTTATGCATTTTCCAATTGATTTAGTATAGGAATATAGGCGGGTGACCAAGTGGTTAGAGCCTCTGTTTTCCGACCATGAGACCCTGGGTCGAATTTCACCATGATCGATTTATCAGGATGGTGACTTCTTGATATTATCGGCCTGGGGAGGTGATCAAGAGCTGTCGATCGTTGTGCAATTCATCGTGCCGTGTGTTTGAGATTATTGATCTTGTTTAAACTGCTGATCACGCCAGATAATGCGCTCTCTCCCAGAAACTGTAACTAAGGTCCGCTCAGTTGCAGGTGGGCTCCCCGAGAAGGCAGGTGCAACAGAGATTGGCTAACCACCATACTCGGAAACGTGCTGCTAGCTATTATACCTTTATATTATAATACAATGAAAAATACTCGGTAAAAATTTGAAAACCTCCCGTCAATTCCACTTTACACGACTATAACCATTAAGCTATACGAAATTCCATAGATATCATACACAGAGACATATAGATATCTATATATTTTTAGTATGAAAATGGCAGTGCTGAGTCGTCCTGGCTATGACGATAAATTAACATCCAGCGGCAAGGTCGAGAGGTTCGAGGTTTTGAGGAGCGTGCAATCACCTCTTAATTGCTTTTGTTCCCAGGACCACCCTGACCTGGGGAGGTAGCACTTGTTAGCTATGAACAAACACTATGAAAGTATAAATATAAATTTTATAGTAAAAATACCAGCAATACATTTTATATAAAAAAAATTACCACTGATACATATTTATAGTAGAATTACCAACAATAAATTTTTAAAGCAGAATTACCAACATTAAAATTTATAGCAAAATGACCAACAATACATTTTATCTGTAGTTGAAGCTATAAAATTATGTTCAAAATATTTAGATTGCGGCATTAAATAACCCATAGAGGTGTCGATGGGCCGCTAAACAAAATCAAATAAACAGCAATGGTGAGAAAATAAAGGACCTGTCAGATTATCAGTAATAAAAGGCTGTAATGAAAACACAGAGACTATTGAGAAGTTGGGTCAAAAAATCGTAAAATGATTAAAATATATATCGTAAAATATATAACGTAAAATATATATCGTAAAATATATATCGTAAAATATATCGTAAAAATCGTAAAATAATCAGTAATAAAAGGCTGTAATGAAAACACTGAGACTGTTGAGAAGTTGGGTCATAAAATCGTAAAATGATTAAAATATATATCGTAAAATATATAACGTAAAATATATATCGTAAAATATATATCGTAAAATATATCGTAAAAATCGTAAAATAATCAGTAATAAAAGGTTGTAATGAAAACACTGAGACTGTTGAGAAGTTGGGTCATAAAATCGAAAAAAAAATAAAATATATATCGTAAAATATATAACGTAAAATATATATCGTAAAATATATATCGTAATATATATATCGTAAAAATCGTAAAATAATCAGTAATAAAAGGCTGTAATGAAAAGACATAGACTATTGAAAAGTTGGGTTATAAAATCGTAAAATGATTAAAATATATATCGTAAAATATATAACGTAAAATATATCTGGTAAAAATCATAAAATGAACAGTAATAAAAGGCTGTAATGAAAACACACAGACTATTGAAAAGTTGGGTCATAAAATCGTAAAATGATCCACGTTAGAAACAATGGAAGCCGAATTCAAGAATGATAAAAAAAGCATTCATTAAAAACGAAAACTGTATGGCAAAATACCAATGCCTACTTAAGAAAGGGCTATACTCAAGCGGCGTTAAGTTGAACGGATGTTCCAAATGGAAAAACTCAACACTCCATGACTAGCACTTACCTTCGCCCTAAAATCAAATTCATTGTTTCTGTCATTTCTGAGACGTAATCGCGTAGATGTTTTTTTTCTTTTTGATCTTTTTACATTTTAAGATTTTTCATAAAAATAAGCATGAGTAAAATAATGCAAAGAAAATGAAGGAAACTAATCCTTTTTCATGTGCCGTTTCTTTTTAGGACGTTAATCATCATGGCTCTCCACAATTTCACATACTTCGTTACTCTTAATTTGTCCTTTTACAATCTCTCCCACTCTTTGTTCTGCCATCCATTTACACAAGCTTAGGTAAATTAGTCACCGATTTCCTCTTCCTCTCTTACCTTTAATAAGTCCTGTGAATGTTAAATTCTCTCTTTATCTGACAATAATAACAAATGCATAGTTATGGATTCATACTTTTCCCAACAGTAATGGAAATGATGAAATAAGCTGCTTCCATACAGAAAGCATTCGGTATTCATTGACCTAATGTTTAGAGTTAGTGTCGGTTAAAAACTTTCTAAAATCTTATAAACAGATTTTCAAGAAATTAAACTTCTCAAATCAACTAACTGCTATAACTCTTTCTAGTAACGATGGGGGTTTCGTTCCAAACCTTTTGTCTAAGGTAGTGTGGTAAGTAAGATTTTCGAGTATTTAAAGACAATCCTTCGTCAGACACAAGTACAAAGAGCTTTACAAAATAACAAAACCCACATCGTTTGGACACTTCCAACAGCAGCAGCAACAAAAATGGATAGCACATGTAACTTAGAGGAAAGTTAATAATATAATCAAGATGTTGACTTTTCATACTAACTTAAAAAATCAGTACTGGAAAGAGCGATAACAATGGACTTGAGAAATTTTATTTCCTGAAAACTGAAGAAAAAAGTTAATAAATTTCAACCAACTGTGGGCTTACAGACATATCACGTTGAAACACCGGTCCTTGTACGATCCCTGAAGTTAAGCCGAGCCTGGTCAGTATCGAGATGGGTGAACGCTTGGGAATACCAGTTGCTGTAAGCTTGGATGTGTGGGTGGTGTAATGGATAATCGCTCGGAATTGTTAATCTAAGAACCGACTTCCAGTTCTCGTTGGGTTCGTTATATTCACTTACGCGCAAAATATTTTCCCCCAGTTATGGGTTAATTAATAAGACTTCTAGGACTAAAACTATTATTATCTCCAAAAAAGTAAAATTTCATGCAAAATATTTAGATTTCGGTATTAAATAACCCATAGAGATGTTGATATGCCGATAAATAACAAAAAAAAAAAACAAAAAAAACAACTAACCAACCATTTTTCCTTATTACGTGTCGCAAATATTTCCACTGTCTCTTTTTATTCTGAAGTATAAGTTTTCTCTTCGTTTCCATTTTCCTTAAAACTTCCTCATTGTGTGTACAGTAGCCTAAGAAAAGTTTTAGCCAAGAGAAATAAACTACATCCAATTTCACAATTTAATTATGTAATCCCTATTCAACATAAATAAACAGTATTTGGAACTAGTATGGAGTAGGTCCTCCATTTTCTAGTTTCAGTGCTTGTATTCGATTTTTCATGGATTTGATCAAGTTATCAACAGTCGTCTGATCCATATTTGCTACTCTAGAAATGCTTCTTTAAGGGTTGCCACTGACATGATTTTGGTTGCACGCTCTCAAAGTCTTTGGTCAAGGTGCTCCCAAATGTGCTTTATTGGATTCATGTCAGGACTTTGGTTTACCCATGGCAGTGACCTGCTTCCTTGCAATTCCTTCCAAGTCTTTGCTACTTTGCTCGTATGACATGGCGCTCCGTCTTCTTGTAAAAGCTAGACATTCTTGTCAATCCGATTGGTTTCAAATAGTGAGAGTAGTCCTTTCTCTAATATTTGACAGTATTTTGTATCATTTAACCGCTCGTCAACAAGAATCAGCTCATATTTCCCTCCAACCCAGACAGCGCCCCACACCATTACTCCAATCCCTCCATGTTTCACAGTCGCCTGAAGACATTCAGTGTTTCAAGTCTCATTCAAACATAAACCTATCTCGAATTCGAATATTTGCAGAATTTACTTTCAACTGATCAAATTACACACTGCCAAAATTCATAATTTTTGCTCTCGAATTCTCTCGCCCAGTCCATACGAAGGTTCCTGTTAACCTCTGAAATCAAGGGATTTTTTCTTGCAACTCTTCTTTGATAGCCTAGCTCTTTCAGAGTATTTCTCACCGCATATGGCGACATTCCCATGCTGCTGTCGACATCTTTGTCGCTCTGACGACGGTTTCTGATGTCTTCCCCATTCAGTGCCCTTTTCGTTCGATCAGACACGATGCTTGGTCTTCCTGAACGTTGTTCCACACGACAATGGCCTTCTTCATTAAATTTTTTGACAAGATTATTAACCGTTTGTGATTAACCTGGAAAAACCTACGAATTTTTCTATTTGACTTGCTACACTGATGCCATCCTATTATTTACCCTTGTTGAAATTCACTAATTTCCTTACTACCACGAACTTTCGTTGCAAGATATACGTCAACGATTGTTCATAGATTAGAGTAGCTTGATACTAACACGGTATTGTCGGAAAAAAAATGAAGAGATATTATTAAACAAGCCAAAATAGCTGTAATCAAGGGTGGCTAAAAACCTATCATGGCCCACTGTATGGAACGACTAATGTGTTCGGCATTATGTGTGTATGTCGTGTGTTTATGTGTGGGGGTTATAGTGCTGGTTTAAATTTGTCTGTGAAGTTGTTTTCTTCTCAGTATCCTACTGCAGAACTACATTTCGCTTACCACAAATCTCCTTTTCGTCCATGAAAAAATTGTCCAGTATTCACTGCAATATTGGTGGATTCATATTACATAGCAGTTCAGCACATTTTTCTAAACAATTTTTCCTGTTTCTTAATACTTTGTTTATCTAGTCGATTGGAGATATTGCTTGAGGATTTGGAAATTTGTGCTTATGGTCCTCCGTTTAAGATACGAGATTTCAAATGATATTAACAAAAACAATAGGGCATAAAATGTAGGACATATTCGCGGAACCTTCATATTATAATTCTTGACAGACAGAAACAATTATGATAATCATCTTCAGTGTCTGCGAGATTTAGTTCATCCGAGCTGTTTAGAATCAGAGATAATCCATACCTTTCCCAAGAGTATTTTTGCGAAAATCGAATGAAACGATCTCGACAGAAATTAGAACTCCGTTCGCACAGTCCCCAATCCAAGACTTTAAACATTACAAAACCTACACAGCTATCAAGATTTAGCTACAATCCAATAGTAATCCCGAATAATATATATATATATATATATATATATATATATATATATATATATATATATATATATATATATATATATAAGTGAACATAGAAGTCATCACTTAGAGGCGACAGTCTGTTTAATGCTAGATGCAATCGTCAGGCCACGAGTGCTGTTATTTTTCACGGCTATTTATATATACAGGTCAGTGGTGCATTGTGGGAAGTCTATTTTGGGGGTTATTTTACCGGAAGTCATTTATTTAGGTTAAATTGTTTTTATTTATTTTTAGTTTTAGTTTTAGTTTTTTAGTTTTATTTCTTATCTTATATATTTCTTTTTTTTAATTTTAATTTTCATCGGTGTTTTATTAACGTAGTAAAAATTGTTTATATCGCTTATTTAATAGTTTTGTTTTGGTTTGGGAAGATAATTAAAGCTATTTATTCAATTTTGGGATTGATTGTTGTAGTTTATTCTAACTATTATTTTGGCGAGAACAGTTTTTAATTTGTTTATTACTTCATGTATTTATTTATTTGGATTGATTATCTTTATTTGTTTTTTCTAACGGTTAGTTTATCGGGATCGATTTGCTAGTTTGTTTATTTATTTATTTGGATGAATTTAGATCAATTTATTTTACTTGTTATTATTTATTTGATATACTCTATATTTTCTCTTTTCGGTTTTCGATTTTTAAGTAACGTAGTAATTTTTTCTTTTATCGTTATATAACAGTTATAGCTATTTTTTCGTCCGATTTTTGGTTTGATTTATATAGTCTAACTAATATTTTGGTCATTGCATCTAGCATGAAACAGACTGTAGCTTCTAAGTGTTGACTTCTATGTTCACTTTTATATTTAAACACGCTCTATCTCTGATATTGAGCACTTTATCCCATAAATATAGCACATCTTAAGACTATATTTCTTTAAAAATAATTCAGTACTTAATTTTACACATGAACTAACTAAAGATAATAATATCCCTTTTTTGGATGTTTTAATAGATACTAGTAATGACACTTTTACCACTTCTGTATACAAAAAACCTACAAGTGATAACAATTGCACCCTCAACTATCTTAGTGAATGCCCCATTAAATATAAACGGTCAATAATTTCTAACCTAGTTACTAGAGCAAAACTTATCTCTTCTACCAATAAAATATTTCATAAACAATTGACTAACATCAAACAAACCCTTATTAATAACGGTTTTCTTAACTATCTAGTTGATAATGAATTTGATAGATACTTCTCAGACCTAACAAGAGATACACCAAGAAAATTATCCGCAATTAACCTCTTTTACAGAGGACAAATGCATAGACAATACAGCATGGATGAAAAGGCCCTTAAGTCTATAATACACCATAATGTGTTTCCTGTTGATTCCAACAAGGCCTTAAAACTTAATATATATTATAGTAAATTTAAAACGTCTAACCTGATAATGAGTAATAATCATTCTCCAGTTGTTGATAGAACCAATGTTGTGTATGAGTTTAAATGCCCCATGGAAGAATGTTCTTCTAATCCACATACATATACTGGATTTACAACCACCCGGCTCTCCAGACGATTGACACTGCATTTAAATAATACTAGCTCCATTAAACAACATATTAAGTCACATACTGTTTCCCTTACGCAATCTGATATACGTAAAATACTTGTAGAAAATACTAAAATTATAGATAAACATACAGACATTAGACGCCTTAAAATCTTAGAGGCATTACATATTAAAAGAAAAAGACCTCTTATTAATCGTATAGATTATAATATATCTGGTAATATATTGCAATGTTTATAATATATTTAAATTTTGTAGCGTATTCTTCGATCTTTTGGCTTGTGTATTGGAAATCTTTTTCACGCTGTCACATGATAAAAATCTACGCCATGCACGTGATATAACATCATCGCGTCTTTTGCATTTAAAAGGAATTTAACGTTTTTAGTTTGTAAAAAAGTAGCAACATGATTACGCTACAAGATAATTGGCAAATGTTTGTTTAAAAAAAAAAAAAAAAAAAAAAAAAAAAAAAAATTTTGACTAAAATATTGACCCTGAAGATGAACAATGATGTTCGAAAGCGCTAGGTCATCGTATGGACAATACATACATATATATATATATATATATATATATATATATATATATATATATATATATATATATATATAAAGGAGACGTCATAGTTGTTCCAACGAGAGAAAAGTCTATATTTTAAAGAGAAAAGTGTAAACGCCAATGTTTTTGGTTATAGTGTGGATTTTTAAAGTATATATTATACTTTATTTTCCATATTTTGTTACATGTGTTTCTTGCGACCTTCATAAGGCGGAGAGTGGTTATTTCCACATATTATTTAAAGGAATTAATTTTTCCTCATTATTTTCGATGTTTAATCATTGTATTTTGTGTGTAGTAGTCATCCAAATGTTCTTGGACTTGTGGAGAAAATATTCTTCTGCTTAAGGAGTAATGAAACAATTAGGATTGGTCAAAGACAGTGCAAAAGTACCATGCGAGAGAAATACCTCCATGAAAATAATCAAGAAATTGTCCAAATACAAGTAACTTGAGATCGAGATTAACAAGATATGGGGAATGAAAACTGAGACTGTACCAATAGTAATTGCAGCTCTGGGTCTCGTGAGAAAAGGAATGGACAATTTTACTAACAGTGTCCTAGGTAACATCAACATACAATTTGCCCAGTAAATCGCCCTACTAGGAACATCCCATATAGTAAGAAAAGTGCTATCAATTAAATGACAATTCTTCTATAGAGCCTCATGGCCATAGTTTGGGCCCAGCTCTACAGGATACAAAGTAGGAAAAATAACACACTAACAATAATAATAATCCAGAATAATGGCATTAAAAAGCATGAAGGACTGGTATATCTGGAACTTGCTAGAGATAAAAAATGTAGAGCTTGACATTTTTATTCCATATTGTAGTTTAGATTTGAACAATCCAAAACCTCTGCAAATCGCTTCAATTAAAACTCATAGGAACGCTCTAACGACAGAATTACTAAAAATATATAGAATACTCAGGAGAGTTCTGTTTTATTTCAAGGACTTGCAGTCAGTCAGTCTCCCGGGAGAAAACTACAATAATAATGCTTAAAAAAGCATGATAAAAAGCAAAGAAACAGACACTGACCAGGAAACATCAATATCTGAGGTTTTTTTTTTTCCTAATCATACATTTCTTGACTTGATTATTCATGTTAACTTTAGCTTCTTGTATGTTGATTGAGCAGACCACTGTTTTAACCTCGGAAAAGTTTTATTACTTTTGAAAATGTTTGGTTAGTACATTGATATTGATACTTGCAATTCTTCAAAACGACATCGAAACGCAAGTAGGACATATAAACAGCTCAACGAAACGATACGTTATTTTGAAAGGACTGTTAGCGAAAAAAAAAAGAAGATATATCTTCTTTAAATGATAAACGTAAGATTAAACTATGGCTCCCCACACCCCTGTTATTCTTTAAATTCAACGCGACCAGCTGGATGGAAATCTAAGATTTATTTAATATTATTCTTGCATTATGTTTTCATGCCCTTACGTTGCTTTTAGCTTGACACAGGGTGTTAACTGGAATGAGCTGCGAGGTAAACATTATCTTTTGCCAAAGGGACATGACCGGGACAATCTAAAAAGGACCTTGCGAACGGTCTTTGTTTTCTTTTGTACTCTGTGTGGCGACAAAAGTAAAGTTCTTGACACAGTTCTGCAGACAAATAAAAACTGGTGTAAAAAATTGAAAATATGAAACAAGATTTGTTTTTGAGATAATGAGATAAAGGAAAAAAAAAGAGAAATTCCCGAAGAAACACGTTTATCGTTTATAAGAAGGGTACGTTGTGTAATGAAAATTTAACAAAAAAATATGTATTTGGAAATAAGGATATCAGTATTTATATATGTATATGCGTATCTGTAAGGATTTTTCCATGGATAAGCCACACACATACATCTATCTATCTATATATATATATATATATATATATATATATATATATATATATATATATATATATATATATATATATATGTGTGTGTGTGTGTGTGTGTATATATATATATATATATATATATATATATATATATATATATATACAAGTATAGGATTGGTGTATACAGAATAAATTCCAATAACCAACAAATACTATTCTTAAAAGAGTGCTCAATATGAGTAGAGCAAATATAATTATTTATTCGAAAATTATAACATAACTATGTTATAAAATCACTAGAAAAATAGACATTTTCTTTTCAACACTTCTGGTGTCTTATCAAGTGATGGTTTTGAATATAGAATCCTTAACTTAATTATTTTCTCTAGGTTATCCGCGCAACTATAGCTTATTTAAAGGGTTCTATATTCAATACCATCATTTGATAAGACACCAGAAGTGTTGAAACAAAATGGCTATTTTTGTAGTGATTTTATGAAATATTTATGTTATAAATTTCGAATAATTATATATATATATATATATATATATATATATATATATATGTATGTATGTATATAAAGAGAGAGAGAGAGAGAGTTAAAGCGAGAGAGATCTACAAATATCTATGGTACTATTATATCAATAAACATATACTTATTATTATTATTATTTGATATCCTCTTCGACAATAAGATGTTTCGGACGGGTGATGAATGTCATATCTCTGCTCCTACCCCAGCTTAGATACAACAATTTTCTCAGCACATGAGCTGTTCTAAACATTGCTGTCATTTTCGCACTCCCAATTTTGTCACATATCCCTAAAAGCGTCCTGTGAAGAGGAAAGGTTTCTGGAAATAGTCTCGTGTGCAAAAATCGCAAAAGAAACAGGTGCCTTTTGCTTAGTATATTTCTCTGATTTTCCCTGCTAGGTCTTTGTTCAATATTATTATTAGTAGTAGTAGTTTTTTCATAAAGATAATTCCATCCCTTGGACTTGAGGGTGTGATGGGATTATTTGATGGGTGGCGCCCTTCCTAATATATGAGAACGATCTTCTAGACATCGTGCATGGAGACATTGTCAGGGAGTTTTTGGTCTATTTCCTCATCTCTTTCTTGACCAGACCGAGAGCACCTATTAACATTAGTATTGTCATATATATATATATATATATATATATATATATATATATATATATATATATATAAAGACATTTTTATGTTTAAGATTATTTTTATAGATACAAATATTTAAGTAAATGCTCTGTTTATAATAAACAGTATTAAATAACTTTACCGGCCTGAATGTCCGAGAAATTTTCATAGAAAATATTCGTCCTCCGACAGGATTCGAACCTGTATCCTATACGGAACCGTCGAGATTCTTATTCGCCCAGTCTGAAAATGGCAACGAGTCTGATAAGAGTATACCAGGTACATGTGCCTCAGCCAAATGTGTGCGATACAGTGACAGGTATCAATAAAAGTAGCATGCGTAAAGCGTTTCCTGGGGGGACCTGTTAGATATTTTTAAATTGAATAAATCAGTCTCCTGGTTGAGAGTGTTCCCAAGTATTTAGATTCGATTCCCAAGTCACTTTTTCTATCACATCATTCAAACTTTAAAAAAAAGCAACCCTTTCAACGTCCATTATCTTCGCTCCGGAACAGATTCTGGGTGGCAAGCCCACAGATTAAAGTCAGGCAACCGGTGTGCAAATCTGTCCTAGTGGACGGGAAATTTACTGTAGCCCATATTAATACAACGAGCGGCTTGCGGTCACATCACGTTGAAAGACCAGTTCTCCTACGATCATCAAAGTTAAGCAATGCCGAGCCCAGTTCGGACCTAGATGGGTAAAAACTTGGGAATACCAGAGGTTGTAAGCTTGGACATGCGAGCGATGTAATGGATAATAGTTGTTATCAGTTCAGATAATGGAATCAGGGTGGCGAGTTCAAGCGTAGGCTGAATTCGTTGTGTTCACTTTCGCATAAATACCCTTGAATCTACCTTTTCTCATAGCTATGGTTTAAATAGCAAGGCAGACTATGCTCTCTAGCCTTGGTTGGCAACCGGTCTAAAAGAAGAATACAGTTGAATTCAATAACGGTTAAGCGTGGTCCTGGCAACTCCACTTGCTGTAGCAAAACATAGCTTGGTAAAGCTGTGGCCTCATACTACACAGGTGAGTAACAAAAACAGCAACAACAACAACAGCAAGAAGAAGAAGAAGAAGAAGAAGAAGAAGAAGAAGAAGAAGAAGAAGAAGAAGAAGAAGAAGAAGAAGAAGTTGGTGTTGTCATTGTCACTGTCACATTTTAAATCACCTTGAACAAGGTTCGTCATTTTCAGCGACAAGGAGACCCCGTCCCTAAGAATGAGACACTGCAAACGTTAGTACAAGATGCGATCACGCTACTTGGAATGCAAATTAATAAATATTATTAATTTGTATGAGGACGATACGAGAGATAAAACGTTCTTAACAGTATGATAGTCTCCGTGGCACCAACCATTAAATTAAAAAAAAAAAGGGTTTGTCACTTTTCTTTTCGGCTCAGACGGTAGATTCGCCTGCAAAGAAGGACGCAGGGTCAAATCCTGAAGCAGGGATCATTTTATTTAATAAGTTTTTCTCGATTGTACAGGCCGGTAGACGAAATAAATACTGTTAAAAATAAACGGAGCATCTACTCAAATACGGGCAACCGCTAAAAAATAGACGCTCCGTTTATTTTTATATATATGATAGCGATATGTTTTTATTTTTATATATATGATTACGATATGTATTTTATATAACAAGAACAATATTGGAGAAAATGTATGAAAAATTGTAAAAAGTTTTCTTGTGACGCGTTTCGTCCTTTAGGATTTCACATATATATATATATATATATATATATATATATATATATATATATATAAAGAGAGAGGGAAGGAGAAATTACTACGAACTACAAAGGTCACGAAATGGTGGAGAGCCATGATCGCCTATCCTCTGAAGGTACACTCCACTTAGAAGATGTACTAACAAAAATAGACTTAATATTTGAAATAGATGCTTACTAATGACCCACAGAGGCTTCTATATTGGGTATAAATGCAATATAGTCGGGTTAGACCAGCGTGGATAGTTATTTAATCTGTATGTATAGCATAAGAATTATTTTTCAAATTATATCTGCTTGTTCGTCGCTTGAGATAAGTTTCCATTTCTCATACACTGACTGGCTCCCGCTATTGCCACCTGATGATGACACAGCCTTCTTTCAGAACAGTTAGTTCTTATTTGATGAGAATTATTCTGTTTTCAGTTACACAAGGGAAAAAATAGGCAGTCAGCTTTGTTGTACAATAAACAACAATGAACTAGTATTAAGATATCGCGAAAAGAATGACGAATTTGTTGACAAAGCTTTTCTCTGCATCTATTATTCCTTATTTTTTTTCTGTTTCATTCATTCTTTTTATGTCACTGTTAGTGTTGGCTCTGCAATCCCTATTCCTCCTCCTCCCCCGCTCACATCATAATCTTTATTATTATTATTATTATTATTATTATTATTATTATTAATCTTATATTTCTTTACTTTCCACTTCGTCTCTTTCATTTGTTCCACTTCCTTTCACTTCCACTTTATTCTTCGTTCTCATCCCCATTTTCTTATACCGATCTCCCCTCCCCTGTCAATATTTTTTCTCAATTTTCTTCTTCTTCTTCTTCTTCTTCTTCTTCTTCTTCTTCTTCTTCTTCTTCTTCTTCTTCTTCTCGTTTTTCTTTTCTCCTTTTCTTCTTCTTCTACATATTCTTTCTATCCTACTCACTTTTCTTCTGTTCTTTTTCTTCTCGGTTCTTCATTTTTTTTCTTTCTCGCGTTTCCTCGCTTTTCTTTTCTTTTTTTTTTCTCCTTCTTATATATGTTCTTTCTATTCCTCTCACCTTTCTTTTTTCTACTCGCTTCTTCTTCTTTCCATCGTGTCGTTTTTCTTTTCTTCTTTACCTCTTCCTTCTTCTTTTTCTTCTTCTTGTACATATTCTTTCTATCCTTCTCGCTTTTATTTTTTCTTCTCGCTTCTTCTTCTTCATCATCATTATCTTCTTCTTCTTCTTCTTCTTCTTCTTCTTCTTCTTCTTCTTTTCCTTCTTTCTATCGTCTTCTCGCTTTTCTTTTCTCATTTTCTTCTCGCTTCTTCTTCTTCTTCTACATATTCATTCTATCCTCCTTGCTTTTCTTTTATGTTTTCTTCTCGCTTCTTCTTCTTTCAATCTTCTTATCGCGTTTCTTCTTTTCTTCTCACTTCTTCTTCTTCTTCTTCTTCTTCTTCTTCTTCTTCTTTTAGTACTACTTGTTCTTTCTATGGTATTCTTCTTAATTTTTCTTCCTTTATTCTCGCTGCTGCTGCTGCTGCTGCTTCTTCTTCTTCTTCTTCTTCTTCTTCTTCTTCTTCTTCTTCTTCTTCTTCTTCTTCTTCTTCTTCTTCTTCTTCTTCTTTCTATCGTATTCTCGCTTTTCTTTCTCCCCACTTCCGTCAACCTTTTTTCTTCATTTGTTCTCCTTTTCCATCTCACCACACTCTCTCTTCTTCCACTACTTTCGCTGTTTCTTCTTCTTTTCTCTCTTCTTTTCGTCCCCATTCTCAATCCTTATTTTCTTCCTCTTATTTCTCGCCCCACCTATATTTCTTGTTTTATTGTCTTCTCTTTTCTCCTTCTCCACCTCCACTGCGAATTCTTATTTACTTATTCTCATCCTCTACCATCACTTTCGCTTCCCTTTCTTCTGAGCTTCCAACACATTCTTCTCTCATTTTGTTGTTGTTGTCGTTCTTATCTTTTTTTCAAGGACCTATAGGAACTAGTTGGGGCTTCATAGAGACTTTGAGGTATTATGGTAGCTGTGGTAAGAATGGTAAGTAAGAATGTGTTGTTTTGGTGCAAGGAATACTGTGGTATTTTTGGGTCAGTAATTGTGGCTAGCTAAGTTTAAGATAAGACAGATTGAAAACCAGCCTTCCCTCATCACTCCTTTTTGGCCATGTGCCATATTTTTGTATTTGCAAAATTGTAACGATATGGGATGCGCCCTGACAGGAGTCTCTTCTACAAAGCAGCGGTTGTTGGGATTGTCTGAATGGAATTTAATTCTTACTAATGGAACACGAAGGTAATGGGTATAATTCATTCTAGTTTACATGGTTTGGTGGGTCTTAACTGTGAAGATCAGAATTGGTGGTATTAAGGAATGGATCTCGTGAGAGCATTTGCCCTGGAAATGGCGGTAAAGATGCGAGATGCTTGCGACGTTGTTTCGTCTGTTGCTAATTGGTTGCCGAGTGGAAAATAATGTATCGCCAATAAAAATTTGCGTAGATGATTTTGGAAAGTGAGGATTTGATTTGATTTGTTTGTTTAACGACATATCAACACCTTATGGGTCATTTAATGCCAAAATTTAATTTTCTTGGGAGCTTTTCTTGTTAATCTGCTTTCACAATTGAATACATGTTAGTTGATACTCAGCTTTTGTGCAAATATATGTTTGTGTGAACATTATTACTAAAGGCAGTGATACGCGTGTTTTATGTTATAATTTTCTTGAAGATATTTTGGAATACAGTCTGATTTCTTTAAGAGTTCTTTCATGTTGATTGAGTATTGTTGTTAATTTTACTATAAATAGGTATTGTTGGTATTTTTTTTAATATAAAAATGTATTGCTGGTATTTTTACTATAAAAATGTGTTTTCATACTTTAATAATGTTCACTATTTGCTCATAGCTTGGACCCTAATAGGTGCTACCACACCGGATATGGGCGGAACAACACCAATTAAGAGGTGGTTGCACGCTCCTCAAAACCGCCACTCTTCCGGTCAGAGGTCTTGCTACCGGATGTAGTTTATCGTCATACTCATGATTGTGGAAATTGAGGACTGGGTATCTCCAGCCCAGATATAGCAGCAGTACACCATTTTCGGTTTGATCTGGTTCTTGTAAAAATAGAGCATAGTACGGGAAGTCAGGTATTTACTGGGGCGTTACAAGAAACCGATCGCTTTTTCAGCATTTTTAACGATGGATCGTATACCTGAGTTTCACTTGATATATAGATACTAAGTCCCAACAGGTGTTCAAAAGCAAGGAAGCCGCCATGAGAGAACAGCCGTTCATCGCAACAGGTGATAATCAGGATCTGCTCGGTGATGATAGAACATTGCTAGTTTGGTTAGAATGTTGTAGGCCAGTTTTTCTCCCATTAACCTGTAAGCGCTCAGTTAGAGGAAAGATAAGTTACCAGGCTCTGCTCATCTGGAGTTTTGGAGGTACAGCCATGCACTTTTGTATCATCTGCATAGATGTCCACTAAAGATCTGGGTATGTTCTTAAGAGATTTGGGCACCAAACAGCTAATTCGTTCATCACTTTAATTAACGAAGTCAATATTTTCACCAACGATTCAACGTCCAAGCCAATTTTGAACGTCATCATGGCATCACAAGAGGTTGAATCTGTTGATGTCGAAGTTAAAAGTTAAAACTGTCAGTGCTACTAAACCTCAGCAGGGACCGGCTCGGAACTTTATGTTAATAGTGTATCGATAACTTCCGTTACATTTTTAAAGAGCTCACGGTTAGCGAATTTCTTTTTCTGGTTAACGAATTGACGGTTAACGAAGTTAACTTCTTGATTGATGGTGCCCACCTGTGATGATTCTCAAAGCCAACTTAAAAATCAAATCGCCAACGAAAATGACAACTTTTTAAATCAACAGATTAACGGTTTGGTGCCAAGCTTTGATTTTTTAGCAGAACGTTAAGATAAAGCAAAAAGAGGGTGGGGCAGTGAAGGTAGCCCTGTGGAAAGTTTTCCCCTCATTTCACGGGTTTCAGAAGACTGATCATTAACAACGACCTTCATGGACCTAACAGTTAGGAAGGACTAGATAATTGAGAAAACACTTCCAGGGATGCCATATCTGTGTGGTTCGCGTAGCAAATACCTGTGCCATACCTTGTTAAAGGAATTCTATCTAAGCTGATCACTCTTCTGATTAATTTACTAGTGCCCCACTGATCCTGTTTGTAATGACAGTACATCAGCAGTGTACCTAGGGGAGCGAAATCAATACAGTTTCTCATTCAGAAGGTTGTTCCTGTCGATGTGATCAACAACCAAAATTACATTTAATGCACTTTACATTGGACCCACCAAGAAAAGATTAGTTAAAGATCAGTTAACAATTACTAATTAGGTCCGTGCCAATTTCATGGCGCTTAATAACTAAGTTATCCATTATCCCATGTTTCCACTTTTCTATCACTATTTTTTTGTATCGTCTCAGTTTCTTCCTTATCTCTTTCAAACTTCGTCGGAAACCTAGACCCTTCCATCTTAATATTATTAGATAGGTTGCTCAAACAGAAAATGTAAGAAAGGCCAAGGGTCGGACAGATACTACACTCTAATCAGAGGTAGAAAATCGGGTACTACATAAATAAATTGGTCCACTCGGAAAAATTAGGGAAATTTTGTTCGAAGGATACTTTTTGTGGATTAGCATTCGTGGTACTGTCCTTAATCCATGACATTAGTTAAAATCGAAGAATAGTGATTTTTCTATCATTTTAGAGCGAGAATCTTTCAAACGTGATGTTTGTAAGCAAACTGCCCAGATCCGACAAATCTGTAAAAAGTCAGCGATCGATTTGACACTGTATCGATATTATGAAAAAACTCCTTTCTAAACCGATTTTTTAAAAAATCAGTATTTTTTTATTCTGATAAGGATCGCGCCTAAGAAAGGTCTAAAGAATGCTAGTCTAGAAAAATTATTTCCTTAATGATTTTCCTTATTTTTTATGAGTGGTTCAAACTATTTAATTAGTACGGAAAATCGAAACGGAATTTTGGACAAGCAGGCAGAATAATAGTATAGATATTTGTTCGGATGTATATAAATGTTTTAATTTCTTTAATTCTATAGAAAATAACCTAATTCATAAATATATATATATATATATATATACTCGATGAATTACTTAATTATAATTACCTCAAATCCTTCTAATTTCTATCACTTGTATATCCTTGCTTGAACCGGCTTCTAATGCTCTAGATGGAGCGGCTTGGTGATAGTAGTCGTGATTCTTGGGGGCACAGTCCTATGGGTAAAAGAGAAACTCGAATGAGTTCCACCACGGAATATGTGATCGAGCGGGGCTATATCGTGTCTGATTCGGTTCCTCTTCGTCACCGAGGCCCGTTTGTACAGTTGTCATGACGTTTGCTTGATAATGTAATTGTCAGGGTTTCACTTCCCGGCAGTGGATGCACACTGCTGACGCGTCCCAAATATAGGACGAAATGGCCGTCCAGTGCTTTCTGCATTCTGTTGAGGTTTCTTCTAGACTCGATGAATTACTTAATTATAATTACCTCAAATCTTTCTAATTTCTATCACTTGTATATCCTTGATGGAACCGGCTTCTAATGCTCTGGATGGAGCGGCTTGGGGATAGTAGTCGTGGCTCGTCGGGGCGCAGTCTTATGGGTAAAAGAGAAACTCGGATGAGTTCCACCACAGAATATGTGATCGAGATGCGCTATATAAAGTCTGATTCGCCATATGTCCGTCACCGAAGCCTGTTGGAGCAGTTGGTATGACGTTTGCTTGATAACGTAACTGTCAGGGTTTCGATTCTCGGTACTGGATGCTCACTGCTGATGTATCCCTCGTCAAAATATTGTCGCTAGTCCAAAAGTACCCACACTTGCGTCAATTCTTGTCACCTTTTGGTAGCTTATAAATACCAAAAGTACATGATTTTCTAACAATTAGGGCTGCGTCAGGTAAACTTTTATCGTCTCAACTGTTGAATTACAATTTCTATCAACAATGCTGATAAGAATGTTAGCTATGGAATTATTTTACACTGCAAGATTTAAACAAGAAGAAAAAAAAAACGATTATATTGGGCAGGAAGAATGGTGGATTTTTTGTAATCAAATAGTTCTTTTGATTACAGAAATATCCACCAAATATATTTCGCACGAAAATGTTAGTGCATAACTATCAGGCGAGTTATTTTTTAATAAAAAACTGCTGTTTTTTTAAAAACTTTTTTAATAAAAATATTATTTTATTTTCATGTTATAAAAATGCGTGTTGATAATCATACTCATTTAAAACTGTTATTGTTGAATTGTTATATTTCTTTTTTTTATAAATATTGTTTAAAAAACGCCTGATAATTATGCACCAACCCAATATTTTGTCACCGCTAAAGTTCACCCATACAAGATTCGAAAGCCAGTCAATGTAAACAGTTACTGTTAAAATGGTTATAATGAATGAGGTGTGTGATATGGACGAAAGAGCGGGGTGACAGGAAGTGAGTACTATAAGGATAAGAAGAATAGATAACGATTAACCTTTGACGTGATTGTAAGATCAAGGGAAGCTTCCACGAGAGAATTTGTTCCACAAGGTAGCAGTTCTTGGGAAAAATCTGTTCGAGTGGAATTTTCAACTTACATTAAAAATTAGAGTGATTCGATTTAATATAAAGATTTTTATAAATTTCAACCAACGGTAGCATTGTCTGCTCGGTCAGTGAATGCTGAATTTTTCCTTATAAGGAAACGGCTCTTCTTACTATTCTTACCAAACTAATTAGTAAAAGACAGTCACAACTTTATATGGAGCGAGTAGAGATGATTTTATATACAGGGTGCCCCCCTCCAAGAAAAAGTGACATATTTTAAAATGTGAATATCTGATTAACTCATGTCCCAGGCAAATGAAATTTAATACACTTCATGTTAAACACTAATAGATTTATTTACCATAATTCGATGAAGATATTTTATAACCGATTTCACAAAGCTTCACAAATTTTCAATATGCGCACCACCTGTGTCAGGACACATATCAAGTCGGTAGTCCAGCTCCTACCAAACACGCTGTAGCATGTCGTGCGTAACATTCTCTGCTTAAGTCCATCTAGGCTTGTAGGAAGAGGTTGGGGATATAGACCTGTCCTTTCACATAGCTCCATAGGAAAAAAACACAAGATCAGGTGTTAATTTTGTTAAAATTTGATATCATTTGAGCGAGAATTGGCTATGTTATTAGGGCTACAAAACAATATCAATTTTGGATGACACCCTGTATACACGTCTGTACTGAGTTTAAGGAATACGATGTTCATTCGCAGGTTATGTGTATTGTGTAGTCGTTTGAACAAGCAAGCAAACTCAAGACATACTGGCAAGCAGAACTAGCTAACGAACAGTTAAAACAGTTTATGACGCAAAAAGTAACGACAATATAAACTAGAGTTACATTGTAGCCATTGTATTCAGTGGTTGAATTCAAACGCAGTGAGAGTCTTGGCATGTTATGGTTCGCATACGAAAGTCTTGTTTGTAGAAACAAACAATCCTGGTATACAATGTGTCTTCAGACGTTTGGGTCATTTTGTGTCATTTTAAGCATCGACTCTTTCTTTCTCCTATTAATACGGCAAACGCATGCACCAATAATAATAATAATAATAATAATAATAATAATAATAATAATAATAATAATAATAATAACATAACTAGCTTTCATGTGTACTGACTGGAAGGACGTATACTAAAATAGGAATTAGTATTTGAAAATAATGTATATGTAATAAGAAGAATTATAAAACCTGCAAAAAGTTATGTAATATGAATAAGTAAAAGTATTTCCCATAATCATTGTAGCCTAACCCAAAATAAGAATACAAACAAGCATTATTAACATCGAGAGTACACAGTAGAGTTAAAACATTAATATTAATATTAAAATAGAATTCATTGGTCTGTTTTTTTACGGGTTATCAACCATTTGTGGGTTATTATTGCGAGTGAGTATGCCATTAATTTTTCTTTTTTAAAGAATAACAATGATTCTTCCAGATACAAGTCCCACTACTTAACCCATGGCTGGTGGGGATGGTATGGATTCATACCGGTCCCAAACGTATTTGGGCATAAGAGAAGATAACAGACCCGACTGCAATTCGAACTCGGCTCTACCGATTTCTCATTCTGAGCTGTTATCCATTGCACCACCCGTATACCTTATGAAATGACTGGCAATCGCCAGGCAAGAAAAAAAGCTGATGTGAGATCATTCACTGCTGTCAATATGCAACACACCTACTCTACATGGATGATCTCAAACCCTTTGCGAAAGACGACAATGAAGGGTCCCCTCAATACTGTAAAACATTTCAGTGACGTATAGGTATGAGTTTCGGATTAGATAAATGTGCAACAGTAACATTCAAGAAAGGGAGAATTACAGAAACACGCTCAAAAGATTTAGATTTTGTTACAATGATAGGGAACTAGAACAAGAAGAAGCCTATATGTACCGAGGAATGAGCGAAGGAGATGGAATACAGCATACCCAAATGAAGAAGAACGTAAGAAAAGAATACTGCAGGCGTGTGTGTCTGGTATTGAATACAGAGCTGAATTAAAAAAATAATGATATCAGCCATAATCACATTGGCTGTTCTCATTATTTATTCGTACAAAAATGTACAAATTGTGGCACAAGGCCGAAAAAAGGGAGGGGTAAAGGCTGGTCTTAACTAACTATCCTATACCTAGCTAATCAGATTCGCGACCCATTCATACATTACAATTGACACATTCACCACAAGAATTCGTCCGTCACCATTCAATCTTCCATACACCATAATACCACATCCTCACCAGGGAGGACCAACAAAAACGTGCCCCACACCATAAAAATTTGATGATAATAAAATACATAAAATTCTAATCATGAAAAGATGAAAGGGGAGTGAGATGAACCCCATAACAAACTAAAATTCAACAAATTTTTAAACTAAACATAATTTATGTTAGTAGGGCCCGTCCAACCCTCAAAATAGAGAGGCCGCTGTATTCTGCCCAGAGGAGAAAATCAAGAAGCACTCTCGCCAAGGGAGTGGGAAAGAGATAAAATAACTCGGACATGGGGAAGTAAAAGGCTGATCCAGTTGAGATGAAAAGGAGGTCAAAACAAACTAGGGAGGTTGGGAATCTCGACTTGGATCATTGGCTGTTCTCATGATGTAATACAGTTTCAACATCCTTAACTGAACCATAGTTGACTTTAAGCGAATGGATGTCAAAACGAGAAAGCTTCTCACTTGCCACCGCTAAGGCTGATGTTTATTGTCTGTATGTGCCCAGATCCGAAGAAGGGAGACTATTAATTCAACTAAAACCGTCTTACAAAACCAGAAAAAATCGGCTTTCAAAGATACCTGAGAAACTACAGAAGACTGTATCATGATCTGTGTCAAAAAACATGAAAGAAATAACAAACTTTATTCAGTCACAAAAAGGAAGCCAACAAGTTCAAAATAGAGTTTCAAATGGATGAAGAAATGCTAGTAAAACATAATACACCTACTGCACCTGCAAAAACTTTAAAAATGAAGCAAACTCAATTGCAATCGACCACGTACAGAAATAATAATAATAATAATAATAATAATAATAATAATAATAATAATAATAATAATAATAGCCATTCAGATAAGAAACATTGCTAAATAAACAATTATTGATATCACAACTATGTCAGGTACGAGACAAATTTGAACCTGAAAGTTGTGTCGATAATTCTTGGCGCACTGAGAATCGTTCCAAATTTAAACTAGAAATGAAACAACTTATAGAAACTCGTAAGAAGTATAAAAAAATTTTTGTTCGGAAATAATTGTAGTATATCAACATTAATTAAACTTTCGGCAAGCCACGACATTTGTCAGAATCGAAAAATATTGATTTTTTTAATAATTTTAGAAGGGACCCTGTTCATTATATCGATACAATATAAAATAGATCGCAGAGATTTCACAGATTTATTGTACTTCGCTGCATTGTGTACGAAAACACTTTATTTTAGAAAAATATTTATTTTAAATAAAGAACAAATGGATATATACATTTTTAATTAAAGAACTAAAATTTGCAGAAATCAGTAAAAGTGTATATCCATTTGTTCTTCATTTAAGATAAATAATTATTATCCCCAATGTTTGCGTATGTACTTCTGAAAGAAAAATCCGCACAAAATTGGTTTTAAAAAGAGTTTTAAAAATTCAGTAGATTAAAAAAAATTGAAACAAATATGCATATATCAATAACGTCATGAGACATCATCAAATGTCATGAAACAAATAACGCCATGAAACATCATGAAACGTCATAAAACATCATGAAACAAACAACATCATGAAACATAATGAAACGTCATGAAAGAAATAACGTCATGAAATATCATGAATCGTCATGAAACGTCATGAAACAAATATAAAGACAAGAATTATTTTTATTATAATTATCAAATGTGTAGAGACAGAAATGACGTCATTATAAATAAATTTGTTAACCATGTTAATTTTTATCTTCTGGCATTGAAAAAAAAAGTTTGAAAAAAGTAACTATAAACAATGTTTTTATTTTTATTTTATTTTATTTATTTATTTTTGCTATCCTCTGTCAGCCACAATGATGGAGAAAGCATTACCTCGAACCGTCGCCAGTGAGACACGCTGCAAGAGCCACTCCGTTTCGCGAGGCTCATCCCTTAATCGAGACGCAATCGCGCCAATCCTTCGAAGGAACGCCATCGAACGAGGGATAATAACCACAGAAGTCTCCACTGCCACAGGAGTAAAAAAAATCTATCAGCAAGAGAAGAATATCAATAACCTAAGCACAGCTTTAAATTTGACTTTAGGCCTACCAGTTTGCAAACCAAGGATTCGGAATAAAATTTTGGGTTTTAGAATGAACACGTAAGACACTATATTATCCATACTATCCCCGGCTATCATCTGTTGATGCAATAATATGTTACAAGAAAAATGAAAAAGGGAAAGTGTATATTCTATCTTAGCCAATCTTATACCTGATCTACCCTCAGTTCGCATAAAACAATATGGTCTAGAATAACTATGAGTATAAGCTGTTTTTGTCGTTGTCGCTGTTTTATTAAAGTTCACCATATACAAAACCCAAGAGCCACTCGAGTTTTGTTTAACATCCACAGAGTCCATCTATCGTGTATACTGCAACTATGTTGAGCGGACATTAGTTACAGTATCTGTGAGAGTGCGCATTAACTGGCGTGAACAAGGCCAGTATGCTCAAACCCTCGGTCACGATGACTTGCGAATTCGTGCGCGCACAACCGTCGACGACTCCCAAACAGTTCTACAAAATTTCACTCGCGGGGCTTGGATCAAACCTTGGTATGGTTTTCAGACACTTTCCAACTTTGCCGCGCGTTGGGATTGCTTTCCTCAGGTCGATAACGTCAAGAAGTCGCCTTCACTGACAAATCGACCATGGTGAGATTCGAACCTGGATCTCATGGTCAGAGAGCGAACATGAGAGTGCGCATGTAAATAATGTAAGTAATGATAACTCATATTGCAGGAAATTTAGACGGAAAAAAAAATTATCACTTATTTGTATATATTTCGCAGGAAAATTACTTCTGCCATTTAGATGGAAATAAAAGGATTTAGATATACACCAAAAAAAGGGGAAAGAAAGACAGAAACAAACAAACCTGTTTTCTCCTTTCACTCGCAAAAAGATTTCACGGATCTTTGAGATCAGTAAATTAATAGCGGGAGAAGTAGAAATCAAGACTCAGCTTTTCATTGAGTGCGGATCAATGTTATCTAAACGAGTAACACTTGACTCTGAGTGGACACGTGCCAGAATCAATGCTGACAGATGATGTATGGGGGTGGGTGACGGGCTACGAGATAATAAACACCCAGTGTTGATTCTCTCTGAAGTGTATTTATTTGTTGCAATAAAGAAATGATGGCCACTTGAACAGAGATAAGTCCATGCGATACTAGTAAGAGACTAATTACTGATAATTCTCTTTCTACATTCTTTCTTTCTTTCCTTCTTTCTTTCTTTCTTTCTTTCTATCTATCTATCTATCTATCTATCTATCTATCTATCTATCTATCTATCTATCTATCTAGAACAATCTGTTCTTTGTTTATAATCTATCTATACATCTCAGCCTATTCACATCTATCTATCTATCTATCTATCTATCTATCTATCTATCTATCTATCACACTGTTCTTTGTTTATTATATATCCCAATTTGTTCTTCGTTTATCTATCTCAGACCATTCACATCTATCTATCACAATCTTTGTCTGTTTATAATCTATCTATCTATCTATCTATCTATCTATCTATCTATCTATCTATTACAGTCTGTTTATTATTTATCACAATCTGTTCTTTGTTTATCTCTCTCTCCATCTATCTATCTATCTATCTATCTATCTATCTATCTATCTATCTATCTATCTATCTGTGTGTGTGTGTGTCTGTGTGTTATTGAATGCGATGGACGAAGACAATTTTTATGAGTATTTTATTAAGATATTTCTAAAGTTCTTACGCTTTATTTTTATTTTAACCATTCGAAGACATTGAAAATGAGGAAGTGATTGGCCGAAAGCGTTTGGGACAAGGATCAATACGGATTTTGCTTTTTCACTCTTTTATTCACCATAAAAAGGAACATTTTAAGAACAATAAACAAATAAATTTAAAAATAAAAAGCTTTCATTGTCCGTAACATCCAATGAAATATGTATAAAAGAAACAATTTAACCAAAATTTTGAAGGTTCTAAAATGGATAAATAAATATAATTTAATAATAAAAAAAAATCATTTGGTCTTTTCTCTTAATAATACCATAAAGACTTTGACGATAAAACTTTGTATTAAATTTGAGGCATTTTTTAATCATGTATGCTCATTCTTAGCGAATATTTGGAAGTACTTATATATATATATATATATATGTGTGTGTGTGTGTGTGTGTGTGTGTGTGTGTGTGTGTGTGTGTGTGTGTGTGTATGTGCGTGTGTGTGTGTATTTCAATTTCTTGAAACTTCGGATAAACTCGTTCGTCTCTCCTGGAATTCGGAACGCGATGAATTATACTAACGTAAAATACCTGAATGTATATCTTCTTTTTCTCTATATTTGATTCTATCTATCTAAAATAAAACGGGAAATGTGTTCGATTGATAAACGTTTTTATTTGTCCTTTTTCTTAAAGGGGTTCCGATCCATAATCGATCTATATCTTATCTCAAATCTTCCTGTCTCTCTCTCTTTCACACAAACACGCACGCACGCACGCACGCACGCACGCACACACACACACACACACACACACACACACACACACACACACACACACACACACACACACACACACACGAAGATATATAAATATATCTGTAAAGAAAATATAAACGAAATGACAAAATGAAAACCTTTTATGCCGACGTGTTTGTTTCCTTTAGGAGCTACCTAAGAGAACGAAACGCATCTGCATAAAATGTTTTCCTCACTTATTTTAATATATATATATATATATATATCCTAACAAGTTCTGTTTGTTTAATTTTCAAATGAGATGAATGTCCAATTCAAAAGTATGGATAGATGGCATTTTCAGAGCGCTGAAATTCAAGTTAGTCAAAACTGTTATATGTAAAAGGTTACATGGATCTAGATTTGTATCCATCGATAATTCTCACCATAGAAGGTGCTAAATATATTCACTACATGAGATTGAAACTTGTGTGTATAATATATTTAATATGCGTACAAAATAATATTAATAATAAGAGACAGACTAAATAAAGCTAATGGCCTACACACAGACAGAACAATCAAATCTAATCTCCCAGACATCGTTATTAGAAACAAAAAAATTACCTCCATATTGATATGGCAGTCCCTGCAGACTGCAATGTATCTTTGAAGACCTTCAAAAAGCTATCAAAATACAAGGAACTTGAAATCGAAATCACAATAATGTTGTAGTTGGATTGATTGGAAAATATTACAATTGACTCGTTGAAGAGATTCCTAGTAGCCCAAAATTGTTCACACGAGTACAGCCCACACTTTACAAAAGGCTTCATCTATGTAAAATATGTGTGTGAAAAATTTCATGATGCCATTTCTGAACTTAGGTTTCTGGTTGGGACCGGGAAAGAATTGAATACACACCACAAATCAAAGGAAATAA
Organism: Acanthosepion esculentum; assembly: GCA_964036315.1. Classification (NCBI taxonomy): domain Eukaryota; kingdom Metazoa; phylum Mollusca; class Cephalopoda; order Sepiida; family Sepiidae; genus Acanthosepion; species Acanthosepion esculentum. The sequence continues at coordinate 58,002,738 of OZ038476.1, read as the reverse complement.
TAATAATAATAATAATAATAATAATAATAATAATAATAATAATAATAATAAAGGAAAGCTTAAGGGTTAATTACTCTGCTCGTGTCAAACAAGCATCAGTGGCTACGTAATCCTGGATTAAAAGCTGAAACCAATTTTTTTATACTTGCTGCACAGAACCAATGCTTGCTAACGAGTCCAATGGTTGCTAACGAGACCAATGCTTGCTAACGTGTCCAATGCTTACTAACGAGACCAATGCTTGCTAATGAGTCCCATGCTTGCTAACGAGACCAATGCTTGCTAATGAGACCAATGCTTGCTAACGAGTCCAATGCTTGCTAACGAGACCAATGCTTGCTAACGAGTCCAATGCTTGCTAACGTGTCCAATGCTTGCTAACAAATCCAATGCTTACTAACGAGACCAATGCTTGTTAACGAGTCCAATACTTGCTAACGAGACCAATGCTTGCTAACGTGTCCAATGCTTGCTAACGAGACCAATGCTTGCTAACGAGACCAATGCTTGCTAACATAGTGAAAAATTGTTTTGGCCCCAAATGCAGATTCTATGATGAATATGCAGAAAGAATTAACCATTTTGTATCAGGTTGCACGGTATTAGCATCCATCGAATATAAACCTCGTCATGACAGGGTGGGTCAATATTTGCACTCGATAATTAACATTTATCTGAAGGAAACTGCAAGAAATTGGTACGAACACTGAGCTCGGTTACAAACATATGACCTGTAATAATTTTATAATTAAAAAAAAAAGCATGTGTCACGTGAAGTCATCAATAATTCCAGTTGTGGTCGGAGCTGTGGGTTTGATTGGAAAGGTTTCTGACAAAATAATTGAAGAAACCCTGGCTGCCAGAAATACCAAATATTGTCCTCACGAGCCCAACTAACACCCTAAAAAGGGCTCAATCTATGCAAAATGTGTACGTGTTTATAGGGATTTTTTTAACGCTAATGTGCAATGAACACTATCATGTTGCCATTTCTGATCGTAGGTATTTGGTTGGGAAATCGTTATACAGAGTGCGATGGATAAATTGCCGTCTAAATTACGCAAAAATGAAAATAACACTGACATCTCATTTTAACAGATATATTTACCAAAAATACTAAAGAGTAAATTTATTCAGTAAAATCGTCATTAGCTTCAACCACGGCCTCCAGACGACTTCGGAATCTCTTGCAACTCTGGATGGTCTCCTTGTTCAAGTTGGTGAATGCTGCCATAATCCCTGCCTTCAGTTCATTTTTGGTGTTACAAAGAGTTTTGTTGGTCTCGCGCTCACTTGCACCCCACACATAATAATCAAGGGGGAGTTTCAGTCTGGGGAGTTAGGTGGCAGGTGATGTAGTCGCAGAAATTGTCTGACTGACATCACTGGGTTCTCCTCCTTGTGTGGCGTGATGCAGACTATATATAAGGTCTTCCAGCAGCCACCACCTTGTCCCCGGGCAGCACTACCTCCTCAAGGCTTCCAAGTTGAGTCTGAGGCCCTCACCAACAAATTCCGGAGTTATTTTCTTATCAGAGCGATCGAAGTGAGTTTTCCGAGCTACCGTACCTTCGTAATCACCATTAGACTCATCCAACTCTTTCCGAACCCTAAGTACTGTCCTCAGATTGACACCCAAACACTTTGAAATGTTCGTATTGGAACTTTCGGAAGAAAATAATAATAATAATAATAATAATAATAATAATAATAATAATAATAATAATAATAATACAATAAAAAATATAAACGGGGTAATATTTGGGAAACTACTCATTAAGCTGAAGCGCGCCTTTACCAGTTCAGCAACAGAACTAACTAATGTTTATAATAAGAAGCAATAACCACGGATAAAAAAATGATTTAAAAAAATGACTTTTGTTTACGTTTCAAGTACGAAACTGAAGTTAGCAGATTCGTGGATAAATTCTTAGATGTCCCAACAAGAAAACGGTCTTTTGTTAAAAGGCAGCACGCATACGCACATACACATACGCACACACACGCGCACATGCACACACACACATACATATATATATATATATATATATATATATATATATATATATATATATATATAATTGTTTGAGTGTGTGTATGTGCGGGCGCACCTGTTAACGAAAGACCGTTTTTACAAATACATGAACACATTTTGGCTAAGTATGGAATCAGAATACTGCCTTGAAAATCAACATTCAAAACAGTGGCTAATATTTGGTCTCGAACCTTAATTACACATATGGAGGACATTTTTTTATCTAGCGCAATCACCAATGAATTGAAAGAAAGAAAGAAAGAAAGAAAGAAAAAAGAAAGAAAGAATGGATGAAGGAGGGAAAGAATGAAGGAAAGAACGAAATCAAATAGAAGGAAAGAAAGAAATAAGGCAGGAAGGGCGGAAATTAAGAAAGAAAGAAAGAAAGAAAGAAAGAAGGAAAGAAAGAAAAAACCCTATATTTTTTTGGTAAATGATATAATCCTCTTCTTAACATGACATTATTTGTTCGTCACTCACAGAAAAGGAATCGGCCATGAAGGATGTTACTTACACTCTTAAACGGACCGCCGTGTAACAATAGACTTTAATGTCATTGTGTTCTTGTCTATACACGTTGTGTTCGTGTGTTCGATACCATTTGTGTCGATTTTGCAGACAGCTGATTTGCATTCTTTTCTACTTCTAAATATAACACAATACTGTTGCAAATGCGCATCTCTTTCTCCACGTGTCTTTGTTTACGCATCGACCGCTCAACGCTCTCCTGTTCTAAATCTGTCCAACGTATAGGAGTGTTTGCTCGCTGATATTGAGGCGTTTTTTTTTAATTTGCGGTGACCATCAGCACCACACCCACGATGAATGACCTGCAGTCTGACCTGTCGTTACTAACAGAAATTTTTAATTTTCACCGCGTAAGCTTCGACTTATTATTCACTATTTAATTAAGTGCATTGACAAAGAAGATTATGCTATGGAGATTTGTTTTTGCAAAATAAATGCTTCTCTCATTATTAAGCTGCCTGTCTTATTGGTATACACGCGAACATATATATATATATATATATATATATATATATATATATATATGTGCGTACCTAACCGTGGAGCACGGATTTGTATGACGGTCTGACAAACATTAACTGTAAACTCAGCTTCGTAAAACACACGCACGCACGCACGCACGCACACACACACACACACACGCATATATATATATATATATATATATATATATATATATATATATATATATATATATGTATATATAAATAAAAAGAAAGAACAGTAAGATATAAAATCCGGTGTTCTTATAGATATTTTTACACAATAGTGCTCAATGTAAATTTACAGAGCATTAATATTATAAATTAATTGATTTAAAATATGTTTTTTTTCGCTGCACAGTGATAACCATGTTTCAAAAATGGAAGCTAAACCCTTTGAATTTAATTTTGTTATTAAATTAAAGACATTAGTTCCATTTCCTCGTCAAAATTCGCTTGACGGGGAAATGGAACTAATGTCTTTAATTTAATAACAAAATTAAATTCAAGGGGTTTAGCTTCCATTTTTGAAACATGGTTATCACTGTGCAGCGAAAAAAACAAATTTTAAATCAATTAATTTATAATATATATATATATGTATATATATATATATATATATATATATATAGATAGATAGATAGATAGATAGATAGATAGATAGATAGATAGATAGATAGATTAAAATGCTAATCCGTATAGAATGTATGACTAGTGCATTAGCTAAGTTGTTTTTTGCGAGGTCTCTTTTGTGCTCATAAATGCGTTTTTTTTAAAATTTCTACTTGTTTCTCCAATATATTGGGAGGAACAGTTTTGGCAATTTATTTTATAAATGCCTGCTTCAGAAATATTATTGCTATTAATGTTTGAAGTCATACAGAGAAATAAATTCAACCACAATTTTGATTTTAAAAATGCTACACTCATAAAAAAAGAAAATAACTCACTCAGAAAGAAAATTCTAGAGAGTGCCACCATTGAATATTATCCAAATATTAATCTACACCCAGGTTTTCCCCAGTTCACCTTTCTTAACAGAATTACTGCTTTCCCAAACAAACGTACACAACAATATCGTAAAATCAAAAAAATAGTTGAATCCGTCAACACACCAATAATAACAATATCTCCACAAGTGACAGTAATTGACGTAATTTTCAGTTAACAGTATGAAAATAGCGTCCTCTAAATTCTTTCAGTTGCTAAGGACATTTTGTTTTTGTTATTATTAGCTAATTTGTTTAAATAAATAATAAGAAATCATTTATTGAACAAAATAACTAATAATAACAAAACAAAAGACATTGAAACAAAGCAAGTTCAGTCGACCATTGAAGATAATTCCAGAACAACGTAACTATAAAGAATTTTTTCTATCCTCTGCCAGCCACAATGATGGAGAAAGATTTACCTCGAACCATCGCCAGTGAACACGCTGCAAGAGCCACTCCGTTTCGCGAGGCTCGTTCCTTAATCGAGACGCAATCGCGCCAATCCCCCGAAGGAACGCCATCGAACAAGGGCCAAAAACCCCTGAAGTCTCCACTGCTACAGGAGTTAAAAAAATCTATCAGCAAGAGAAGAATATTTAACTATTTTTTCATCTCTGCGTCTAGGGCGACGGACCCCGGCTCAACCGCGGACCTGATCAAATTACCGGCCGAAAATGTATCCGCACAGATTGCATCCCAAATCAACGACTTACCCATTTTAAAAGGGAAAATGATAATGCCATCCAGCCGCTTTCCATCACCACGGTCGAGGCCTACGGGTACGATTTGGGAAAGGAAACCAGCTGCATCCAAACCTCTTTTGATCATGTCGTTAATTGCTGCATGCCGTGGGAAGCGGTCGGCACTACGACGACAGGAGAGAGGATGCAAACCAAACTCATCGATGGAGGCTCCACATCTGTATCTGTGACGCTCACATAATTTGAGTCCAAGACGGATCGCGACTCCGATCCGAGTGCACTCATCATAGTTCCACGTGCCATGTTTAATGGATGTCAGTTATCAGCTATCTCCTGTTAATTTCCCTCTGAAAGTTCTCCACTGCCTTAAACGGGTATTGAACTCACACTCTTTGGGTCCTGTCACTGGATCTAACCAACGGCTTTATTCACTGTGCCATGTGTCCTTGAGGATATTCCAACCATCTGAAGAAGGCCGGAGCGTACAACGCCCGAAACGTTGTGACAAACATGGCGACAAAGATGAGGACAATAGTCCGAATAATGTAAACAATGTACCTAATGAGCCGGTTACTACCTACTTAGGTTTAACCTCATGGGATCATCAGGGTGAACTGGCCAGTTCACCCTGATGATATGGTAAAACCCAGGTAGGGAGTATCTGGCTCATTAGGATTTATTTATTTTACCTTTGCTCTAAGCGTATTGAGCACTCTTTGTTTTAACTTCTTTCTCGTTGGGTTCTTTTTTTTCTTTGTACCAGAAAATTTAAGGCACTGGACAATTTCTTTCGTCCTGTCCGTTGGTTTCTGGTTTTTCTTTTGTTTTTTTTTTTTCTTCAAATTTTTTTTCCTCGGATGCCAATTTGTTTGAAAATTGTGCTATCCGGTTTTTTTTTCACCCACCGAGTTTAAATAGATCTACATGTATTTGTATTCACACTCGCATATATACCGTATTTAAATCAATATATCTAGTTAAGCGAATGATAGAATTCGCACCACAACAAAATACAAATTTAAATAATTATAGGTTTCCATTTAAAGACGGTTAGAAATTGTCATGCTCAGTATTTACATAGTGAAGAGAAATACATGAAAATACTTTTAGACTTCTCCAATCTCCTAATTATTTCATCTGTAATGCCAATGGAAAGCTTACAAAATCCACCAAGTATAAAATGACACAATTAACCATGATAATACCAGGCACATAATACTACGTACAAACTCAATCACAACTATAAGACTTCTGTCTATATTTCTGACATGAGATATAATGATTATTTACATTATTTGCATTAATCGGACTGCAACAGTGGTGAACAAAAAAAGTAGAGAGTTGATTTAAAGGGAAATAACTGAGACATCAGGAAGAGGGGTGGCAGGTGGAACTAGAATAATCTACCCCGGTTTCCGACATCAAGATTTCGGTTCGAAATTCCAATCACCTGAAGAAGGCCGGGTCCCAACGTCCGAAACGTTCTGCATATGACAATGAACACGTGGATGACAGTCCGAATAATTTAAATAATGTAAATTACTATAAGATTGTTGATAACTGTTTTAAATCTAAAAAATTGTTTCTGTGACATATGCTGAGGCGTAATTGATGCAATATACTTAGTATATCGAGGACGTAGACGGTGTCATAAGAAAGAAAGTGTTGTCAAGTGTAGCAAAGGGCAGAAATTTGTGCTGGGTCATGGACGACTGAGATAGATAGATAGATAGATAGATAGATAGATAGATAGATAGATAGATAGATAGATAGATAGATGTGTTCATATTATACGTATAATTGGTCTATTCTTTTAGCAAATCATCGTTAACTGCTGACCACGGACAAATGTATTTATATACTCGATAATTATTAGATTAAACGTATTGCAAAGTCTGATATTTAATAATCACAATTTTACCAGAAATATTTAATTTTCAGTTGAAATATTTATATTAGAACACAACTCTATTATTTACGAAGCTTATTTTATTCTGATAGGAGACCCACTAATGCGGTATCCGGTGAGAAGCGAACTCAACATACTTAATACTGGCATGTAAGATTATCTCGATAAACATCATTCGAGACTAGGCGTTCTCCACATTTGGCGTTCTAAGCTTAAGTTCGCCAAACACAATGTTGCAATGACAGGTCACATAGTGAGGATCGAATAACGACACAAATATATTTTTAACACTGTTAATTTATTACACATGTAATGGGAGTTTGCATTTAATGAATTGGATATTTAGTAAATGCTTTACAAAATATTCGTATATTTATCCCGACTTTCTCTCCAGGGTCTTTCTTTTAAAATCCTTCTGGTCATAGTAATAACCTGCAATTAGTCAACATAAACGTAACACTCCTCTCCGGTCTTTTGAACAGGAGTAGAGTTTTATCCCTTGTTTCCTGTTTACGATTGGGTTTCCGGTTCCTTGTAAAGTCTACCTCAACTCTATACTCTGCCTAGTTTATTCGTAACGAAATATTGCATATACTGAGAGCGAATAAAAATTAAAAGGTCTTATCCAAATGTCAATCACGTTAAATTTCTATGCCTTCATAAACAGCAAAGATAAAGACCTTCCAGGAAATTAATTCTTGTTGAAAAATCTGGGATTATAAACAAAATCGTTTTATCAAGAAGGTGATCCGATAAAAAAGAAATCTAATTATGTTGGCTGAAATGGTGTAGTTAAATAACGAAATCTATAGACTGGTTCATTCCTTAAGAAGGCTTACGGCCATTCACGTTCAAACACCCATTCCCGTACGATCACCGAAGTTAAGCAACGTTGAACCTGATCAGTAACAAGATGGGCGACCATTTGGGAATATCAGCCACTGTAGGTTTGGGTGTGCGGGAGGTGTAATGGATAAAGGCTCGGAATTGTTAATAGGAGAACCAAGTTCCAATTCCAGTGGGGTTCGTTTTATTCATTTATATATAATATATCGTTTAATATTTTGGGCACACGTGTTGGGGGTTTATGAAAGTGAATAATTTGTTGCTGATTACTCAACTTAGTTAAGTTTGGCACAAGGCCATAAGTATGTGGTACCCATTGATAATTGAACTCACTACACATTAGGGGTTGGTCAACCAGACAAACTCGCATTCATTACCCGACTCGGAGGTACCCGGGCCTACCTTTTGTTAATATTCATTTGCATGAATTTGTCGATGTGTGTCCTTCCGCAGAATTTAACAAAACATGTTTAAACGAAGCAAGTCTCGCTAAATATACAATGTTTAAAATACAGGGTGATTGAAAAGTAACTCCCTATTTTATGCATGATGGACTCTCCCGTCTTGTAAAAAATATAGATAGAGGGGAGAGTCCATCAAACATAAAATAGGGAGTTACTT
>OZ038476.1:57944621-57987121 GCA_964036315.1 Acanthosepion esculentum | reverse complement strand
AAATTTAATATTTCCAATCAGCAAATTACTTTACAATACAATACAAACGTTCTCGTTTTCTTTTTTCCTTATCTTCAACAGATGAAAAAAAACACACAAAAAAACACGAGAAAATACAAACATTTAACATTGTAAACATAAAACGAGAAATCAAATTACGAACGGACATACATGCATTATGCAATAAACATGAGTGAATGAAAGCGATTAATCATAATAATAATAATAATAATAATAATAATAATAAAGAAATACAAAAAAATTCTTCTTACGAGTACGGCCCACATATTACGAAGGGCTTTATCCATGTAAGATGTGTGTGTGTGTGTGTGTGTGTGTGTGTGTGTGTGTGTGTGTGTGTGTGTGTGTGTGTGTGTGTTTAATTGCTCAATGGAAAATGTCATGATGTCATTTCTGACCTTAGGTCTCTGGTTGGGACCCGGAAAGAAATGAGTACACACCAGCAATCAAAGGAAATAATAATAATAATAATAATAATAATAATAATAATAATAATAATAATAATAATAATAATAATAATCTTTTTGCCTCGCAGGATGCCTTGGAAGTATCCGATGTAATTGTGTGGCAGCGTGGTTTAGAACAGGTGGCAGCACGGTTTAGAACAGCTGAGGTAAGTTTTGTCTCTAAGCTGCAGGTAGGTGTTGAGATATGATCATTCCACGATCGAAACATCTAAGAGTTAGAGAGAATATCAAATAATAAAGGATTTGGTTCGAAATTCCAAGGTATATCATTTGAAGAAGGCCGGAGCGTACAACGGTCGAAACGTCATGAATTTGGCAATAAATATGGACAATAGTCCTAATGATGTAAATAGTGTAAATACTCATCTCAGAAGTATAATAATAATAATAATAATAATAATTATTATTATTATTATTATTATTATTATATATCGAAGCAGTTGTAAGTCTCGACTGTAGTTGTGATTATAATCATTGTGAACAAACACTATGATCATGAGGCTGGCTGCATTGCAGGTGCTACGCCACGGCTATATACGGTTTTGTATTCAGAGGTGTCCTTCTCTCTCTCATACTTACACATAAAATTATTAAGATAACACGAATTTAAATACTTAAGTGATATAATCACAGGGAGCTACAAAGTGTGAAGCAGCTGGGAGTAGAGCAATAAAATTGAATAGAATATCGGACATAAATCTCTTCTCTGTCCGAATAAAATGTTGGATACGTTAATGACATTTCTCAAAATGTAATTATTCCAACAATTTGAACCATGAAAGTTAAAACATTGTACAATTTCCCCATGAACGCTAAAACTGTTGAATTCGTATCCTTTAAGTTAAAACACTGTTCAAATTATACCCTGAAAGTTAAAACACTCTACAATCTGTAACCTGAAAGCAAAAACCCTATCCCGTTCCCACCCCTTCGCCGTTGAAACTGTTAGATGTAGACGTCTCTTCTACTCCAATAGCTTCATGTCTCGCACATCTCGCCTGTGGAACTCCCTTCCTTATTCCTGTTTCCCTGACAAATATAATCTCCAACTATTTAAGTGTAACGTCAATCGACATCTCCAGTTGCCTTGATCTATCCACTTCCATTCTCCACATCCTTTCACCTTTCATTCCTATCTGCTCTCGCTCCAAATCTTCTGTAACCCCCTTGCCTTGATCGATCCATTATCTTTCTCCACATCCCCTCCTTTACCACTCCTATCTGCTCTTCCTCCAAACCTTCTGTAACCCCTTGCGTGCTAGTGGCTTCCAGCCTTGCTTGGGGTGATAAGCTTAAAGAAAACCAAAAAAACAAAAAAAACCTGTAAGTTAAAACTATATATTTTTTAACCTGTTAATTAAAACACTATAGAATTTGTAACCTGTAAGTTTAAACTATATATTTTTAACCTGTAAGTTAAAACACTATAGAATTTGTACACGGAGTTTATCATTACCATTTTATAGAATATCTTTGAACGAATTCTTACCTAAAATTAAAAACAAACCTACTCAATCAACGAGCATGAGTGTTTCTAAAAGGTGAAGCATTTTATGTTTGTGAAAAATAGTTTGAACGATTTTTATTTTTTCCTTTGTCTTGTTTTTTTTTTTTTAATTTTAACTCGCGTTTTTAACCCCCGCTTGTGCATTATATTGAAGTCACGAATGAGACAACATAACATTTCTCTACTGTGCTAAACATTTATCTATGTCGTAAAATATATTTAAAATTCGTTAAATACATCAAAAATGTATTTGTCATTCGTTAAATGCAGTAAAAATTCTAGAACCCAAAATGAAGTTCTTATTAGGCTGGGATATTTTTACCGCTTATCACTGTAAATGTAGTATGTTCATGAGAAATCGCCTGTTCTTCAAAATAGTTACATTTATTTAAAGGAAAGGATTCAGTGAAGCTGATAGCAAAACATTCTAGTTTTTCGTTTTTTATTTAAAAATAAAAATAAAATGAATGCTGCAGTCGCTAAAAATATGATAAAACATTTCTACTGTTACTTCTATTGTTTTGTTTTTTTTTCATTTTAATATAGAAAAAGTAAGAAATAATAAAAGCAATCATTCGTCTGTTTTTCCTTCTAAACAATAATTAAAAATGGCCGAACATCGTAACTTTTATATTGTCCTTCGTCACCTTCCTTTCTTTCAAATGCCTGGGGCTTCGATTTTATTCTTTTTCTTCAATTTGATCACTTATCTTCATCTCCCAAACTTATTTATTTTCTTGTTAATGTGTTTGTTTACTGGCCTAATTGTGTCTTTATCACATGTATGATTAATAACACAATGAAGAAATTGTTTGACACACACGGACGCACAAACAACTATATATATATATATATATATATATATATATATATATATACATATATATATATATATATATATATATATATATATATATATATATATATATATATATATATATATATATATATATATATATATATATATATAATCTTTTGTATATAATCGCTTGTTTTGTAATTTAAAAGATTTCTCTTATTTTCTGTCTAATGAAGAAAAAGAAACACCCACACAGTAAAAAAAAAAAAAAGATGAAAACTGACCCTTTATTGTAAACACTCCTTTAGTTTTCGGTGAAACATCCCTGATTTTCGTTTTACGTCATAATGTTCAAACGGACCAATCAGCGATGCTTAACTGACGTCATTACTTCCCCTCTCCCGACCTTCAAGAAAATGTTGGACAGAACAGAACTCTTTGGTGTTCGGAGTACATACGATCTTTTATTACGGTCTGGGACATACTCATGATCACCACCTACGTCCCAGACTCCGCCTCACACTCCTGTCACGCGCCGAACACGATCGCGACTAACAGATAAAATTACGATAACAACAGACAATATTATTATACTTGTTAGCATGGATGCTCCCCTCTTTCCTTCTCTCTTTCTCAGTCTCTCTCTCTATTGCTCTCTCTCTCTCTCTCTCTCTCTCTCTCTCTATATATATATATATATATATATATATATATATATATGATCACGCAAAAGTTATATACAATAATATATGCAATACAGAAACTCATAGTTCTTCAATGCGTGTATGTATATATATATATATATATATATGAATGTATGTATGCTCACACACACACACACATATATATATATATATATATATATATGTATATATATATATATATATATATATATATATATATATATATATATATATATATATATATATATGTATGTATGTATGTAGGTGTTTGTTGAAGAAGACGCCTACTCCTTTTCTCGAAACTGCAAGAGAATAATTTTAAGTCAAAGTAGACGAATACATAAATAGAATGTCTAAAAACACTATAAATCTTTTATTTGCAGCTGTTCAGAAAACAGACAAACATTTATAAATAAAATGTTTGCGTTCTGTATCAATACCGAGGAATGAGAAAGCTCCATTCTTTTAATGAATTCATTAAAACATTGGTGACCTCCGACCAAATAGAGACACTTCTTTCTTTACGAAATAATTGCAGAATCTACTTTTGGCAAAATACATTTATTACATTGACAAGGGGCATCTTTAAAGGGAAGGTTGCGCGTTTCTGCGTACGCACATGTGGACAGAGAATAAGAAATACATTTAGTAGAAGACATTTCAAACAAAATTACAGACAAGACAGCGTTCAATATTTGATACCGAGAGATTATATTAATGAAACTGTAAAACCATCAGTGTCTATTGATGGTTTCTTTTAAAATTACAATATAGCAATGAAGTAAAGAGTATTGAACTGTTACGTGATATCTGTCCTCCAGTATGGCAGCGAATACTGGACAACCTCTTCAAAGATCAAGGATTGACTTGAAGCAACAGAGACGTTATTTTACAGAAGGATGCTGAGGATACCATGGACGGAACATGTGAACAACGACGAACTTTTGGTGAGTATGGAAACAAAAAGCATACTTATACTTAACACCAGGAAGAAGCGGCTGAAATTTCTGTGGCAGTTAACGAGGAAAGAGGGCTTGGAATATCTGATACTCACAGGACGGATCGAGGGAAAGAAGGACAAAGGAAATCAGCGCGTAACGTACTTGATGAGCTTGAGCAAATGGATGGTAGAACAGGGTGTGGGAGAAATACCAAAGAGAAATTTTTAAAGGGATACAAGGGACAGGAAGATGTGGAAGATACAAACAATCGTAAACAATATATACATATATATATATATATATATATATATATATATATATATATATATATATATATATATATATATATATATATATATACTGAACTTTTTACCAAAATCAGTTAATATAAATTTACTTTACTTTACTTTAATATCAAAATATGCCAGAAATGTATCTGTTTGTATTGCATGCCACATAGCTATTACTGATGCACCCAATATATATATATATATATATATATATATATATATCACTGATGAACCGCATATATATATATATATATATATATATATATATATATATATGTATATATATATATATATATATATATATATATATATATATATATATATATAAAAGTGAACATAGAAGTCAACACTTAGAGGCGACACACTGTTTCATGCTAGATGCAATCGTCAGGCCACCTGCATTGACCTGTGGCCTGACGATTGCATCTAGCATGAAACAGACTGTAGCTTCTAAGTGTTGACTTCTATGTTCACTTTTATATTTAAACACGCTCTATCTCTGATATTGAGCACTTTATCCCATAAATATAGCACATCTTAAAACTATATTTCTTATACCGTATCTATGAACACTAATGGCTATGTAGAGAGTTATATGCTAAGTACTCCACCACTATCAGTGATTTACCCACTTCACACCTCTGGCAATATTGTATTTTGTTGATGTTATAAAGATTATGATTTCATTGCCAATCTCCATTTTGGTTATTCCTCATTCAGTAACCTTTTCTAGGTTACAACATATATATATATATATATATATATATATATATATATATATATATATATATATATATATATATATATATATATATATACAAGTTTAAGATTGGTATATACGGAGTGAAATCCAATAACCAACAATTAATATTTGATTTAGAAATCCAATAACCAACAATTAATATTTGATTTAGATTTCTAAATAGGTAATTTTAATTTTTTACTTTTAATTTTAATTTCAAATTTTATAAATCTTTTAATATCTATGATAACCTTGCTTAGTTGTCAAATTTTTCGAATCACCCTATACTTGTATCTTGATTGGCTACTCTAGCTTATGTAACAGCGTTTACTCCTAGCTAAGGATCGTTGATTAATTTGAAACTTTTAAAACCATTTATTCTATATTCTATATCATCACTTGACAAGACACAAGAAGTGTTGAAACAAAATGGCTACTTTTGTCGTGATTTTATAACATATTTATGTTGTAATATTCAAATAAATAATCATATATATATATATATATATATATATATATATATATATGTGAATTTAATGATTTATTTTAAATTTGGTATCATTTCTTCTGAATTTTATATAAACGTTATATTCAGTGTATAAAGGTATTTAAGTAGATATTCCTGTTTTTTAAACAGTGAAATTAGTGTCTACTAGCTTCGAGATTGAAAGTCTTACTAAAGACAATGTCAGAAGGCCTTCTATTAAACCCGTTTTCCGACGAAATTGTCTGGCAGACCGTTCTAAAACAAGTCAAATCAAAAGGTGATTTCTTCTATAATATGGAACGCTGGTCCGAACGATGCCGGTGAGCACATTTTCTTTGTTAAATTTTCTCGGATACGCAGGCCAAGAGATGAAATACATACTGTAGATATTAATTTAATGAAGCAGTCATTCATATTGTAAGCAAATGAAAGAGGTTATTTCAGAAGGAATATAAAAATAAACTTAACTGGATAGGAAAGGTTATCTAAATGGAACTGTGCAAACGACTGTGACTTGACGATAAAATCCGATGTTATACGCATAAACCAGAAGCTGTTTTAGCGAATTAAAAAAACAAAACATTTTGTGAGAATTTGAATTTCAGTCGGCTCCTATCTCTCCAATTTGGAGGATCAGATTTACTCATCGTGTACAAATAGAAGATTTGTTTATAGATATTGTTGTCGCGACAGACCACAGCGTGAATTTGAATGAGAACGAAAAGCTGGCATGAAACTGTAAATATTGGTAGAGAACTGGAAATTTCTGGAATATGAGGGAATACCCGTACTCATCATTATTAGCGTATCTAGTACAGTCTTATAGTCCTAGCTTGGTAAGAAGATTGAGATGATAGGAAATCCGTGAAAGAGCTAAATCTTTACAGATGGCAGTATTACTAAAATCAGCTAGAATTATCTGGCAAGTATGGGACTATGAAGTCGCTTGAAAGGCAACAGATACAAATGTTTAAAAACAGGATGAATGCATTTAATAATAATAATAATAATAATAATAATAATAATAATAATAATAATAAAGAGGGAGAGAGAAACACTGTTAAGATCTATTTCTGTTTACGGAGACTATAAAAGGACACTATACACGAACCTTGTATTCCCAGTTGAATAAAGCTCCCTTAAAGCCTACACCTAATTTCAAAAGATCAGATTTACTCATCGTGTACAAATAGAAGATTTGTTTATAGATATTGTTGTCGCGACAGACCACAGCGTGAATTTGAATGAGAACGAAAAGCTGGCATGAAACTGTAAATATTGGTAGAGAACTGGAAATTTCTGGAATATGAGGGAATGCCCGTACTCATCATTATTAGCGTATCTAGTACAGTCTTATAGTCCTAGCTTGGTAAGAAGATTGAGAGGATAGGAAATCCGTGAAAGAGCTAAATCTTTACAGATGGCAGTATTACTAAAATCAGCTAGAATTATCTGGCAAGTATGGGACTATGAAGTCGCTTGAAAGGCAACAGATACAAATGTTTAAAAACAGGATGAATGCATTTAATAATAATAATAATAATAATAATAATAATAATAATAATAATAATAAAGAGGGAGAGAGAAACACTGTTAAGATCTATTTCTGTTTACGGAGACTATAAAAGGACACTATACACGAACCTTGTATTCCCAGTTGAATAAAGCTCCCTTAAAGCCTACACCTAATTTCAAAAGATCAGATTTACTCATCGTGTACAAATAGAAGATTTGTTTATAGATATTGTTGTCGCGACAGACCACAGCGTGAATTTGAATGAGAACGAAAAGCTGGCATGAAACTGTAAATATTGGTAGAGAACTGGAAATTTCTGGAATATGAGGGAATGCCCGTACTCATCATTATTAGCGTATCTAGTACAGTCTTATAGTCCTAGCTTGGTAAGAAGATTGAGAGGATAGGAAATCCGTGAAAGAGCTAAATCTTTACAGATGGCAGTATTACTAAAATCAGCTAGAATTATCTGGCAAGTATGGGACTATGAAGTCGCTTGAAAGGCAACAGATACAAATGTTTAAAAACAGGATGAATGCATTTAATAATAATAATAATAATAATAATAATAATAATAATAATAATAATAATAATAAAGAGGGAGAGAGAAACACTGTTACAGATGTGTGTGTTTAAAGGCGGGTAGGAAAGAGAATAAGGAATCTAATTAGCGACTCGATATTTGGTGTTCCTTTCGCACGGTTACCCTTGGGGAATGCATCAATTTATTTCTTCTTCGAGCTAATCCAGGTAAAATAGCATGGCAGATTAGGTAATCTACTCTAGGAGAAGGACAACACTGATTTCAAACAAAAAGTAGAATTCACTTTTCCACTCATTAGCTATGGATAAAAAAATCGGAGTGCTGAACCCTATTGCGGGAGCAGATTCAGCTAAGAGGAGTTCCTCGACAGAAAAACCCACGCGAACCCTCAGGCCAAACGTGATGATTAAAAGCAGTATGATGGTGATGGTGATGGTGATGGTGATGATGATGATGATGATGATGATGATGATGGTGGTGATGATGATGATGATGATGATGATGATTATGATGATGATGATGATGGTGATGGTGATAAAGATTTCGCGAACAATACAGAAAATAATAATAACAACAACGAAAACAACAATAATAACAAATCGACGTAACAAAAAGTTGGAAACTTAAAATTACGATTATCCTTGTTGTGAGAAGTTCATTGGGCATAATAAAGAAGAAAATTATCTGAGTAAAATCTCTGAACACATCAGCATCTCAGAGCTACAAAAGATTACTGTAATGACAAAAAGTACGCAGGTGTAGGCTTTAAGGGAGCTTTATTCAACTGGGAATACAAGGTTCGTGTATAGTGTCCTTTTATAGTCTCCGTAAACAGAAATAGATCTTTCAAAGAGGAGAGTAACAAAACAAAGGGAGACTACTCTTGATTATTCATAACAATTATTTTGTGCGGGACTGTAAATCCCTGTCCATCTAAACGAAACGTCCCAAATGTGCATAGATAACTCCTTTTTTACTCATAGACTCCGGAGATTTGGTAATTAGGCACTTAAAATTCCTTTCTTCAAGATGATACCACACGTAATAATAATAATAATAATAATAATAATAATAATAATAATAATAATAATAATTAAATAAATAAATAAATCCTAGTAAATAAATTCTAGTAAATAATAAATCTGTGTCCAAGTATTCTACAAAACTTTCTCTGTCTGGTATCGTACGATTAGATGGCGAACACCCATGATGCAAAATCTCCTGTTGAAAATGAAATAATACAAATAGTTTAGTTCACCGCAATGAAAAATAATTAACCTCTTAGATTACCAGCTTACCGAAAGAATTTGTAACATACTGCTCCAGGATCAAAGCGAATTACCGTGAATCGTAGTACAAAAATACCCTTTCAAGATAAACATCTCTAAAACTTTTACGAGAAATAAATAAAATAAATATATCTCTATATATTAGAGTCGCAAGAAAATTTTGCTAAATTATCATAACTATGCGACGTTACCTAGTTTCTGAGTTTTAGATATGAAATTTTTTAAATTAATCTTTTTCCATCTTATGGTCATTACTGTCGGTAAAATCTGTTATCGTAGAAAAATAGCCACGGCAGAATATTCTTCTGTTATGCGCCATGTTCTTTCAGGACTTGTCCATCATAGCTCTGCCTTTTTTTTTTAAGCTTTTCACCCCAAGCAAGGCTGGAAGCCACCAGCACGCGAGGGGTTACAGAAGATTTGGAACGAGAGCAGATAGGAGTGTTAGAGGAAAGGATGTGGAGAAGGATAGTGGATAGATCAAGGCAAGGGGTTACAGAAGATTTGGAGCGAGAGCAGATAGGAGTGAAAGAGGAAAGGATGTGGAAAAGGATAGTGGATAGATCAAGGCAACTGGAGATGTCGATTGACGTTACATTTGAATAGTTGGAGATTATAGTTGTCAGGGAAACAGGAATTTTGTTGCTCGAAGTTCATTTTGTTTCTTTATTATTCATTGTCCCTGTTCTACCATCCATTCTTACGAACTTGTTAAGTAGGCTACTCTATGTTTTGTTATGTTTTCAATATCCCGTCTCTGTTACATTCCCCGGGATCTCTTATTTCATTACGTGTCGTATAAATTTCATGCCCCTTACTGATTGGAAGTATAAGTTTCTCTGTAGTTCTAATTTTCCTTAAGATTTCCTCGTTGCTCAGCATTTGTCAGTATCTCTTTCTGTTAAAGACTCTTCTTATTCTCTGAGAAGATTGTCCAGTAATCACTGCCATATACGAGATTAGATTTTATATAGCATTTCTGAAGTTGTTTGATTCTCAAAAAATATTTTCCGATTGCTTAATACGTTGTTTGTTTCTGAAAGGTAACTCTCGTTTTACTTCACCTTCAGATTTCTGTTACATTTTTGTCGTCTGTTACTACATTACCCAGATAGTTAAATTCCTTTAACTGCTTGATTTCGACATCCCCCAATACATAGCGCTCACTCAGAGTTGTCTTTTTTGCTGACGACCAGTGACACGAAGTAAATGCATTTTCATGCTGGGCAACACCGTGTAAGGGAGACAATCTACAAGTTCTATATAGTCATCCTTTTTTAATAGGGAAAATCAACTTGCATAGATTTTTTTTCTGTGTATTTATTTTTAGTTTGTTACCAAACTAAGTTTAAATGGTCATGCAGTGCATGACTTTCCTGTCCATAATCGAAATTACAACAAATAAAAATTTAAACAGATAAATGTAGTCTATGAATTCGCTTGTCAATTTGGAGAATTTGATTCTAATAACAACAACTTAAAACAATACATTGGTTGCACAAACGCTATATTATCACGCAGGTTAACTTGAAATTTATCCGATATCTCATTTAAACCGCATATTACTATCCAACACAACAAAATACATAAAATCCGATAAATAACAAAAATAATCTTCCACATAATCTGTCAAAACGATGACGAATACTAGAATCCTTTTGTATAAAAACAAACAACCAACGTTTAATAAAATTTAAGTAAAAACATAAGTAAATTTCACAATAAAAAAAACACTACAGCCGTACGTTACTACACTAACTAAATAGTTAAATATCTGTACCTGCTTAAATAGATAGATCATACCCCGGGTTGTCTCCATAGAGTTAATAATCATTGATTCTTGTTTTCTTTTACTAGCTTAAGTTTTACACCATTGAATTCCCGTTAAATATTCTAACTTCTTCTAAAATCTACTCCTTCTAAACTCCTGAAACTCCTTCCAGAAACTCATTCGTTTGCTTCTTACAAGATATTTAAAATAATGATTATCACCAATAAGTGATTCGAACTTGAACATCTAGTCTTAAGGTCTAGTTGTCTTCTATAAATAGTTCAAGCTTGGAGAATATTATCCCCTTTCCTAGCAAATTCCCCCATCATCATGTTTCGACTGGGTCTTCCTCTCATCGATAAATGAAACAATGCCTTAAGAGAATCAGAGAGTTGGCCCGCTCGAAAGTAAAAATTGAGAAATAGTAATAAAAAGACGACAACACTCGCCCTGAAGAAACCTGTGAGTAGCAAATAAAAGACTAGAATGATATTATTTTTGGACTTAAAATATGATTTTTTAGTAAAAAAAAAAAGAAAAAATTATAAACGTGCTAGAATAAAAATAAGTGTTTTATTCCACCGCCCCATCGACTGTATCAATTTTGAAGTGGCTTCGTATGATGCCGATGAAAGATCTTTTTTTTTTAGGAATTATGTTCAAAAAATAAAGGCTAAAGTTACCTCACGGCTTTTGTTGTAAAGTATTTTGAAGACTCCATTGAAAAGAATAACAAAAGGCAAGACACGAACACAAACGAACGAGGAAAAATGGAGAATTAATGAAGAAAGAAGAAAAAAGATTCCACAATAAATGTGTTTGGCAATTTCGTTTCGTTTGACAATTTCTTTCCGTCCGGCAATTTTAATGAATATTTGAAGATCAGTGGTTGATTCCCACTTTTCGATAATTGCTTGTTCACTCAAATCATTACCGATTGGGTTGATCAATTATGTTTCTGGCTATTTCCATTTAAAGACGTTCTTTTGATTATTTGAACATGTGAAGGTGGGTGAATACGCGTGAATGCACTTGCACGAAAACTACCTGCCTGTTTATGGACGTGTGTGTTCGTATAAGGTTTGAATACCGTCTGTCTTAGATCTGAACTCTGTGTGCGCATGTGCGGCTTTGTGTAGATGATTTAATATCAGTCTACGAGTTGTGTTTGTGCTGGCGAAGTTGTGTGAAGCGAAACTTGAGAATAGATGTGAATTCAGTACATTACTTCTCGGGATCGTTTTTTTTTTTATAGGTTAGTAAATAATTAATACTAACTTGCAATTTTAAGTAGGTGAAGAAATAAACATTTTAATAGTTATACAATTATATATTCACGAACTTAAAATTAAATTCTTTATTTTTTTATACTTTCTGACGATAACAGTTTAATTCATGATCAGAATATTTAGAAACGTTAGCAAAATGCTGCCGTATATGGGAAGGAGCTATACAGTCTTCACTTTCCAATCTCGATAGAGTCCATAAGTGTTTCCGAATCCTTGTAAGTGACACAATATATTCCACCCTACAACCTCTTTCTCACAGACGAAAAGTCACAAGTCTCTCACTGCTTTATCGTTATTTTAATGGAAAGATTTCAGATGAACTACATTCCTTAATTTCACTAGTTCTAAGCTTCACGGCTAAGACCTGATATGCCACGGTCATTGCAGCGAACCACCCTCATTCCCTTCGTATTCCTTTGGTGAGATGTAAGTTCCACTCGAGCAGCTTCTTTCCGTGAATCGCTGCTTCGTGGAAACGACATCCAAAAGGATGTCTTTCCACTAACTACAATCTTAACCTGTTCAAGTCTATGATTAACTGTTATCTTTCCCACATATCAGCATAAACTTTGCCTCTACCTCGAGTGGCTACCGAGCCTTGTACAGAGTGAATATCACTGTTAACCCTTGCTCAATCAAAAGCATACTTCTTGCTTTCTTTTCTTTCTTTCTGCATGTATGTATATATGTATGTGTGTGCGTCATGTCTGTTCAGGCGATAGGTCTCCACAGCTTCTTTTGTACTGTTGCTTTCATCAAGAAATGCTACTTTACGACGTCTCGTTGTCTTCGTGGTAATTATTCCAGCAGCTGTTTGCTAACTTTCATCGAACAGCTAACCAGCTACTTTGATCTGCTCATCTGGCCTTCGAATAGCCTTGTGAGTGTTAAACTCCCCAAGCCTTTCTCCCTTGTATCCACAAATTAAAAATGTACCGGGTGTAATAGCAAAATTGTCCAAATCGTGTAACATCATGAGATAATTGCCCATCCCACAAAATGTTTAATATTTTAAAAAACACTAAACTAATTGAGTTACCTTTTCTCAAGTTTTCAGATAAGTTGTTTAGCCATCTTGACACCAGTTGTCGTAAGAATCCATGAAAAACCATTTGAGTTATTTAGCTTGAAAGAGGACACGTTAAAAACGTTTTGTGTCAGCCCCACTATGTCTTCCCAACTGTGCAATGGTGAGAGGGAAAATATCATTCAGGCCTTCAATAATGGTACCAACATTCTTACTCTAACTTCCATTCAAGAACCATCAAGAGAACGGTGAATAAGTTTAAAAAAGAGGAAACAGTAGAGAGAAAAACTATATCAGGAGGGATCATCATTTCAACTTAGATCTAAATACATTTTTCTTGCTTAAAGTACAGTCCCATTGTGTTATAAAAACCACGGAGAATTCCAGTAAGATATCTTTAATCATTTCTAAGATACAACGGGTCAAAGCTTAATGTTAGAATTGGATAATTTTGCTGTTAAACTATTTGGACAACTTTGCTGTTACACCCGTTATGTCTTTTTCCGATGGTGACAGTTTCTTTGTACTTACTATTTTTCTTAAAATTTCCACTTTTGTCACATGATTTATCCATGGCATCTCCCGCATCCGACTGGAAAACATCATTGTAAGGATCAAGATCTTTTCTTCACGTAAAAGAGAAAAAGATATGTAGTACCAAGTTATAGCTGTCAATATTTTAAATAAATATTTATTTCTTCATTTTTAGTTATAATTTATTTTATGTATCTATCTAATTCTTATAATTTATTATATGCAGCTACCCAATTCTTATAATTTATTATATGCAGCTATCTAATTATTATAATTTATTTTATGTATCTATCTAATTCTTATAATTTATTATATGCAGCTACCCAATTCTTATAATTTATTATATGCAGCTATCTAATTATTATAATTTATTTTATGTATCTATCTAATTCTTATAATTTATTATATGCAGCTACCCAATTCTTATAATTTATTATATGCAGCTATCTAATTATTATAATTTTTTTTATGCATCTATCTAAATATTATAATTTATTATATGCAGCTATCTAATTATAAACTCGCAAGTGTGGATTACAGTAGCGTTTCAGTTACCATTTTTTCTATCTGCTGTGTCCCTTCAGGACGTATATGAACATGGCTCTTCGCAATTTCCTGTCCGTTATAGCTCTTGATACATTTTTTATTTTTGTTATCTCCCCTTGCTTCACCATCCATTTACTCAAGCTTGCTATGTCAGTTATGCGTTGTTTTCCTTTGTCCCTCTTACCTTCAATCTGTCTTGTGGGTATCTAATTCTCCAAGCCCTTTTTCCTTATTATGTACCCTCGAAATTTCATCTGTCTCTTCCTGATGTTAAGTATAAGCGTTCTATTCGCTTCCATTTTCTCTAAAAATTCCCCCGCTGGTCACATGTTTGGAATTTCTCAGCATTTTTCTGTAGAACTGCATTTATGTTTCTTTAAGTTTATTCTTCATCTGCGAGGATATTGTCCAGCATTCACTGCCATATGGGAAGACTGACATTACATAACAGATCAGTACTCTTCTCTTTGTTTCTAGCGAAATTCTACGCCCTACGAAATCTGAGCCTGGGAATATAGCTACACTTGATCGATATGCGGAATAGCTGGAACATTTTTTCAAAAAAAAAAAAACAAACTACCCACGATTTCACAGCGTCGCGTGCTTACTGGTAGTTTAAATTAAAATCATCATTCGAAATCTTGTTTATTAGGTGGACTCGGGCACCACCGACAGGCGCCAGAAAGGCGCACTCGTCTACGTCAGAAATCATTCCCAAAGACAGAAGTAGAGAGAAAGAGAAGAATTGTCTCCTTACCTGACCGTTTGACAACAGACATTTGCAAAAATACCAGACAACATCCTTATTATCCAATGTCCCCGGGCGAAAAATGCCACTTTCTCAAAACTCTCTTTCTTTATTGGGCATGGACGAACTGAGATGTAAACGAATGTAGGGTAAATATATTTGTTAAATTGGATCATTTGCAGTCCTGAAACATTTAATAAGCTATCTTCTCACTTCAGTATATGGCTTTCATTCTCTCCCTTCTTTCTCCCTCTGCACACGCGCCTACAATCACACATACATACATTACATCCATCCATCCATGCATATATATATATGTGTGTGTGCGTGTGTGTGTGTGTGTGCTCAGTTTTTTATCCTAACGAAAACAAAGCAATTTGGAAAGAAAGGGGATGGATTTCTTATTTATTGATCCGACAGATTTTTAGGACTTAAACGTTATTTTTAGTGGATACTCGTATTTGAGTAGACGTTCTGTATATTTATCTATTTATGTTTATGAATATTGGAGAAATCTTATTAGAAAAAAATATGCGGTCTCCGTCAGGATTCGACCTTAAAAACACGTCAGATCTAATGATGGTTTTCCCTCTAGGGGAACGCAGGTTCGAATCCTGACGAAGAGCGCATATATTTTCATTTAATAGGATTTCTCGAACATTAAGGCCGGTAGGCGAAAATAAATAAATATACCGTTTAATAAATAAACTGAGCGTCTATTCAAATTCGAGTATAACGTTTAAGAAATAAAAATCTGTCATAAATAAATAAAAAAATCTAATCCTTTTCTTTACAAATTGCCAGAAGACGAAATTATTCAAGAGTCAGGGAAATATATATGATGAAATATGTGTATAAGTGCTTAACATCGGGAATAAACCGGTTGTTAATATAAAAGTGGACACTGAGATCAACACTGAGCGGCGACAGTCTGTTTCATACTTGAACGCAACCTTCAGGCCTGAAATGTTGGCCTCATTGTCTATATATATATATATATATATATATATATATATATATATATATATATATATATATATATATATATAGATAGAGAGAGAGAGAGAGAGAGGGATCAAATATGAATTAATAATTCGATAGAATGATATAGGTAAATTTTTCCTATTTGCTCCTTATTTTATCATATTGGTCTAGGAGAAGGACAACTCTGAATTCAAAACTTGTGGGGGGGTCGTTTGGGGACCTTGTGACACATAGTGCACCAGGTCTCTGTGTTCAGCCCTTCAAAAAGTGGGGTTGGTTCTGCACAAAGCCTTCACTACTATAATCAATGGTGACTGGGCTGTCGGTTGAACGGAAATGAAATATATATTTGTATAAAAAGTTTCATTAAAAACAACTGACAATGTACTGCGGTTAATTTTTTAAAAATTTTTCTTGAGTTTTTATTTTTCTCCTTTTCCGAACGTAAATTATGTAGAAATTGTCCAAGTGTCTTGCATGACCGAACGCTTTCGGCTATACTGTTGACTATTATCAAGCATGTCCTTATTTTGACTTTTAACTAAATATATGGATTGTTTTATGTGTGTATCTAGATTTATAGGAATGTTTTATTTTCCAACACGGTCATCACGGTCGTTTTTAATGAAACTTGTACAAAGGAGGGACTGCTGCACAAATACACAATATATATATATATATATATATATATATATATATATATATATATATATATATATATTGTGTATTTGTGCAGCATATATATATATATATATATATATATATATATATATATATATTGTGTATTTGTGCAGCATATATATATATATATATATATATATATATATATATATATATATATATATACATATATATATATATATATAGGGAGAGAGAGAGAGAGAGAGAGAGAGAGAGAGAGAGAGAGAGAGAGAGAGAGAATTGTAGGAATTGCTCACGCCCAGAAGTGAACGTTGAATAGGATTTTAACCGGGATTAATTCCACTTAAGTTGTTAAGTAAAAACAGCTGATCTTTGGTGGCCAACCCTGAAGAGAATTGAAAAATAAATAAAGATATCAATTGAGCAACAACGTTATTTTTTGGTATTTTATTTGTTTCTTATGTTCTTTTCTCTATTGGCACAATTCACAATCGTCAATAATATTATCATTCCTTCACACTCGAACAAACTAATACGTAGTATTGAGCAAAAATACGTACTACTAAGTACAAATACGTACTATTGAGGATGCGTGATGGTAATTGTGGCACAAAGTAGGATTGGGGTGTCAGTTCAAGTTCCAAATACACCGAAAGCTAGGGGTTAATAGCAGTGTGGACTTAGTCCATTAGCTTTGTTTCACAATGGCTCAAAGAGAAGAACAACTCTGGGTTCAAAACAAATCGTTCGTGAAGCGAACAATTCAAGCCTTAAGAAAAACTCCATGTTACGGAAATCGCAATACCGAGAACGATGATGATGATGCTGTAGACCTATACTCAACAGGGTACTCCACATGTTATAAATTAAATATATATTCATCATCATATCCTTGACAATTGAAGGATAGACTGAGAAGTATAACTAATATATATATATATATATATATATATATATATATATATATATATATATATATATATATATACATACGAATATGGTATATTTAGTCAGCAAGTATATGAACCGACAGGGTTTGTCTGTTTAATTTCTTTTCATT
The DNA here is from genome assembly GCA_964036315.1 of Acanthosepion esculentum. NCBI lineage: Eukaryota > Metazoa > Mollusca > Cephalopoda > Sepiida > Sepiidae > Acanthosepion > Acanthosepion esculentum. Next base: position 57,969,234 of record OZ038476.1, on the reverse strand, counting down.
TCATTTTTCCAATTTCCGGGTGTGTTGAAGTTGTGGATAAACTGCCCGAAGTTCCTGTTTTTTTTGTTGTTGTTGTTCAAAATCAAATCTATAAATCAACCATTCGCCCTTGCATGGAGTATTGCTGCCATATATGGTCTGGAGCCCCTGCTGTTTGCCTCAGGGTTCTTGATAAGATCCAGAGACGGATATGCAATGTAATTGGCCCTGATCTGTTATCTCGTCTGCAGTCGCTCTCTCACAGACGCGCCGTTGCGTCGCTCTGTATTTTTTACAAATACTTTCACGGTAATTGCTCCGATGAGCTGCTTTCGCTGGTTCCCAGGCCTCATGAATTTAAGCGTCCTACGAGGCTGGCATCCCATTCCCACCCCTTCACCGTTGAAACTGTTAGATGTAGACGTCTCTTCTACTCCAATAGCTTCATGTCTCGCACTTCTCGCCTGTGGAACTCCCGTCTTTATTCCTGTTTGCCTGACAAATATAATCTCCAACTATTTAAGTGTAACGTCAATCGACATCTCCAGTTGCCTTGATCTATCCACTTCCCTTCTCCACATCCTCTCCTTTACCACTCCTATCTGCTCTTCCTCCAAACCTTCTGTAACCCCTTGCGTGCTAGTGGCTTTCAGCCTTGCTTGGGGTGAAAAGCTTAAAAAAAATTACTTTTTTCGAATTTGTTTGGATATACATATAGCTATTATTACCTTCCCAGACCAAAATAAATTACTAAATAAACGATCTGATCTCATCTCAAAATGCAGACATGCAAACAAATTTTTACTACGTTACTTAAAAATCGAAAACTGAAATGAATAAATACAAACAAAATAATATATAAAAGTAAAATAAATTAACCCAAACAAATAATGAACAAATTAACAAACCCCTCCAGTTAGAATAGACGAAATAGAATAAATAAAAATAAAATACATAAAAAACAAGTAAAAATGATCAACCCAAATAAATTATTAAAGTAAATAATAATAAACAAATTAACAAACCAATCACGTCAAAATAACCGTTAGAATAGGCCACAACAACCAATCAAAAATTGGACATTAAAATAGCTATAACTGCTATACAACGATAAAATTACTACGTTAGTCAAAAATCGAAAACCAAATAGAGTAAATAAAAATATACAAAATAAAAAATAAATAAATAAATAAAAAACAAATAAACATTAATCAAATAAATGAACAGATTAAAAAATCGCCCCCGCTAAAATAACCGTTAGAACTAATAAAAATATGCATAAATAAGCAAAAACAAGTAAAAATAATCAATCTAAATAAATTAAAAACTGCACCCACCCGCCAAAATAACAGAATAGACTACTGCAAGTAATCTAAATATTTGACGAATAAATATCTTTAAATATCTTTTTAGACCAAAACAAACTAATAAATAAGCGACCTAAGCAAATCCCCCTAATTTTTTCACTCCGTTAATAATACATCAAAAACCAAAAAGCATAAATAATACAAAATGAAAATGAAAAACAAGTAAAATAAATTAACCCAAACAAATAAATAAATAAACAAACAAGCGACTTTCACAAAAATATCCACTAGAATAGATTACCGACAATGCACCACTGACCCATATATATAAATAGTCGAGGAAAAATCCAACATTTGCGGTCTGACGATTGAGTCTAGCATGAAAAAGCCTGTCGCCTCTGAGTGTTGACTTCAATGTTCACTTTTATATTTATATTTGCATACGCTTTATCTATAATATTGAGCACTTTATCCCATAAATATAGCACACCTTAAAACTATATTTCTTCATTTTCCGAACATGAGACCCGGATTCAAATCTCACCAGAGTCGGTTTATCAAGGGTGTTACCCGCCAGCGCGCTGTGCGACAGGAAGGTTCTTGAAAATCATGGCTCAGGTAGCCTCAAGCATTGTGAGTGAAATTTAGTAGATGGAACTATTGTACGCCATCGATGGATGTGCTAGCACGAAGTTACAAGTCATTGTGACTGAGGGTTTGGTATTGTTCAAACTGATGATCATGCTAGATTATGCGCGCCTTCCCAGAAATTAGCGTCCACTTAGCATAATTTCAGCATAAATCACATGTTCACTCCGTGAATGCTGATTGGATAACCACCTTAGCAGAGAGGTGTACTTGGAAACGAATTACTGGCTATTAATAATACAGTTATTTCTCAATGGTAACGGTAATTGTTGCGATGGAGAATATTTCCCTACAAGTTTGGACTCGGCCGTCGAACGAAAGACATAAATATACTCCTACATCAAGAGGAGTAGCAGTAGCAGATTTTGCTGAAAACAGTCATTGACGCCTAAATATTGACGCCTAAATATTGTCCTCGTTTCTATTCTACATTTTGTTTCCCTGTAGCAAAAGGTGATAAACTTGTTGTTAAACTAATTCCAGTTTTCTACTGTTGTTTTGATAATTCAGTTACAACAGTAATATTAGCTGTCTCCTTATAAAGAAACATTTGGCATTTATTTCCTGAGTAGTTAGTGATACGTTCGGTTGAAATTTATAACATGTTTTGGTTAAAAAAAGTCCTCAAGTGATGTGGTTTCTGTTATTTGGTAGAGCTCTTTTTTGTGATTGTGTAGCACCAGTCCACAAGGTTCGAAGAAGAATGGTCCTGGTTAAGATTTACTGGCTTCATTCTCTTAAAGCTATTTTTAATCATTGATCTGAGAAAGCGTTTGTATACAGCTGACAATTTAGATACTTCTGAATGTGTTTGAAGACATGCAAGGCATCCATGTTAAAGTCTCGATCTGACGAGGCTATTTAAGAGCATGACTAGTGTTTTCAGCTTTATGTTTTAGTTTTGTAGCAATCTGCGGTTTTGTGCGAAACTTCGCCTGGCGCAGCTTATTCTATGTACAATTCATTATCTCCTGTAATAAATTTGTTAAAACTGTACACCATTTATATTATTCGGACTATTGTACTCATCTTTGTCGCCATATTTATTACAACGTTTCGGCCGTTGTACGCTCCGGCCATTTTCAGTTGGTTGCAATGTCGAACTAATGGATGTCAGTTACCAGTTATCTCCTGTTAATTAACAGGAGATAACTGATAACTGACATCCATTAGACATGGCACGTGGAACTAGAACAGTCTACCCCAGTGAGCGAAATAAAGGGTTCAGTTCGACATTCCAACCACCTGAAGATGGCCGGAGTGTACAACGGCCGAAACGTTGTCATGAATATGGCGACAAAGATGAGGGCAATAGTCCGAATAATGTAAATAATGTACATAATAATACCTCATCTCAGAAATATAGACAGGTATTGTTAAATCTGATCTATTTACTGAGATGTTCGAACTCTTTACTATTTACTAATCCCTCATCGTGAATGTTTATGATATATTCAAGGTAGGCACCGTTACTAGTTTCATTCTAATTCCACATTATAATTCTGGAACGATTTATCTTGAATCCTATTTCTTGGAACTCTTGGTAGAGGACGTTGATTTTTGTTGTTGTTCAAGATCATTCTGATTCCAATTATGAATACCTATGTCTTCGGCATACCACTGACCACTGACCTCTGTACGAGGGGGGTGGGGGAAGTAAGTTGAATTGAATCTGATTAAAAACCATAAAACTGGGTTAACCAGTGAGGATCCAACACTCGAACTGATAAGTGGTACGATCTTCTTTGTCCATATTCTACGTCTAGCGCCTAATATTCTTTTAGATTCTAGATATGTTCAAAGTTTTCCTTAATCTGACACAAGGCCATGATATTAAGGCAGCCAATAAAATATGAAATCACTCCCCATGCAATAGCTGAAGACAGTAATTTGCTAACGCTCTATTCCATGCGCTTAAAGAAAAAATGTTTATAGAATATTCTGGTCTCCTTCATGGGCGAATTAGCTGTATATTTCCCTTCAGTCCCAGAGATCGGGGTACAAGCCCAGACAAATAATAATATTAATAATAAATCAAAAATTAAAAAACAAAAATATATTTCGAACGCTGATTTTCAAAGCATACCTTTTGTTCTCAACGTGAATATTTAATGCGACGCAATATTTTAATTTTTCGCTTTCATTTTCATACAGTTGGCTTTGTTCCGTCGAGGCAATGCTCAGTATATAATATTTACAGAATATTCAAACGAAAAGATCGTTTCTGTTTGCTTCATAAAGCTTTGCTAAACACTTTCTTTTAAAATCCTACGAACTTTTATGTATTCCCCAAGATAAATTCTTTCCTGAACATAGACGAGAAATCGCTAATCATTTGTTCAAATCTTAACGTCACGTAGATAAAGTTGCTCAAATAACGTAGGAACAGGAACAAAACCTTAAGTTGAACCAAGACGGGGTTGAATCGAGAGCAGTTACACCTTTTTTTTTTATAACCATCTGTTAGTATCGGGCAAATTTATGACCAAGTCTTTTAGATAATCCTACAATGATAACGAAAAAACTTTTCCCCGATGATTAATAATTCAGTAAATCCAGGAAGTCGTTTTATGGCGGTCATATTTTATTTGTTGAACTACTTAGGAAGAAAATCATGAAAGCGCGCAAATTTCGCAATTTAAAGACTTTAGGTACTTATTGCTTAATTTTGCTTCTCAAGTTGACGCCAGATTTTTAAACTCTTTAGTTCGCTTCCATGCACAACGAAAAATGACTTATCAACTAATGACGTCAGTCAATCATTGAGAAAGGTGTTGGGTTGTCATTTTCTAATGGCTCCCTGTCTGAATCAACTCCGAAAAAAGAATAAATACGAGATACTAAAAAGGGAAATTAAAAGAAAGGTGCCAACGTACGTTTACCATTTTTATTAAACCTAACAATGTAAAGCAACAATATAACATGACATAAACATGGTACTTAGTCCATAAGATTTAAATTTCACTACCTTTGAACTAACAATCTATGAATATCTTTGCTCCCGATTCATCTATACGTTGGTTGCATTACGTATACCTCTAACCTCTTCTCAGGACCGGACTGGTATCTAACTGTGGCAAGGACCTTAATCCATCTCGGTTGCCCCTACTGTGGCAAGAAGAATAAATTACCTTATTTATCTCCTTGCTAGGTGGAGTTTTCTATCTAAAACCCTACGAAGATTAACCATAACCTTATAGCCATTGAATTTTGGAAACTTAATTTGGTCTGTTTTTGTTTCTAAATACTTTGTTTTGAATTAGGAGGTAGTAAACGAAGTAAGAAGTCAGGAAGCCCCCCGCCCGTGCTTGTAGAGATAGGTATCTGTGTTTGGGTGCTAAAAGCGATATTCTTCCATATGTCACATAATGATGGGACATGGCAAGTATATTGAATTATAGAAATGACATAGAGTACGAAATCTATTTATTGCATAACTGATACACAGAAGTTCAACATATTATCTAAAATTTCGCTATTTCCTAAAGGTATCTAATATATCTTTTGCTGACGGTGGACCCTCATAATGTCTGTGTTTGAAATGAGAGAGCGAGGTTGTGCATGTTATCTTCGCGGTGGTGACCATCTCAGGGAGGTTATATTCAAATCAACTACTACTACTACTGCTAATAATAATAATAATAATAATAATAATAATAATAATAATAATAATAATAACAACAATACAATTACCCAACCTGTCTGCCAAAGAACTTCTGATAGCATGCGCTAGATGGCGTTGCCAAAGATGTATAAAAAATAAGGACGCAAAAGACTTATCCTTTTACCTTTTCTTTACCTATAGAAATTATACATGTCTCGTTTTAGAAATTAGACATGTCTCGTTCTTTGAGGGACTTTTCAGTCCCCAGCGAACCTCGTGTCGCTTTAGATCTTTTTTATGTGCCGTCTCCCTTCAGGACGACGGCAGTCATGGCTCCCCGCAACCTCATATACATCGTAGCTCTTAATGGATAGAATACAGAATAGTACGCGGTATACTATATTTTTACGTACCATGTCCTTTCAGGACGTAGGCGATCATGGCTCTCCACCTCCCTCTATCCCTTGCAGCTCGCAGCAAGTTCCTTCCCTCTGCACCCTCCCGCAGACCAAGTTCTGTCATCCACTTGCTTAAGCCCGCTAGGTATGTCATGCGTTGTTTTCCCTTGTCTCTCTTTCCCTCTATTCGACCCGTGAGTATCAGATTCTCCAGGCCCTCTTTCCTCATTATGTGCCCCAGAAAATTCAGCTGCCTCTTCCTGATGTTAAGTGTAAGCCTCCTCCTTGTTTGCATCCTCTCTAAGACCTCATCGTCGCTCACATGCTCGGTTCATGATATCTTAGCATCCTTCTGTAGAACCACATCTCCGTCGCCTCGAAGCTTAATTCACTATACATAGACATATCACATAATTCTACCAAACTAACAGATAAAGAACTCTTTCCAAATATACGTCTTATATGTCATTTTGTTCAAGCAAAGAAATATGCTTGTGTTAATTGTACGTAAATGTTTGTCTTTTCATTCTTCCTCTTTTTTGTGAGGATTCATAATCGCTTCTGCTGTCATATCAACTAATGTTACTCGACATTTTTATGTTATAAAACTGATGTAATGGAATAAACTGTCACCATCATAAGTGACTACACTATAGGTAGTAACAACCTATAGGTATCTGTAAGTCAACGTTCTACAGACACAAGATGAAATCTTTTCAGCTATACGGTCGAACTCTCTGCCTTCGGGCAGAGAGGAACCCGGACGAGGCTTTGCCGAAGAGCAGAGTCTCGTCCGGTGAGGTAGACCCGAAACCAGTTTATGCGGGTTCTACAGGGAAGTTTTGGCCGAGCCTACGGGTTTGTATTGCCCCACATTAAATTCAGCCTTGTGCCTATCCTACCCAGTGGGAAAGTTGGTAAATATTACTAGCTGGGATCTATTCCAGCTGTGCTGGTCAAACTCTCTACCTCCGAGCAGAGAGGATCTCCAGACGAGGCTTTGTCGAAGGGCAGAGTTTCCTCACGGGAAACAGCTACCCGACACCGTTTTATACGGGGAATCTTTGGCTGAGCCTACGGGCTCGGATACCCCACATTAAATTCGGCCCTGTGCCACATCTGATCGCGTGGGGCGGTTAGTAAATATACTAGCTGGGATCTGTTGAGTACGACAGACTTACGCGAGAACTACCGACCTTCCAATAGTAGCGCTCACTACTGGATTGACTTATGATGACCTTGTGCATAACTGTTACCTTTATTCTTATTGTACTGGTTTTTTACAATAAACCTTTACTTATTTTATCCACCTTGTTTTTCAAATATATATTCCTATTATCTCGGAATATAGCAAAAACATTTAGAGCAATTCTTCATTCGTTTATGCTAATTTTCACCCAATGTAAGGCCCAACAGTCACTAAAGGTAGCGGGTAATTGTTAAAGCGGTTATAATGAATTTGGTTTGTTTTACGGCATATCAACCTCAAAGGGTTATTTAATAACGAAATTTAATGCTTTTTCCTACATAAAGCCTTGTGTTGAAACAGTCAAAAAACTTTTTTTTAAAATAATACTTTTGTTATGGATATATTTTTTAATTATATTTTTGGTATGGTTTGGTTTATTTTGCAACATTGTAGAACTTTTCCAAATATAAACTGTATAGATTAATTTATTTTGTTTAGTGGTATATCAACAACTCTATGGGTTATTTAATACCTAAATCTAAATATTTTGAACACAATTTTATGGCTTCAAATGCAGATAAAATATATTGTTATTAATTTATATATATATATATATAAAATATGTTGTTGGTATTTTTACTATAAAAAAGTACCTTTATACTTTCATAGTAAAAAAAAAACATTTCTTTGTGAGTTCTCTATTTTCCCATGGCTGGGACCCTAACAGTTGCTACCAGTTATGGTCAGGGGGGAACCTGGGAACAACAGCAATTAAGAGGTGGTTCCACGCCCCACGGAACCTCCAGTCTCTCGACCAGAGGCCCTGCTGCCGGATGTATTTAGTCATGATGAATGGGATGTGATACGAGTGAAGGAGGAGCCGGTAGAAAGGGAAGATTATGAGGACAAGGAATATATATATAACGATTGACCCTTGACGAAGTGCCTTAGGTTAAAGTGCTCAGAGAAGCATCCACGTCGGAGTTTGCTCCGCTAGATGGTAGTTTTTTGAGAGAAAACTGTCTGGACGGAAATTTTTTCTTACATTTGGAACACAGGGGAAATGAGGTTGATTCGACTCTGAGGAAATTGTATGGCGTGTACAGATATGAATTGACAGAACTAAACAATGAAGCTGACCTGAACATTTGCCATAGAAATAGTGACAGAACAGCGATGGGCTTGTATCGCCGTGTCTGTCGACAAGAGTCTGCTAAGAAGAGAATAAGTCCTCTCCCAGAAGACCGCGTGGCATTTTCAATTCTACCAAGGCTGGAAAGAGAAGATTGAGTAGCTCCAAACTAGATATAGGAGAAATTCATTTTTGTCTAACCCGACCGGACAGAGAAAAACAACTCTGAGTTGGAGCTGTCCAATCCTAATTATTCGAAAAGCGTCTGTTCGTTCCTGTGTCTGATGAAATGTCTTTCACCATACAACCCCTTTCCCCACTGCCGAAACGCTGCTAGCCTCTCGCTCTTTTCTGAGCAGATGTTCGGGCGAATTACATACCCGACCTTGGTTCCACCAGTCCAGAATTTCACAGCTAGGACCCGCCAGGCCACATAAACTGACCTAACTCATTCCCTTCATATTCCATTGGTGAGGAAGAAACCCCACCCAGACATCTCCTTCCCTAGAACTGTTGCATTTTGAAATGGAATCCCCAGCATTACAAATTTAACCTCTAAGATCAACATGTATCTATCCTACATATCGTTATAATATGACAGCTCCAACCAAATGTTGCTTTTCTCTGTCCGATCGGAGTTGGATTAGACAAAAATGAATTTCTCCTATATCTAGGTTGGAGCTACTCAATCTTCTCTTTCCAGCCTTGATAGAATTGAAAATAATTCACTCCCTCCTTATACACACTTACACGAATCTAATTTAGTAACTCTTCGCCTTGAGTTGCTCTTGGGCCTTGTATTGGGTGAAGAGTTGTGAGGAAAAATTATCTGATCGAAGATGTTAGCAAAGATTTTTGACTTTAAATATTCCTCACATACTTAATTTTCGTTAAGGCAGGCCAAAAGTTTAACTGTTTTTGAACTGTGAAATTCATGGCAACTGACCCGATATTTTAGCCGACCGAATAATAACCCTGGCCAAAAATTGGATGTCGCTTTTAAAATTCATTCGTATTAACTTCTTAATAATTTCACCGGCCCAACATTTCAATTCAAAAAATTTCTTGCATGTTTTGTTTTTTTTTACATTTTATTTTTCATAAAAATTTTGGCTAATGTGAACCAATTCAATTTGTTCAAACAAAGAACGAAGCATTGGCCACGAATGGCCCGAAGGGAAAATTTTGTTTTCAATTTATTATTGGATTTGATAAATTTTTTCTACATTATTCAGTTGAATAAAACCAAATGTGTACGTTCGCTTGCCAAGTAAAGAAAAAGACATGGAAAGTGTGTGAAAGCCTTTATTAATATATATATATATATATATATATATATATATATATATATATATATATATATATATATATATATATATATATATGTAAGAATAAATAAATTGTAGAACCCCTTCCACTATGTCATAGCCTCTGGGTATAGAAAGAACGACCATATGGCAGATGTACAATTTACATTCTAATTCATACATCAGGCGTGCGTAGAGGTCTACATGTAAACACGTAAACATGTACATAGCCAGAGACTGAAATATCCACACACACACACACACACACACACACACACACACATATATATATATATATATATATATACATATATATATAATGCATGTGTTTATACTTTACATACGCTGATATATTATTTCTTTCTACTTGTATGTGTTTATGAAAAATTACACAAATGCCTGACGTACATATAAACATATCATGGCATGGCTGTATACAACGGTCGATCAATAAATCCGTAGCCTGCTACTTCGTTTTTAGTTGAAATTTCAAAGTATAATGTTCGATTCTTTTCATGCTAATTCTGTATTAAGAGAATTGGCCAGAAAATAGATTATGCTTATAAATAAGAATTTGTTTGATAAAAGGCAAACTTGTCTTTTTTTTTTTAACATTTCATCATTGTTCTTTAATCACACAGATTTTAAGATATATATATCATGCTATTTCTCTAAGGAAAGATAACATTTAGTTATGCTGTCTGAAAAATCGAATAAAAATGATGACCTCTTCTGCTTTATCAATATGTGCATGTATAATAGAAAGCTAGAAGAAAGGACTACCGTCAATTATAAGAAGACAGAAATCATGGTCGTCAGAAAAGAGACAGCTCAAGGTTTGGAGTCTTCAAAATATTATGAAATAATCCAGTAACCAACCCCAGACATGAGTTAAATAGCAGCGAAGACAGCGCTCTCTAACCGTGGTTGTTAACCTGTCTGGAAAGACAAGTCTGTATTCAAAACCGTATGTAGCCCTGAGAAAGCACATACTATACAACCATAAAAATTATTATGAAATTCGCAATTAATTGGAGTGCGGACTTTTGGAATCAATGATCTTGACTGACGTCGAAGAAAAAGGGAATAGTTTGACAGTGCGTTTCTGATCATTCGATCACGAGTTCCATAAATTTTAGGGCCGTAGATGTAGCACATTGACTGCTCCCGCAGTAGCAGTGGTGTTTCCTGTATAAGATAGCCTGACGAAGCCCAACCGTGCCCAGGATGGTTTTTCCAACTCTCTCAATGCTGGTTTTGCCAACTCTCTCCATGCTGGTTTTGCCAACCATGCTCAGGCAGGTTCTGAATTCAAAGATTTTCCTTCTCCTGCCACCCAAGTCTATGGGACCTATTCTGTCTTGCTATTTACCCATAACTGGGAGGGAAGAGATGGATTAATACCTTTCCCAAGGATATATGCTCGTAAGTGAATATAATGAACTCGACTGGAATTCGAACTCGGCTCTCCGATTTCTCAGCACCCTTCTCGTTATTATGTTGAAGAATCACTTGACTAATTAACATGATCTGGAATGTATGATAACATAAAATTATTCAATCTTTCTAGAGAAACCTTAATATCAATAAGTCTTTAATTACATACAACGGACAGGCGCCGATTTCAAGTGTACAACTTACTAACATGGCTCTCTTTTCCGTGTTTGACGGCTGCTGTAATGCAGAATTAATTACTCTTAGCCCCCACTTCGAATGTACCTGTGATCATCAAATTCAAAGATGTTATTTTTTTTTTACTCGTTATTCTTTTTCGCGTTTGACCACTTTTACGAACTTAGGCGAACTGAGCATGCGCTCACCAATTCCTTAAGGGAATGTGTAGCGAATTACTTTGCACGCCCGTTAATGCTAGTTTCACTTATTTTCACACCATATTTTACGCTTAGGTCGTTTATTTTATCGACTTCAGTCATTTAGTATTCACTCACCGAAAGTTGAATGCAAATATCCATTCATTCATTTTGTTTGTCTCGGTTGTCCAGGACTAAATATATTCAGATAACTACAAATTACATTGTAGCCCTTTACGTCACTGAAAGTAGTCCATTTGGAATAGCCAGTATGATGAAGCTTCTACACGATACGACTTCTGTCTATATTTCTGAGATGAGGTATTATGCACACTATTTACATTATTCGGACTATGGTCCTCATCTTTGTCGCCATATTTATTACAACGTTTCGGCAGTTGTACGCTCCGGCCTTCTTCAAGGACACTTGACACAGTGGATAAAGGCGTTAGTTAGATCCGGTGACAGGACCCAAACAGTGTGAATTCAATACCTGGTTAAGGCGGTGGAGAACTTGGTGAGGGGAATTAACAGGAGATAACTGATAACGGGCATCCATTAGAGATGGCACGTGGAACTAGAACAGTCTACCCCAGTGAGCGAAATAAAGGTTTCAGTTCGACATTCCGACGACTTGAAGAAGGCCAGAGCGTACAACGGCCGAGACGTTGTAATAAATATGGCGACAAAGATGAGGACAACAGTCCGAATAATGTAAATAGTGTACGATACGACTTGTTTGTCTTCTATGTTCTGTGTCCCTTTAGGACGTAGGTGATCACGGCTCCCCACAAATTATTATTCTAGGTAGCTTTTAGTAATGTTTGTCTTTTATTATTATTATTATTATTATTAAATTACCAAAATCTTGTGAAAGCTCCTTTCATTTCGCATTTTAGAAAATCTTCATACCTGATGGCCAGATTTTTAATGACAGTTCGAAATACATGTCGACGTCACACATTTTCGGTTTGAATGCGTGGCATGCTCTGGCTGGTCGGCGGGAATGTACAGGTTAGTAATTCATATGTGCTGGTGTCTCGGTTATCGGTTCCGAGGAACTATGCTGCTTGGCCCTCATACGTCGAATTCGACGGGAGAGTCCACCATATATATATATATATATATATATATATATATATATATATATATATATATATATATATATATATATACATATATATATATATATATATAAATATATATATATATATCCCGATATATATATATATATATATATATATATATATATATATATATATATATATGTCCAGACGTCTTACGTTACACATCTCCGATCACAGCTCCATTAGAACCCATTTAAACACACACACAAATTTACCAGACTCCATTAGAAATATACTAGTAGAAAACACAAATATATTAATTGCTTCCACCTGTAAAAAAAGTTTAAAATAATGGAGGCTTTAATAATAAAAAAGAAAAAAGCCTACCCTTAACAATATTAACTACGAACAAAGCCACAACGTGCTAACCGTATTTGGAAATTAAAACACCACTACTACACACTAAGACATATACATAATGCACACACTCAAGTAAGCTGAACAATCAAATCATCTTTGATAATGGCTAAAGGTATAGCCGAAAGCGCTCGGAAAAATAAAACATTTGGACAGTTCTTACACACCCTTTGTCCAGCAAAGAAAGCTCTTGTTCGTACACAAGAGAAATTAAATAAAAAACTTAACCGTAGTACCTTGTCTGTCGTTTTTAATGAAACTTGCATATATATATATATATATATATATATATATATATATATATATATATATATATATATATATATATATGTGTGTGTGTGTGTGTGTGTGTGTGTGTGTGTGTGTCAATCCAAACGATAATTTCTTTTATGTTTCATTTATATTTTTGGGGATGTGTCCAAACCTTTTGCTTCTAACATTCAGTTGTATTTTTCTATTTTTGTTTTTGGTGATTTTCTAAGCATAATTTAGACGTGGCACAAGGCTGAATGAATTTGTCGATCTCATTATTCAGTAGTAACTCATCTAGCCAGACAAGCTTGCTATGCATTACACCACGTGCACATGGTGATTTCATAAGCGTACGTTAGATGTGGCACAAGGCCGTAAATGTTGTGCACCCGATGAGGATAGAACTCACAACTCAGTCGTAACTGATCAACCTAGACAAGCATTACACGTCGAAGTGCGCGATACTTGTATCTTGTATTTGTTTATGTAGAACATTTCTATAATTCTCTTTATACATAAGATAACTGGGGCATTTACTACATTCTGATTAAATTTTGATATTACTCTGCCTGTAATACGTTTGTATACATTGATTGATTTATTCATTTTCTACAGCTTATCAACCCGTTGCAGGTTATTTAAAGCCAGAATATATTTTTAGATTGTAAGAATTCTTTTTAGATAATAATGATTTAGTGATACAACTAGGGGAGTAGTGGCGGATTCATACTTTTCCCAAGAGTATTTGCGCGTAAGTGAATATAATAAACCTGCCTGGAATTGGAATTCGACTTCTCGATTAACAATTCCGAGCCATTATCCATTACACCAACCGCTCTTCGAAGCTTACAGTACCAGTTATTCCCAAGCGGTCTCCCATCTAGTTACAGACTTGGTTGCTTAACTTTAGTGATCGTAAGGAACCGGTGTCACGATATGGCCACTGGAAACCTATCTTGTGTATTCTATCTCTCTCTCTCTCTCTCCCTCTCCCTCTCTCCTTATTCTTCTCCCTCCAGCTATGGGTAAATAGCAGGACAGACTGGGTCCTATAGCCTTGGATGTCAACTGGTCTAGGAGAAGGACAACTGTGAATTCAAAATTTGCGGAGGGTCGTTTGGGGACCTTGAGGCACTTAGTGCATCAGGTCTCTGTATTCGGCCGTTTAAAATGTGTAGATGGTCCTGCACGAAACCTTCACCACTATAATCAAATCTCATGTGCTGTTGTCGGGCTGTCGGTTTCCTTGGAACTGATCTGCTTGACCCTCATACGTCGAATTCGACAGGAGAGTCGAGTATATATATATATATATATATATATATATATATATATATATATATATATATATATATATATATATATATATATATATATGAATGATTAATGCAGCTATAAAATTTGTCATTTAGCTGATTGGCATACGTATGTGTGTGTGGTATATGTGTGTGCGTTAATCAGAAAAGCCACACGCAACTTTGTAAGCAAACTGTACAACAAAAATGCAACAAGCTCTTTAATTAAAGTATATATTGTTCATTACATAATCTGTTAAGGGGGGGGGGTTTACCTTTTCTTTGCACACCAAGTAAACTTTTTAAAGAATATTTTACTGTTTTGCGGTAGCACTCTTTTCTGTATTCTTTGAATATTCTTATTCTTCTGGCAATCTTTCATATTCGTTCTTCTTCTATTATAGTGATTTTCCAAGTGTAGCTTAGATGTGGCACAAGGCCGAAATTAGGGGGGAACCCATTGAGGTACCATTCCTCTATTATACTATGAAACATATGGATATGTATTTATCCGTTCTAGATACAAATTTGCTATTTATTGTTTAAAACCATTCTTTCTATTTAATTTGCCATTTATAGTTTATAGCTGCCGACCTGGCATCCCGCCTTCAATCACTTACGCGCCGCCATAACTTAGCTTCCCTGTGCCTTTTCTATAAATAAATTCATGTCAGTTGTTCGGAGGAGCTTATTGGCTCCTTTTATTTGTTCGCATTTTTTTCTTTGGTTTAATTTCCCATCCCCTCCCTTCTTAGGTGGTCAGTGATGTCAGTTCTCTGGTGGATGCAGGGGGCCTTTCATTTCGGGTATGTTTATTGTATTTGTTGTGTCTGAATAAGTGTGTTTTTGTGTGTTTGTGTGAGTGCTTAGGATGAATGAATGTTTTATATTAATATAGCCCCGAATTGATTTCGTCCAGTTAACTGATGTTTCTGACACATTTAAGGGTTGTGGGCGGCGGGGTGGGGGTTTATTACTAACATTATTCTGTTTAGATTCTTGTAAATAGATTTGTGTTCATATTGTAAATACTAATTGGGGGCTAGTTTTTCAACTGTTGTTTTTTTCCCTTCCTCCCCGACAGGCAATGAATTTTACATATGGTGACTAGTTAGGACTTTCATGGAGACAATGAGGTATTATGGTGAATGTAGTAAGAAAGGTAAGTAAGAATGCATTGTTTTGGTGTAAGGAAGATAAGTTTAACGTTAAGACAGAAGAAGACCATCCTTTTCCCCCCTTCCCCATTTTGGCCTTGTGCCACATTTTGTAAATAAATTACAAATAAATATTGTTCTCCTCCTTTGTACCTCAACTTAATGCATTTAAGCGTAGTACCTGATTGGCAGGTAGCTCTAATCCTTTTGCTATTGAAAGTACGAAATACAACTGTATTGTAACCTAGGAAAGGTTACTGAATGAGGAAGAACCAAAACGGAGGTTGGAAATGAAATCAACAAAATACAATACTCGCCAGCGGCGTGAAGTAGGTAAACCACAGCTAGTGGTGGACTACATAAACAGCATATTACCCCCCACACACACACTTACAATAGTGTCCAACGTATTTATGAGGATCGGGACATATCCATTAGTGTTCATAGGTACGGTGTATAGGTATATAGGTACGCAAGCTCTTTACTAATAATTTCTTCTCTTACACTTCTCGCTTATGTGGGCCTCTTCAAGCTTTTTGCTTTCCTTTCAACTGCAATCTGCAATAATTTAAGTGCATCGCCAGCCGCCATCTTGTGTCTCCTTGATACTCTCTCCTTAATATTGTCCTTTCTTTTAAGTAACTTTTTTTCCTCATTTCTTCCACTCTATTGTGTTTCATCCTCAGTAGCCAATTTCGTCTTAGTGGGTTTATCGTCTTTCTTGGGGTTTGGGTGGGAGGGGACAAATGTATTTCCTCCAACAGAGCTAAAACGTCTTTTCATATCTGCACCTCTAATTTGGAAGCAAATTCTTCTACATTAAAATAAAATTCGTAAATGAAAATTTATCACGGCGAATTCATTTATTTTTTAAATTCCGAAATAGAGGTTTTCTCGTTCAAATCAACATCATAGCAATTCCGAGCATTGCAATAAGGAGCAACAAAGAGATGGAGTAAAGCTACTAAAACAAGACCAGTCGGTCATTTTGGATATCTCAAAAACTACTTGCATAGCGTTCATCTACTATAGACACCACTACGAATATGTTGTGTACCGACACTCTGTTAGTGCTACTAATCCGGAAATGATGTGTCATTGAATGAGCATGCGTACCTTGCGATCATTAAATTCACCGTGAACTAGCGAGTAGTCTCGTAAAGTTTTTATTTTATTTTATTTTTTAAAATAAAACTTCTCATCAACCTGATCCTGATTTGTCTGCCTGCAACTTATAACTTCATTCAAAGCTAAAATCGCCATTTCAAACACCGCAGACTTGATTAAGAAGTACATGGCGAAATAACTGTTGGCAATCTGAAAGTAAAGTTTGCCAAACATTTTAAAACTTAGAAGGGACACTGGAGTAAAAGTGTGACGCCCCAGTGGGTGCACTTGCCCAAGGGAGGTTATTCCTCTCACTTTCACTATTAAATGGCTGGATACTTTCCGGTCATGCTCGATAAAACAACAATAATAATACTACTACTAGTAGTAGTAGTAGTAGTAGTAGTAGTAGTAATAATAATAATAATAATAATAATAATAATAAGAAGAAGAAGAAGAAGAAGAAGAAGAAGAAGATCAACAACAACAACAACTTTCTGATGATCATTTCGGTATTTCGATTGCTTTATATATAATTCGAAATTCTTTTTCTGCGTCCCATCAGAATATGGACGATCATGGCTCTCCACAACTTTCTACCCGTTGTGGCCCTTAAGAGTTTTTCTCTTTTTGCTAAGGCTGTTGCCTCCCTTTCCGCCATTGACACAAATTCGTCAGTTAATTGATTTGCTGTCATTTCTCTTGCTCTCACTATGACTCCTGCAGGGTAAGTTTTCCAAGCTCTCCATTCACATTATGTGTCCAAAGAATTTCAGCTATCTTTTCTTGATTCTGCGTAGAAGTGTTATTTCTGTTACCATTTTCTTGAAGACTTCCTTGTTGTTTACTCGCTCCGTCCATAGAATTCTTAGTATCCTTCTGTAGAACCACATTTCTCCTCATCCATGGGGAGATTGTCCAGCATTCACTGCCATATAAGAAGATGGATATCACTTGGCAATCAAGCACTTTTTTCTTTGTTTCTAACGAGATTTTTTTCCGTTTGTCAGCACAGTTTTGAAATGACTGAAAGTCGTTTTGTTTCTGTAAAGTAGCATACAACTGACTTTCTTTCGGTAGTCCTTTCTTCTGGATTTCCTTTTCTACCTTCTCTATTACTTATAAAATAAGCAGAACTACATTGGGAAACTTGCAGGTGTGTAATGAGTACATTATTGCAGTAAGAATCGACTCACATAATTGGCCTTGTGGAAAACTTAGGTTTATAAATATTTATGAACTGCACTACGTCAGGTTAACGTTGGCGTAAAGTTTTTTCATTACTTTGCAAATCGATTCACTAATTATGGAAATTTTTATATAAGTCCAATAATTCCATGTGGGACGTCTTTGCTAATGTCTTTAAAGGGTACCCCCAATCAAATTGAAAGCGTCTGTTGAACGTAATGGTTTCAAATATTTTTAATTAAAAATATTTTTTCAAAGAAAAACTAATATCGGAACTTAGCCTGACCTCTTCACACACGATATATTCAGTGAATTGTGCAGAAAATGTATACGTGGTATGTCTGCTGTAACAGAACGAAGGGAAGAAATGGAGAGAAAAAGAATGTAAAACAAGGTAAAGAAAAAAAGGAAAACAAAACAAAACATGAAACAGAAAACAAATAAATAACTGCCCAGAGAAAAAGAAAGAAAGAAAGAAAAAATGAAAAAGGTTATAAGTGTATAATGGTAAAATGGAGAAAAAGAAAGAAAGTAAGAAATCACACGAGAAAGAAAGACAGAAAGAAAGAAAGAAAGGAAGAAAGAAAGAAAGAAAGAACGAACGAAAGCATACAAGAAAGAAAGAAAGAAAGAAAGAAAGAAAGGAAGAAAGGAAGAAACAAAGAAACAAAGAAACAAAGAAAGAAAAAAATAATGCTCGGGGCAAAAGAAAGAAAGAAAGAAAGAAACAAACAAACAAACAAACAAACAAAGATAAATGTTATAAGTGTATAATGGTAAAATGGAGCAAAAGAAAGAAAGAAAGAGAGGAATCACACGAGAAAGAAAGAAAGAAAGAATGAACGAACGAAAGCATACAAGAAAGAAAGAAAGAATGAACGAACGAAAGCATACAAGAAAGAAAGAAAGAATAAACGAACGAAAGCATACAAGAAAGAAAGAAAGAAAGAAAGAAACAAACAAACAAAGAAACAAAGAAACCAAAATAAATGTTATAAGTGTATAATGGTAAAATGGAGCAAAAGAAAGAAAGAGAGAAATCACACGAGAAAGAAAGAAAGAAAGAAAGAATGAATGAAAGCATACGAGAAAGAAAGAAAGAAAGAAAGAAAGAAAGAAAGAAAGAAAGAAAGAAAGAAAGAAAGAAAGCAAGAAAGAAATGATCGTAAATTTATTATATTAAATAATTGCTCGGGGCAAAAGAAAGAAAGAAAGAAAGAAAGAAAGAAAGAAAGAAAGAAAGAAAGAAAGAAAGAAAGAAAGAAAGAAAGAAAGAAATGATCGTAAATTTATTATATTAAATAATTGCTCGGGGCAAAATAAATAAATAAATAAATAAATAAAGAAAGAAAGAAAGAAAGAAAGAAAGAAAGAAAGAAAGAGTGAAATAAATGAATTGAGAACGGAATGAAATAAAAGGGGGAAATAAATAAGTAAATAAATCAGGACATGAAAGAATAAGATGTCATATTCGAATTGTAGAACAGAAGGGAAAAGAAAATATGTTGTCAATATGAATAGAGAAGAGATGAGAAAGAAGAAGCGAAAATGACATTCGGCTTGTGACTGAGAAGAAGACGCAGCTGACATGATTCAAAGAGAATAAGGAAATGAAGGAAAACGAGCCATACGAGAAAAGAAAAAAGAAATGCGCAAATGAAAAAGAAAGAGAAATGAAGGAAGAAAAATAGTTACGAAAGAAAATAAACGAAAAAGATATTAGACCGAAGGAGATTCTATGACTTCAAAAAGAAAGTGGCATGAAAAGAGAAATTAATCTGAAAAGAATTCGACGCTGAAGTTAAAGAAAAGAAAGGAAGACGGATGAAAGAAAAAAGAAAAGAGAAGAAAAGAAGTATAAAAGAAAAAAAAGAGAGTAAAGACGAAGAATGAGAAAGAAAAAGAAAGAGCAGGCTTGGAGAAATAAGAAAGAAAAGGAAGTCGAAATAAAAGTAAACATAGAAGGAAAAGTAAGTAAACTGCTCGAGAGAAACAAAAGAAGAAAAAAGACAAAAGTGACACGTGAAAGAATGAAGAAAGCAAACATCAAAGAAACTCGGCTATGTCTGCCATGTTTGTATTGTCGATTCTCTGCTGAAAGCAAACAGTTAAGAGATCATAGTCAGCGCGCGAAACTGTCATCACAATGTTGACTCTTCACTTGGAATGTTTATTCCTACCAGGAATCGCTTCTTATTATTAGTTGTCGGTTTAGTTCTTTTTTCTTTCTTTCATTTTCTACCGCTTCTTTATTATTGTTAATAATATTATTATTATTATTATTATTATTATTATTATTATTATTATTATTATTATTATCTTCGTCTTTTTTTTTCTTATGGCTTTCTACATAATAATAATAATAATAATAATAATAATAATAATAATAATAATAATAATAATAATAATAATAAAAATTATTATTATTATTATTTTCATCTTCGTCTTTTTTCTTCTTATGGCTTTCTACATAATTATTATTATTATTATTATTATTATTATTATTATTATTTGTAGTATTAGTATGCTTACGGTCAAATCACATTGAAACACCGGTTCTCGTTTCATCATAAGCAACGTGGATCACGGTCAGTACTTAGATGGGGGACCGCTTGGGAACACCGGGTACTGTAAGTGAAACCAGTTGGCAACTTCATTTCATAAAGCCTTACTTGCTATGAAAAACCCATCAGCGACGCCGAGTGTTGTTGAAACCAGTGGCTCCGTACTCCTCAGTGGGGGTCTAAGGGCCTAAAATAGTACTTGTAGTAACAGTGTTTTCGTCCTTATCTTCTGCTGCTTCTTCGTTTGTGGTTGTTGTTATTGTTTTAATCATTGAGTTTTCACAACAGTAGCAGCCGATGGATATTGTGTAACATCAAGTTTCCTTAATAGTCCAGTACTCTCCTCATTACGCCATTATTTTCAGTGTCATCTCTGTCTAGACGGTTTGGTTCTTTTTCGGATTTCCTGTTAATAATGATAATAATAATTGATAGATTTTGCAGCTGCAACAAAAAAAAAAAAAAGAGGAAAAAAACACATATTTAAAAAAGTCTGAGAAACTTGTATATTATTATTATTATTATTATTATTATTGATAATAATAATAAATAAAAATATAAAATAATAATAGTAATGAAAATTATAAATAAAATAAAGCAATAACATAAAACGGTATATAAAATTAAATAAGTAAAAATTTAAAATAATAAAAATACTTCCAGAATGCAACAAAAACTGTTCCTGTCGGAAATACGGACATGCCGCCAAAGACGTTAAATTCAATCTCTTCACCACGAACCTTGGTACGGACAACACGTGTCCGACTTCACTCTGTGATATGGCGTGAATTAACACGGAGTAATTTCTCCCTTTTATCACATACACCACAAAATAATTGTAACGTAAAAAATACACACACCAATACACACAAAAATATAAATAAATTATACGAAATTAACATACAATTTACCGTGCTTTTCGTGTTATTTCTGTGCGTTTTATTTCCTGTCAAGTATGCTTTTATCGCCGTGAAAACAAGGCTAATTTCTGCTGCTATGATGTGAGTGAACCTCCACAAACTAAACAAATACAAGGACCTCCAGATAGAAATCAGTAGAATGTTGCATCTCAAGACAACACAAACTGTTGTTATTGGATCTTTGGGAATTATATCAGAAGGTGCAAACAAATAAATGGATCCAATTGTTGGCAGCCCTAAAATATCAAACTTATACGTATTGTAATGTCAGTCAAAACAGAAAAGAAAAATTAGAAGTAGTTTAAACTGGTTACATTTCATCACCGCCGATCAGACCTCGAACTACCGCCAGTAACGATGAATGGATGCCCCCTCGGATGGATGGTCCGTACCTTGAGGGCCTCAAACTCACAACTGACCTCAAGGGAAACTCATATACAATCCATCGTTAAAGATGCAGATAAATCTTTGAACAGGTTGGAATTGAGGGAGTCAAGAGGTACAAAATGTGTAGAATACTTCACAAACTCCTGTCAGTAAAGCAAATTTTTTAAAGCGTCAAAACTGGGCCAATAAATACATGAAAATTGACTTTTCTAAAGTAATTTTCACGACCGACTGCCCTGATGTATGGCCAAAGGATGGATATATCCGATGAAAATGTGCCTGTGGCTAAAAGAAGGCAGCGAGGAGGCGGCAGTGTGATGGTATGGCCGAGAATTGTCGACCAAACCGTTATTGGACCATACAAAGTTGATGAAGGAATTAAACTGAACAGTGCTAAATATTGCGATTTCATGGACAAGATTTTCTTTGAATAGTACAAGTCCTAACCTCGCAGTTACAAAGTGAAGTATGTATTTATGCATGACAATGCATCTTCTCATGTATCTAAGATTACCTGTGAATCTTTTGAGCTTAAAAGGTCTACAGGAGAGAAGATAATGAAATGACCACAATAAAGTCCAGAACTGAATCCGATCGAAAATCTATGGTCAATTGTGAAGATGAAATTATATGAAGGCGGTAGACAATATGACAGTAAAGTAGGCACATGGGAAGCAATTAAAACCAACTCGTCGGAAATTGAAATAATGATAATAATAATAATAATGATAATCATAATAATAATAGTAATAAAATCAACGGATAATAGATTGCTGGCTGCTATTGAGAAGAAGGGTTACTATATTAAGATGTATATGCTTCAAACGCTTATCCTATCTGTTTGCTTTTTGTTCTATTATAGATAATGATCAATATTTGGTGATTTCCTTATCTTGTTAGTGAATTATAAAACGATTTTCTGGTTTCAGACTGCAGTTTTAATAATAAATCAAGTAACTTTAAGAAAACCTGTTAAAACTACTTAAAATTTTAACTCAAGCTTTATTGGGAAGTCTAATCGTTTAAATTTTGACAAAGTTTTATGACAAACGTTTAAGAGAATTGCATAATTACTTCAAACGGACAGCATATTGTTAAATATAGTGATTTCCAATATGTTGGACAACCTTCAAATTATATAAAAAAAGACTTACAAGTATGCAAGTTATTGTAAATAATTCTAATAAACAAATGATATTTTAAGCTGAAATTCACATGGTATATTTAACATGCAACTATAAGTATGTTCTGAAAGTTTTACCAATATCGTTTACGTAATACCAACATTATATTCAAAAATTTAATTGACATAATACAAACAAACATAAACGTAATTTATATATATGGGTGTTTTTAACTATATAAATATATGTGTGTGTCTGTGTGTGTGTGTGTGTGTCAAATTTCACAGAATATATGTGTGTGCATGACTGTATGTATAGCAAATTAAACATTCAACATATCACATACACACACACACACACACACACATACATACACACAGAGAGACATATAGCAAATTAAATGTTCAATATATCTTTCCCGATTCGGAGTATATATGATAGCCACTTGTATAGCCTTTTAGGCATTTATAGTAAAACTGAATTTATTCGCAAAAAGCCTGCATTTCCTAGATGTTAATTTTCTCTAAAATGATGCTAATTATTAACGTTAACTTATTTGCTGCGGTTAATGCTTTAACACTTGATATAGACCGCGTTGTATGCAAAGAATGACTGCCTTAAAAAGCGTTATCTACCAGAAATACACTGATAGTTGTTTTTTCTTTGGAAATAGTATAAGGATATATATATATATATGTATATATATATATATATATATATGTATATATATATATATATATATATGTATAAAATTTTGTATAATTTTATATATCAATAAACAGTATTTAGAAAAAAAAAATTGAAACTAAAAACGTCGCTCGATTCGTGCGCATGCGTAGACGTGGTTACGTCAACAAAGCCCAGTCCGATGAAATGCTAACGGATGAAACGTGTCACAAAAAAACTTTCCGGTTTGTCATATTTTTTAAACATACACGCACACACGCACACACACACGCACACACACACACACATATATATCTATATATATGAAATACAATATGTATATACATGCACACACACACACATACACACACATATATAGATATGAAATACAATATATATATTTCGTATATTTTGTAATTCATATATATATATATATATATACACACACACACATATATATATATATATATATATATACATATATATATATATATATATATATATATATATATATATATATATATATATATATATATATATATATATATATATATGAGTAGGTTATATTTGTTTTCCAATATATCTCTATTCATATACACACATGCACATATGGATATGCCTTGAGGAGAAAATCCATGATAGAATGAAAAATGTAGAAATTTGTAACTGCCATTTAGCTATTCTGCTTATTTTGGAAATATGAGATTAATTACAGAATTTATTGGTTTTGATTACATTTCCATTCATTAGATACGCATAGGAACTGGAAGACGTTTTGCGAAACGAGCGCAGAAAAAGCAAAACAGCCATATAAGATTTCATCAGGCACAATTTGCAAATATTCTTACGCTCCATTCGATTTGATAAAACGACTTAAACTCTCACCAAAAAATGCATCGTCCAATTAAGATTACAAACTCAGCCTTGCGATGATGGACAGTAATTTTAAATTTGAATCGGACGAAGATAATTTGGAGAGTATGAATTTCTTAAAATTTATTCCTTTTAATTTATATAGAATATGATTAAGTTTCTACCATTTCATTTTTTTTAAAAAATCGTAGCTTTTGTTTCATATATTAAAGCACCTACGA
>OZ038476.1:57932121-57937121 GCA_964036315.1 Acanthosepion esculentum | reverse complement strand
TGTTTCATGCTAGATGCAATCGTCAGGCCACAATATTTATTACCGTGATATACAGTAAATATGGCACAAGGCCAAAAAGGGGGATTGGGGAAGAGGAAGGTCATCACTTGTCTTAATCTTAAACTTAGCTAGTCCCGAGCACTGACCCAAACATACAAAACAATATTCCTTCCACCAAAACGCCACATTCATACTTACCTTTCATGCTACATCCACCAAAATACCTCATGGTCTCTATGGAAGTCCTAAATAACCCCATATGTACAATAAAGTCTGTGGGGGGCGGGAGTAAAAATTTTAAACAATAAATAATCCCCAATGAATATATACAATATGACTAAATATATGTACAAGAAACTAAACAAAATTATGTTAGTAATAAAAAAAAAACACAAATCCTATATGTGACAGTAAAATCAATTAACTGGGCGAAATCGACACGGGACTTTGACAATATAAAATACACATTTATCCATCCCAACCACTCACACAAACACGCACTGATTCAGACTCAACCATACGAAAAAGCTCACACTCGAAACGAAAGGCGTCCCGTATCCTCCAGAGAACTGAAATCACTGAGCACCTAAAGAGGGGAGGGAAGGGGAGTTAAACTAAAGGAAAAGAAAAGGGGGACAGAAAAAAAGGGGTCCAATGAGCAAACACACTCTAGCTAAGTTTTACAGAAATTAAAAAACTAAAATACAAAAGCAAAAACCCTAAACTATCCTAAATCCTAGGATGGGTTGCCAAAGTTCAACCCAGGCAAACAATATCCTGATGCCTAACCAGCATCAAAATGCCACTCAAGGTCAGCCCCTTTCACACGGCACAAACGCGCAAGACTCACCCACCTTTCGCCAAATTCTGATGATGTGAGCCGCCGCCTTTCCGTCCTAATCTTGACTTTAAGCTGATGCCCAAAGAACAAGATCAGTTCGGAAGAAGCAAACTTCTCGCCACCATAGAATTCCTTCTGACGCGTCGTCCAAATCATGAATCTGATAACGCCTAGTAAGCAACAGAACACATAATGTTCAGCCCTCGACATCTGAGGCACCACATTGCTACAAACAGAAACGGCATCCAGGACAAAGGACTTTCTACGCAGCACGCGGACCATGAGGCCTTCAACAAACTTGCACAACGGCACTACCACCGTGCACTGAAAGAAGGCGTGACCAATGGTCTCGACTTCCCCAACACAGCGGCGGCAGTTTGGAGAATTCTCCAAGCCCGCTGAACAAAGTCTTTTGCCGATCCAGAGGGCTCTACGAATCACCCGCCAGGTGAGTGATGCCTCAACGTTAGTGAGGCATTTCAACCCCGGCGCCCAAGGCCATATTGAGCGAGCCTGCTGCTTCGTAAGACCGAGCTCCCTAATCAAACCATCTTGAACGGACCCCCGAACTAGCACTTGATACAATGCCCTACGAGACAACACCTGGACGTTGGAGAGGCCTTCCGACGCCCGTAAGAGGCATTTCAGAGCGCGACGACATTCGTGATAGAAGGAGCTTTCGGCTCGGGGTCTACGGCAGGCCTCCCCCTCGCACGAGTGCACACTTCTCAGGGACGGGAAATTTTTCCGGGCGTCTTCCTTCCAGAAGGCTCCCACCTCGTCCGGTTCGCGACACAATCGGTCTAGGAATGCAATGCGAAGCATATGTTGACGAATCTCAATGCTTGGCATACCCAGGCCGCCCTCAGCGGTATGAAGGCAACAGATCTCCCGAGATACCATAGGGGCCTTGCCTCCCCACAAGAAGGAGAACAAGAGCCTTACTAATAAAATTAGTGGGGTAAACGGAAGTGGAAGTACAGAGAGTCGGTACAAGAGGATTGGGTAGATATGTGAAACACATACTTCCGCTCTTCCCTTCAGGGAAAGCCTCCTCCGAGACCACAGATTAACCGCGATCTCAGCCTTCTCTCGTACCTCCGACCAATTCATTTCCAACTGGAGATCCGGACCGAACCAGACGCCGAGTATCTTGATCGGCCCATCCGTCCAGAGGAAGGGTCCGGGAAGAGAAACTCCCTTCCACGCACCCAACCGCAAGCCAACAGACTTATCACGGTTGATCTTGGCCCCTGTCACCATCTCATAACCACTGACCTCTTTGCTGACTTCGTCAATCTCGGCTCTGCTCGACACAAGAACCGAAACGTCGTCAGCATAGGCAGAATACCTTGCTGAGGTGGTAGCCCCAGGCAGAGATATTCCACGCAGGACCGGATTCGCCTTTAACTTGCGGAGGAAAGGTTCCAAGGCAAGAACGTACAGCAAAGGCGAGAGCGGACAACCCTGACGAATAGAGCGAGACAATACGAAAGGCTTCGATCTTACTCCATTCACTTCCACCAGCGCACCGGGGGTCGCATACAAGAGTCGGATCCAGGAGCGAAAGTCGGCTCCGAAACCGGCCGACGAAAGGACAGCCTCCAGAAAACGATGATCAACCCTATCGAAGGCCTTGGACTGATCTAAATTGATCAGCTCGGCTTCACCGTCGACTTGTTCTAAGATCAAGCGTACCATATGCAGGTTATCCTGAATAGTCCTGCCCTTCACAGCACAAGTCTGCTCGGGGCCAATCAGACTAGACAGGACAAGCTGCAAACGGTTGGCTAAGATCTTCGCCAAAATCTTTAACTCAGTGTTTAACATGGTTAAAGGGCGAAAGTTCCCTAACCCATCCCCACCGTTCTTGTCCTTACGCAGCAACTTGATCACACCTCTGGTGAAGCGTTGAGGTGTAGACCCCTGCTTCATCCAGTGGTTGAAAATCAGCTCCAGCAAAGGCACAAAAACGGGCGACAGCCTCAAGTACACTTCGTAGGGCAAACCATCGAGTCCCGGAGACTTATCCAGGCCAACCTGCTTCAGCGCTTCCCAGATCTCAGACTCTGTTATGGGACCCTCGCACCCAGCCGCTTCAGCTGCCTCGAAGCAGGGAAAGTCAGCCAAATAGGAATCGAACTGAGCAGAGCTCAGACCGGGCTCCCTGGTGAAAAGATCCTGAAAATAATCTCGAAAGACCTCACATATGCCCGCATTTGTAGTCACGGTCCGATTATCCGGTAATGTGACGCACGCGATATGTCGCTGAGACGCACTCCGCAATCGTCAGGCCACGAGTGCTGTTATTTTTATCGGCTATTTATATATACGGGTCAGTGTTGCATTGTGGGTAGTCTCTTTTGGCGGTTATTTTACCAAAATAGACTACCCACAATGCACCACTGACCCGTATATAGCCGAGAAAAATAACCGTACTTGTGGCCTGACGATTGATTCTAGCATGAAACACACTGTCGCCTCTAACTTTTGACTTCTATGTTCAGTTTTATATTTACACACGCTCTATCTCTGATATTGAGCACTTTATCCCATAAATATAGCACATCTTAAGACTATATTTCTTTATATATATATATATATATATATATATATATATTATAAATTAATTGATTTAAAATATGTTTTTTTGCTACACAGTGATAACCATGTTTCAAAAATGGAAGCATGGTTATGACTGTGTAGCGAAAAAAACATATTTGAAATCAATTAATTTATAATATTAATGCTCTGTAAATTTACATTGAGCACTATTGTGTAAAAATAAAAATATCTATAAGAACACCGGATTTTATATCTTACTGTTATTTCTTATATATATATATATATATATATATATATATATATATATATATATATATATATATATATATTGCCATAAAATCCTTGAGGGACTATAAAGTCGCAAACCCAAAATAATGAAATTGCTCAATTCGTAACAGAAGTACCTAAAAGTGTATTAAAAGAATATTTTAGCTTAAATATTCTGTTTTATACGATCGTATAAACTAAAATATATCTACAAAAGTACAATACGGATAAAGACAAGAAGGAAACCTTATCTTAACCTCTGATGGGCTTTATCAAGGCAAATGTAAGCATTTTCTTTTGCAACATGTATTTCTAAACAAAAGTTAAAATGTTACTTTCTCATTTTTTTTTAAATTTAAGAGGCGTTCATAAATATTCACCATGTTAACTGAAAAGTCCAGGTAAATTATGGAGGATGCTAAGTGATATCATTTCATGTCTAATAAACGAAATGATGTTGAATTTTTTATGCAAATAATATTTAAATCATTTTCACATGTTTTGTGATATCAACGTATACTCTTTGCTACTTCTGTAATGGCTACGAATACTCGTCGTCACTTTCGTAATGCTCGTTGTTGTAGAGACTTTGTAATCGCAGATACAACTATAGTAATGCCGTTGAATAATACTGGTGTCAGACGCCTTCGAATAACACTCGCACTAATAGTACTTGCTCGATAATATTCGCTCGACTAGTAACCACCGAATAGCGATCCGAATAGTAATCTGTATAGTGATTAGTATAGAGAAATAGTATAGTGAATAGTGAGTGATCAATTAGACGCCACACTAATTCCCATATATACCTTTCTTTTACTATCACGTGGTTTGTTTATTAGAAATGAGATCACCTATGTTTGCTCATTGGTGATCAGTGTTCAAACTCCAGTGTCGGCAGCGACACTTTATTCTTTTATAACAGCATTGCATAAATTCATGCATTATATATTATTTAATAAGAAGAGGTTATGAATTTAACCGTTTTCTTTCATTT
The DNA here is from genome assembly GCA_964036315.1 of Acanthosepion esculentum. Taxonomy (NCBI): domain Eukaryota; kingdom Metazoa; phylum Mollusca; class Cephalopoda; order Sepiida; family Sepiidae; genus Acanthosepion; species Acanthosepion esculentum. The sequence continues at coordinate 57,932,451 of OZ038476.1, read as the reverse complement.
TTATAATCATGTGTGTTGTCTTGGGAATAGAGTAATTCTTTCAGGAATGGAGATATTGGGAAAAAAAATCCGAGGCACAGATTTATTTTTTATAAGATTTGATAGCGGCACTCTCGGGAATTTTCTTTCTAAGTAAGATATTTTATCTTTTAATAAATGTGGGATCCTTTAGATCAAATTTGCGGTTGAAATAATTTCTATTTATAACTAATACGTTTCATAAATTGTTGTGTATATTACCATTTTTGTGTTCATAGACACGTTTTTTTGTTCAACTTCTGCAAGTTTCCCCAGTGTATTGTGAAGAGCATTTGTGACAGTTTAATTTAT
>OZ038476.1:57882121-57929621 GCA_964036315.1 Acanthosepion esculentum | reverse complement strand
GTGGGTTCTTCTGACTATTATTTTTTGGCGGGAACAGAATATATATATATATATATAGTGCCAATATATATATATATATATTACCACTCAATATATATATATATATATATATATATATATATATATATATATGGGCACTCGAAATAAATTCGTCTTAGTCTTTAAGCATAGTTTGATACAGCAGAAGGCCACGTGTACATGGTACTCAGTGAAGATTGATCTGATATACTTATAATAATCTCCGAGATTATCTTGCTAAACGTTGCCTTCAAGGTACACACTTCAACGGTTGTTACCTAAGTTTCGCTTAGTTTGGCATGAGATAACAATGTTGGGAATATTCCATTAAACTTCTAGCCATTGCAATGCAGTGTACAGCTGTGGGTGTCCCTTACAAGAATTTGACCGCACATCCTGATCAGAACCTGTTGCCAAGAATTCACGATCATAATTCAAATTTTAATTTTCATATTTTCCTTCTTTTTTAAAAAAACTTGTTCTCCCAATATAAGACACAAGAGCCACTTAAGGTAGAGCATTAATGAATATGTGTGTTGTATGGACATAATAGGAGGTGAGTAGTGCAGATGATGATAACATGTAGCTAAAATAACGGTTGACTATAGATTTGAAGAGGTCATATTGTAGTAATTTCGGGAATCTGTTAGAAAGGGCAGTGGTTCCGAAGAAGAAACACGCGAATGGAACTTACTTCCTACTGCTGGAAAGCAAAGGGAATGGAGTTGATTCTTCCAAGTGCACGTGGAATGGTGAGTGTCAGATGTGAAGGTCTGAACTGGGGGAACTAATGAATGTAGTTTGTCTTCCATGGAAATGGCGATAGAATAGCGAGAGACTAGTGACGTTTCGTCTAGTCTGTGGGAAGCGGGTTGTTGGGTTGAAAATAATTCATCACCCACAAGACCACGTAAACGCTTTAGAACTCTACTTTAGTGAACCATTTTGGGTCCGATCTAGCTCTTCTAAGAATAGAGCATAACAGAAAGAATCGCGTATTTTCTGAAGAGGTAGTGTTTATCTAATAAATAATAATGGCCGGTTGCCCGTTTCTGACTAGATAATCCCTGTTGCAGACGCCTGTTAAGCTACATTTATATTTCTTTAAAGTCCGTAAAACCAACCAGTGGTTTATATAGCAACTATGTTAAATGGCCTTAGTCTTTTTTTTTTCTTTTTTTTTAATCATTTCATTTCAAGCAAGGCGGTAACACCAGTAATTATGCAAATGAAGAGAAAAGGCTTTAGAAGGAACCGGAAAGAAAGTCCTAAACAAGAAACAAGGGAGTTACAACGCATAATCACTTTTAGACTATTGCACACCAGATACAAGGCCAGAAAGACACTCAAGGCGAAGTGATACTGAATAAGGTTATTTTATGGACGTAAGAGGTGTTCAGAAGGACAGATTATGGGGATGGGTAGGATAGATAACAGTTAATGTTAGACTTGAAGAGTTTAAGATTGTAGTAACCTAGGAAGCGTTCTAACTGGCATAATCAACAATTTGAGCAATGTCAGTATGCACAAACACCCTCGGTCACGATGGCTTGTCTCTTTGATGTGTTTCATCTACCAAATTTCATTCGAAAGCCTTGGTTTAATCCATGGCGCATTGTTTTCAGGTACTTTCTTGGGTTTCTTTGAAATTTTAACAAAATGATAAACGACTAAATCGATCAGATAATTCTCAGTATTTTAAAATGTTTTTTTTTTCAATTATTTACTGTACATATTCGGATTAAAATTGTGGATAACCTGCCCAAACTCGCGGATAATCCGTCCAAAGTTCAAAAGACAAATATTATATAGAAGAAAAAACTCAACTTTTGACAGTTTATCTGTAATTTTGTCCTGGGTGTGTAACTACTTATTCGAAAATTGGAAAAATAAACAAAACAATGAAAACCAAAAAGACAGACTTTGTTATTTTGAATATAATAAAAATTGTTTAAATTCTTCCTGTCTGAACATACATATTATATGTACGTGTATAAATGTGAGTGCGTGCGTGCGTATGCGCGCGGGGGCATACGTTACCCTATGCGTGTATATGCGTGAGGGTGTTTTGAAAGGCTTGAACTAGATTTTTAAAATCAATAGCCAGTTATTAGAATACTGATTTTGTCGATAACTTTCCAGAAAGTTCCTCGTGTAGACAGATAGATAGATAGATAGATAGGAACATACTGAGATAGATAGATAGATAGATAGATAGATAGGAACAGACTGAGATATATAGATAGACAGATAGATAGATAGATAGATAGATAGATAGATAGATAGATAGATAGATAGATAGATAGATAGATAGATAGAGTTAATTCATGGAAAACGCATAACAAAAAAACGATTATTTTACATAGTAATATTTAATAAATCTTTAAGCACGTTCAGTTAGAAATTTTCGGCGACTCTTACGAAAGGGGTCCTTCAAGTTGACAATAAATGAAGAAAGAAATAAGTCATGGGAGAAATTCAAATAAATTGCTCATTAATTTTGTGCTTGATAAGAGTGGATTAAATGGCTTTAAGGGGTCCGTTTTCCTGTACACTCCAAACGACTCTACTGAAAACTGGTGCGATCCTCACCCTGTGCGGCATCCACTTCCACCACGTTCTTGACTCCGGATACTTTCTGTCCACATTTTTACTCGCTTGTCATCCGTCACACTTCCAGTCACATCATCTGTGAAAGCTTCTAAGGATTTGGCAATTGAAAAGACCAAAAGAACTCACCTAAAATGTATCCATAATGGGTAGGGTGGGGATCTGCTTGACTATTACCCTTTACTCTCTCTCTCGCGCACGCATGCTCACTCTTTCTCTCCCTATACACATATATATATATATATATATATATATATATATACTTGTCATCCACAGACAGACTGTTTCGCTGTTTCACAGCTCATCATTGTGGCTAGACGTCCGGTTGCCTTTAGCTAGGACCGAAACCCGACTGAATTGGTGTCAGTCGGAACTTCTACCACTAAGTCGTCGGCGCACGGCAGGGATGAAGGTGAACTTTAGCATACATATATATATATATATATACACACATATATATATATATAGAGAGAGAGAGAGAGATATAGATAGATAGATAGATAGATAGATAGATAGATAGATAGATAGATAGATAGATAGATAGATAGGGTGCGATGGGTAAATTTTCGCCATTTTACATTTTTAATTTCGCGCATGGTCTTTGTGTCCTTTTCATTTTGTCGACTGCACAGTATAGTCGGGTCAGTTGGGCACTGTCTGTGGAACAAAAGAGTAACGATGCAATTCACTCCGCCTACATGAAGTACCTTGAGGAGGTAGTACTGCCCTGGGTCAAGAGGGTGGCTGCTGGCAACAGCAATGCACACCATGTCACACATGCAGAAGAACCCGGTCATGGCTCTCAGACAATTTCTACGACCACACCACTTCTTATATCTAGGCACCTAACTCCCCAAAACTCTAACTCCCGTGATTATTATGTGTGCGGTATAGTTCAACTTTGATGTTTTTAGGAGTTGAACTTAAGCTAAGGATTATGGTAGCATTTAAATACTTAAAGAGACCGTCCAGAAGAGTTGCAGGAGATCCCGAAGTTGTCTGGGGTTCGTGGTTGAAGCGATGGCGATTTTATTGAATGAATTTACTCTTTACTATTTCAAGATATTTTTGTGTATTTTTGGTAAATATATCTGTTAAAATGAGGCGTCATATATATATATATATATATGATAAAATATTTTTTCCGATCCATATTTTATCTGCATTTGATATTTACCCCATATATATATATATATATATATATATATATATATAGCGAGAGAGAGAGATAGAGAGAGAGATAGAGATAGAGAAAGAGAGCAACAGCTAACAATCAAACAAATCCTTACACCCATCCATCATTATGAATACATATTAGCTGATTTCTTTTGGTCTCTTTCAATTGCCAAATCCTTAGAAGCTTTCATATATATATATATATAGAGAGAGAGAGTCAGATTTTATTATGCAGATAAATGTTGTCACAATGAAATGTGCATTAAGCAACCAACATCGATATTTATGATAAATATACCATGTTAATTTCAGTTTATATCTGAATCAGAAATACATATATTTCTAAAGAAATGGACGGCTTCTTTCATCTATTAATCCGACAGATTTTATTATTTAAACCTTATTTTTAGTTGATACCCGTATTTGAGTAGATGCTACGTATATTTATGAAATAATATATTAATTAATTTTCGTCTACTGAAAGACATCTTATAAGAGAAAAATATGCCCTCTCCGTCAGGAATCGAACGTGCGTTCCACTAAAAGTAAAACGTCATCAATTGCAACGCTCTTTAGAATGCACCGATGGCCAAGTTGAGTTGAATATTGTCTTTAAACACAGATTTTTCTCTGACGCTCCAAATAGATATATTTGCTCGGTTTCGTATCATGATTTAAACAAATCAATTTCTAAAGAGCGACACTTTATTTTTATTATTTATTAATCCGGCAGATTTTACTACTTAAACATTATTTTTAGTGGATACTCGTATTCGAATAGACGCCCCGTTTATTTATTTATGATACAGTATATTTATTTATTTTCCCCTATCGGTCTGAATATTCGAGAATTATTGGAGAAAAAATATGTGCTCTCCGGCTGTTTTCGAATATAAATTCCCCTAGCTGAAACTGTCATTAGATCTGACGTACTTTAGACCTCTCAGCCACGCAGTGCGTCGATGGTCAAGCTTAATCGTTATTTTAGTGGATTTTCGTATTTGAGTAGACGCTCCGTTCATTTATTGAACAGTATATTTATTTATTTTCAAGTTTGCTTGGCCATCGACGCACTTCGTAGCTGAAAGTTCTAAAGCACGTCAGACCTAATGACGCTTTCCGCTTTGTTATTTATATGCTGTTTAGGCGCGGGAAAACAACCTTGTTAATTGCTAAAATATATCATTCACACACAGAAACACACACATAAAAAAATTTGAATGTTAAGAAATGTTTTATAGGAAAAAAGTGTCGCTGCCGACACTTGAGTTTGAACATAGATCGCCAGTGAGCAAACACAGGCGATCCCATTATTGAATTAAGTAGAACACGTGACCATACAGGAAACAGATAAGTAGGAAGTCGCGTGACGTCTAAATGATCGTTATTTCTGTTCTATCCTCTATTGCTATTCGGATCTCTATTTCTACTCTGTCCTCTATACTATGCGGACTGCTATTCTCTACTCTATTCACTATAGTATTTCTCTATTCAGATCATTATACGGATTACTATTCGAGCGAGTATTATCGAGCAAGTACTATTAGTACGAGTGTTATTCAAAGGCGTCTGACACCAGCATTGTTCAACGGCGTACTATAGTTTTATCTGCGATTACAAAGTCTCTACTACAACCAGAATTACGAAAGTGACAACGAGTATTCGTGGTATTACATAAGTGGCAACGTTCACAAAAAGAACAAAGAATAAATAGAATATTTGAGAAAAAATAAAATGATTAATAATTAAGAATAAAAGTTTGATCGAATGTGGTTTGTGTGAGTGTAAACAGAGAGAAAATATATATTTGTTACGAACAGTGGCTAAAAATATGAATGCAATCCAAATACGACTTTTAACCTATTATTGCTCACCGTCACTGACGTGCACGGGTTGGTGATGCCCGAGGGCAAATCCTTGATTCTAAGCCCTAAAACTCAAGTAGTGAGACCTACTCCGGCCTCGCTTATAAAAGCACGGATCCACATTCACAACAATTTTTAGCACTGTAGGGCGCTTGTACAATGAATTTGACAGAAATAATTTCAATTTTTATTTCACTATTTGACTGGATGCCCTCCCGATTTGGATACCTGGGGCCGCAACTGCCCACCAGTAATATATACCTGTAATCAGTATCGTTTTTTTTAACCTATAATTAATACCGGATAATTAACATCGGATTTTACGGTGAGCATTAATACGCAGTACAAAGTGACCGTCCTGGGTATGACAATAAACTACATCCGCGTCCTGAGTAAGACGATAAACTACATCCACGTCCTGGGTAAGACGATAAACTACGTCTAACAGCAAGGCCTCTGATCAGGAGGATGTGAGGAGTGTGGAACCACCTCTTAATTACTGGTGTTCCCCGGTCCACCCTGATCCGGGGTGGTAGCATCTGTTAGGGTCCCAGCTATGGGCAAATAGTTAACACCCAAACTTGTTTCAAAATACTATGAAAGTGTAAAAATAGGTTTTAATTCCAGAATTACTCTGTAAAATTATTACCAGCAATACTTTTTGAAGGAAAAATTATTGCAACACCCTTGATTATTATGTGTCAGGCGCAGTTGAGCAAGAGACCAACAAAAATCCTTGTAACAACAAAGATGAACCGAAATAAAGGATTATGGCAGCATTCACCAACTTAAACAAGAAGACTATTCAGATGAGTTGCAGGAGATTCCGAAGTCGTCTGGAGGCCGTGGTTGAAGCCAATGGCGATTTTATTGAATAAATTTACTATTTAGTATTTCAAAATATTTTTTTGTAATTTTGGTAAATATACCTGTTAAAATGAGATGCCACTGTTATTTTCATTTTTGCGTAATTTAGACGACAATTTATCCATTGCGCCCTGCGCGCGCGCGCACACACACACACACACACACACACACACACACACACTACCTCCTCAAGGCACTTGAAATAGACCTCCGTGTTGAGTCTGAGGCCCTGCGGGAAGATGAATTGATGCATAACGTCGCCATCACTAGTGATCAATCCAGACACCTTCGTAATCACCATTAGACTCATCCAACTCTTTCCGAATTCGCTGCATTGTGCTCAGATTGACACCCAAACACTTTGAAATGTTCGTATTGGAGCTTCCGGCGCGAATGCCAAGCAGTACAGTATGCCTTTCCAAATTTGTGGTGGAGTGAATTGCGCCATAGTTCTCTTTTTTTCACAGACGATATATACTGTGCAGGCGCAAAAAGAAACAAAAAAAAAACAATGCGCGTGCGCGAAATTAAACATAAAATGGCGACAATTTACTCATCGCACTCTGTATATACACGCGCATGCGCGCACACACTCACACACACACACACATACACACACATATATATATGTATATATCTGGAAACACGTGTCTTCATAAACAGGAATTTCACTAGTAAAACCAAGGTCGCCGTCGTCAGTATGTGTTATAAAAGGCGCTCTTTTATGGCTGCCAATCCTATGTTTTATATCATTTGCGAACCTTTGGACGATTACACGTATCATGGCTTCAAATAATTCTAAGTTACACTGGTAGGGCATGTCGAATTTCAGGACCATTCACAGTCAACGACTATCAAGGCCATGTTTGTTGCCTGACAAGTTCGTGAGTTTGTTCACACCATCTGCATACCCGAGAAACGATTCCAGCGACGTGCTTTCTTTGATGAATTGGTGTCAAGTGGACGATCTGTCGGCGATTGGTAGACGCAATACAAAGACAGCATCAAGACTATCCTGAAAACCCTTAATATTTTGCATATCCAGTTAGAAAAGTTGGCTGGTGATCGAGACAATTGACAACCTGTCTAGATGGACGCAGGTCAAACCACCGAAGCAAAGTTCTTTCAGCAGCCAGAAGAAAGCCGTCGAAGAATAATATTATCTGTATCTTCTAATAATGAATCCTGGTGGGACTTCTAGTTTTCTCAAGATCGCTTCACTGTAAAGGTTGAATAAGTCCGGCGAGAAAACACATCCTTGTTTGACGTCCCTTTTTATTTTTGTGTATTTACTGAATTCATTAACAGTATTTGTTAGTTTTTCTGATAATAGTCTATGACAATGGTCTTCATTCGTCTTTCTTTTCTTGTTTTTCATAAGACAACCTGTGTTCTCATCTTTCTATAATTATATTCTTTATGTTATCTTTCAAAACATACGATTAATGTTTTCCTCCATTTCTTCCTTTTTCTTCTTCTACCCATACGTCGAGATTTTTCGTCTTTATTTTTAAATGTAATTATTTTTCTTTTGATCTTTCTTTTAAAAACAGCATTTTTATTTCTTATATTCTTTTTCTTTTCTATTTCTTTCAGCACATTGTTCCCTCTGTAACTCTTTTTCACAACTGTCCTTTTTATTGTCTTTCTTTCTTTCTTTCTTTCTTTCACCACCCTTTTTTATTTGATGGAATTCTTTGTCTCAAATGTCCCTTTCTTTCTTTCTTTCTTTCAGCACCCTTTATTATTTGGGTGTAGCTCTTTTTCTCAAATGTCCTTTCATTTTTCTTTCTTTTATTATTTCCTTCGTTTTTATTTCTTTCTTTCTTTCTTTCAATTGTTCGTTCGTTCTTTCAGCATACAATATTATTTGTGTTGCTCTTTTTCTCATTTCTAGTTTCTTTCTTTCTTTCTCTCTTTCCATTTTCTTTCTTTCCTTCTTTCTCACTTTCCATTTTCTTTCTTCCTTTCGATTGTTCGTTCGTTTGGTCTTTCAGCATACAGTATTATTTGCGTGGAGCACTTTTTCTCATCTCTCCTTTCTTCTTTCTTTCTTACTTATTCACTCTTTTCTTTCTTTATTTCGATTGTTCTTTCTTTCGTTCGTTCATTCGTTATTTCAGCACATTGTATTATTTGCCTGTAAGGCCTTTTCTCATTTGTCTTTTCTTCTTTCTCTCTTCTTTGCTACATTCTTTCTTATATTCTATTTTTATTTCTTTACTTCTTTCTTTCATTATTTTTTTCCATCCCACTGTCTGTCTTGTAACTCTTTTTCTTCATTCTGTGACTTCCACTTTCAGTATATTTTTCACTTAGTTTCTTTTTTTTCTACTATCTTTCTTTCTTTCTTTCTTTTTTTCTTCATATCGTCTGACTTATTTGTAACTCATATACGATTTTATTTTCACTCTCCAATCTTCTTTAATCTGTCCATTATAATTTGCCTTAATACATTTTGACGGATTCACGTTATTATTTTATTATTATTTTTCTTTTATTTTAATCTTCCTTTCTTCACTCCTTTCTTCCCATACTTCTTATTATTCCTATTTTTATTCTATTTTTCTTTTTCTATTTCTTTTTCTTCATCATATTCTGTCTTTTTGTGCTTGAATCTCGAACCATAATTTTACGTCCTTTTTTTTAAGAATCTTCATATTAGTTCCTTATTTTACATTTTTCTTTTTTGGTTTTATTAACTTTATTTTAATTTTTTCTCTTTGGGGTGCGCTATTTTCTTCCTCTCTCTCTTTCTCTAAATCTTTTTCTTTTTCTCTCTCTCTCTCACGCACATACACGCACACACTGACACACAGAGACACACACACACTCTCTCTTTCTCTCTGATTTTCTCATTCATTCATTCACATTCCTTAGAGTTGTCTATTTCTTTTTAAGCTACTTTTAATACTTCCTATTTGCTAGTTCACTCAATAATTTTCAATAAAAATGATTGGTCGAGACCAGAATGCCATTACAAAAAAGCAACACACACACACACACACACACACACACACACACACACACATATATATATATATATATATATATGAATGTGATTGTGTGCGTGTGTTCATATATGTTTGTATATACATATGGTGCATATATATATATATATATATGTATTAATTTAGTGTCTGTAATTACACACAATTATTTATACTCATATATATATATATATATATATATATATATATATATATATACATATATATATATATATATATATATATATATATATATATATATATGTATATATATATATATGGCTACATAAAATTTTAATTATGCATAATTACATTGAATGTAAAACTATACGCTAAAATAATGCTTAGGTATATTAATCTCACCCCACGTGCGCACACGCTCCAGAAACGTTGCTACCTTTAATCGCTGCATGTCCACCCTCCCTTACGCATGTCTACCTCATTTCCTTTCTCGTTCTTTTTATCATATATATATATATATATATATATATATATATATATATATATATATATATATATATATATATATATATATATATATTGTGTGTGTGTGTGGGAGGAAGGGTGAAAAGAGAAAGAGTTGGAGAGCGGGTCGGAAAGAGTGGGAAAACGAGATAGAATGAAAGGAGGAGAAGCGGCGTAAGGTAAGTGCTGAAGCACAGGAAACGGAATTAGCAAAGGGAGTTCGAATTCCGGCTGAGGCCGATAGATTTCCGTTCGCCAATAATACCCATGGGGAAGGCATGAATTCACTTCCCCTCCGATAATGATTTCTCCTGACCAAGATATCGTCATTGGCATGCAACGATACATGACGGAGAAAAGAGTAATTGAGTAACGTCATAGAGCACTTCTCAACAGCAAAGAACGTTCGCACATAATTATCATATATATATATATATATATATATATATATATATATATATATATATATATATATATATATATATATATATGGGACCCTGAACTATAACAAGTCACGATGAATGGATGTAGACCCTGTGCCTAGAACGACTATTGGTCTCAAGCTCAAACCAAACCTCAAGTGCAACTCGTATATACAATCGACCGCGAAAGATTCAGGAAAAATGGCCGGTTCCCTGTACCGCTCCAGCAAGTACCCGACTCCTCGTGCTACCCTCTTCCTTTACAAGAACCAGATAAAGCGTAAAATGGAGTATTGCTGTCATATTTGTGCAGGAGCTTCCCAGTCCTCACTTTTAAGTCTCGATAGACTTCAAAAGCGTCACGGCGTCGTTGTGGTTGAAAAATTAATTTCCACCCTGCATCTTCTCCCTCACAAACGAGATGCAGTATCCCTCTCACTGATCTATTGTTACTTCCATGGAAAGTTCTCAGACGAACTACATAACTTAGTTCCACCAGTACTAACCTTTAAGGCTACGACCCGCCATGCGACGCACATTGGGGCAACCTACCATAATTTCCTGCATATTCTCTTGTGCGGTGTGTATTTCACTGTATACATACATATATATATATATATATATATATATATATATATATATATATATATATATATATATATATATACACGATATTAGCTCCCGAAAAAAATTATTAAATTAATAAATGAATTACTAATTTTTTTCGGGAGCTAATATCGTATATATATATATATATATATATATATATATATATATATATATATACGATATTAGCTCCCGAAAAAAATTAGTAATTCATTTATTAATTTAATAATTTTTTTTAATGGTTTATTGGCTATCGAAAAAATTATTATATATATATATATATATATATATATATATATATATATATATATATATATATACGATATTAGCTCCCGAAAAAATAATTAAATCGGTCGAGCACTGTGGGGGAAAGAGCGCGAATTTGTAAACAGTCACTATTATTGCTGATTATGCAAGACTCTCTTGGTCATTGTCGTGTTTATGAAAAAAATAAATACGTAACAATTCTCCTTTCTCTCTGCCGGGCGTCGATAGCCTCGGGGCTAGAATCTTCGACTGATGCCAAATCGGTCGGGTTTTGGTCCCGGCTTGAAGCGATCGGTTATCTAGCCACACTGTTGAGCTGTGAAACTTCAAAACTGTCTGTGGATGACGGTACATATATATATATATATATATATATATATATATATGTATGTATGTATGTATGTATGTGTGTGTGTGTGTTTCGAGAGAGATAAAAAGAGCTAGAAATCGAGTGAGATGCTATTCTATGAATGTCAAGCGATAAATCAATTCCGATTCAAACAAATCGAAGTAGATAGGTTCACCTATCGTCCGGTTCATACTCCTCCTCTATTTTTGGAACAGGAGTAGTGGTTTATCCCTTCTTTCCTGTTTTGCATTGGGTCTCCGGTCCCTTCTATAATCTACTTCAAGTCTATACTCTTTACGCCTCCGACTGAAGAGGTCAAGATTTAATTAGCGAATTTTATTCGGTAATTAAATCTAGACAATCTTCAAGTCTAAAATTAGCTGTCTATCTTTCTTATCATCTTGCTCTTCGTTACGTTAATAAAATACCACATAGCAACTCTCCATCTTGAGTGGCCCTTGGGCCTTGTATTGGGGGAACATTTGTAAAAAGAAATCTCTTATAGCATTTTGATTTTACCATTAATAAATATGCGGGGAGTCTCAGAATTAACTATCTATTCCAGAGAAATCCGGCAATTAAAAAAAACCTCACTTTTATTTCTATTCATCATGTTTTATATGTGATAGAAGTATATAAATTTCTAATTTTGTTTATAACTTTATAATTTTTCTAATATTTTCTTTTAATTTCATTTTCAGTCCCTTTCGGAAATCCATTAATAAACAATACACAAGGGCATATCTTTGTTGACCCCCATTTGGATTGTGGCATTTTAAAAAAATAATTCCCGATTTCATTGAAATAGATAATTGATTCTGGGACACCATATATATATATATATATATATATATATATATATATATATATATATATATATATATATATATATATATATATATATGATAAAATATAGTTTTCCAGTATGCTATATTTATGAGTTAAAGTGCTCCAAATCAGGGACAGAACATGTCTCAAGATATTTTATTATTGTAGTCCCTTTCTTTGAAAGTCTTCTGTCGCCTCTCTATAATAATGTAAGGAAATCGAACAATTTTTTAAAAAACTCCTCAGCGATTTTATTTCTATTCATGTTTAATACGTGTTAGAAGTGTATAAATTTTTAAATTTGTTTATAAATTTATAATTTTATAATTTAAAAAAAAAAATTTCCTTCGCTGTCAGAAACCTGTTAATAATGAATACACAAGAGCGATCTTTGTTGGATTTCTTTACATGAGGTTTCATAGGATCATGGTCTATCGCCAAAAGATCAATAGTTGAGCCGAAATTAAAGAAAGCATTCAGTTGGCAGTGCAAGAAATAACTTCTGGAATGCTTCAAAATGCTTTCGCAAAACTAAGGATAGATTTTAAATTTCCAGGGATATAAACAGAGGACACGTTGAAAATTTTCCTTAAAGTTTTTATAAATTTATTTGTTTTGTATCGTAATTAAGAAATAAACCTAAAATTGTACAGTTTTTTTTTTTAAATTGCCAGTTTTCATTGAAATACATAGTTAATTCTGGGTCACACTGTATATTAACAAATTTATATATGCATCTCCCTGCCCCCCCACACACACGCACACACATGCACACACGTACACAAATACACACGCGCGCACACACGCACACACACACACATATGTATATATATATATATATATATTTAAGCAGAAATTACATATATATATATATATATATATATATATATATATATATATATATATATATATATATATATATATATATATATATATATGTGCATAAGTATTTTTATAGATATGTATTAAAGCAGCTATAAATGACATCCACCGAAAAGTGATGGGGAACAGATTAATTCTTAACTGGCCTTTGCTTTGCTTTTGTAAAAGATTACATTCATCTAATATATATATATATATATATATATATATATATATATATATATATATATATATATATATATATATATATATATATATATATATATATATATATATATATTTGTTTGTGTGTATGTATATAAAGATGTATGTAATCTAAAACGCTCAGACACACGCCTATACTTAATAAGTTTGAAATAAAATGAATTCAAGATTTTCTAATCTGTCATTTCCAATTAATTTTAAATTTGTTTTAATATGTCTGTAAAAATGTATATTTGTATCCCTCACTGTTTTCTTTGACTTTTTCCCACTACCTATCTATCTCTCTATCTATCTATCTATCTATCTATCTATCTATCTATCTATCTATCTCAGTCTGTTATCTATCTATCTATCTATCTATCTATCTATCTATCTATCTATCTATCTATCTATCTCAGTCTGTTATCTATCTATCTATCTATCTATCTATCTATCTATCTATCTATCTCAGTCTGTTATCTATCTATCTATCTATCTATCTATCTATCTATCTATCTATCTATCTATGGACTAATCGATTTTCTATCCAACCCACTTCGTAAAATTGACCAAATGACCAAACATCAGAAGTTTACGAAGAGGCTCGAACTCTTGGTCCGGTTGAGAATATTTTCTTAGTGACACTTTTGCTGTGTGCGTCTCTCTCTCTCTCTCTCTCTCTCTCTCTCTCTCTATATATATATATATATATATATATATATATATATATATATATATATATATATATATATATGCACACACACACACACGCACACACACACACACATATATATATATAAATATATAGATATATATTAAGGGACATGTGCCATCTGATGTTTAATTATTTCGAGGAAAAAGAAAATTGTCTACGCGTGGCTCAGTGCACATATGTGTAAAAAATACCATGCTTCTAAGTGAGTTACTTTAAAAGAAGATATTATATGACAGGCAAAACGATATTCTATATACTTTACACACACGCATACACACACACACATACACACATAGACACACACACATATATATATGTGCATACATGACGCAGTGGAAATATGAAAAGGAGCAGCAGCTTACACCAACATTTCAAAATAATGAAACCTTGACTTAGAGGAAAACATGCAATAATTATCTTTCTAGTGCAATATAAGATCCTAAACAAATGTTCAGAATGCATTTCAAAACGCATACACGAAATAATGCTTATTAAACAACACTACAACAGCACGAATCTAGACTAGACAGGTACAAATCCGTAACTTAAAACTAATAATTTTTGTTAATGCAAATAAACAATGTTACAATCGAAAAAATATATAAAATACATAAATGAAATATAATTAAACAAATTAATAATAAAATACAATAAAATAAATTAAAAATAAATAAAATAATCTCAAAGTCAGCATTATAATCAGTTCAGCTGAAAACTTTCGGCTAAATAAAAAACAAAAAAAAAACAAAAAAACTAGTTCCTATTTCCTGAACTTCTCGTACGTCCCCAGTGATCTTTATATATAAAGAGCGTACACAATATTAGAGTCTGAAGAACGATTTAGTCGTGAAACTGGCAGTCAACATTTAGCACTGATTTCTATATCTAGGAATACTTTATTTCCTTTAGTAATGTAGGGATAGAAAAGGCGATTATCTCCCTTTGGTGGTGATAAGTCACATGGGTCACTTCGTGACGTCACTTTATACAGTGACGAGAGTGGGCCAGTCATTCAGTTTGTTTTCAGCAGTCAAACTGAGCGGTTGCATTTTTAACCTTAGCCAAACAGCCCAGGCTGGAGCTAAATATGTGTTCTCTAGCAAATGCTGCAGCTTACAAGCACATGGCACCGTTTTCATTTTGGGAATATACCTTTCCCAGATATAGAAAGAAACTCCAGCTCGCAGTCCTCAATTTAGAAAAAAGCCAAGACTCGCTGTTTCCTGGGACATAGTAGATGAATCCGACCCGTTTGAATCTGGAGTCCTAAACATTTCTTCTCCAGACACAAGAGTATCTCCATATTATATGTAAGACCCTTCCTTTTTATGTCTCCTTACACTCTGCTCGTTATATTACAGATACAATAATGCCCATAACCGGGGAAATACAAATAGGAGAATAAAATATTTTTGTCATAGCTCTCCCTTTTATAATGAGTACTCCTCCCCAATACATATCGCAAAATTTGAACAACACACACACACACACACATATATATATATATATATTAAACATGTTGTGTTGAATGTTAAAGACAACATCGTCCTGCATATTTTCTTTTGAATTTTCTCATATTTTCTGATGAGACTTTTTATTTGAAAATGATATCGAAATAAATATTGTTCGTACGATAACCTAGTACTTTCAAACATCATTGTTCATCTTCTGGCTCAAATTACACACACACACACACACACACACACACACACACACACACATATATATATATATATATATATATATATATATATATATATAGTTGCTACATAAAAATAAGGTAAACATGAAAGAAATTAGTTACCACTATAACTAATTTCCTCCTACTTCGAAGTAGGTTTGTTACACATAAGGAGTAGCAGCATAAGCTTTGTGCAAGCTTTCAATACCAAAAACATTGAGAGAAAATTGGATAGATTCCTGTCACATACACAAAATTTTGCAAAAGCCCTTATATCTCAGAAACTTTTAGTAGAAGTTTAATATTGCTTTTCTTTGATGCTTCTGTCATATTGTATTCAGAGATACCCCCCGAACAAATTCTCCAACACTAAACTAAACGATTGTAATATCTTCTCTTTATTGTGTGTCTCCTAAGGCTCTTTATAAAAATTTCCCGAGAGTCTGTAATTAAAACGTTTCTGTATAGCTTTCCATATCTTCTTTTACGAAATAGCTTCCAGTCCTCAGTTTTGATGTAGTCGAAAGGCGTTCATACAGTCTAGTGGATGATTAATTATTTCATACTCTACATACTCCCTTTCACCTAGCCTCTCGCTATTCTATTGCTATTTCCATGACAAATGTTCTAACGAGTTACCTTTCGACATTCCACAAGTGTTGGCCTTCATAACTAAGACACGCCATGTCAATTACACAGCGATGAATCATCCCTGTTCCTTTCATGTACCATTAGTAAGTAGAAAGTTTCATTCGGACGGTTTCTTCTCTGGAACAGCTTTTTAATATTAGGAAACGGAAGATTTTTTACTCGATAAAGTTGTTCTATTAAAAGCTGATGATGAGCGACAGTTTTAAATTCACACAGAAGTCGTAGCAAAATATACAAATATTTTTACGGAGATTCTGAAATAAAACTATGCTTTGTGCAATTACAGGAAACGCTAGAATTAAGGTGTTTGCCTATGAGAGGGTGTTTTGCAGACTAACTAGCGAAGGAGTGACGATTACTGTGGGAAATAGAGCAAAATCTTTGTAAATATCTTACGAAAAATTTCAATAAAATTAAGAAGACAGTGTATTGATAGCAGCCATAAGGAAAACGGAGATGACTATAAAGAAGACAGGATTGTGAGAAAAGTAAAAGAAGAAAAACAAAATCCTGAAGAACTGGAAGAATGATCTTGCTAATTAAATATATATACAAATGCATAGTTGTCAGTAAAAGAGACAGCGCATGTTGCGAATTACGTAATAGGGACGTCAATCTCAAGCAGCAATATCTGGTTAGTGCAATAATAGACAACAGAAAATGTGACACAAAAATTCATAGTATGTACGAAATATGCTTTCTGGAAACTAAGGAAAGTATTAAGAGATAGGAAAGCGTCATAAGAAAAAGAAAATGAGTGCTGAACTCCTTTATGCCAGTAAATGCTGAACAATCTCACAAATGAAGAGTAAACATGAAAATGTGGTTCTATACTGAGGATATTATGGAGAAAACAACGACTATATATATATATACACACACACACACACATATATATATATATATATATATGATTTTTTAAATATATATATGTATATATATATATATATATATATATATATATATATAGCCACTCGTATTTGAGGATATCCGTCTACTAGGGCGGATAGACAATCCCTATTGTAGACGCTTGCTCAGGCGCATTTGTGTTTATTCAACACCCACAGAACCCACCTGTGGTTTATACTGAAACTATCCTGAGCAGACTTTAGTTACAATTTTGGGGAAAGAGCGTGTTATCTAGCGTGATCATCAAATTGAACAAGACCAGCACGTTCAAGTCCTCAGCCACGATGACTTGTGACTTCGTCCTAGCACAGATCTCGACGGAACACTAGCGTTCCGCTTACCCAGTTTCAGACACAAGGCTTGGATTAACCCGTGGTAATGTTTTACAGACCATTTACAAAAGTGTCGCACGCTGGGATCGACCCCTTCAATCCGATAACATTAGGAAGTCTCCGTCTTGACAAATCGTCCATGGTGAGATTCGAACCCGGGTCTCATGGTCAGAATGCGAACGTTCTAACCACTCGGCTAAGGTAAAAATTACGTTGGCATATAATCTAAGTGGATGCCAGTAGTATAGAAATGTTAGAACTGATCTACAAAAAAGAGCTCGATGTATTTTATTTATACTGAGAAATATAATTAATAGTCGAACAAATCCTTTTGCTTAATATGAGGAATAGGTTATTTCGGCAGGCGACGAACGTGGTCGTTTGACTTTCAACCCCGATGTGGAATGACGTTCACGTCTGTAAGGTTAGAGGAAGCGGGAGGTAGTAGGAGTTAACTGTGAGGAATTGATATTGGAAGCTAATGGATCAACCTAAACCTTAACTTGCCGAAAACACCCAATACAGAGTTTACAATTTGCACATTTTCAGTTGGACGCTAGGCACGAGGCATGGGTTAAGGAGGGTGGTAGGTATCTATCTTGAAGGGGAGAGGTTTTATTAAATAAAGCCCAAAATATTAACCTTTTGACGACAAATGGAGGCATTAGAAGAAAACATGTTTTTAACTTAAATTTAAAATTAAAGAAGAAATTAAGAATGAAGCCAAAAATAAATTTAAAAGAGTTTATAGATAAAGAGAAGTAGGGAATTAATGGAAGGAGAATTAGGTTTATGAATTATAATCATTATAGTATAAACGGTTTTAGAGGGGGGAGGAGTAACTTAGGGTAGCTAAATAAGCTAAAATTCCTTTTTTTATATCGACATTTGAAGAGTTAGAGGTGATGGAAGTTGGGGAGTGATTTTGGATAGCTCATCAAGGCAAATTTATATTATGGAAATTTGAATTTGTTTTTATGTCGACATTTGAACTCTAATTCGTTCCTGTGATTCGATAGTTTCCTTTTATTATTGTATTTTATTATTTTAATTTTTTTCTTCTACGCATAAGTCACGCTCTTAAACTATTTGGAGTTTTTGCAGAATCCATAATTTTCCAAACTATCTGTGGGTTTAAATTTTCGTCCTTCCATTCACCAAAGTTTTGAAAGTGCTGTTTAGTGTTTAAATTTAGGGTTAGAGTATGAGTGCTTATTGATATAAAATCTTTGTTTCCACTTCCCCGTGGAAATTCCAATGTAAACTTTTTTATTTTTATTTTCCATACTTTGTTTGGAGAAAATGGTCACTTGATATATAAACCTGGTAGTTTGCATTTGCGCTCTACTGGACAATTATGTTTTGATCTACAACCACAGCAGGATTCAATAATAGATGTATTGTCGGTTCCATAGAAATTCCTTAAAATTTAGTTGTAGTGTAGGTAAATATTTTTATAAATTTTGTTGGTACAAAAGTGGCTAATGTTAATCGTTTTCCTAATGAAAATATTACTTAGAGGGATATTTTATTTATTTTATTTTTTATTTTTTGAAAGTGTTTATTAATTAACTTTAAAAAATACTGTCCGATGTTAATATTTGGCAATGTACAGAAGCGGGGATTGAATCATATCATTTTTTTCTTTTCTGTGCCTACGTTTCATTTTAGTTATCTCGGTGTTGTTTATAGGGTAAGACAATTTATTTTCAAAACCAATTTTTTGGAGAGCATTTTCATATAATTGAAAAGACAGACGACCACTTTCGTCGCCTGCCGAAATAGCCTATTTCCCATATGAGGTAAAATGATTTGTTTGATTATGAATTATATATATATATATATATATATATATATATATATATATATATATATATATATATATAGACAGACGACCACTTTCGTCGCCTGCCGAAATAGCCTATTCCTCATATGAGGTAAAATGATTTGTTTGATTATGAATTATATATATATATATATATATATATATATATATATATATATATATATATATATATATATATATATATATATATATATATAATGCGAATGTGTGTCACTTTGTCGCACTATTTCTACTTTACTTCTAGACACTGTAGCACAACATCTCATAGCATTTTGGATTCAGGCCGCCTCTGTAAACAAATTAAAAATACTCCGGATACGCATTTCTGAAATTTTTGATTCCTAAGTTTTCATTAGTTCGATTGTTTTCCCGAATTTTTACGAGTTTTTTTTGCGAAGATTTTTGGTTCGATAACAATTTTTATCACTTTGAAATAAATTTGGTAATAATCGAAATTAACTGCGAAATCCAGCGAAAGTTACCCGTGAAATATAAATAATTGTTTGCACTAAAAATAGGACCTACGTTCATCAAATTTTCTTTAAGTGACGACAGAATAGTTATCGTCGAAATTTTTAGAGGTAAGCTAAAATATTAATGCAATACTTAAATGCAGTGATCAGTCTTGAGGTATTCTGGATTTCGTTGTCATCTACTCCTCCCTACCTATTGCGATGAAGGCTCAAACAAGAGCCTTCCTAAACCGTTCGCCACCCAAATCTATAGAACCCAGACTATTTACCCATAGCTGGGAAGCGAAGAGATCGATTCATACCTTTTCCAAGGGTATATATATATATATATATATATATATATATATATATATATATATATATATAGATAGATAGATAGATAGATAGATAGATAGATAGATAGATAGATTTAAACAAAAAGGACGCTATGTTATACCTTAGGTAGCTTTCGACCAACACTTTTTCAAAAGTATACGTTGGCAAATTGGAAAACAATCAAAGACACACTCAATATAATAAATGAGGAGGGAAAGTTGGAACGCGATTAAAGAAGAGATAAATTTTAATTAGAAACAATTAAAATATTAAATAAAATATTAATATTGAGTGTGTCTTGGTTTGTGTTGCAATTTGCCAACGTATACCTTTGAAAAAGTGTTGGTCGAAAGGTACCTAAGGTATAACATGGCGTCTGTTTTGTTTAAATCTATGTTTTATTTCTGTGGGTACAAATCACTTTATATATATATATATATATATATATATATATATATATATATATATGTGTGTGTGTGTGTGTGTGTGTGTGTGTGTGTGTGTGTGTGTGTGTAATTTGGCAGCAACTTTTCTTTTAAACATGTTGTGTTGAAATATGAGAAAATTCAAAAGAAAATATGCAGGACGATGTTGTCTTTAACATTCAACACAACATGTTTAATATATATATATATATATATATATATATATATATATATATGAAGAAATATAGTCTTAAAGTGTGCTATATTTATGGGATAAAGTGCTCAATATCAGAGATAGAGCGTGTGTAAATATAAAAGTGAACATAGAAGTCAACACTTAGAGGCGACAGGCTGTTTCATGCTAGTGCAATCGTCAGGACTAGTTGCCTGTAAATTAATCGAGAAATATATGTTTACGTTTCTTAATCACCACATTCTGTGCCATTATTCACTGTTAGGAAGCAATGTCCCCGACAACAATAAACGGAGAGCTTTAAGACACCTCAAGAAGTGGGAAAAATAAAATAGAAACTCGCAAAAGGATAGAAGAAAAGTAACCGATAGAAGAAGACAAGGAAGAAGAAAACAAGGATATTTTAAGGGAAAAGGAACAATTTCAAAATGTCAAGATATAAAGACAAACTTTAAAGAAGATATAATATGAATGATGATAAATAATAATAATAATACACTACTCATATTTACTAATTTTCACCTAGTTTGTCACAAGGCTATAATACTCAGACACCCGGAGAGGCTCAATCTAACTACTTCTCTGTACCGTGTATACTCTTCTTCAATTACTATCGCGTGTAACTGAGTAAGATTTGTCTTTTTACCATTGCATATTCTACCATACATTTACACGAGCTCGTTAGGTAGGTTACACACTCCGCCCTGTTTATCTTGCCTTCAGTATGTCATGTAAGTGTCAAGTTCTCCAAGCCCATTTTCCTCATTGTGTGTTGGAGAAATCTTTCCTAATTCGAACCCGTTACGCAATACATATGGCGTACTTTGTTAAGTCAGTAACTATTCATTCCAATAACAGACACGGGAGTTAGGCAGCCAGTCATGTTTGAACATCATATACACTAGTAACAATCTGCTACGACCGACGAATGAAGCAATTATGTACGTATTTCGGCGCAGCAATCAGAATCGGCAGGTTCAGTTCAAATTTGGAGCTTGTCTGTTGCATTCATTTGCGCACTGATACCGCTGGGCAAGAGGATGAAACCATTCTTGGCTACTTTGCTATGGGTTAAATAGCAGGTCAAACTGGGCTTCCTAAATATGAGTGGCAAGCGATATGAAAGAAAAGAAAAGACTGGATTTCAAAACTTGGAGAAGGCAAAGGGAAACCACTTTGATAACTTTCCCTGATTATCAGAGCGATTCACGGATAATAAAAAAAAAATAAAGAAAACAAATCTATGGAGAGAAAAGATTTCCTATGCGTACGTGTTATTAAAAGAAGAAGCAAAAACAGTTTAGTCTAGCAGAAGTGCATCATTACAGAACAACCGGTGAGGCTAGAAATTAGAAGGTTTTCTGAAGGACCTCCTAAGCTCGCTCGCTAGACCCTTGCCACACAGCGCGGGTGTACAATTAACACATGGCAACTTGAACGCCAGACGCATGGCAGACTGGATTCATTCGAATTTTAGGATGAAAATACAACTTTTCAATTTTCCTTTAATTGTAAATATGAAGGTACTATTCTGACAAACGATTAAATTAATTCTTGATCTTCTAAAGTTACGTTTTTCCTGATTTTTCTGTTTTTCTTTCCTAAGACATTTATGTCATGTATGTTCTTCATCATTTTATTATACATCTACTTCTATTTTATCTAGCGGGGAACCAAAGAAGCGTTATAAGGACTCCCTCAAGAAGTCCCTCGGTACCTGCCACATTGACCATCGCCAGTGGTCGACACTTGCTGCTGACCGTCAAACCTGGCGCCGCACCGTCCACCAGGCCGTCTCTACCTTTGATGACTCTCACAGGGCCAACCTGAAGGAGAAACGCCGCGGGAAGAAGGACCGGGAAGCCTCAGCAGCTATACCAGACCAGACCTTTAATTGCAGTCGCTGCGGCCGGACTTGCCTGTCCCGCATCGGCCTAGTCGGCCATCAGCGTGCTTGCAGTCGACGTGGACAGCCCACTTCATGAATCTTCGTTCGCGAAGCCAGGCCAAGAAGAACTTTAATTGTTACAATTCTACATGTAGAATTATAAAAATTAAAGTCATATTTATAACTTTAATTTTTATAATTCGACATATTTTATATACTCCAACAAAAGAGTGGATATGGGAAAGAATGAAAATTTGATCTGATAACCCCCCCCCCAAAAAAACGGAAAAATATACTAAAAAATTAATACCGTTTATTAGCATAGGCTTTAAAAAGATCTGAATTAATTTTAGAACACTAGTATAGAGAAATCTGAGGAAGGATTTAAATAACAATATTGTAATCGGCAAGTATACTGAAGAAGGTGTAAGAGTATTGACGAAACGTATAATTTACTGGTCCAAAATATATAATTGTGTAAACATTTATTTAGTAAAAATAATACGAGCTTTACAGGATTTGGTTATAAAATTGGAAAAAATTGAAGCTATAATTTCATAATACCGCTAATAATTACCATAGTCTTTAGAAAGTTCCACAATAATTTTTGAAAAAAGCCATTACATTTATTTACGTGCTAATACCCTTTGGAAAGGTATGAATCCTCTTCTTCTCCCCCCAGCTATGGGTAAATAGTAGGACAGACCGGGTTCTATAGCCTTGGATGACAACTGGTCTATCACAGAAAGAAATGGCAACTTACTGTAGTAAAAATCTGCCTCGTCAATCAAAAGATACATGATTGTCTAAACGTGTATCAAGCAAGGCACATAACTGACTGAAATAATAAATATTGCCTTGTAGTTGGTCCACATTTATATTCTTGTAAATAAATGGTCTCATAATGTATTTAGTTTTGTTGTTGTCAATTCTTGAGGAGAAAGAGAGAATGCATGAATTCGCTTTCATGTTTGGGTTTTAATAAATAATAAAAATTACTGAGGGAGTATAAAGTGTCAAGAGAAAAAAAACACCCTTCCGAAACAATCCTGCTAAAAAAAATACTTTTTGTTAAATATTGTCCAGATTTTTTATTGAAATATGTATTACACTGTGTTATCCCTGAAAATCTGGATATCTAATTGTTCAGTTCTTTATATTATAGTAAATAATAAATGGATAGCGGCTCGGACTGAGGAATCAGAGATCCGAGTTCGAATTCCACTCGAATTCTTTACATTCACATACGGGAAAGATATAAATCCTCGTCTTCACCCCCACCCCAGCTATGGGTAAATAACAAGACAGACCAGTTTCTATAGCCTTGGATGGCAACTGGTCTACCGCAAAAAGAAATGGCAACCTACTGCGGGAAAAAAATCTGCCACGTCAGTATCGAAAGATACATGATCGCCTAAACGTGTATCACGCATGGCATATAACTGACTGACTAGTACTGGAAACCCGCGGAAGGATTTTTTTTTTTAAAAAAAGCAACATTGTAAACGCTAAGGATACCGAAAAAGATATACTGCGCTTCAAAATACTCCATTCCTCCAGTAAAAAAACAATATTATTATTTAAAGTCAAGGCCCTCATAGATGAATTCTTAGATTTTTCTACATTTTTGGCGTTTTGCTGGTGATTGGTCTTCCAGAACGCTCATCATCTTGGCCTGAAACTCAGTCAGCCGTGAGCGACTGAAACACCTGCGTTCAGCCTAAAGAATATTTGCCAAAAGCCTGACAAAACACCGGGAGCCTAGCTAGGAGATTTGCTCATCTTCACGCAAAACCTTTCGTGTGAACGTTGCTCAAACTTGTTAATCATCGTAAGGACCGCAGAGGTGTTCCAAGACTTCCTTGCATAACTACTGAAACATGAATATGAGATCTGATAACGTCAATAGACCGAGTATCAATCAGTGGCAGTTGGGCATTTCTGTACAGTCCAGGCACATTCTTATTCAGTTTCATATATAGGAGTAACAAATTGCATTTCTACAGAACCAAATTACATTTCTAAATTACCATCTAGAGTACCAAACTGCATTTCTACAGAACCAAATTGCATCTAGAGTACCAAATTGCGTTTTTAGAGAACCAATTTACATTTCTAAATTGCATCTACAGTACCAAATTGCATTTCTAGATAACCAAATTGCATTTTAAAATTGCATCTAGAGTACCAAATTGCATTTCTAGAGAACTAAATTGCATTTTAAAATTGAATGTAGGGTATAAAATTGCATTTCTAGAGAACCAAATTGCTTTTCTAAATTGCATCTAGAGTACCAAATTGCATTTCTAGAGAATCAATTTGCATTTCTAAATTGCATCTAGAGTACAAACTTGCATTTCTAGAGGACCAAATTGCATTTCTAGAGTACGGAATTGCATCTTAAAATTGCATCTAGAGTACCACATTACATTTCTAGAAAACATTTGTTGATCAGTATTAAGTTCGACACAAGGATACATTCGATAGATACACAGTGAGGATCAAATTCTCTAAACAGCTTGTGATACCTGCATGCGAATCATTGCTTCAGACGATTTTGAAGCAACTAGATTATAAGTAACTGCACTCAAGTTTGACTGAAACTTGAGCAACTCCACTATTCCCGTCAGTGTCTCAAGTAATTCAGAAAACAAAAAAGAGAGACAAGAAAAAATAAATTAAAAGAGAAAAGAGGAAAATTAAACAAAAAGATTTTCTAAATCCGTTATTTCATACTGTATTCAAGAATTCTATTAATTCTACTAGTTACATTGACATGTCGTTTTTACTACTTATTTGATATAAGTATAAAAAGAAACATCTAAGCAACCATTTAATCAATTCGAGTACTAATTCTTGCGTACAAATGAAATTTTGGTCAAAAACATAAAGACGATATCTCTGCCTGTGGCAGATATCATAACTCAGGTAATTTATGTATTTAAGATATTATGCGTTTTTACGGATCGACACAACCCCCCCCCCCCGCTACGTCGCGGGTTGTGGGCAAATTGCTGGGAGATGGGTGTGTTTAAAAGAGTCACCGACTCTAGACAGATTTCCAACCAAAGTTGAAGAGATTCCATTTGCCGATTATCGAACCAAACCAGTTTGGGAATCAGAGATTTTTTTTTTTTTTTTGTTTGTTTGTTTGTTTTTTTTTTGTTTTTGTTTTTTTTTGTTTTTTTGCCTAGGCAGGTTGTCAACTAAAACTAGAGATCCTCGTCTGCTCTGCTATTTAACTCATGGTGGTGGCAATCAAAATCCTAAGTTGTTTATTAAAAAAAATTGTGTACAACGGAATATTTGTGATGATGATGATGATGATGATGATGATGATGATGATGATGATGATGGTAGTGGTCAACATGATGACGATGATGATGATGATGATGATGATGATGATGATGATGATGATGATGATGATGATGATGATGTAAAATGATGGTGGTGGTTGTGTGACATGATGATGATGATGATCGTGCAACATGATGGTGATGATCATCATCATACAGCATGATGATGATAATGATCATAATCATCATCATGATCATGATCGTGCAACAAGATGACGACGGCGACGGCGATGATGATGATGATGATGATCATCATCATCATCATCATCATGACATCAGGATCGCGCAGCACTAAATCAACAACGACGAAAAAAAGGTTAGAAATATGTCATGGCATTTTCCTTTTCGATAAAACTTTTCCGGCTTCCTGTTTATTCTTCCTTGCTGGCTCCTAGCATTCCCAACTCATTTTTTTTTATCCCCTTTCTTCTAAATGACTTTGGTCTGTACACGCACTGCTTCACTGACATGTGTGTACGTATGTAAAATACACGCGTACACATGACCAGGATTATATAAACCTCAGTCTTTCAAATTTTGAAAGAAAATTCCCCTTCTTGTATTTATTTATTTAATTGTACTCAGCTGTTTCAGTCATTTGGAAGAATAAACGTCTTGTATATTTAAAATTTTAAAAAGCAAAAAATAAAAATAAAACGGAAAGAAGAAAAAAGTTACAAAAGAATAAACTAATACTCGGGTGAATGAATGAACGAACGAACGAATGAATGAAATCCTGAGTGATAAACTTTACATCCTGTCAAAATCTATAATTTCCAACTGATGTATAATATTTCCGGAAATCGTGTGTGGTGGCGAGGTTTTAAATGTGGCGTGGAGAAGATTCACTTGGATAAATTGTTGTTTAGCTTGCCAATTCTGTTACTGTAAAAAGCAACAAATATGGAAGTGGCAAAAATCGACGATAACGGACATGATGAAAATTAAATTCTTTGTAATCGGATCCGTTCATACTGATTAAAACTATTTTCATATCTTATTACGCATCTCTTCAAGATAAGTTGATTTTTACTGATCATTAGTTGTCCTTATTCAGATGTTTCTTTATTATTTGTTTTGAAAATGTTATCATATACAGACCTAGTCAAACAAGTATCCTCATTTTCGCCGCATCATCCTTCGGCCTCTGCTCTCCGATGAAGTCGTTGGTTAACAGCGTCGAGTTACCTGCTAATTGTCAGTTAAATCTCTGAATATTCAATGAAAGTTATTTACTCTGATTCAGGGGGAAAAAATGCAAAAACAGCATTACACGAACAAATTAACAAAGAATATTTAAATAGAACCCACCATGACACTTATATATTAACAAACCACATTCAACCCCTCCGTATTCAATGGGCGATAAATAAGAATCAAACAGCTTCTTCCCGCGAACCACTACGCTACGGAACAGACTCACAAGAGGCTGTTTCCTCGATCACTTTAATCTTAACCCGTTCAAGTCTAGAGGCAAACGTTATCTTCCCCACCTATCCATACAAAATACCCGCTAACGTAACCCTTTACCTCGAGTGGCCCCTGGGCCTTATACAGGTTGCACCTTACTGTAATATATATATATATATATATATATATATATATATATATATATATATATATATATATATATATATATATATATATAAATATAAAAGTGGACATGGAAGTCAGCACTTAGAGGCGACAGTCTGTTTCATGCTAGTCTGGACTAGCATGAAACAGACTGTCGCCTCTAAGTGCTGACTTCCATGTCCACTTTTATATTTACACACGCTCTATCTCTGATATTAAGCACTTTACCCCATAAATATAGCACACTTTAAGACTATATTTCTGCATATATATATATATATATATATATATATATATATATATATATATATATATATATATATATATATATATATATATATATATATATATATATATATATATATATATATATATATATATATATATATATATATATATATATATATATATATATATATATATATTTGATACGCTAGAGCAGATATGAATAGAAGAGATTCATGGAAGATTTAAGTTAAAAGATAGTAAAATCGACCTTGCTAACCAGACGCTCATCTGTGGCCGAACGGTTAAGGCAGATCACGCGAAATGATGGTTCCGTATAGGATACCGGTTCGATTCCTGTCTGAGAGCGAAAATTTTCTATGAAAATTTCTCGGACATTCAGGCCGGTAAATGTTATTTAATACTGTTTATTATAAAACAGAGCATTTGCTTAAATACTTGTATCTATAAAAAGAACGTTAAACATAATATAAATGTCTTTAAATAAATTGTCGGACTATGTCCAATTCTAATATATATATATATATATATTGTCATCCACAGACAGACTGTTTCGCTGTATCACAGCTAGACGTCTGGTTGCCTATGGCTAGAATCGAAAACCGGCTGAATTCGCGTCAGTCGGAAATTTTACCCTGAAGCCGTTGGCGCACGGCAGAGAAGAAGGTGAATTTAAGCGTATTTATTTTTAGATAAACACACAGTGACTGAGAGAACTCGATTCGATTTACCGAAGAGTTTTGCATTATTAGCCGTAATAGTCACTGTTTACAAACCCACAAATGAACAAAATATAGTTTTGTATTACGTGCACCCCTGAAGATGATCTTGGAAAAAGATCGAAAGTACTTAGGAAATGAAAATAAAAGAAATGTAAACAGCTAAAGCACATTTCTATCATTTTTTAACGTCAATACACGGAAGGTTATTCGTTAGTATGAACGGATTTTATTAAAAATTAGCAGACATAATGTCTGGAATGTATTCAATCAGACTTGCCTAAAAAAAGAACTTGTTTCTTAGATGCACACATTTAATATATATATATATATATATATATATATATATATATATACATATGCCATAAATTTATATATACCAAAATAATTTTTGGAAAATGAATGAGAAAGGGGAAAATTTCTGTTATCACCATGTGGGATACAAAAAGCTATAGAAACAAATGAACCGGCTAGAATATATGTACAGACACGTCTTAAAAAAATAATCTAATTTCAGCGTTCCCACATTTTCAGCGTTTCCTCTCGGTACATAAAGATCGCGTTGTTACATCCGTCATCATTAAAAACATTGGTTTAGTACGATGAAATTCTTCGGGAGTACGAAACGCATTACACAGAATTTTTCGATTTTGTCATTCATTTGGTTAATATATATATATATGTATATATTTTAATGAAATGTGCTTGAAAGAAGGATTGCTGCCTAAATACACAAATATATATATATATATATATATATATATATATATATATATATATATATATATATATATATATATAGTAGATTCTGGAAGATTTAGACAAATTATAGTAATTCAGCGAGTCTAGAAGAATCCTCAACAGAATGCAGAAAGCACTGGACGGCCGTTTGGACGGCCGTTTCGTCGTATTTGGGACTCATCAGCAGTGCGCATCCACTACCGAGATTCGAACCCAGGCAGTTTCGATACAACGCAAGCGTCATACCAACTGTACTTCGGTGACGAAGAGGAAACTGAATAGACTCGATATAGCGCCGCTACTCACAAATTCCGTGGTGATACTCATCCAAGTATTCATAACCCAACGGATTTTGCCCCAAGAGAGCCACGTCTTTCCTTTCTCTCCAAACCGCTCCATCGCAGAGCATTAGCTGGGACAAGCAAGGATATACAAGTAACAGAATTTTGCGAATTTAGACAAATTATATATATATATATATATATATATATATATATATATATATATATATATATATATATATATATATATATATATATATATATATACAGTGCGATGGGTGAATTTCGGACGGAATATATTAATTAAAAGATTTAGATGAAAAAGAACCGTTATCTCCGATTTTAATTGTTTCATGGTTTTATGTAAAGAAGAAACAAAAGATGCACCTTATATTTTTACAATATTTTTCACTCAGTAAAAGGCCTAAGAGCCATTGCAGGTTCCAGATTAAGATAGATAGTTTATAGGGATATGTGGGGAACATAATGGTTAACCCATGAAGAGGTTATGATTGCAGTGATCGGGAGCATCCTCTTGGATGTCGGTTCCACAATGCAGAGGTTCGGGTAAAGAAACTGCCTGAGTGAAACTTATATCTCACTTATTGAAGACGAAGAGTGTGTTGTTCTCTATAATGTGTATCGCATGGCAGGTCATAGTTGTGAAAGTTAGAACTGGTGACAGTAAGGAATGCAGCTCGTCTGAACACTTTCCGTGGAAACAGCGTTAGCAGCGAGAGGTTTGCGTCGTTTCCTCTGTGGAAAAAGTGTTGTAGGGTGAAAAATAATTCCTCACCCACAGAGATGATTTTGCACTTTTAAGACTGGAAAGTGAAGATTAGGAACCTTCTGTCCATATATGGCATCAGTACTCCATGTACAGCTTGGTGAACCACCTGTAAAGGAGGATCCAGGTACTTACCAGAGCGGTACAGGGAGTAATGGATAACGGCTTGGAGAGCCGAGTTCGAATTCCAGTCGATTCCATTACATTCACTTACGTGCTAATACCCTTGGGAAAGGTGTGAATCCTCTTCTTCTCCCTCCAACTATGGGTAAATGGCAGGACAGACTGGGTTCTATAGCCTTGGATGGCAACTGGTCTAGGAGAAGAACAACTCTGAATTCAAAACCTGCGGAGGGTCGTTTGGGGACCTTGTGGCAACCGTTGCATCAGGTCCCTGTATTCGTCCCTCCAAAAAGTGTGGATGGCCCTGCACAAAGCTTTCACCACTATAATCAAATCCTGTGTGGCTGTCGGGCTTTCAGTTTCTTGGAACTGATTTGTCTGACCCTCATACGTCGAGTTCGACGGGAGAGCGACGACAGGGAACCGAGAATTTTTCTAGTATCTTTTACGATGTATCGTATATACGATTTTCACTTTAGGTCTGGGTTGAGCTTAAGGCGCTCAAGGTATGGGACCTCTCTGAGGGCACATCTGTTCATCGCGATAGGTGAAAATTCATTGTTCGCTCGGTGACGATGGAACGGCATTAGTTTGGTTTTCGAGGTATTGAATGCGACCAGCCAGTTTTTCACCCTATGAAGCTTCGCGAGTGGAACTTACATCTCACCAACGAAATACAAAGGGAATAAGGGTGGTTCGCTACAATGTGTGTAGGACGGCAGGTCTTACCGATGAAGGTTAGAACTAGTGCAACTAAGGAGTGTATTTTGTCTGAAGACTTTCCATTAAAATAGAGATAGAGTAGCGAGATGCTTGCCACGTTTCGTCCGTGGGAAAAGCGTTGTAGTGTGGGAAATAATTCTTCCCTTGCCATGACGCAGATACGCTTTTGAAATCGACACTGGAGAGTGAAGACTGAACAACTCCTGTCGATATATAGCAGCAGTGCTCCATTTTCGGCCTGATCTGGCTCTTGTAAAGGATAGAGAAAAGCATGAGAAGTTCTTACAGGGAACCGTTTTTCAAAAATCTCTCGCGATGGATCGTAAGTACGAGTACCACTTGAGGTCCGGTTTGAACTTAAGTCCCAAGAGGCGCTCACTGCACGGTGCCTCCCTGAGAGAACACCCGATCGGCGAAAATTCAGGTTCTGCTCGGTGATGATTAAACGTCTCTAGTTTGGTTACAAAATTAAATCCAATCAAGCTTTTCTTATCTTATAATCTTAGCCCACAGCGATGAAATAGCCAGTAAGGATCGAACCCATTCAAAAAATAATGGTCTGTGAGCAGATTCAATGCTCTAGGGCAGGCACTCGATGGCTTATGGTTTTGCAGATATTTTCTAAACTTCGCTACTAAACCATAAAGACGAGACACAAAACGTGGATTAAACCCAATACCCAATTTGCAGTCATCTGAATGATTTACATGGTAATTGATAGCTGCGCGTCCCGCGAGCAACATATCTGTGTTTTGAGCAGAATCCGAACATACAGCCGAGTGACAGGAATAAACACTTGTGTTTTCAAAGCAGGTTTCCTAATATAATTTGTCAATCGAATTTTTCTTTCACGATTTGTCGTCTTAAGCGGGGCTCAGATGGGCAGAGATGATCACCTCTGGGCAAACAGGGAAGACATTTTCAGGCCGCTGATTGTTGCAATAAGACTAATACTTACTCACTAATTTTGACTCCGGGCGGGATTGTTTCTTAACGTCTATTAAGAATGGATTTATACAAAACAGCATCAGCTTTATTCGTGGAAACATACGAACAGAACTTTGAATACATAAAAAGTACGCACGCACGCACACGTACACACATAAGTATATATATATATATATATATATGTATATATATATATATATATATATATATATGTGTGTGTGTGTGTGTGTGTGTGTGTGTGTGTGTATGTATGTTTAAAAAAGGAGCATGTAGAGAAACCTTATGAGAAACCTTATGAATTTGACATGTTTTTGTTATTTAATGCACATTTAGCACACGCATATAATCCGCAGGTTGGCAGCGTACGCCCACAAGAATTTTGGTACACATACTTGTAACCATGCTTCGCAGTTCTTTCCGCGAGTGTTTCGGGAATTAGAAGCACACACATGGACGAGACGAGATATTCATAGAAAAAATAAAGGCCAACTAGAATTTAAACATGCGACAAAGAACCCAACCCGACAAACGAAGTAGAATTCAAAGTGCAGACCATCTCTGAATTTCCCTTTTTTCTAAAATTTACGATGAAACCAAAATAAAAATAGCAAAACATGCCAAATTTATAAAGATTTTTTCTACATGTTTGTTACTTAATCTTATGTTGCATTTCGTCGATTCACACACACATATATGAATATGTCGAAATATATACTGGAACATATATATATATATATATATATATATATATATATATATATATATATATAGATATATTTTTGTCATTCACAGACAGACTGTTTCGCTGTTTCACAGCTCATCAGTGTGGCTAGACGTCCGGTTGCCTCTAGCTAGGATCGAAAGCCGACTGAATTTGCGTCAGTCGGAACTGTCAGCGCACGGCAGGAAGGAAGGTGAATTTTAGCGTGTTTATTTTTAGATTTAGATAAACACACAGTGACTGACAGTGACTCAATTCTGCCGAAGAGTCGTGAAATATTAGCTTAAATATATATATATATATATATATACACATATATATATATATTAATATATACATATATATATATTAATATATACATATATATATATTAATATATATTAATTATTAATTATATATTAAGCTAATATTGCACGACTCTCTCTCTCTATATATATATATATATACACACATATATATATATATATAGAGAGAGAGAGTCGTGCAATATTAGCTTAATATATATATATATATATATATATATATATATATATATGAATAAAAAGATTATGTGCGTATGAGAGAGAGAGAAAGAGAGAGAGAGAGTGAGAGAGAGAGAGGGGTGGGGAAAGAGAAAAATGAACCGGTTCGGCATATACATTGACCCACTAGTCATCTTTATCATAAATTTAAAACTTTTAGGTTTTGGTTAATAAAAGCTAACAGGTTGATTGTCATATTAACTGGGAATATTTACATCTATTTGCAGATCGAAATGGCCGCCATATCCTTTATCTCTTCACAGATATCTCTTTCGCTCAAATTGTACCTTGACATCATAAGAGCTTCTTTTATGTCTGACACACTTGTGCAAGAGATACATGAGACATCATCGATATATATACATATATATATATATGTGTGTGTGTGTCTGTGTGTTCCTCTGTGTGTGTGTGTGTGTGTGTGTGTGTGTGTGTGTGTGTGTGTGTGTGTGTGTGTGTGTGTGTGTGTGCGTCTGCGTGTATGTGTGTGTTTCTTCAAATATATATAGTTGACGATTGCATCAAGTTGTGCTACTGGGGAAGAACAAAATGTATCTTTATTAGTGGTATAAATTTTAGCTCTGTTATTATACATCGATCACTGTTTAATTACCACCAGCACTAAATAGGTAGAATATATATATATATATATATATATATATATATATATATATATATATATATATATATATATATATATATATATATAAGTGTGCTTGTGTGTTTGTTTGTGCTTGTGTGTGATGGCCACATCTTAAGCAGATCTTTAATATACATACACACACACACACACACACACACACACATATATATATATATATATATATATATATATATATATGTATGTATGTATGTATGTATATTAAAGAGAAAAGAGGGACCGCAAATGTTTGGGGTTATAATATGGATTTTTTTAAATATATATAATACTTTATTCTCTATACTTTTTGCTACGCGTGTTTCGGATCCTGTGACCTTCATTAGGCGAAGAATGGTTATTTCTACATATTATTTAAAGGAATTATTTTTTTCTTTATGTTTTTTTATGTTTAACAATTGTTTTTTGCGTGTGATATTAATCCAAGTTCTTTTTGGACTGGTGCAGAAAATGCTCCTCTGCTTAAGGGCTAATAAAAGAATTATGATTGGCCAGAGAAAGAGGAAGGAAGGAAGGAAGGAAGGAAGGAAGGAAGGAAGGAAGGGGATCTTTGTTGTTATCTTTTATGTCCTCTATATCTTTTTAAACATATGTCCATTTTTGTGTATTGTGCGTTTTTGCTAGTATATGTATAAATATTCTTTCTTCATACATGTATATTGTTTTATTACAAGGAAATAGTATATATAAACAGCGTCTAGAGATTATATGCGAGTTACGAATTGGTACAAAGAGTTGCATCTTTAATGTTAAAAGTCCTATTATGATGTTGTTTAGATTCTACTCAATATTATTAACTTAGATATATAGTGATAGAGAAAACTATTGTTTTTGGTTGAAAAATGTTTTACTAAGTTAACAAATTTAGCAATTTTAGCGGCTGGTAAGTTGTTTGCAGCAACTTTAACTGCCTCCCAGAGGTCACACTTTCTGTTGAATTGCATTCCATTAGAATAAATATCTCTCTTTAGGGTGCTCCACAGGTTCTCAATGGGATTCAAGTCACAGCTATTTGAAGGCCAGTCCATAAGAGAATCTTGTACAAATCCCTTTTCTTTCAACCAGGATTTAGTAAATTTTGATGCATGACTTGGTGCGTTGTCTTGCATAAAAATCATAGATCTACGCTTGGCTAAAGACTGGTTATCAAGCCATTCAAAGAAATATTGCTCTAGAAAATCACAGTAACTTTTGGAATTAATTTTAACCCCGTCTTTCAGTTTAAATGGACCCACGAGCTCATTACCAATATTCTCAGCCGATATCATGATCCCACCGCCGCCTTGTTGGCGTTTAAAAAAATTTCTTGACTCATGTTACTTGCAAACCCATCCTCGAACCCAACCATCGGGCCCATCGAGGGTGATCCTTGATTCGTCTGTAAAAAGCACTTCACTGAAATCAGTTTTCATGTATTTTTTTGCCCACTGCAATCTTCTTTCCTTTTGTTTTTTTTGTTAAAATGGGTTTCTTTATATGATGTTTTACATCAGCAAACTTCCTTAATGCTTTACACCTTGTTTCCCTTGACACCATAGGAGCTCCAGCGGCCTCAAATATGAACGCACTTGACGCATTTGGGTTTCTTATGAATTCTCTTCGGATATGTGATAGATCTCGCTTTGTTAAATTCCTGAATTCAGTCTGAGACTTTTTTTTCCTTGGTTGAATTCCCATTTGACATATTTTCTTGATTGTTCGATGATCCCTTTTCAAATCCTTAGAAATTTGAAAGCGAAGACTTTCCTTTGCTAATTTCTTTGATTATATAGTTCTTTTCATTCATTGTTAGTTCTTTTTTACGAGCCATAATACTAAATTCTAGTTATTGCAAATAATCTCTTGACACTGAAAATTGCTATAGTTACTGAAAAAATACTACATATCAATCTGAAATTGAAAATTGGGACTTAATTGCTTTCATGCTTACTCGCTATACATAATAGTACAAATTATTTCATTGGATAACACATATCTATGAATTTTACATAAAATATTTGAAAATACCTCTTTTGCATATAATCTCTAGACGCAGTTTATATATATATATATATATATATATATATATATATATATATATATATAAATATATTGTGTGTGTAGAGTTCGTGTGTGTGCGCGTGCGCTTGTGTAGTCTGTCTAGTGCGTTTGTTTTTGCCAGTATACATATGTACATATTCGTTCTCCATAAATATTTGTATAGTGTGCGTGTGCGTATGTTGTATGCAAAAATTTACAGCTTATTTTATGTTATGTCCCTACCCTATCATATGTACAAAATATATAGATACACACACACGCGCACATGGGCAAACATGTATACGTGTATGTGGGTGTGCGAGTGTGTGCATGCGTACGTCATATTTTGTGAGCGAAAGTCACTGTATTCTAGTCTATTGCAAATGATCGATTGGGCATTAGAATTCCATGCTTTTAAGATCCCCTATAAATTTGTTGCCATCCACGTGGATACATTATTAATGAACCAATCTACTCACGCTAGAACATACACAGACAAAGAAAGGTTTTGGGAAGCAATTCCTTTTTCACTGTATACTTCGATTCTGAATAGTAATTTTATTGCTATTTACATGTATTTTTATGATATCATACGTATCTCTGTGCCTCCGTGTATCTAAAAATATTTGATTATATTTATGTGCATAGAATTTACATAGATAAACAGCGACTTCCTGTTATAGTACCACGCTATATATAATTATATATATATATATATATATATATATATATATATATATATATATATATATTGTCAGCTGTCAATATACCACATAACACTCTTGAGCGCTTAGCCTTGAAGCGCGTAGAATGGAGATCAATGCGTTTTAGTGGACTCAGCAGTTTTCAATCTGCTTGTCTGAATCATCTTCAAGAAGCGAGAGCACGATCTAAAAGGCCAGCCAATCTAACAGTGATCTCACTCTTGCTCCATAAGTAAATCACTAGCGGGTCTTTAGTGCCACTTAAGATTATCGCACAGAATTTCATAACTGAATCAATTAAGCTGTCAGATCCTCATACGTCGAAACCGATGGGAGAGACCATTATGTGGATGTGAGTTTGTGACTCTGGGTTTCATGCTCTCAGAGTTTTTCTGACGATATATATATATATAATCTTATAAATATAAGTAAGCATACCCGTCCGGAAAAACCTTAGGTGTATCGGCTTGTAAATAAACAAACCAATACCCAAGGAAAAATGAGGAATAAAAAAAGAAAGAACTAAGAACATGTAATTCAGGCGAAAACAATCGACCAGAATCCAAGCTCAGAGTCCAAAGAAAAAACCTCCAACACGAGTAAATAAAAATAACTAAGCAAAGTGCTCAATAGGTTTAGAGCAACTCTAACTATGAACCTAAAGAGCCAGGCAAACCTATCTAGGTTTCACCTACGCGGATCTTCAGAGTACCGCGTACCCTGACGACCCGCGTAGTGAAACCTAGGTAGGTTTGCCTGGCTCTTTAGGTTCATAGTATTATATATATATATATATATATATATATATATATATATATATATATATATATATATATATATACACTTTTTGCATATATCTTTACAAAATTCCACAAAAAATATCTTGAAATACTAAAGAGTAAATTTATTTAATAAAATCGTCAATAGCTTCAACTACGGCTCCCAGACGACTTTGGAATCTTCTGCAACTCTTACGGACGCTCTCGTTGTTTAATCTGATGAATGCTTCCATAATCCTTGTCTTCAGTTTATCTTTGGTGGTAAAAGGACTTTTGACGGTCTCTCACTCAACTGGAGCACCACATAATAATCAAGGGGTTTTGCAGTCTGGGGAGTTAGGTGACCAGATGTAAAGGGTAATATGGTCCCAAAAATTGTCTGATACCAATGACTGGGTTCTCTTGCTTGTGTGGCATAGTGTAGAGTCAGACATAGGTTTTTCCAGTCGCTCTTGAGCCAGGACGGTACTATATGCTCATGGTACTTGTAGGCCTCCCTGTTTAAGCTGAGAAGATGAATGGAGGCATGGCGTCGCCATCATTAGTGATCTCTCTAAACACCATGATGCTGACTGGATATATCATCCAACTCTTTCTGAATCCTCTGTAATGTTCTCACTCTCTGAAATGTTTGTATTGAAGCTTCGGGCGCGAATGACAAGCAGTACGTAAATTTCTGGCTGAGTGATTTGCGTCATAGTGGTCTTTTTCTCACAGATGCTGCCCAACTAACCTTACTATACTGTGCATGCGACAAAATAAAAAACAAACAACGCGCATGCGCAAAATTAAAATATAAAAAGGCAACAATTTACCAATCGCACCCTCTGTGTGTATTATGTATATATATATATATATATATATATATATATATATATATATATATAGTTAAGCAGCGTTGACCTTGTCAGTACGTAGATGGGTGACGTTTGGAAATATGTAACGTTGGATGTGTATGGTAATCGGAGATCTGAGTTCCAATTTCAGTCAGTTGGATTCGTTATATTCACTTACGCGCAAAAGCAAAAACCCTTGGGAAAGGCATAAATCAACCCCTCCAGCTATTAGTAAGACTTGTATTACTAAATTATTATCACCTACCCAAAACATTCTTACAATCTAAAATGTTTTCTGGCTTTAAATAACCTGAAAAAGACTGATAAGCTGTAGAAAATGAATCATACACGGACACACACACACATATATATAGAGTAAAAATGTTAAGCATTTTTATATCTAAATATACATTTGACCACATTATATACGTATATATGTATATGTGTGTGCGTGCGCGTGTGTCTGTAGCTATATATAAATATGTGTTTATTTATATATAAAAAATTGAGCGTTTTCCAATAAGTACCATGCATAATTAAAATATAAATAATATATAGAAAAATTGCATATATAGAGAGATAGATAGATAGATAGATAGAGAGAGAGAAAGACCGCACCAAAAAGAAATGTTTTTTTCTGTCATCGCTTTTTTATATGAATATACTTTATATATATATATAAATATATATATATATATATATATATATATATATATATATATGTGTGTGTGTGTGTGCATGTGTATGTATATACATATAAATATATGTGTGTGTGTGTGCGTGTATATATATATATATATATATATATATATATATTTTATAGTAATTCGTGGAGCTTAGAATCCTCAACAGAATGCAGAAAGCACTGGACGGTCGTTTCGTCCTATCTATACATATATACACACATACACACACACACACTATATATATATATGTATATATATATATATATATATATATATATATATATATATATATATATATATATATATATATATATATATATGTATGTGTGGTGCGTAGAAATACCACCCACATATACCTCCCAGAAATTCCTGCTACATAATGGTAATTCATTGGTAACAATGGTGTATTCATGTATCTAATATCTTACCATTATTTGGAAGGTATTTCTGGGAGGTATATCTGAAAGGTACTTCTGCCGCACCCTGTATATATTTCATATATACCTGCACATCAAGAGAAATAAAGAGTAATTCTTTCGATTCGTTTTCTTCTTTTTTTTTTTCACTTTATCCTAAGATTTCAATTAAACATTGCCATGCGAATTTCACACTTCTTACATCTTTTGATTTCCGTCCCAAAAGACTACTACCTCCGGTCATCTTCCCTTCTATCGATTTCTTTTACTCTTTTCACGCCACAACGACCCCTACGTTTAATGAAATCTTCGACCAAATCGTTTGCATCCAGTCAATTATAACATTGTCGTGACGTCTCAATAGAAATTATCTCTTATCCTCGACATTACAACCGTGGCAAAAGTGTTTTTTTGACCAGAAACGGCTGAGTTGTTACCTGCAGATATTTAACTGAGTAACTTGGCGTTCTAAAACTTTGGTGAAAATCTCGCAAGCATGCATACACAATTATGTATCGGGCCAAATAGTTAAGTGTCATGCGTGATACACGTTTAGGCGATCATGTATCTTTCGATACATGAGCGACGAGGCAGATTTTTCCCGCAGGAGATTGCCATTTCTTTCTGCGATTGACCAGTTGCAATCAAAGGCTATAGAAACCGGTCTGTCCTGCTATTTACCCATAGCTGAAAGGATAAGAGGATTCATACCTTTGCCAAGGGTATTAGCACGTAAGTGAATGTATTGGCTCCGACAGGATTTCGAACTTGGCTCAGTCCGAGCCGCTATCCATTACTCCACTGTGCCTTCTTTCATTTACATATCTTATATGTAAAATCATATTCATATTAAAATTGCTTCGAGCGAAGGAAACACGTAGGTCTTAACGAGGACTATACTTCTTCAACTTTCGTTTAACGGCGCTATATAACCACGAACAAAGAACTGTACCAAATAACAGAAACCACACTAATTGAATTTCAACAACTAAAATGGCATCAAAGATGAAAGAAATAGTTAGGAAGGACGTCCCTATCAATACTGGAAATAGTGATAACAGCTAGTGAACCTGAGAAAACCAATTTTCCTGAAAAATTGTTTTAAAAGAAAACATTTATAAATTTAAACCAACAGTAGCACTGGCAGCTCGGTCAATGAATACTGAGGTTTGTTCTTGAGTTATTAATCCGCAGTGGAAATTCTCAGGGTCAGAAAATGTCAACCCTTTTAAGATTCTGCTCTGGTGTCAACATTCTTGGGACGCATCTTGCACAGAGCTTTCCCATTCGCAAAATCTCAGTTAAAACACTATGGACTGAACCAGAACTAATGCCTATGGACTTTGCTATCTACTGGACAGTCGTATGTCATCCAAAACCATCCGATGAATGGTATTAACTTCTTAATCAGTGGTTGAGGTTTTTGGACGACGTTATCGAGGGTCATCTTCTGTGTTGCCCATGCCCCGCTTGAATTCCGAAGCCCAGTTGCATAGGAAGAGGGAGTCCACAGCAGGTGCATGTGCCATGTCCTCATGGACTTCCTTAGGTGTCGTACCTTTCATTTTCAGATACTCAGGTCTCTGTTTTGTACATTCTTAGTTTTGTCACACACCTCACACATTTGTATGGACCTCACCCGCACAGAAATTAAGACAGAAATCTGAATTAGTTTTGCTAGTTTTATAAGAAGTGGCAGTGTGTTGTCACAACAAAAGTTTTCAGCTATGGCTCTTCTTTCTGGTTGAAGCTTATACCTATTTGAACAACTCTCCTAAACTTAACAACAGACGATATACAAATGTATTGATGGCAGATTCGGAAAGAAAACTGAAATAACTATCTGTTGTGGTAGGATCCACCTAATCTGCATAGGTGACTACCGACTATATAAATAATGGTTGGTACCGGGAAGACGGGGAGCGAATACAGAGATCCAGCTAGAGACTCTGCCCGACTGCGACTTAGTCAACACATTCTCCAGGAACGTCTTCCCAGAAATATACAGAAATACTAGATGTAAATATTGTGTACACTTTTCTTGTTATAATACATTCTTGTTCTAAGTACATTTTGTGTTGCATTATTATTCCATGCATTAGTCGAGATTCAACAATGAGTCAAGACTCAACACTATCCAAGAACAAAGGACTAACTATCAACTGTAAAAAGACAGTATGCACGGTTGTCTGCAAAAGAGACAACACAAGATGAAAAATACGTATTGGGGACGTCAGAATTTAGGAGTTACGAGAGTTTATTATCTGATTAGTATAGTAAAGACGACGAAAAGTGTGACAGAGAAAACCGCGGGTGCATAAAAATAACGAAAGATGTCTTTCCGAAACTGAGCTAAGAATTAAGGGATCAATAAAAAC
Organism: Acanthosepion esculentum; assembly: GCA_964036315.1. Lineage (NCBI taxonomy): Eukaryota > Metazoa > Mollusca > Cephalopoda > Sepiida > Sepiidae > Acanthosepion > Acanthosepion esculentum. Next base: position 57,887,448 of record OZ038476.1, on the reverse strand, counting down.
TTCTAGAAAGTATATTGGACTGCTATATAATGCCTAGTCAGTTATATGGCAGTGAACACAAGACAATTTTTTATGGATGGATACATAATTTAAAACGGTAGAGATGTAGTTCTATCGAATGCTGCTAAAAATATCATGGGTATACCAGAAACAAGGAAGTTTGAAACAAAAAAAAGATCTTCTGTTAAGAAGAATAAAGAGGCAGCTCAAATTTCAGAGATGCTAAATGGGAAAAGAATGCTTGGATAAATGAAAACTCACAGCGTTCAGGCAAGACAAACAGAGGAAACCACCGAGTAACATACTTGAAAAAATTTGAGTGATTATTTAGAGCAATAAATGGCAGCAAGGCTACGACCTGAAAAGTCATGAGATATAAAAGAAGACGAAAGCCATATTGAAGGCAAGAGAAACAGAAAAAACAGCTAGTAACTTATTGGATAATTTTGAATAAATGGATGAAAGAACAAGGAATACAAAGGAAATAAAAGAGTGGTAAGATGAAATAATTAATGCTACCAAGATCGGGCACATCCTGAATATATATATATATATATATATATATATATATATATATATATATATATATATATATATATATTACTGGAGAGATATTGTACTTTTATAAGATTTAAATCGGGAAAGTTCTGAGACGATTTTGTATGTGTATCTAAATGGTTTAAAAATCAGTAGGCGGATTAAGTTAGGATTATGAAGCCAGCTTTTTATTCTTGTATTATTTGTTTATTTTTCCTTTTTTTTTTTTATTTCTTCCGCTTGTCAATCTTTGAGTAAAAAAACAAGTTGCTATTTCGCCTTCCTTTTATCTCTAAAAACAAAGAATTTGTTTTTACAGGTAAAATAAATATGTAAATTTGGCCGTGTGCTCGCCAAAGTATGCCGCAGTTAAGTCATCAGTAATCTTTAATCAGATGGGAATATAAATTGGATGGAAGAATTAAATTAAATGAACCTTTATAATACGTCGTAATCGTATCTTTCAGCGCTTCTTGCCGACTTTACTTCGGTACAGCTCAGCCGTCTCGAGAATATTATAAAGTTACCATGATGTATCAAATTATATATATATATATATATATATATATATATATATATATGTGTGTGTGTGTGTGTGTGTTTCGTCATTTTCTAAGCGTAGCTTAGATGTGGCACAAGGTCGAAAGTATGGGGCAGCTGTTGAGGATTGAACTGACTTTTCATATGCACATATATATAAACCTAGCTTTCGAGATTTCACTTTACATTATTTTGCTTTTACGAAAAGTGCAGTCCCCTATTATCTGCAATGGCGCTAAGCGGAGAAGGAATTACCATTAACTTGGATAAGTTTATCGGCATTGCGCTCCAGTTTATAATTACTGAAAAAATCGCACAATTTAAAAAGTTCATACGAGCTTCGACTGAAAATTTCATAGGCTATGAAGGAGTGATGCTAGAGCTGTGAAATCTTGCATGCATTAATTTCAACTCGTCTTATTAATAACTGTATTGTGTCTTTCCAGGCAAACTGATATCTAATTGTTCAAAGAAGACTTCAAAAGTAACTAGTAACGATGGACAAAATTTGAAAATGGAGAACATTTTTCATTGTGGTTTTATCAATGTCGTTTCATCTGCAGGGAAAATGACGGCGTCAGCTTTTGAGGATGCAAAAGGCATTGTGTTTATTGACTATCTTCAAAAGGGCCACACCATCAATGGAGAGTACTACACTAAGTTGCTGAAAGGCTATCAAGACCAAACGCCCAGGAAAACTGACGAAAGTAGTTTTGCTTCATCAGGGCAATGCTCCAGCACGCAGGTCTTTGGTGTCAATGGCTGCTGTGGGAGACTTTGGGTTTGAACAGGTTGATCACCCAACTTATTCTCTTGATTTGGCCCCATCTGACTATCATCTGTTCTCCAGCACGAAAAAAAAACTTGGCTGGGAACCATCATCGCAGTGATAGTGATGTCATATCTGCTGCTGATAACTTTTTTTGACCAACAGGATGAAAGCTTCTTCATCAGTGGGATCCAAGCACTGCAGCACCGATGGAAAGAGTGCGTGGACCCTAAGGGGGACTATGTTGAAAAATAAACCTCACATGGTAACATTCCATGAGAGTATCTTTGTCAGCTTATGAACTTTTCAGTCGACCCTCGTATCACTAACTTTGTACTAGACATTTACTGCTCATCGCTATTAGTTTGTTCTTTTAGATAGGCACTTCTGAAATAGTGGTATTTACCTAAATACCAAGTTATAGTGCATTGGCAAGTTGTTAGGTATGTAGTTTCAACGGTCTAGTGTATATGGAAATATTTCTGGAGAGCAAAATTAACTGTTTATGCCTGCCTATCTCGATGACGAAGACTGACCGTCGTCGTATTTTGTTGAAGAGTGCAAATAAGACAAATTGTTTGACTGTTATGACTTTTGCAGTTTTCTGTCAAGCATTTCTTTGTAGATATTCTACAAATCCTGCAAATATGCCTTAAATCTACACGCCCATTTAAAAATTCTAGCCGTATTTTCCACAATCATTGCAATATTGCCAATCGTAAAAAAATTGTGTTTAATTAACACATACATTATGTGTAAAATAAAGTGACGATAAAAAATTATGTTACAAATTATTAGTTATTGCTCTTTCAATTACGCGAGTTCTTCTTACGATATTTTCATAGGAACGTTCTATTTTCAGATATATAGATTTCTCTTACTTCTTTAAAAGAAGACATGCTTTTTTCATTTTTCTTTTTAGGAAAGTAAATGTAATAAATTTTGCGTTGACAAAACAACGAACTGATAAAACTGAGTCGCTGTGTTAACTACTCAGGAAAAGAATATGGCCACATATACAGAACCAGCTATCGTATAATCGTTGCCTTTTTGATAGACGGTAATCGGTTTTTCTCTAAATTGGCTTTTACTCGGCACTCGGGAATTTATTAATTCCCATTTTTATCCATATTATTTTCTACATAACACAATTTATTTTTCACGAAGTAACTGGGAAAAATGCCCGCGCACATAAACACAAGCACGCGCATGCGCACATATTCGTTGGTATAACGTTATAAAACTCTTCCAGCGGGCAGATTACTTTTATTTCTGATGTATTTTATCATTATCATCATTACCTTCGATTTCTTTTGTTTTTTTATTAATCTAATTATTTCCAACCATGGTAATATCCTGTATTTTCTTCTACGTCTTTTCTTTTGCTACTTTTTTCTTCTTCTCCCAAATCCAATAATATATTATTTATTTTAATAAATCAATAATAATAATAATAGTAATGATAATTATTATTATTATTTCCAACTTTTCAGATTTGCTGTTTGATACAATCCATTACCAAGTCTTTTACCTGAAACCTAAAATAAAGGAAGATGTCATAATTTGGATAATCTGATAGGGACTTGAAATAAAATTCAAGTTTCACTTAACTAATTACCGAGTACAGCTGCTCAATAAAAATGTCTGCCGCAAGCTTTCGATAGGTCAAATGACGGCTGTTGGATTTGATCCTGTAACTCTTTATAAGAAATGTGAACTCATGTGATTTATAAATTTGCATATTACGAAAGAAGGTTTTTCTTCAAAAGTTAATGAGCATATTATACAAGAAAAAAATTGGCTGGGAGCCAGTATCACAGTGATGATAACATCATATCTCCAGCTGAAGACTTTTTTGACCGACAGGATGAAAGCATCTCCACCAATGGGATCGAAGCAATGCAACGTGTGTGGACCGCAAGGTGGGACTATATTGAAAAATAAACCTCATTTGACTTCATTCCACAAGTGTACCTTGGTCAGCCTACGAACTTTTCAGCCGACCATCGTATCTAAACATTTTTCCCCCGCGGTGCTCCTGAGTACAATTTTTCGCATCTTAGATACTGAGCTCCAGACCTCAAGTAGAACTCGTATATACGATCGACAGCAAAAGATGCTGAAAAAACGACTGGTTCATTGTATTACTCCAGAACGTACCTAACTATTTCTGTCATTCTTTAACTTTACAAGAGCTAGATCAGATCAGAAATAGCTTGCTGCTGTCATAGCTGTGCTGGAGCTTTCTAACGCTTACTTTCCAGCTTTGATAGAGTTCAAAATCGCTGAGGTGTCTTTATTATCCACTCTACAATGCCTTTCCTTTTATGCGAAACGTCGCTAGCCTCTCGCTACTCTATCGCTATTTCGATGGGAGACGTTCGGTCGAACTACGTTGTTTGCTTCCGCCAGTCAAGACTCTCAAAGCTAGGACCGGTCATGCCGCGTACATTGAGTCGTTTCATTTTCATCCCATTCATGTTCCACTGGCAAAAATGAAGTTCCACACCGAGAGTTCTGTTGCCTAGAATTGCTGCATTATAGTACAGACTTCCGAAAAGATGCTCCCCCGGTCACTAGTCTTAACCTCTTAACGCCTTAGGTCCTCGTAATGTGCACCTCTTCCTGCCTCCATGTACGCCCTTACAACAACCTCATTTTGTGATCCTTTGCCAGTAGAAGCTCTTGCCTCATGAATTGGATGAATTAACACTAAAGACAAAGTGAATGTTTTGGATTTACTTAATTGGTATTGGTGTTCTTTTTACATCTTTCATAGTACTCATATGGATATTAACTGTGCATCAAATTGGGGACCTTGCCAGGATTTATTATCGGTGCGCGTAATCTAAACAATGTAAGATACACAAATGACACTGTGTTGACGGCCGACTCGGAGAGAAAAATACAGGAACGCCTAAAGAGGGTGGTAGAAGAAAGCGAGAAAAAAAAGAAAAAGAAATCACCATTATCTGATAGCAGACAGGAATTATGACCATCAGTCAAATAAAATAAAATAGCATGATGTGAGTTACAAGTTGGAGATACAAACATCAAGCAGGTGCAGAAGTTTAAAGATCTGGGAATCATGATAGATAATGAGGCACCGAGATCCGCAAAGACATTCCGAAAGATAAGCGAGGTGCTGTGAAACGGAAAGATTTCCTTAGAAACAAAGAAAAGGATGCCGAATTGTTATGTGATCTCGATCCTCTTAGGAGGCAATGAATACTGGGCAATCTCCCCAAAGTTGAAGAGAACACAATGAGGTAGCAAGAATGCGGTTTTACAGAAGGATATTGAGAATGACATGGGAAGAGCGAGTAAACACCGGTCTTAAAGAAAATGACAACAGAAAGAACACACATTCAGAATATCAGGGAAATACCGCTAAAAGTCCTTGGACAAACAATGAGGAAGGATGGATTGTAAAACTTAACCCCCACCCGGCATATTAATGGATTGGCTGATTCTTTTTCTA
>OZ038476.1:57877121-57879621 GCA_964036315.1 Acanthosepion esculentum | reverse complement strand
TAAGTTTCTCGCTATGAGCAAATAGTTAACCCCTAAACTTATGTCAAAACACTATGAAAATATAAAATAGATTTTTATAGTAAAAATAGCAGCAACATATTTTTTTTTAAATACCAGAAATACATTTTTGAAAAAAATTACCAACAATACATTTTGGAAAAAATAATTACGATCAATACATTTAAAAAAAAAAAAAAAAAATTATAGCAATATATTTTTGAAAAAAAAATTACGATCAATACTTTTTTCGAAAAAAAATACCAGCAATATATTTAAAAAAATATTTCAGCGATACCTTTAAAAAATATTACCAGCAATACTGTTGACTCTCAGCAAAACCCTCTTTACAAAAATACGTCAATGAAACCTGATCTACAAACTGTTTCGTACAAAGAATACATATCCTATTCACATGAACCTATCCTAAAAATATTGTCAGCATTAAATAACCCATTGAATTCGATTTGCTGTAAAACAAAATATACGAAACCAAACTTAGCAAACGATATTAATATATGGTTTGGGCCCGATATCACGGCGTTTTCTTTAACAAAAAACAACTTAAATAAAAAATAAACTGATGTAAAATGAAACTTCAACATCCCCAGATAGCGATTTGGACCTCCTGGTTAAACACTGGGCATGCTGGGAGCTAGACGATATCCTGATATTTTCAAATCCTTCGGTCATCTTTTGACGAATTTTTAGTCATAGCAGATGAAGCATGTATATAATATGGTTCAGTCAAGCAAGTATGACAATTTAAACATCTTTGGATTCTTCTAGCCGTTTAAATTGGGTCGATTAATGAACTTTCGAGAAACTGAATGTTCCTTTTGGTATATTGCTATGCATGGTGGACGTCGTGAGTTTTAGGGCTTCAGTTTTGGAAATAGTCCCCAGATGAACATTCCAAGAACGGTGTAGACTAGTTTCTGTGCGACCACGTAGTACAGACGCTTCTCAATATTAAGAGCAACAGACGTGGACAGCATAGTGCTCGAAGAGTAAACATGGCCTCCAGGAGGATCAGCAAGGGTTGTTGCAAATCGTCCACTTCGTAAAAACTTACTTCTAGCCAGACTTAGGCCGCAATTCTGTTGTGCACTTCCCCAGTGTTGTCGCGAGAGGGCTACCAAGTGATTGAATGGTTCTTTTACGTTATAATGATGAGAGCTTGTTCAGTCGTCATGGCAAGTAATTTTGGCAAACTTGCAAACGCTGACCTTAGGAGTAACATTTTCATTGTGTATTCACCCGCGACACACAGGCCTAACTCATGACATCATGTTATGAGATGGTTTAACTCACAACTCTTGAGAACGTTGAAAAGTGGCCTATAGGTCGAGAGCATTGTTTGACTCATTCTGCTAACCTTCTTGATACAGAAATGTAATGTACAGTTCTAGAATGATAATGCCCACCCCCATATATATATGGAATATAGATAATCCTCATCGAAATACATATGTTATCTGTAAATTATATACGTGACTTCATCAATAAGTCCATAGCATATTGATGGAAAATGCTATTTAATATAGTCGATATTTATTTTCCTGAATGATCTCCTTCCTTGTCAATGGATCGAAACAAATTCTTCTCTAATCATCACTGAGATGAAATATTACTCAGTGATAATCTCAGATACATATTAAACTGTTATCAGTATCAGGCAACAGGCTTATTGATCTACCTCGTATATATATTATAAATTATATCTATCTCTCACTCTCTCTATAGATATATAATTAGGAACGAACAAGGATATCCAGATACACAGATAGATAGATTGTGAAAATTGATAAACACAAACATATATATATATATATATATATATATATGGTGGACTCTCCCGTCGTATTTGACGTATGAGTGTCAAACAGAACATACGATTTGATTAGTGGTGAAGTGATAAAGGCTTTGTGCAGAACCAACCACACTTTTTGAAGGGCCCAATACAGAGACCTGGTGCGCTGCATGACACAAGGTCCCCAAACGACCCTCCGCAGGTTTTTTTAATTTAGAGTTGCCTTTTTCCCGGAGCAGTTGCTATCCAAAGCTATAGAACCCAGTCTGTCCATAGCTGGACGGAGAAGAAGAGGTAATAAGACGTAAGTGAATGTAATGGATTCGACTGGAATTCGAACTCAGCTCTCCGATTCCTCAATCTGAGCCGCTATCCACTACTCTACCGTGCTTTTCACTCACACACACACACACACACACACACGCGCGCACACACACACACACACACACACACACAAAGCCTTTATCATATATATATATATATGCGCTCACTCGTGTGTGTATTTTTTCGCATAAAATCCAACATTTTTCAGACAGTGTTTCAGAATAAGCTTCAAAACATTTAAATGAAAATAAACACAAAGATACAAACACTCATTTTGCATGGTGATCACTTAAAACTTGAAACCACTTGTCTTCATGCAGTGTTGATTTCTATGTCCACACTGTTTATATATGGCATTATCCTGAA
>OZ038476.1:57834621-57872121 GCA_964036315.1 Acanthosepion esculentum | reverse complement strand
ATAACAACAAAAATTGCAATATGAGCACTGGTAAAAAATGGTTGCTGAAGACATTAGGTTTATAATACCCAGAAATTCATACCCACATGTCCTCAAGGACACATGGCACAGTGGATAAAGGCTTTGGTTAGATCCAGTTACAGACCCAAAGAGTGTGAGTTCAATGGTTAAGGCAGTGGAGAACTTTCAGAGGGAAAATTAGCAAGAGATAACTGATAACTGACATCCATCAAACATGGCACGTGGAACTAGAACAGTCTACCGCAGTGGTCGAAATAAAGGGTTCAGTTCGAAATTCCTACCACCTGAAGGAGGCCGGAGCGTACAACGGCCGAAACGTTGTGACAAATATGGCGACAAAGATGAGAACAATAGTCCGACTAATGTAAATACTGTGCATATAAAGCTTTCACAGATAACTGTTTAATGAAAGCAGCGGCAGTTAACTTAGTTCGTGATTATGCTTCAGTAGGGAAGGAAACATGGTTGGGTAATGGATAGCGGCTCGGAATAAGGAATCGGAGAGCCGAGTTCGATATCCAATTGAATTCACTTACGTACTAATAACCTTGGAAAAGGTATGAATCCTCTTCTTCTCCCCTTTATAGGTAAATAGCCTTGGATGGCAACTAGTCTACTGTAGAAAGAAATGGCAGCCTACTGCGGGAAAAATCTGCCTCGTCAGCCATGTAGCGAAAGATACACGATCGCTTAAGTGCGTATCACGCAAGGCACATAACTGACTGAGGGGTAAATACGTTACAGAAAATATTTCGAAATTTACAAAAAAACAAAACAAACTGATTTAAATGTTGTGAAAAAGCTATCTTTTATAAATTTGCGTCAGGCTGTGTTTTGTTTTCCATTTCTCACCTCGTATAAGTAAAACAAAACAGCTGAAACGTGGTATTTGTTCTCTCCTCAGTTGTGATGCGGGAGTTGGGCGATTCCAACCCTGCGAGTGATCGCATGGACTGGGCAATTTTTTTCCTTGGTTCATAGGCACTCCCACATGAAACAAAATGACTGTGCATGCTGACTGAGTAGGGAGGTCAGATAAATAACGTTATACAATGAATTTGCTGTCATTTATTTATCTTTATAAGATATTTCTCATCGCGCCCACGTTGCAACCGAATATGACACAAAATCGACGTTTAAAGTGGGATTAACGGCAACACCGTACAAAAATTGCCCAAGACGCCCTCAGCACTTCCTCTTTCGGAGACGCCGGGCAATAAACCCAGAGCCCTTCCCAAAAGGAGAGGTACTGCCCGGGGTGAAGGGTCCCATGAGATTTATTTTGATAGTCGCAAAAGACGCCATTTGTTAGTAATATACTAACAAGTAGGGTTTACAATATAATCAGTAACGTTAATCTGCATAAGAATTTTTTAAAGATATATTTTGCTCAATATTTCATCTGTGTTATTTATTGTTAGATTAAAAAATCACAAAAAAACTGCCAAATAGAAATATTCCTGGCGGTATAGTTTAGTTTTGTTTTAATTCACCATGTTTGTATAGGAAGAATTGTCAAAATTCAGTTGTAACTTAGAAAACTTCCAGCGTTCTTAATACGCACTGGTATAAATCTGATATGTAACTACAAATTGATTTAACGGAGTGAGAAATAAAATTATGCAATTATTTAAATAAGACAAAATAACCTGTTTAATGAGATTATAAATAGCAAGTTTGCTGAATTCATTTATTTTTATTAATATTAATATTGTTATTACTATGATTTTATTTCGATTTCTCCAATGTTCACACTACCTACCAAGTCTAAGGTTGCTAGTGGTATGGTATGGCTACATTTCATGATTTTTTTTTACCTCAGTAACATAGCTGGCGTTATATGGACAAAGTGCTTGTTAGTGTGAGGGCTGTACTTATAAAGGCATTTTTGTATTTCTCATAAGCTAAGATTTTCAGGGATTTTTTCAATGTCTTGTTGTGTTCCTTTTTTATCATTCCAAGCGCACCTCCTATGACTGGTACTATTCTTGTTTTCAATTTCCCCATTTTTTCTATTTCGATTTCCAGGTCTTTATACTTCGATAGTTTTTTATATTCCTTGGTTGCTATGCTACAGTCCGCTGGGTAAACCATATCAGTTAGTAGGTAAGTTTTTCTTTTCTTTACAGTTTTTAAGAATTATGTCCGCCTATTATTATTATTATTATTATTATCGTTATTATTATAAACATAAGAGATTTATTCAAATGTTTCTCTCTTGTCAGATATATGGAGCTATATCTAGAGTAGAAAATTCAAGTGGACTTAGCATAATAACAGAAATAAATTATGATATAGATGTCTTGCTGAAAATGTTGTTTATAGAGAAATGTAGGTAAGAGAACTTCTATGACAACTTGCTTTTCTCTGTTCGGTATTTGGCTAGTACTTTTAAAAACTGATAAGATGGAAAAGATTTTGAAAGTCGTCATATAAACAACGTGAACTTGAAGAAAAGCCAGGTGGAATCGACTAATTGTAGCGCGTCATTTACGAGCTTTAGAAAATATTCAATATTAAGAAAAATGGTTTCGACGTGTGTTTGAAAACCAAATATTGGTTTGCGTTCTTTTTTTTTTCTTCTTGCACGATACAGAAAAAAAATTCTGGACAAGACAAACGCGAGTAAAACAAATGAATTTATCATGAGAATTTAAGCAAATAAAATTGTGGCTAGATCCAGAAGAGCTTTTCAAACATCCCAACAGAATCTTAATATGGGATAAAAGGAATCTCTTTGATGGGATTCAAAAGGAATGGATATATTCTGAATTATTGGAACTTGGACAAATTATTACCGCGAAGAACTGGAATAACGTTGTGATAATAATTACAAAGATGAGGACAATAGTCAGAATTTAAATAATACAAACACTGCATCCGTATATATTTAAATAAACGAATGCGTACACACCTACATGCATACTGTTATATAGGAATACAGTGTCGCTGCCGACACTTGAGTTTGAACATAGATCGCCAGTGAGCAAAGACGGGCGATCCCATTTCTAATAGGTAGATCAGGTGACCATAGAGGAAATGCATATATAGGAATTAGCGTGAGGTCCAATTGATCGCTATGTCTATTCTATCCTCTATTACTATACGGATCTTCACTTCTATCCTCTATTACTATGCGGTTCGCTATTCTCAATACTCTTTCTCTATTCAGATCAATATACTATACTATTCGAGTGAGTATCATCGAGCAAGTACTATTAGTGCAAGATTAGTCGAAGTTGTCTGACACCAGTATTGTTCAACGGCGTATTATAGTTGTATCAGCGATTACAAAGTCTCTACTACAACGAACATTACAAAAGTGACAACGAGTATTCGTTGACATTACAAAAGTGTCAAACAAGTGTTCGTTGACATCACAAAACATACATATGTATATATGCAAGTAATTTTTATGATGTATCCATTTACATATTTAACGTTGAGATTAGCCGTTTCTTATAAGGAAAGATTTAGTATTCATTGACATAACAATTAGTATTACTGTCAGGTGAAATTTATAAAAATTTCTCTTAAAACAGATTTTAGGAAAATGTGTTTTCTTAAGCCCATTAACTGATATTGAATTCTCTACTATTAATGGAGATTTCCTTCCTAACCTTTTGTTTAAGGTAAGTGTGATAATGTCATTATTTTCTCTACTTGATAGATTTTGATTCTTGCTGTGAAAAATGTTTCTGGTATTTGTTAAAGTTCAATAAGATACGGACAGTTCTCTTCAAGATCGACACAGTCCATTTGCTTGAATCTTTTTTTGTAATCAATGATCTGATACGTATCTATCTATCTATCTATCTATCTATCTATCTATCTATCTATATATATATATATATATATATATATATATATATATATATATATATATATGTGTGTGTGTGTCTATATTTCTGAGATGTATTATGTACATTATTTACATTATTGGGACTATTGTCCTCATCTTTGTCGCCATATTTATTACAACGTTTCGGCCGTTGTACACTTTCTTCAGGTGGTTGGAATTATTTATTTTCGATCACTGGGGTAGACTGTTCTAGTTCCACGTGCCATGTTTTTAATGGATGTCAGTTATCAGTTATCTCCTGTTAATTTTTCCCTCTGAAAGTTCTCCACTGCCGTTGGGTCCTGTCACTGGATCTAACCAACGCCTTTATCTACTGTGCCATGTGTCCTTGAGAAAATCTGCGTATTAATTTCTGGGTATTATAAACCTAATGTCTTCAGCAACCATTTTTACCACGATGATAATGGCGAGCCCATTGCTAAGCCCTCATCGTGGTAAAAATGGTTGCTGAAGACATTAGGTTTATAATATCCAGAAATTCATACGCAGATGTTCTCAAGGACACATGACACAGTGGGTAAAGGCGTTGGTTAGCTCCAGTGACAGGACCCAAAAAGTGTGCGTTCAATACCCGGTTAAGGCAGTGGAGAACTTTCAGAGGGAAACAATAACAGGAGGTAACTGATAACTGGCATCCATTATAAACATGGCACGTGAAACAAGAACAGTCTCCCCCAGTGAGCGACATAAAGAGTCCTGTTCGACATTCCAACTCCCTTATAATCCACATTACAACCCAAAAGGTTGCGGTTTTTCTTTTCTTTTTAATATACACACTTATCTATCGGTGGAACTACTATAACCTCTTCCCTTTATACACACACACACACACACACACACATATATATATATATATATATATATATATATATATATATATATATATATATATATATATATATATTCTTCGATTTTGTAGCAACTTGTGGTATTGGAGAAAACTACCTCTAATATACAAAAATATATATGTGAATATATTTGCACAAACGTATACCTCCCCTGTTATTTACAACTGGGACCCGTTGTGTCATATATACAAGTGTGGACCACCTCCCCTCAATTCGTATTCCAATAGTAAGAAGTAAGTTCCATTCGGACAGCTTTCTGGCAATAACTACGGCTTTGTGTAACAGTCTATCGACAGCATGTTTTCCCAGTCACTAACATCTTCTCTCTTCACGTTTAGGGTTAACCGTTGTCTTTCCGGCATAACTCCATTAACTTCACTTCTTGCCATTTCTTACGCGCATACAACATTACACAGCAAGACTCTACCTTGAGTGCTTCTTGGGCTTTGTATTGGGTGAACATTAGTATAAAAAAGAGCAACGAAAGCCTCCCACCCAATTAAAAAAAAACGTTCAAGCATCTGAACAGAAAGCGCGAATTAAATCTAGTAGGGGACATTTTCGCTATTATTTATGAGCAGGGTCGATGTTTGATGGGATTTCGAAGAAAACTATGTATTAGTGTAGGTAATTTTTTTTTTGTCATTTTGGAAATTTGGGGAACATTTGAATAGTTATCCGTATACAAATCATGCGTGCATTCACACATACAAGGTTTCCTTATATAAACACACAGTTACACAAATGAGCACAGAAACACAGACATACACAGGCTGTTCCCAAATCAATTAACACGAAACTAATGTAGTCATGAACAGAATATTAAACTGAATCTTCGCTAATAAGCAAACATATCCTCTCTACTTCCATCGCACAGAAACACACACATACACATACACACACACACACACACACACACACACACACACACACACACATATATATATATATATATATATATATATATATATGTATATATGTAGGTATATATATATGAATGCGTTATTAATTGACACAGATTTTTGGAAACATGATCATGAGTCGCAGTTTCGAATTACAGCCAAGGTTGGAGCAGGCCCAGACTTATGGCACCCAAGTGTCTAGTGTTGATCACCCGAAATACAACAAAGGGTGAAAGGTAGATGATGGCAAGGCAAGGAAAAGGCGGGAGAAGATTATGAAGCAACACTAATGGAGGAGGAGAAGGCTGCAAAACTTGCGGGTATCTAGTAATAGCCAAGGATAATTTACTTGACACCGAATTAAAGTCGTAAGGATCCCGATCAGACATGATTATTAATCAAGACGGATGAACAGTTTCTTTCGCTGGTTTCACAAACAGGTCACGTGACTAATGGCGACTGTATATGCATGGTGGATAACAGAAGTAACATCGCCCGGCGCGCTGATTTGAAAGATTACCAAGGAGCATGTTTAGCGGTCTCACGTTATGAAATTAGTGTGTTGTGTGATCGGCCACATATGGGTCTGTCTGTTTATCTATCTATCTATCTATCTATCTATCTATCTATCTATCTATTTGATCTGATCTAATGATGAGGTTAAAGCTTTAAACTGCTACTCACCATGTAGCATTGGTTTCTATGACCACACTATTTGTAATTACATCCCAATAAATATAATAATCTATCTATCTATCTATCTATCTATCTATCTATCTATATATATATATATATATGATGAAAATGTGGAAAAGACAAAGCAAAATCCGAATATATGAGTTTACTGTTTTTATTATGTTTTTGTTTTTGTTTTGTATAATAAAAACAGTAAACTCATATATTCGGATTTTGCTTTGTCTTTTCCACATTTTCATCATACCGTCGGATCTACATCCACACATTTGCTTACATATATATATATATATATATATATATATATATATATATATATATATATATATATATATATTGTCCAAAATAAATATATCAAATATATATATATATATTTATATATATATATATATATGATTACATTTTCAACACTAGACACTATATATATATATATATATATATATATATATATATATATATATATATATATATATATATATATATATATATATATATATGCTAAAGTTAATTTGTAATCTGCATAGATATATTCCGGGGAGGATATAAATCCCGAGAGCTCATTGTAATAAACAGAGCAAGTAATAATTAATTAGCAAATCGAAGACTTCAGAAAGCCCTGGTAATATTTTATTTCGCAAGACCGATTTGTGAATTATATATATATATATATATATATATATATATATATATATATATATATATGATTTTAATGGATTCGACTGGAGAGCCGAGTTCGAATTCCAGTCGAATCCATTACATTCACTTACGTGCTAATATCCTTGGGAAAGGTATGAATCCTCTTCTTATTCTCACACTAGCTATGGCCAAATAGCAGGACAGACTGGGTTATATAGCCTTGGATGGCACTTGGTCTACCGCAGAAAGAAATGGCAACCTACTGCGGGAAAAATCTGCCTCGTCAATCATGTATCGAAAGATACGTGATCGCCTAAGTGTGTATCATGCATGGCACATAACTGACTGTTAAAAATAACGAAAATGAGAAAATCCACAGTCATGTGTTGAAACCTCCTGACAAGTAGACCGAATGATTACAAAAAGTTTCGTCTACGAAAATTAGTAATACATAATATAATAAATAATAGATAAGTGAATTAATGAGCGCCTGCTTGCCTAGAAACAAACTTCTACTCAAACACGTTGACTCGGATTCATATATTCTAGCCGGGCCCGGCGACCACAAATACTAGTACTGATATTACTGATGACTGTTTTTTATAAAATATTTTTACTATCTTTACTATATAGATATTAGTACTCTTATTATTAGACTGTAATGCATTTAACATTTATGCTAATTTATTATTTTCATTATTACTATTACTACTATTTTTACTATATAACCATTATTATTATTGTCTTTATCTTACTTTTAGTATCTTAATTTTACTACTGCATACTATATTAATATTATTAATATTTTAATATTATTATTTTTATCTGTGTATATTTCTGAGATGAGGTATTATGTACACTATTTACATTATTCGGACTATTGTTCTCATCATTGTCGCCATGTTTATCAAAACGTTTCGGCCGTCGTACGCTCCGGCCTTCTTCAGGTGGTTGGAATGTCGAACTGAACCCTTTATTTCACTCACTGGGATATACTGTTCTAGTTCCACGTGCCATGTCCAATAGATGTCAGTTATCTCCTGTTAATTCCCCTCTCCAAGTTCTCCACTGCATTAACCAGGTATTGAACTCACACTCTTTGGGTCCTGTCACTGAATCTAACTAACGCCTTTATCCACTACGCCATGTATTTTTGAGAACGACCGAAACGTTGTGATAAACACAGCGAGAAAGATGAGGACAACAGTCCAAATAATGTATAATAGTGTATTGTTTTTATGAATATTATTAATTCTTTAATTTCATCATTGATTTTAGACCAAATTCAAATCCATAATTAAACTCTAATTCATTTAAACACTTAACAACAATAACAAACCATGCTAACAATAGATTATCTCATGATAACCAGAAGTATTAAACAAATAGTGTAAACCCAAAATTGTACCTGACGATTGCAGATGCCATAAAACTCCAAGTTGTGCAACCAACATAGGATATTATGTATATTTTTAATATATTAAATAGCTTTGTTATTTAACATTCAGCACTGTTTTTTCTTACACTATAGGGCATATATTTATATATATATATATATATATATATATATATATATATATATATATATATATATATATATATATATATGTATATGTATATATATATATATATATACATATATATATATATATATATATATGTATATGTATATATATATATATATATATATATATACATATATATATATATATATATATATATATATATACATATATATATATATATATATATATATATATATATATATATATATATATATATGTATATATATATATACACAAGGTGTCCCAAAATAATGTATACACTCTTTGAATCGTTATAATTTATTCAACTTGTGTATTTTGACTTGTAAATAAGATTAATACAAGAGAAAGAATACACATTTAAAGTATTTGAGATTAAAATATACAAAAAACAGAAAATTAACTTTAATAAGATAAAAGCTACTTGGGACAATGGCAGAATGTTCATATAATGATGAGTTCACATCAAGTGCTCAAACTGGTTGCCGTTCTGTTCAATACACTTTTCATATCTTGTAGACCGACAAACGTCCAGTATTCTTTCCTCTGGTATTTGAGCGGATTCTTCTTCAATTGCTACTCTCAGTTCAGCAATTGTTTCAGGTTTCCTGTTCTAAACATTGTTTTTTTAGAAACCCCCACAAAAGGAAATCCAAGGGTGTCAAATCTGGTGATCTAGGTGGGTATTCAACTGTGCCTCTTCTTTCAATCGATCTGTTTTGCATATTTTCAGCTATATAAAAAAATTGTATTATTAAGTATTAATATTTAAAGATATTATAAATACATTATTTTGGGACACCTGCATATATATATATATATATATATATATATATATATATATATATATATATATATATATATATATATGCATGTAAGTATCTACAAAGCTGTATAGAAATGAGATAACACCAGAAACGATTCATACCAGTTGTTTATATCCGTAATTGCCAAGGAAGATTTTCGCATTTCAAGTTTCAGTGATAGAATTTTAAAAAAAAATTTAATAGAGAAAGAAAAAGAAAGCAGAAAAATATCTGGAAAAAATATATATGTATGTATATATATATATTAATTTACTTAAATCCTTTCAAATTTCGGATATTTCTGTCCAATGGCGGCACATTATAAAGGCAAGTATGTTTGTCGATATGAAATCAACAGACGTTGATTCGTATATTGATTGTATGATATATCGCGTTAGGTGTGAAAGAAAAGTCAATCTGCAGTGATGTACAAACTCGCTTTCTCTCTCTCTCTCCACCCCCCCTCTCTCTCTCTCTCTCTCTCTCTCTCTATATATATATATATATATATATATATATATATGTAGGGGGAAATTCTATGACAAAGTGGAAAAAGTTTACTTGCGTCGCGTGGCGATTAAGTCTTGAAGGATGAAATGTGTCACAAATAAACTTTTGCCACTTTCTCATAAAATTTCTCCAATTCTGTTCTTGATATATATATATATATATATATATATATATATATATATATATATATATATATATATATATATATATATATATATCGATAGCGCAATTATTTACATTTAATTTTTTTCTTTTCAGATATCTCAGAGAATCCATAATGGCAAATAATTTAAAAATTGATGCAAGAAAATGGCTGTTAAAAATAGTATTGGAAGTCTCAGAAAATTGTGAAGCTCTGAAAATTGTGATATATATTTTTTTCTAAATACACACACACACACACACACACACACACACACACACACACACACACACACACACACACACACACATACATACATATATATATATATATATATATATATAATATTTAGAAAAATATAACAAACTGGAAAGGTTTTTTGTGACCTTTCCAGTTTGTCATATTTTTCTAAATACTGTTTGTTGACATATAAAATTATAGAAAATTATATATCTTTATATCATATATATATATATATATATATATATATATATATATATATATATATATATATATATGTGTGTGTGTGTGTGTGTGTGTGTGTGTGTGTGTATGCGTGTCGAGTTGTTTCGAAATAAAATTTATTTTCAGTATCAGTTTTTTGACTGTTTTTGTTTTGTTTTTTTTGTAAACAGTTGTTATTTCCTGTTCCTAAACGATCATTTGCCTTCATTTGCTTCAACATTTCAAATAAGAAAAAATTTAGCATGAATCAGATAAACAGAAAAAATATTAAGTGAAAATCTCACAGAAACGAAGTATCTTGAAATAAATATTTTGAATTTATTAACAGCTACTCACACATACATACACATACACATATAGATAGATAGATAACATATATATATATATATATACATATATACATGTTATGGTAATTTACCCACGCATGCATGCACTCTCCCAGCTATAAATAGGAGCAGGTACTGCCTTTTGGAGAGGAAAGTTTCCCGCAGCCAGCTCTGATAGTCGGACCGGGAATTCTTGCTGTAACACTCTTGTTTGTATATGTTTTGTATTACTGTTTCTGTTAATATATTTGTTTAACTCAATTCCTCTCTTGTCTTTATTTCTGGCCCTAACAAGGCCACAACAATCTTTTGGGGTTTTTTAACCGCTTCGCACACACACACACACATACACACACATAGATAGATAGATAGTTGTGTTTGTATATATATATATATATATATATATATATATATATATATATTTACATATATATTTGTATATATATATATATATATATGTGTGTGTGTGTGTGTGTGTGTGTGTGTGTGTGTGTGTGTGTGTTATGGTAATTTGCCCACGCAAGCATGGACTCTCTCAGCTATAAATAGGAGCAGGTACTGCCTTTTGGAGAGTGATGTTTTCAGCCGTCATCTCTGACAGTCAGACCGAACATTTTTGCTGTAACACTCTCGTTTGTATATGTTTTGTATTACTGTTTCTGTTAATATATTTGTTTAACTCAATTCCTCTCTTGTGTCTTTATTTCTGGACCTAACAAGGCCACAACAATATATATCAACAAATCTTGAATATATTCAATGAACAAGATCTATGTACAGTTCATATTTTGATCAAGTACTTTTAACCGTTTCAGTCGTTACTAAAAACTGAATGTTGTCAGTAAAGCTAGACCAGGTTTTCTTGACTACAACATTAGGCTTCTGTTATTTGTATTTATTTTAGATTCTAGAGCGCTGAGATTGGGAACAAAGTAACGTCATATGCAACAGTTAAACAAAAAGTATATATCGAATACTGACTTCCATCGTTCTAAAAAAAACATCAAGTTGTAGTCAACAAAATCTTGTCTACTCCACGGACAACGCCCAGTTCTTAATAATGACTGAGACGGTTAAATAAACTTGAAAGAAAAACAAAAACAGAAAAAAAACATAAACTTCAGATAGTTTATCCACAACATCCATCCCGATGTACATCTTATTCGAAAAATGGAATACTGCAACAAAGATTTTGAATAAGCAGACCTTTTCGACTGAATTTAACAAAACTAGATTGTAAGAATTATTGCTGCGTTAACACACCGTCAGTACAATGTACATATACACACACGCACACAAACCACACACACACACACGCACCTATATATATACGGGGTGTAACAGCATAATTGTCCATCACACAAAATATTTAATATCTGAAAATCACTAAACTAATTTGAGTTATTCAGCTAAAAAGAGTGCAGACTAAAACTGTTTTGTGTCAGACCCACGAAATTCCCAACTGAGCAATGTTGAGAGATAATAAATCATTCAGTTCTTTACTAATGGTACCAACATTCATACTCTGGATTCCATCTTCAAAGTCCATTCAAGAACCACCTAGAGAACGGTGAATATCTTTCAAAAATAGGGAACAGTAAAAATGAAGATCAGAAGGTAACAACAGGAAGAACGATCATTTCAATATAGATCTAAAGAGATCAATTAGAAAAGATCAAACTCAAACCATAAGACGTTTGGCCCATGAAAAAGAAGTTTCGCCCATGACAGTCAAAAGAGCAGCGAAAAAAGATTTGAAAATGAAATCGTACGTTAAACCTTTGAGACATCTTTTTACTCCAGGACAGAAAGAAAGGTTAGTGAGGGCGATGATCTTCTTGAATAAGTTAATAATCCTGAAATAGTATATATATATATATATATATATATATATATATATATATATATATATATATATATATATATATATATATATACGAGTCTAAGTGGCGCAGTTTGGCGTTACTGAAGAACGGCATTAAAAAGAAAAAATGACGAATCAGTGTGTAAATTGTTTTTGTCTATATGAAAAAAATTATAATAAAAATTATTGCTCTACTATCAGTAGTGAGCCCACCTTTTGAATTAATGCTGTGAATGTTAGAATTTATATATTATTTACGTTCTCATTATATATATATATATATATATATATATATATATATATATATATATATATATATATATATATATGAACTTTATTTCAATCCTTCATTAGCTTTCGATTCTTAGCTATGATTAATTAATGGTGGATTTTGGTTTATGATCGATTTCATCACGATACCTCTGTTAAGTTTCGAGAGTGATTATGCATTCTTATTGCTCAAGGTATAGTCCAGTAATGTTATAAAAACCTCGGAGAATTTCAGTAAGATATCCTTGATCATTTCTAAGATATAACGGTTTAGACATTAATCTAAGAATTGGACAATTTTGTTGTTACATGATTGGGACAATTTTGAGGTTACATCCGGTATCTAGTCGACCATTCGTTCATTCTTCGAATATTGCTGCCACAACTGGCTTGGTGCTTCTGTTATGTATTTAGATGTTCTTGATAAAATACAAGGAAGAAACTAATTATTATGACCTGTCATCTTAGCTTCAGTCACTTTCGCACGGTTCTAACGTAGCTTCCATATTCATTTTCTATCTAATATTTTCATAGTAATGGTTCTGATGAAGTTTCCTCTATGGTACCTAGAATTTATGATTCTAAGCAGAATACTAGATTGGTGAAAAGGTCTCATCATTTTACAGTTGAAATAGTTAGAAGTAACCGTAAGTTTTATGCTAACAGCTTCTTCTCTCGCACTTCTTGCATGTGGACCTCTCCTCGGGCTTCTAGCTTCCCAGTTAGCTTTGATTTTCAAAAATGCAAATGCAATGTCAATCTTCGTCATCTGTCTTTTTAATTCATGTTTTCTTTTATTGTTCTTTCTCCTTAATGGTTTTTTTCCTTATATTTTGTCACACACAGTTGTCCTTTGCTTGGGAAGAAATTGTATATATATATATATATATATATATATATATATATATATATATATATATATATATATATGATAGGAAAAAGTATGACGAAGAGGGAAACCTTTTCTTGTGACGCGTTTCGTCCTTTGTGACTTCATCGGACTTAATTTGTTATGTTGGTGCACGAGCAAGAAATGCTTAGAATTTTTAAATATATATATATATATATATATATATATATATATATATATATATATATATATATATATATATATAATCTAGCCGATTTCATTTAAATTCTTTTTCTTCCCTTCACTTTCCTTAGTAGATATCCTATACTGTGAGAATAGACTCCTGCCAGTATGGGATATCTACTAACAAAATTATTGTGAGAAAAAGAAGAATTTAAATGAAATTGACTAGATTAAAAAAATAATAGAAATTCCCAGCATGCCTCCCGGTTGCAGTGAATGGGTAAATTTTGAACCAGCGGCCCGAGTGTACGCGCTCGGGTTCACCATGTTTAACCTGACCTTGTGTCGCATCCCGTCTAAGTGTCGTGGCATGGGTAAAAACCAAACCTTTAGGAGTCAGTCAGTTCGCTGTCTGGCTTGCCACCGACAAGACCTCAGGGTTATGTCTATGTATAGAGACTCGGCTGAGTAGAACAGACAAGGAAAGTTCTCGTTCCCCGCGATTGCAGAAAATGGGTAAATTTTGGACCAACGGCCCGAATGTACGCACTCGGGTCCCCAACGTTAACCCTGCCTCTGTGTTGCACCGTTTCTAATTGGGGAGGCATGGGTAATTAACTACCCGTTTTGAGTCAGTTTTCAGACTAACTAATACAGGCGTCATGGCAAGTAACCGAAGCATTACATATAGAGAATCCTTATACAAAGTACGTTATATAAATGAGTGATATAACAATAGCCACAGAATAGTGGCGTTATAATACATACATACATACATACATACATACATACATACATTATGCAAAGCTCTTCAGTAAAATAAATTGGAGCACTCCGACTGATTGGCGTTTGTTACATTCGT
This sequence comes from Acanthosepion esculentum, assembly GCA_964036315.1. Taxonomy (NCBI): domain Eukaryota; kingdom Metazoa; phylum Mollusca; class Cephalopoda; order Sepiida; family Sepiidae; genus Acanthosepion; species Acanthosepion esculentum. The sequence goes on along the minus strand of OZ038476.1, from coordinate 57,857,337 downwards.
ATAAACTATACGCTAGATTTAGCTGTTTCTCTCTGTCGAATGAAGATAACTCAGTGGTAGAAACTTTGACTGACACCAAATCGGTTGGGTTTCGATCCGATCTTGTGGCATTCGGATGTCTAGTCGCACTGAGAAGCTGTGATATGAAACTGTTTGCGAATGACATAATTTAGCACTTGAAAATATATTTCATTTGAGGACTGTTGAGTGATAGGCTAATTATATAAACAACAGCCACCTGCGTTAATGCAAAGCTCTTCAGTAAAATGAATTAGAGCATTCCGGCTGATTTTCGTTTGTTTACATTCGTGAAATCAATACGCTAGAAAAAAAAACAATTAGCTGTTTCTCTCTGTCGAATGAAGATAGCTCAGTGGTAGAAACTCTGACTGGGTTTCGATCCGGGCTTGGGGCATTTGGATATCTAGTCGCACTGAAGAGCTGTGATACAGCGAAACACTACTGTCTGTAAATGACTCACACACACACACACACACACACACACACACACACACACACACACACACACACACACACACACATATATATATATATATATATATATATATATATATATATATATATATATATATATATATATATATAATCAATGACGACGATGAAGCTCGGAGATTGAGGAATGACTCACGGAATGAGTTTTAAATGCGTGTGCAAGAGAAATTGTATTTATGAGTATTTATATATATGACCAAGTCTCATATCATTAATACTTACTTCATAGGGGCGAAATTTCACAGGTTTTATATAATTGTGTATTTTCTTCTTGGACGTGAGGAAAACGCAGCAGCTGTCGCAGCATACAGTGTAGTCGGCGAACCGAGTTCAAATTCCTGCAATTTTTTACTTTCAGACAAAAAGGCAAGTCATGATTCATCTTTTCTTCGCCCCCCCCAACTATGGGTTAAATAGAAGCGTAAACTTATCTCTCTCTCTCTCACACACACACAGACAGACACAGACAGACAGACACACACACACACACACACACACACACACACACACACACACACACACACATTGCGTAGCATGCCGTTGAAAAGGTAAAGGTGTCCTTACATGTATTTTCCCATGAAGTCATGTCAATCCACAGATAATGAAAAAGCGGTAGAATCTAACATGCAAAAAGGACGGTTTTTCTCTTAACACCGCCATTACTGGCAATTTTTATTGTTTTAATTATTGTTTTTGAAATGTCTTAATAAAACTCAAACATATGAAACTGGATTATTCATTGTCTTTTTTCTCGAGAATTGACAACAAAAGAATTAAACACTAATTTATTAGATGGTTAATTTAAAAAGAATATTTACAAATTTATGAAAATATGTGAACCAACTACAAGGTATTATTTATTATTTATTATAAAGAAATAACTATGAAAGCAATTATAAATTTCAATGATTTACGAATGACATCTGACCCCAATAAATCTACAATCTGAAAACACTTTTGAATTCATAAAGAAGCATAGAAGTTATATATATTTCGTATGATATATAACAATTCTACAGATGTTAATTTCCCAAAACCATAAGAACTTTAGCAAAGTTTAACATTTGTATCCGCAAAAAAATATCATGTCAAAAGGACGGTTTTTCTTTTCATACTGCTATTACTGAAATGTTTATCATATTGAAAACTTATTTTTAGGATTTTGATAGAACCCAAATATATGAAACTGGATTGATGCATTCTATTTTTTTTTCTCGAGAATTGACAACAAAAGTAACACTATTCTATTTGATGGTTTATTTTCTAGAATAATTTCATATTTAGTAGTTTCGCTCTCTCACAAACGTGCAGTCGCTTCCCTCTGTCTTTTCTACAAATACTTTCACGGTAACTGCTCCGACAAGCTACTTTCGCTGGTTCCCAAACTGCATGAATTTAAACGTGCTACTAGTTTGACATCTCAGTGCTATCCTTTCACTGTCAAAACGGTTAAATGTAGCTGTCTTTTCTACTCCAATAGCTTCATGTCTCGCACTTCCTGTCAGCGGAACTCCTTTTCTCTTACTTGCTTCCCTGATAAGTATAATCTTCAAATATTCAAATGCAATGTTAATCGACATCTCCAGATATTCTCTTTGAATTTTGTGCATTGAATGGATGGCACAGTTTAACATTTGTACCTGGAAGAAAAACAAACTGTATGTCAAAAAACTGTTTTTCTCTTGATACCACTTTTAACATATACTCACTCTACAATATTTATTTTTAAAAGTTATTTTTAGAATTTTAATAAAACCCAAACATGAAACTCGATTTATGAATTCACTTTTTGCTTGAGAATTGACAAGAATTAAACGTTATTTTATTTTATTAGATTGTTTATTGACAAAAATAATTTTATACTTAGAAGTTAATAAAATATTTGAACCAACTAGTATCGCTACTTCCATAGAACTTGCTCGGACGAACTACATTCCTTGGTTCCGCAAGATCTAGATTAAAAGCCGCCATAAAACTTACATTGTAGCAAACCACTCACATTCACTTCGTATTCCATTGGTAAGAAGTTCCACTCGAACAGCTTCTTCTGGCGAATCACTAGTCTGTGGAACCGACTCCGAAGAGGATGCTTCCCCGATAACTACAATCTTAACCTGTTCAAGTTTAGACTTAACCGTTATTTCTCTCTCCTATCCGTATAAACTACTCCTTAACGTAAAACTCAACCTCGAGTGACTCCTGGACCTTTCACAGGGTGAACTCCCTTGTATAAAAAAAAAGAATCAAATATTTATCATTTACGATATTTTTGTATCCTTAAAGAGGTTAAAAATAGCCATGGGTGGTACTCGGGTAATGGAAAAGCAACACACGCGTAGAGGAAAGAAAGAGAGGTTTATTGTAAAAGAGAATACACTATTGAAAGACAGGGAATCGGGTGACAGGTTAGTAATTACCAAAAACAAGCATATCTACCAACCGCCTCCCACCCCACGCGGTCCAATGTGGCACAACCCGAAATTTAACGTGGGGTATCAGAGCCCGTAGGCTCGGCCAAAAATTCCCCGTATAAAACGGGGTCGGTAGCTGTTTCCCGAAGAGACTCTGCCCTTCAACATAGTCTAGTCTGGGGATCCACTCTGCCAGGAGCGAGAGAACACAGATGTATACTAATTCCCAAAGCGTGACAGGATGTGGCACAAGGCAATTTTAATGCAGGGTCAAAACCGAGCACGTAGGTTCGAGCAATAATTCCCCGTAGATCTCGTATAAACGGGGTCGAGTAGCTGTCTACCACCCTAGACGAGACGCTGCCCTTCGGCATAGCTTCGTTTGGGTTCCTCTCTGCCCGAAGACAGAGAGTTAGACTAGCTTAACTGGAGACGAATCTACAACTAATTGCCGAAGCAAAGATATTTGCCAACCGCCCTACGCGGTTAGATGTGGCACAAGACCGAATTTAACGTGGGGTATCCGAGCAAAAATTCCCCGTAGCTGTCTACCAACCCAGACGAGACTCTGCCCTTCGGCAGAGCCTTATCTGGTTTTCTCTCTGCCCGTAGGCAGAGAGTTCGACTAGCTTAGCTGGAGACGAATCTCCAACTAATTGTCTAAGCAAACCCCCAGGTATATGCTGTTCTCACTATATATAGCTACTGATATAGTCAATTCATATAGCCGATAGGGAGTGTGGGAGATTCAAATACAACACATTTTATAAAGAAATAACTATGAAAATGATTATTCATAAATTTCTAAATGTGTATGCTAATAAAAGAAGAAAATTGAAATATAGCAACGAGTAACTAATATTATAAATTTTGAAAAATGCATTTCCGACTATTTGTTTCATAAATTCACTAAAATAAGTTGACGTATGAAAAAAAAAACTTCATTAGTCCATTCTCATATATTTGTGTTTTATTTACATTATTTATATTTTTCGAACTGTTGTTGTCATCAGTATTGTCATATTCCCGACATTTCGGTCGGTGTACGCTCCGGCTTTCCTCAGGTGCTATACGTCCGGAATTTTGAACTGAACCCTTTATTTAGTTTACGGGGGTAAATTGTTCTTGTTCCGCATGCCATGCCTCTTCCAGGTATCTCAGTTATTTCCCTTTAGTAACTCAACTCTCCAAGTTTTTGTTCACCACTGCTGTAGCCAGTCATTTAACGCTTTAGCAACAACGAATTTGTGCCCCGACGTCACATGGCCCAGCGGATAAAATATTTCTATAAAATATTTACCCAGTGGATAAAAGCGTTGGTTGAAGTCATCCAGTGACTTGACCCAAAGATTTGTGGGTTCACAGCAGAGGTCAACATAAGCAATCTAACCCAGTTGACTAAATAAAGAACAGTCTACCCCAGTGGACAACAGTCAAAACAATGTAAATAGTGTAAATAGTTACAATACAGATGTATTTGGGTTTTATTAAGATTTTAAAATATCTTTTTAAAACAGTTATTACCGTAGGTATATAGAGTAATGGCAGCATGAGAAGAAAACCCGTGTATTTGACATCGTTGTTTTTAGGGTTTTTTTTCCGGTTATGTTTATTAAACTGCTAAAATAAAAAGAGTTTGAAGAGGGCCATGATCGTCTACAAACTGAAAGGACATGGCACTGAAATGTCTTTCACTCTTGTGGCTGCTTAATAAAGAGAAAAGAAAATATTAGACCTGTGACTAAAAATATTTGAACTAATACTTAGTTTGATGGAAACGAAGTTTGACATCTCGGTGTTTGTCAAATAAGTATCTTATGCATATTTAATTAAATCTTAAATAAACAGGGACTTGTGCATATTAATAATTTCAACAAGAAAAATAATCCGTTTCCAAATTTTTAACCTCTTAACCTAAGCGTGCCCTTTCTCTCATTCTCTCTTGCTTACATTCTTCTCTTTCTAGGCACACAGAATGATCCCTACTTTGTGTTGGGATCACCAGTGCACGTTTTTTTTTGTTTTTTTTTTCATTTCTTACACGCAGTTCAGCGGTCTGTCAGCCTGATTGTGTTTCCTTTCTGTTGTCGTTTACCGTCAGCAATGGAAACAACACTTGCGGCTTTTGTGAAAAAGCCGACAGATGCACACGTGTGGCCGACTTCCGCATGCAAGAGTTGAAATTCTCACATGAGGGTAAGAAAGCGCAAAGTTTATTCAATAGTTGAGAGGACTGCGGAAATAAAGATTCTCTCTCATTTACCACCATTTACCTCCTTATATATACATGCAGACATTACAGGGTACACACACACACACGCACAAATACGCACCTACCCGCTCACACACATATATATATAAATATATATATATGTATGTGTGTGTACACACATGCATATATATATGTATATGTATATATATATATTAGTGCCTCTGTTTATATGTAGTTGTGTCTTTGTAAAAATCTTTACATATATATATGTGTGTACATTCATATATAAATATATATAAAGTTTATTTAGGTAACAAGAATTCTTTTAAACAAGTTTTGTTAAACAATGCTAACAACATATATATATATATATATATATATATATATATATATATATATATATATATATATATATATATATATAATATCTTTTGGTCTTTTAATAATATAAGATTTTGACGATAAAACTTTGTTCTTATTATTTTGGGGGATTTTTCTACAGAATATGCTTACTTTTAGCGAATCGGGGGCGGTAACTATATATATATATATATATATATATATATATATATATATATATATATATATATATATATATATATATATATATATATATATACATATATTTATATATATATATATGTATATATATATATATATATATATATATATATATATATATATATAAAGTGAACATTGAATTCAACACGCAGAGGCGACAGGCTGTTTCATGCTGGACGCAATCGTCAGGGCGCCGTCGCCTCTGAGTGTTGACTTCAATGTTAACTTTTATATTTATATTTACATAAGCTCTATCTTTAATATTGAGCACTTTGTCCCATAAATATAGCACACCTTAAAACTATATATATATATATATATATATATATATATATATATATATATATATATATATATATATATATATATATATATATATATATATATATATATATAGGAGAAGGACAACTCTGAATTCAAAACCTGCGGAGGGTCGTTTGGGGACCTTGTGGCATTCGCTGCGCCAGGTCCCTGTATTCGTCCCTCCAAATATATCTGTTGAAATGTGATTTTCATTTTTGACGACAAATCGCCCTCTGTATATGTAAGTGTGTGGTGTGTGTATATATATATATATATATATATATATATATATATATATATATATATATGTATATATATATATATATATATATATATGAAGAAATATAGTCTCAAAATGTGATATATTTATGGGATAAAGTGCTGAATATCAGAGATAGAACGTGTGTAAATATAAAAGTGAACATAGAAATCAACACTTAGAGGCAACAGTCTGTTTCATGTTAGATGCAATCGTCAGGCCATATATATATATATATATATATATATATATATATATATATATATATATATATAGAAAAATGCACCAAAATGATAAAAATGTTTATCATCAAAATTTCTATGTTATGAAAAGACCAAAAGATTTTTTTCATTATTAAATTATATTTTTCACCTTTTTAGGACGTTCGAAATTTTCGTTTTTCTTGCGTTGGTGCGGACACCACAGATTACTATAGGAAATGTTAGCGTGTTTTCTTGCGCTGAAAACGCATTAACTACAGAAATCAAATAATTGTCTGATTTTAATGAAACTTTGATGACTTATTAACAAATTAATGAAATTATTTTAGAAATGAATCTCTTTTTTAGAAAATCTTCGTAAAAACATTTTTTAACTTCTGTTAACCTCACCCTCACCTCACTTATTTAATTTCATGAAATTTCGAGAAATTAAATTTTGTAAAGTTTAATGTTTATATTAGATATAAACAGAATTAAAATCATTTTTTTTCTAAAACAGGACCCCCAGCTGAATAATAAAATAAAAATGCAATAAAACTAAAATATTATTTAATTAGAAAAGCTTTTAATTTCTTTTATGAATAAAATATATTATAGGAATTAGTCATTCAAAAAAATCATGAATAATGAATTTTTACAAGAATGTTTTTTCTTTTTTTTTTAAAATTCTAATTAGAATAATTAATACAATTTTACATTTCTTGTTTATTTGTAACGATTAGGTGGTATTTTTATTAAGTAAAAACTATATCATTACAATTCCCCAATCTATTTAAAAGAATTTTTAATTTTTTTTTTGTGCGTGCAGATTTTGCAAATACGGACGTACATACACGACATTATCAGAAAATAAGAGCGATAACTATAGTAAATTTTAATTCAATAAAATATTAGATTAATTAAAATATTTTCCTAAATGTTTAAGATTACCGAAGTAATTAAAATTATTAAAAAAAAGATGCTCACGTTATATTCTTCAAGTAATTTTTACTGATATGTCCACCGGGGAAAAAAAATTAGATAAACTTCCGCCTGTCAGTCAAGCTGCCAACCTGCCAACACATTAAATAAACAATTACCTCTATGTTAAAAAATTTCTTTGTGTGATATTTTAACGTAAAAGAAAGTAATATTTGTTATTAATTAACTTTAAATCAGCTAAATTTTTTTCAAAATAAATTTTCAGAAAAGTACTTTTATATTGAAAAGTTTTTTTTTAATGAAGAGAATTACATTGTGGTGATAGATGTAAAAATTGGCGCTAAAATCATCGATGTTTAGTGATATCAAAACGGAAACTCTTGCAAGTCAATTCAAATTATTTTTAAGATACAACAAAGTATTTTGCTTAATCTATTCGCTTGAAAGTATAACTAAATATAAATTTCAGGAGAGATCTTTCATTGTTTTTTCAATTACATGGCGATTTTTATTAAATTTACTCTTTAGTATTTCAAGATATATATATATATATATATATATATATATATATATATATATATATATATATATATATATATATATAAAAGTGAACATAGAAGTCAACACTTAGAGGCGACAGTCTGTTTCATGCTAGATGCAACCATCGGGCCCGATGACCGCATCTAGCATGAAACAGACTGTCGCCTCTAAGTGTTGACTTCTATGTTCACTTTTATATTTACACACGCTCTATCTCTGATATTGAGCACTTTATCCCATAAATATAGCACACTTTAAGACTATATTTCTTCATATATATATATATATATATATATATATATATATATATATATATATATATACACACACTTACATATACAGAGGGCGATGGAAAAATTGTCATCAAAAATGAAAATCACATTTCAACAGATATATTTACTAAAATTACACAAAATATCTTGAAATACTCAAGAGTAAATGTATTCACTAAAATTGCCATTGGCTTAAACTACGGCCTCCAGGTGACTTCGGAATCTCCTACAACTCTTCTGGACGGTCTCCTTGTTTAAGTTGGTCAATACCGCCATAATTCTTGCTTTCATTTCATCTTTGGTGTTGCATGGAGTTTTGTTGGTTTCTCGCTCAACTGCGTCCCACACATAATAATCAATATGTTTTCAGTGTGGGGAATTAGGTGGCCAGTTGTTAGGGGTGATGAGGTCGCAGAAATTGTTTGACAGCCATGACTGGTTCTACTGCCTGTGTGGCATAGTTCACAGTTCTGTTGTCAGATATAGGGTCTTCCAGCAGCCACCATCTTGACCCAGAGCAGCACTAACTTCTCAAGGCACTTGATGTAGGTCTCCGTTTTGAGTTTGAGGCCCTCAAAAACAAATTCTTTCTTATCAGAATGATCAGAGTGAATTTTTCCGAGCTGCCACACATTCGTAATCACCATTAGACTCACCCAGCTCTTTCCGAATCCTCTGCACTGTCTTCAGATTGACAGCCAAACACTCTGAAAGGTTCGTATTGGAGATTCTGGCGCAAATGCCAAGCAGTACAGCATCCTGTTTCCAAATTTCTGGTGGAGTGAATTGCTTTTTTGTCACAGATGAGGCCCAACTGACCCTACTATACTGCGCAGTCAACAAAATCAAACTAAAAAAACGCGCATGTACGAAATTAAAGATATATAATGGCGACAATTTACCCATCGCACCCTGGTTATATGTGTGTGTGTCTGTGTGTGTGTGTGTGTGTATGGAAGGGTGATACGTTTCAGAAAAATATGACCGTGCGTGCGCACACACACACACACACACACACACACACACACACACACACACACATGCACACATATATCGTTAAATGTATGATGTCAAAATATGTGATGACGAGTCTTTCATCTTACCATTTTTTTCCGTTCTTCTTTTAAACTTTAGAGATCGGGTTCCGGGAGCTTTAAACCATTATTTTTATATCTCAATACTGAGGAATATACTTCCTCACAGCTGCTGAAATTGTGTATTTTGCTCTTCGAATTTACAGATGCCAGTTGCACGCACGCATAGGCACGTCCGCAGGACGCATACACAACACGCATACATAAACCGATGTCGAGCGATTGTGAAATGGCTGTCATTAACACAAATCATATCCACAACACGCAGCAATTAAAGTGACTTTATGTTCTGATAAAACGTCCTGTTTATTTCAAAAGCCATGAGCTTATAATTATATCGGCTCAGTTCTGCTTGAGACTAAACACTGTATTATTGATAGTGACAAAGTTGATCCCTTAAACGTAAGCTACTTTGTAACGGCACACAATGTAAATAGAAAATATTTAATTACGATTTAAACTAGGAGTCTGTCGCTCGACAGCCTCTTAACCACTGCGCCAGGAAACGTTAACTTTCTCTCTCCCTTTCTTTCTTTCTTTCTTTTCTTTCTTTCTTTCTTTCTTTCTTTCTTTCTTTCTTTCTTTCTTTCTTTCTTTCTTTCTTTCTTTCTTTCTCCCCCTCTCTCTTTCTTTCCCTTCCACTCTCTTTCTCTCCCACTCTCTCTCTTTCTTACTGTCCCATATACTTCAATTGTGGATTATTAGGTTAGGGCCTCAACCCACTAAGTTTCCAGGAAACGCTTTTTTGTCGGGAGAAGATTTCTAAAACATTAATTCTCTCTCTCCCTCTCTTTTTCTCTCCCCTCTTACTTTCTTTCTCTCTAGCTCTCTCCCTCCACTGTCTCTTTCTTCCCCCATCTCCCCCCTCTGTTTCTCTCGTGCTCTCTCTCTTTCTCACTGTCCCGTATACTCCAATTGTGGATTATGAGGTTAGAGCCTCAACCCACTAGGTTTTCACAGCAAGAGATTAAATAGCATTTACCGGCCTGAATGTCCGAGAAATTATAAACAGAGCATTTACTTAAATACTTGTATCTATAAAAAGAATGTTAAACATAAAAATGTCTTTAAATAATTGTCGGACGTTGTCCATTTCATAATGTCTGACGTCATTTGTTTACATTTGATACGCCATGAGCAGTTATGAATGTACGTGAGAGATTCATGGAAGATTGAAGTTTATAAGCAGTAAATTCGACCTTGCCAACCGAACGATCCTTAGTGGCCGAAACGGTTAATGCACATCAGGCTAAATGACGGTTCCGTATAGGATACAGGTTCGAATCCTGTCGGAGGACGAATATTTTCTATGAAGATTTCTCGGACATTCAGGCCGGTAAATGTATTTTAATACTGTTTATTATAAACAGAGCATTTACTTAAATACTTATATCTATAAAAAGAATGTTAAACAAAAATGTCTTTATATATATATATTAAATTTGTGAATATTAATTTTATTATATTAACCATAAAGGTAGATTACTGGTCTAATTTTAATATTAAAAAAAAAAACTTTAATCCGAGTATAATATTTAACTGCAATAACATTGCGATAACCAGATATTTTTATTAAAATTCCAATTACGTAAAGGTCAGTCTATACTCAGCACCTGAAGATTGTGTTTTGTATGAAACTCCGTGTCGTGCTATAAGTGAGGGATAATAGATATGTATGTATGAGTTTTGATTAAATATAGATCAAATATGAATCAAAATCTGACAGGATGATAAGTTAAAAATAAACGTTCTCTATTTGTTTTTTATCTTATATATATATATATATATATATATATATATATATATATATATATATATATATATATATAACGTAAATCATTCATACGAAAAGCAGATAATGAAGTTAATGATATGGCAAGAATCCCTCTCGCAAACAATACTTAATAATAAAATACAATTAACCTCGAATCCGTTAATGAATGGTATAATCCTTGTTTATAAATTCCGGTTTTATCAAATCTTATTTTTGCTACTAGCTTAGCTTTCAATCGTTTCATACGATCATCATCAAGTAGGGAATTAGGTAAGTTTTTTAAATCCAGGTAATAATAGGACATCGAAAGATAGTGTAATCCGAAAGAAGTGTTTTTTAGAAATCTGATATTGTTAACTGTAAGAATACTTTTAGAGCGTGCAGTCACAACGCTGAGGTTGAATTTTTTAAAATTTTAAAATTGTGCGTTCTTGTACTGTAGAAGTAGGCTTTTTTAGTAAAGGTGGCATGAACTAAATTGTTCAATAAATAGAGTAATGTCACAGTTATTATCAGGAATTTGCACGTAGGATCAGTTATTTTAATATCAATTATGTGTAAAAAATTGTAAAAGATCACAATTTGACAGATCATAATTAATAAAAACAAGAAATAGATAAAAGTGTATATAACACTATAATAACGCTGGGCACAAATTATACGACAAAATTTAAAATTTTCATTGTTTATTGAAAATCACACTAAAATTACTGTACTGTATAATAGATTACATTATAATATAGCTAAATTGTTCAGCATATTTTCAGCTTAAAGTAAATGTGGGTCTTATTTAATGACACAGTGATTTAGTAATAATGTTCGCGTTCTTTGCATTTTGTCCATATAGCGTCTGTAAAGCTTCAGTAAATTATAAACTTTATAAGGCTGTACTATAAGGATTTCACTGATTACGGGAGTGAAATTCCAACGCTCCAATTTTGAACCTAAACTTAATCATTAAACTCATTTCCTCAAAAAACGGTAACGATTTAGAATAACGTATTTTGTTTCCTTAATTATCCGGTCAAACTCCGACTTTTAAATTGAGTGCAATACCATGCTTCTAAAATCGACCTTCGCTAATGGTTAGTGGAAGGCTTAGCAGTGAGGAAAGGAAAATCGGTGGCCAGTGTTTGAATTCCGGTTGTGTTCGTTAAATTCACATTCGCCTTGTGAAATTTATAAACCCATATACTCTTTTCTTTATTGCGAATTAGATTACAAAGCAGATTGGACTCTCCATCCGTGACTGGCAACCAGTTTAGGAAAAAGACAACCCTGAAATCAAAACTGTCGGTATACCTATGGTATGGTATGGCATCTCTCGGTCGTGAGAAACCATTTTTCTGAGCCCGACGAGTTATGCTCTCTCTAGTACGCAAGCCTGGGCAGGTTTTTTGTATGAGAGATTTGCAGTTACCCATTCAGCACGTCTACTCTCCTCACGCCACCAATGTTGTCCAAGGAAAAAGCAGAGGCCAATACAACTTGGCACCGGCGTCGTCGCAGGGATTGCCAGAACGAAATTGAACATGACTTCGGATTTAAATTCAGTGATATCCTCTTCCTAGGCTGGTTGCCAACCATAGCTACAGAGCCCAGATTGCCTTACTATTTATCCATAGTTGGAAGTTTTGAATTCAGTGTTTTTCTTTCTCCTAGATCGGTTTCCACTCAAGGCTATAGAACCCAGTCTGTACTGTTATTCATCAATATTTGGAGGTGTTTTGAATTCTGAGATTCCTTCTATTAGACCAGTTGCCACCCAAGGCTATAGAACCAAGCAGTAGAAAGAGTCGTGGAAAATAGTTTGCATTTGACTGCAATGCGGAGTTGTGTGCTGAGGCGGAGTAACAGACGTTACGAAAAACCATTTCAATGAATGCCGAATGTATCCTGTAAGGAAATGGTTTATTTTCCCATTTCTAATAATTTATTTGGAAAAACAAAAATAGCTTTAATGTTCTTTCAAACTGATTAGGAAATATTATGACTACTGTCGGTACTAAACATTTGCAAGTAGTAAATATTTGAAAAACTGTCTATATCTCTGAGATGAGGTATTATGATCATTATTTACATTATTCGGACTGTTATCCTCATTTTCACTGCCATATTCACAATATTTCGGCCGTTGTAGGCCCCGTTCTTCTTCAGGTGATTGAATTTCGACCGAACCCTTAATTTCGTTCACAGGGGTAGATTGTTCTAGTTCCACGTGCCTGCGTCTTCCGGATTGTCACAGTTATTTCCCTTTAACTCAACTTTCCAAATTTTTTGGTTCACCACTTCTGTAGCCTGGTATTGAAATCACAATTCTTTGGGTTTAGTCACTGGATCTAACCAACGTCTTTATCGACTGGGCCATGTGGAACTAGAACAATCTACTCTGGTGGACGAAATAAAGGGCTCGGTTCGAAATTACAATGACTTGAAGAAAACCGAAGATGACGACAGCCCTAATGTTGAGAATATGGCAATGAAGATACGGATAACAGTCCGAATGATGTAAATAATTTGCAAAACTGTATGGATTTCTAGTTTATTTTTTGATTTCCCACCCCCTACTCACCAAAAAAGAAAAAAACTGAGCATTTACTAATTATTTTTTTTCCTAAGTGTCTTTAGCTTTGGAGTTTCAATGTGTTTTTGGAGTTTCTATACACAAAAACAAATGATCTAATGTATGTATATATATATATATATATATATATATATATATATATATATATATATATATATATATATATATATATATGCATACATACATACATATATATATATGTGTGTGTGTGTGTGTGTGTGTAATTTCTATATCTATTATATATGTCCAGAGTTACAAACTCAAATCCATCCAACTGAATATATATATATATATATATATATATATATATATATATATATATATATATATATATGATGGCCATGTTGGTCGAAACTAGTCGAGGAATATAAATGAAATAATAATAATAAAAGCATAAGAATATTAATCTACAACCCAGTGTGTCTGACGATTTTAATTGATTTTTCTAATAATTTTTATCGTTCAAAATATATATATATATATATTGAATATGATAATATAATTTAATTTAATTTATGGTCCAAGCTTATCCTCCGATATCCCAACGCATTTTTCCTCATGTACAGTTTTGTTTTTCTTTCATTCTAACCTGAGGAAGCCAGAGAGAGCAAGAGAGAGGGAGAGAGAGTAAGAAAGCAAACGTTCTTGGTGAATCGCGCCGTTTATAGATCTTCCACTTTGTCTCATCATCTTCAGTTTATATTAAAATAGAACTACAGCATTAAAAAGAAATTTACACACACACACACACACACACACACACACACACACACACACACACACACACACACATATATATATTGGAATCGAAAATCTCCCGTCCTTTGTTTTAGCACTGAATCAAACACGAAAGTACCAACAGAAGATTATCTGCGAATGGCTGGTTACTTTTAAAACGAATTGAACACGTGTACCTTCCCTCATGCACGCCCACATGCACAGAGACGCAGCCACACGAATACTCCGTCATACAATACGAACATTGAGTGTGTTTCATGCTTAAGAAAAAAAAATGGCGAGAGAAGGAAAACAAAAAACACGTGTCAGTAAATCAGTTATGTTACATGCGTTTCCCTAAACAGCTGTAGAGCCATCCGCTGACACAAACAGGGATCACATGTGTGACGAAAAGGGCGTCTGCAGAGATATTAGTTAAAGAGGGAACAACAACAAAAAATGTGTCGGGAACTACAGAACGACAAGGAGAAAACGAAAATAGGGAAATGTCGCTGTCTTTCAGAATGGATGTCTTTGCTGCAGACAGAGACCGCCTCTCTATCGAAAAGAAATAGCCACATAACCCATTATTAACCACCGTCCCATTTTTGTGATGATGTACATTAGAAACTTATAATTAACGCCAGATTTTTATGACGTTATAATTAACACCATATTTTTTATAAATCTATCTATTAATACAGGATTTTTATAAATGTACAAATAGTATCGAATATTACAAATCTATAGCGAATAACTTAGTAACTATAATTAATACAGGATTTTTATTAGTCTATAATTAATCACAGATTTTTTTTAGCAATCTAAAATTAACACCGTATTTTTATATATCTATAACGGATTTTATGTAACTATAATTAATACGGGATTTTTATGAGTCTATAATTAATCACAGATTTTTTTTTAGCAATCTAAAATTAACACCATATTTTTATACATCTATAACGGATTTTTATTAACTATAATTAATACAGGATTTTTATAAATCTATAAATAACAACAGATTTTTATGAATCTACTAGCCAATGACCGGATGTACATGGCTGCAATTATATAACCGCACCCGCCCCCTGTATGCCTGCACCCCGTTATCTAGAAATGTCTGCCTGCGTCCCCGCTTGCATGCATCATCCTTTGGTATATTAAGCTACCTTCTAATCTTTTTTACGGTATGTCCTTCGCAAGTGTTTGATTGTTCTAAATAAAGAAATACCATCGATAAAACTTTCTTGTGTGGTCGTTGCTCGGGGTTAAATAGTTTCAATGTTTTAGATATTCAATAAATTTCCTATGGCCGTAATAACTTTCAAATAGTATAGCATTGTTCACAAATCTAATAATCCGACAAAAACAGGAATGAAGCGTCAGAGCTTGATTCAACTGCAAGTGCAAACACATGAACAACCACTTCTTCGTACGTTTACTGTAAAGCTGGGGTTAATAAGAGGTTCTTCGGGAATTTTTGTAACTTTTAACACTTCAATAATCCTTCTCAAACTGTTTTTGCATCAAGGATTGTTCCAATTCCCAATTAGAATTGAATCATATGAAGAAACTATTAGCTAAATAGTTTGTCGTAGATTTCGTCTATTTAATTGAAATAATTTAAACCAAACATTCACGCCAGAAAATGTTTCGTTATATGCAAAGAAGCGAGCAGGACTAAAACCAGACTATCTTATTTCTTGCATAATAGCAAGTTTTTGGCGACACGTTTGAAGAAAATCGGATAAAAAATGAGGAAGTTATCCAAATTTTTATTTTAAGCAGTACAAAAAAACCCCGATTTTTTCACAGTTTTTAGCAATTGTTTGTGTGAAGCCAATGTCGCAGGAAAACTACCAAGCATTCTACATAAACCTCGTAACATGAGATATGTTTTGCATTAAGTGCAAAGAACATCAGCTCATCCAGTAAAAATTTTGTTCGCATGTAACTTTGCCTCGGTTTTTGCAAAAAGTAGTACCCACCATCAATTTTGCGATTTTTCTGCCAAACCCGGGGTGGGGGCTGGAGATTGAAATGTTGGTCTTGACCTTAGTAAATTTGCAGCATGTGTGTACGGTTTCATCGAAATCGGTTGAGAAATGTGGACGAGCATAAACACACACACACAGACAGACACACACAGACTGACACACAGATAGACATTTTCTGTTTCATAGATATAGATAATTAAAACGGGATTTTTAAGAATGTATAATTAGCAACTGATATTGACGAATCTATAACGGAATCTTTAGTAATCTCTCATTAATAACAGATTTTTATAAAGCTATAATTAATAACGGATTTGCATAAAATACAACATTTAATTAACGATTTATTTTTTATGATTAATAACGGAATTTTTAGCAACATATATTTAATACCAGATTTTTATAAATCTATAATTAATACCGGAATGTTAACAATCTATAATTAATAACGGATATTTATGATATATAATTAACACAAGGTTTTTTTTTATGAATCTATAATTAATAACGGATGTTTTAATACCCTATAATTAATAACGGATGATTTAATACCCTATAATTAATACCGGATTTTACATTGGACATTACTGTGTTAACATACGCTGCATATATGTGAGAGCCTACCCTTTAATATTCTTACAAAAGTGAGTCAAAATTGACTAGATATTAATCTGAACTATTGACTAGATATTAATCTGAACTTTACTGTGTATACTGTTCAATCTACGCTATTAATATTCAGCTCTGAATTAAGTGCCTTGACATGGAAGAAGATTATGCCGAAATATTTTTATGTAAGACGCTTCTTTAAGTGATTAGGCTACAGATTTATTTACATATTATAGTATATCTGTATGAATGAAACAGAAGTTATAATAAATGCCTGTCTATATTCGATGTTATTTAATAACGTGTCATTCAGTGAGGATCGAACTCACTCAGCAAATTTGGAGAATTTATTATATAAGCGAAAGTATCACTCTAGAGTAGGCGCCCAAATATTACTGTGCGCGTCTGTGGTAGAGCTGATCTTCCATGTTCGATTTGAATCTGCACAAACTTAACGTATACATAGACATAAATATCGATATATTTAATCGGCTTAGGCTAGTCTGGTAAAATGAGCAACAGTGACGATCGAACTCATAACTCCTAACAATTTGTTCTTCACTATCGCTTCTGAATCATCGCTCTAGGGCAAGCGCTGAAATTAATCAGGTTCGCTGGGTCTAAGTCTGGGTTACAATAGCGGAATGCGGAATATGAGGAGAAGCAAGCACATTTTGGACAAACAAACGGATAACCAACATATTGTTGAAATTTAGATTTCCGAAAGACCCGCAGTTACCGAGGCTAGTGAGAAAACATACACACGGACAAACTCAATCAGGCTGAAACCCAATAATAGCCAAGATTCATGGATGTATATATTTAAACAGAGACGTATACGTCTCTATTTCTGAGATGAGGTATTATGTACACACCAGGAAGATGTTCAGGATCTACTGGACCATGTGAACTCAATAATGTTATACATGTTCACCGCAGTCTTTGAATATAGAATCCAGTGCAGTACGTAATGTGTTCAATGGAACAACACCAATATCTAGTAGCAGCTGTTCAGTAATTCTTATGGTCTTCCATATCAGAGGTTGGCAGTGAATATTCGGAGAAAGTAGCAGAGCGTAGTTCAGTAGTTCTTCTGGTCATCGTTATCAGAGGTCGACAGTGGATATTCGGAGAAAAAATGGCCGCCTTTATACACGTCGGATTGAATATTTTAAGTCTTCTGATTGATTAACCTTCTATTGGCGAACTATAGAATGAGTCAGCTCATTTTGGTTGGCTGACTAGTACACAAGGATCAAAAAAATCCTAACACTTCGATACAGTTCACGATGGAGAAAGAGTAACAGAACACTCCCATTCCTAGATGTTTTAATATCTCGAACAGAGCATGGGTTCAAGACATCCGTATACCGCAAACCAACATTCACCGAACAGTACCTCAAAATTGGAAAATTCGTAAACTTAAAGAATCAGCACATATGCTAGACCACAAAAATCTCCTGAGCCGACCAAGCATAGAAATGGATAAAATATGGGGACCAGTAATAAGGAGTGCCAGAGAAAAGCGATAATAACAACAAAGTTGCAATATGATCTCTGGTAAAAACATGATTTGACAACAGCAAAAATTGCAATATGAGCACTGGTAAAAAATGTGTGCTGAAGACATTAAGTTTATAAGTCCCAGAAATCCATACACAGATGTCCTGGATGAAGGACACATGGCACAGTGGATAAAGGCGTTGGTTAGATCCAATGACAGGACACAAAGAGTGGTAAGTTGAATACCTGGTTAAGGCGGTGGAGAACTTGGAGAGAGGAATTAACAGGAGATAACTGATGACTGCGCACCCATTAGACATGGCACATGGAACTAAAACAGTCTACCACAGCGACTGAAATAAAGGGTTCAGTTCGAAGAAGGCCGGATAAATAGGGCAACAAAGATGATGACAATAGTTCGAATAATGTAAATAGAGTCTGCTGTTAGGTTAAAATTAAGAAGTGTGTCTTCCAGACAATTGCAAAGTTTGAACCCCTTTGACGGTCGAGGGCCATGGATAATTATTACAGTTTTGAATTGTTTTTTTTTCTCCTAGACTGGTTACTAACCACGGTTAGAGATACTAATCTGTTCTGGGAAGAGAAAAGATTGATTTATACTTTCCGTAAGACTATTTGCGTCTAAGTGAATATAATGAAAACGACTGGAATTCGAACTCTGCGCTCCGATTTGCCAATCCGAACGTTAGTGGGTGCCGAATCCTCTTCTGACCATTATTCGGAAGCTGGCTACCCTGCTATAGCTCCTCCGCTCTCAGTACAAGGATGAAGTCGTTATCCACTTGGAGAGATGTCATCAAGCTTACTAAGGAGTTAATTTTGCTTTTTTATCGCAAATCTCACGTCCTTAGTCGATTTGGGCACTTTGATGTAGTGTAAGGGTTAGGAAGCTTTCCTTGCTATATCAAATACGACTGAATAATGAGTTCAATCCTCACTGGGTGCCCTATACTTTAAGCCTTGTGCCACATCTAAGCTATGCTAAGAGAACTGCCATGTCGTTATTCAATGACTGCTAAAATGCAAATAAATCAAGACTAACTAAATAATGTGATAGAAAGTTTAGGCAAAAGTTCGGGATCAGTAAAATATTAATAAAGCCTCATGTCAGAAATCCATGAAAATCTATGACTAATTTCACTTTGTTATGATATTTTGCTTTTCAATCTTTCTTTCTGCTAAATCCAGTGAAGATAAAAAGAATAAAAATTGCGGAGGGGAAAACAACAAACGACGGAATGGCGAAGGTATTAGAGAAAGAGTAAAGAAAGAGAAGCGGAAAAGAAGAAAAGAGAAGGAAATGCAAAATACAAGGAAGGAAGTAAAGGGAAGAGCGAAAGCAAAAGCGAAACAGAGAAAAAGGAAGACAGGAAATACAAGGCAAAGGGATGACGATTATCAAATAAACGGACAAAACATAAATGGATAAAGATTAGAAACCTTTGCCGTACGATTTATAAAATTCAGTTTAGTCTAACACAGGAGCATAATAGATAGATAGATAGATAGATAGATATGAATAGAGTCAGATACATATGAATAGACTGAGATAGATAGATAGATAGATAGATAGATAGATAGATAGATAGATAGATAGATATGAATAGAGTCAGATAGATGTGAATTGACTTAGATAGATAGATAGATAGATAGATAGATAGATAGATAGATAGATAGATAGATATGAATAGAGTCAGATACATGTGAATAGACTGAGATAGATAGATAGATATGAATACAGTGATAGACAGATAGATATAAACAGACAGTGATAAAGATAGATATGAATAGACAGTCATACATAGATATGAATAAA
Source organism: Acanthosepion esculentum (assembly GCA_964036315.1). Classification (NCBI taxonomy): domain Eukaryota; kingdom Metazoa; phylum Mollusca; class Cephalopoda; order Sepiida; family Sepiidae; genus Acanthosepion; species Acanthosepion esculentum. The sequence continues at coordinate 57,837,006 of OZ038476.1, read as the reverse complement.
AAATGATAGATAGATAGATAGATAGATAGATAGATAGATAGATAGATAGATAGATAGATAGATAGATAGATAGATAGTTTTGTAGCCTAGAAAGGGTTACTGAATGAGGAATAACCAAAACGGAGGTTGGAAATAAAATAGTAATCTTTATAACATCAACGAAATACAATACTCGCCAGCGGCGTGAAGTAGGTAAACTACTGCTAGTGGTGGACTACTTAGACAGCATATTACCCCCACTTACAATAGTGTCCAACGTATTTATGAGGATTGGGACATACCCATTAGTGTTCATAGGTACGTTATATAACAGATAGATAGATATGAATAGACAGATATAGATAGATATGAATAGACAGAGATAAGAATAGACATATATATATATATATATATATATATATATATATATATATATAGATAGATAGATAGATAGATAGATAGATAGATAGATAGATATCAATAGACAGATATAGATGGATAGATAGATATCAATAGACGGAGATAGATTGATCGATAGATATGAATAGACAGAGATAGATATACATATATGAATAGACAGTGATGCATAGATATGAGTAAACAGTAATAGATAGATAGATAGATAGATAGATAGATAGATAGATATGAATAGACTGAAATAGATATGAATAAACTGTGATAAATATGAATAGACCGTGATACATAGATATGAATAGACAGTTACAGATATATATGAATAGATAGATAGATAGATAGATAAAGAAAGAGAGAGAGAGTGAGATTGTGATAATATCGTAAGCCTCTAGTTATTATCTTGCTATTTCCATGACAACTTTTCAGTCCTTTAGTTCCAACAGTACAAATCTTTAGAGCTCGAATGCGCCATGCTATTTACACGGAGTTGAATCACCCTCATTTCCTCCGTATTCCAAATTCTACTCAGACAGCTTTAACCCTAGAACTGCTACTATATTGGAACATACTTCCCTGTGAATGCCTATCTGAACACTGCAATATTAACCTCATCAAATCAATAAGCAATAATTACCTATCTTTCATATCGCCCTAATATTCACATCCTGCCGCCTACTCTTCCATTCATATCACGCACCCCATTTATTACAACCGTTTTAACAGTAAACCTCTACCTTGAGTGGCGCTTGAGTCTTGTATTAGGTGTCCAGTAGTATTAAAATGAACAGTGGGATTGATAGTTATGAACAGACTGTGATAGATAGATAGATAGATAGACAGACAGAGAGACTGAGGTAGATATAAAGACATACAGACTGAGATAAATGGATAGATATACAGACAGAAATACAGACTGACTGACTGAGATAGATAGATAGATAGATAGATAGATAGATAGATAGATAGATGGACGAGATGAGATGTGATATGGGAAATAAAAATCTTAACTTTTTAAAAAACTAATGCTTACTCAACACAGTGCCCAAGAGCCACTCAAGTTAGAAGTTTACTATATGGACTTATATTAGCGTAGTAAAGGATAAGCGTTAGAAGCATACGGCTGAAGCAGACTTTAGGAGGATCCAAAAACCGGATCCTGAAAAGGAAACAAGGGAAAACCTCTACTCCTGTTAAAAAAACGGGGAGGATTATGAACCGGAATATACAAAAGAGATTGCATATTTAAAAACCTGTAAGAAAAATCTAGATAAAATTTTCATAAAACGATAATACGTAAACCAAATAAAAAAAAATCTTCAACGTTTTTTTTTGTTCATTTCTTTTTCACTTTTGCCCTCCTCGAACCTTCTTTTTGAACAAATAACGTCATCAGCGAGAACAAGAATACGTTTTGTTTTCACAAACATCTCAGCCGATATTTGTATTCGTCATGTTGATATGTCATGTATACGGCGATTACAACGACAACGATTACGGGAACGAGAAGAAAAAAAAGTCCAGTTGAATTTGTCGTCTTATTCCCTTAACAAATGTCAAAATGGAGGCGACATAGAAAACGGGGGATTTATTTTCAATTCTTGTTCTTATAATCATATATAATCCCGCCTTGTCACGCTGTGATTTCATTAAAATAATAAAATATGAAAAAAACGTGTGAAAAGAGAAACAGACTAAAATTCTCTTGTCACCACTATGCACAAAGACCGCACACATAATGCAAAATAATACTTTTTTCTTTAAGAGAGAAAAGAAAAGTCTTAAACACACACACAAACACACACAAACAACACTCACACACACACAACCGATATGTACATTTTACTGAGTTATAACTTAATCTAGTATGGAACGACATTAGTTGTAAAATAATATATGTTTTATATAAAACAAATTATATGTTGTAATATATATATATATATATATATATATATATATATATATATATATATATGAAAAAATATAGTCTTAAAA